>JALGPY010000003.1:38969500-40170500 GCA_023055425.1 Linanthus parryae
CTAGTCCTGAAGGCAGTCTTTGGTATATCTTCCTCTCTAACCCTCAACTGATGATACCCCGAACGAAGATCAATCTTCGAAAAACACTTAGAACCCTTCAACTGGTCAAATAAATCATCAATTCTGGGTAAGGGATACTTATTCTTGATGGTAACACGATTAAGCTGCCTATAATCAATACACAACCTCAAAGTCCCATCCTTCTTCTTAGCAAATAGCACAGGAGCTCCCCACGGTGAGCAACTAGGTCTAATATACCCCTGATCAGATAAGTCTTGGATTTGGGTCTTAAGCTCCTTCAGCTCAGCTGGAGCCATACGATATGGTGCAATAGAGATAGGTTGTGTACCAGGTTGTAAGTCAATAAAGAACTCTACTTCCCTGTGAGGAGGTAAACCGGGTAACTCATCAGGAAATACGTCAGCAAACTCGCTAACAACACGTGGCAAGGAAATGACTTGTCCAGACTCATCTGAACCTGATAAACTGGATAGATACCCATCCCGATGATTACGCCACTGAGAGTGTCTCAATGACGATGGCAATACGTCTCTAAAGTTTCCGGTGAACTGGAAACGAGTACCATCTGGGATAACTGCCGTCACCCGCTTCTCATGACAATCTAATACAACAAAGTGAGCAGACAACCAGTCCATGCCCAAAATGATGTCAAACTCGGCCATGTCTAGAACTCTCAAGTCAAAAGTAACTCGAGCATCAGAAATAACTAGCTCACAGTCTCTACAGATTTTATCAACTCGAGTCCTCCCACCTAACGGTGAGTTAACTCCCAAAGCAGCATATAGAGGTTCCGAAGATAAGCCAAGTAACGAAACACATGAAGCAGATATAAAGGAATGCGAAGCGCCAGAATCAAACAAGACATCTACCCATGTATTGTGCAATAAAAATGTACCTCGTATAACAGAGTGATCATATGAGGGCTCCTCAACTGGATAAAGTGCAAAAGCTCTGCCCTGAGACCCTTGACTCTGTGCACCAACTTTCCCTTTACCTCGACCATAGCCCGTCTGCTGGGACCCTCCAGAAGTCTGTGAAACTGGTGGCCTAGAAGAATGCTCAGATGGTGCAGGACGAAACTGCGACTGCTGGTTCACACTACCCTGCTGAGATCCCCCACCATAACCTGTAGCATTCCCACGAGGACACTCACTACGGTAGTGGCCTGACTGACCACACCCCCAACATGTAACACTACTCTTCTCTTGGAAACCACGACCTTGTGGACGAGGAGGCCTAAAAGATTGGCTTTGGGGCTGGGAATAAAACGTCCTCTGTCTCTTGCCATAATCATTCTCCCTTTGGTTTGACTGTCTCCCCTTCTGTTGGTAACCTCGGTTCTGACCCTTAGTCTCCCATATACCTTTAGAATCAGCCAACTCCCTCTCAGCAACTAAAGCAGACTCTACAACCTCAGAATAAGACTCCAAGCGTAAAACTGCTATCTTGCCTCGAAGAGATGGAGAAAGACTCCACTCAAACAACCTAGCCTTCTCGGTATCATCAGACACCATATTAGGGGCATATCGGGCAAGCTCAGTAAACTTTGCCTCATACTGCATCACAGACATACTACCCTGCTTCAAGTTTAAAAACTCTCGAGCCTTAGCTGCCCGAACCACCTCTGGAAAGAACTTCTTCAAAAACATAGTCTTAAAGGTCCTCCACGAGATAAGTGATATGTCTAGATTAGAGGCAACCAAACACCACCACTGATCAGCTTCACCTTCCAACTGAAAAGTAGCTAATCTTACTCTAGTCTCATCTCCCAAGATCCCCATAACAACGAAAGTCTTCTCAATCTGTCTTACCCAATGCTCAGCGGCAACAGGATCAGGGCTACCTCGAAAAATAGGTGGATTCTGCCTCTTAAACTCCTTAAGTGCCTTCATAGTATCAGGGTTAGCACCCTGATTAGGAACAGACGCACTACTATCTCCATTCGTCCCATCCCCCAAGTTTGCTGTAGCCATCTACAACAAAAACATCTAAACTGTCATACCTATAAACTTATGAGGTAGGATCAAGTCAAGCACATAGAACACATAACACATAAGATTCCTAAACCCTTTACCCCAAGCCCAAGGTGTTTCGTATACCTAAGCTCTGATACCAAGCTGTCACGCCCGTAAACCGGGGTGATTTTTTTTTTTTTTTTTTGAAGTAAAACTAAAGGAACTAATCGAACAAGTGGTGAACTGAACAACTCAAACTTTTATTACACAAACTGAAATATGTTACAGAGTAGTCAGAGCTACTAACGGTTCCCAACCCAACTATGTTACAAACAAAACGAGTTGAGACTCGTCTCAAGAGCTACAGATAAACTAGCACTCCAAGCAGCTAAGACAACTCAGGGACTGAACCGTCACCACCACCATAACTTGTGCCTGTAAAATGTTAGGGGTGAGCTTACTGCAAGCTCAGTAGAGAACATCAAGGAAACAGTCCAAGCACGTATTGTTTCATGGTACACGTATCACATCAGCATGCTATCGCAGTTCAATATAGACATGTATGTCAAGTCATGCATATGCAAATCTTTCATCGTTTTATTATCTTCATGGAACCTGGGGTGCTCACATGCGCGGTCGCAGCCCGGAGTGAGTCAGCCGCCCTCCGCATACGTACTCTCAACTGGGAGCGGAGTGCCCCACCTGCCATCAAGCCGGCAGTGCTTTCTGCACCAGGCCTCGGGTGCAATCAGGGTCTTTGACCCAAGGGATGTACAATCCCTAACCCCGTCCATTTTATCTTTCCACTTTCATATTTAATTTCACATGCAAATCGTGCATGAACATCAACATCGATAATATCATCATGCTAACAGCATATCAACAATCAACACAGTTGATAGCATGTATCCAGCATAGTCACGAATATCAACAGTATATTCGAATAGCAATTTCAGCAGCATCTCTGTATGATTCAGATACTCAAATAACAATTTGACAGCACCTCCATATGAATCATATATCAACTTACAATTTCACAATAATCAGGCATAACATCGACACAGTAATAATAATTCGATAATTATAACAGTTATATCGAAGCAGTACAACGACTAGCATATAAACAGACAACGCAATACGTTTAGGGCTATAACGTTGAGATTCCCTACCTCGGTCCGACGAAGCTGCTAATATAATATTATAGAACCTCCAGAACCTCCGAATACAATATCGATAATATCCTCCGCTAATCTCTCTAGCTCTCTCTCTCTCTAGTGTTTGACTGAAATCTGGAATGAGAATTAACTATAACGTCGGGTTTTATTTATAGGAGGGGTCGACGAGTAGCGTCACGGCACGCAGGGTGGCACACGGCGCGTTCCTGCGCTTGTGACTCGACAAATAGGACACGTGTCACTCAAGGAGCTAGGAGCATGTATGACCATGCTAGGTCATAGGAGACCCGTAAGGGAGTGATTCAAGTGGCATGAGAGCATGTGGCTTTAGCCAATCCATGGGCGCCACCTCACTCTCTTCATGCGCAACCCACGCATTTGCTACATCCCCCTTCGCATGGGATTACTTGGGGGCTAAGGACTCTTGTTGGACGGTCTGTAGGAGGCTTACCAAGCTAACTCTCTTACTCTACTGCCACGTATCAAAAGTCAATGTAACCCATCTCATTCCTACTGAAGAGGTGGTGAAGACTCTCAGGTTTGAGATTCAATTGGTAGATGTACTTGTTTATTAATTTATCACCAAAACCCAATAGTTAACCTAAGGTCACAATTGCATACATAACTCATACATTCCATCTAATTAATGTATTTTCTCTACTTTCTTCTTACTATTTTAAACAGTAATAGTCCAACTAATTACTATATATAGTCATCTATATACACAACTACTAAAAACATCGTGTAATGACTTAGCCAGGTTTAACAAAAGCATTTGTAGATAGAGGTACTATACAAATATTTTATTTATTTATTTATAATTTAAAAAAAACGCTTCCATAACTGCCAAGCTTAGGCGGTGAAACATGAACTATGATATGAACACACTAGAGAAATTATTTGGTGGAACCAACTCATAAGTGAAGGAACAACCTTGCTTCCACCATTCATGTGAAGCCAACTCATTCATTTTGCCAAGTGAGGTCATGACCTTAATATTATTTTCTTCTTTTGTTGCTGTACTTATTTTATTTCCTCACATTCCCATACAAACTTGCTAATGGTACTATTAGTCTACCAGTCCACAACGTTGTTTACTTTGGACTATGATTCTTCTATTTTACATATTAATACCATGTACAAAGAAGTGGTATAACATTTCTTTTCTTACTAAGTTTGGACTAGACAAACTCTTATACCACAATCATTTCCACACAAATAATTGTTGTCAGTATTATTATTATTTATTTTGTCTACATGATTATTCTATTCTGTAAACAAGGAAAAAAATGTTAAGATATTTAAATTAACCATATTTTTATGCTAGGATTAAGCAAAACATACATCTGAAACAATAAATTATAATGTAGAAATAACTTGAGATATTACACTGTGTACCAAAATTATTTCTAATTCCATATGTTAAGGTGTTTCCTACTTTTGAACTGTCAGAATAAAAATATGAATGGCATAGAGAACGGAGGTCTGACGATTGATGACATTTCAAGAAACAGAGATATTACAAGTTATGTAGGATTAAGTTTTGATTCCAAGTGAAACTAGTGGTAATGAGATCAGTAACTTTAGCAGAAATTCGTAAAGAAGGAAAACGTAAAGATTTCTTCGCTAACGGAATTGGAATCCATTTACTGTGGTAGAAAAGAGTATATATTTTGAAAATTTCCTACCCCAAGTCGAACTGCTCTAAAAACAATATGTGGCTTTAACAAGGCCTTTTGAAACATAAACTAATCAGAGGAAGCCTCAATTGCATTAATTTTAGAATTTCTATTGTATTTCTCCTTAAGAACTCTAGCACGAAATTCCTGAGGATTACTTAAAATCCTGCACATTTTCTTAGCTAAAAGGGCTAGATTATAAGCATACATATATATAGAAAGCCCATACCCCCAACTAATATAGAATTACACATAGAACCTCAACTTTTCAAATGACTTTTTTTTCTTCTTATCTAGCTCATCCCCTCAACAAGAATTAGCAAATCAATTTTTGAAGATGTGCACAATATGTTATACGAAGTAAAGAACCGACATAATATTGAAGATATTTAGTAATTAAGTAGAGTTTAAGGAAAGTTGGTCCTACCAATTCAAATCATGTGCAAATGCCTAAAATGTAGGAACTAATCACACATAGTGAACCAAAAATGTGACGATTTTGAAGTTTCTTACGAGGTTGCATAACCTGTTGACCCTTACTTTCACTCAATGTCTTAATATTTTTGCTAAAAAACCCATTTACCTAACTTATTGGAGATGCTCTTATTCAGTACCAATGGTACATACAGGAAACATTAACATCCGTTTATCGCTTCATTCATGGCCCATTTAGTTATACCCAATAGCTTCAGAAACAAGTAAGATATCGATTTACTTGCGGTACGATGCAATGTTAGACATCGGCTTCTTCTCTTTCCAAAATGATTCCAGTCGATCATTAGATCTTTAGGATCACGAACACGGGTGGGGTACCAATCACCACAGATTGCCAAAAACCAATGCAATGGTTTTTGTTGTAATTCACAAAATTAAATCAACTTTCCCCGAGGGTCTGAACAATCTACCCACAAACAGGTGTGTCTTGGTGGTATGTTACCGAATATTGCTGCAGGTGATGAAATACCATGATCACCGTCCCTTTTCCGCCAATTTCGGTCTCAACATAATTGCCACACCACAATTTTAGTTCCAAAAGAACTAATAAAAACTCCGGAACTGTGACCATTGCTCCTGCTATATCATCAATCAATCACAACATTCCCATATTTGTAAACGATTAATTTTATGCCAGGAACACGATCAGATTGGGGACTTAGGATTTCATTTGCACAGAGAGTTGGGCTTACACAAGGTCCTTATATAGCCAATTTCCGAGTTCCCTTTTCAGTTATTTTAATAGCGGGCAGTGTTTTTTATCTAATTTAATGACAATCTCATTTCCCCATGGACGTTACTTTTCTTGATTTTGAAAACCATTGATGCTTGACCCTTAAATTGGTGTTGTTCACGCACATAAAGATCAATGTGCATGAACAAATGCATCGGCGGGTATCCGATAGTGTAAGTATATTTTATTTTATTCTAAACATGAAATAGTTGAAGCGTATTTGGAAAAGCGGAAAGCATAACGCATTTTCATCCTGTCGACTCTTCCACTATTTCTTATTTTCAATAAAGAAGTAGTACTCATCAACGATTGGATATTCACCAATACTTTTGTTCATTTACTTCTGTCCTTTTCTACATGTATAACTGCAATCCAATATCTAGCTTTTATTATTTTTGAAATCAAAACAAGTAACGGTCATGAACAATTGGAGATCCTTTTGAGAATTACATCATCGAAAAGTCTAGGGTGCTGATAATTACAGCACAATAATTTATAGTTACAACACAACTTTATACTAAATGACCGTACTACCCTCCTTAGTTACTTCTCTAACAAATACTACCCTCTAATGATATCTTGGTATTTTTTTTCACACACCCCACCTTTTTGTTTATCTCTCTCTAACAATTACTACATTCATTACTTAGAAATATAAGCTGTGGTAATCAAATACTCATATCATATACAATAAACACAAAATCAAAACAAATAAAGATGAGTGGATCTGAGCTTAAGTGACTTTGATATCCAAAGCAGGGAAGAGCAATACTGATTGATTTTCTTTTTGCAAAGACCAATACCATTTAAATATAAATAAATAAAAGTAAACACAGAGAGGTTCTGTTCTTCGTCCTACTGGACATGCTATATACAATTTTTTAAAGTTGCAATTTGATCATGTATTTGGTCCATTAAATTCGTTTTCTGCCCCCACTTAAGTCAAACAATATTAGCTCCATTAAATTCGTTTTCAGCCACAGTGAGATGAGAGGACCGGTCGTCACAGCTTGCTCCAAGGGGAACCGGAAACCTCTTGCTTCAGCTGCCTCTGCCGAATAGTGAGAGTTAGATTGTCGGCTTCTTCTCCTCGCTACCATAATAATAATAATAATAATAATAATAATAATAATAATAATAATAATAATAATAATAATAATAATAATAATAATAATAATAATAATAAAAAAGGAAGCAAATACCTGATTATGGCGAAATGGTTATGACAGAAGTTTGAAGTTCTGCTCCATAGAACAAGAGAATGTACTTATTTGCTTTGTGCCTATGGAATGGCAAACTGAGTAGCGAATACGAAAGGGGTACAACAAAGAAACGGAGGGTTTCTTTTTGAAAGTGTAAGAAGCAGTAATAGTAGGTGGAGATAATTTAAAGAAGTTACATGTGTGGAAAAACAAATACAAATATATCATTAAAGATTGCAGCACAATTAATTAAGAAGGGTAATATAGTCATTTAGTATAAAGTTGTGATGTAACTATAAATTATTGTTCTGTAATTATCAGCACCCAAAGTCTAAACGGACAGAAAGTTGGACAAATTTTTGAATTTTGAACAGAAAATTATGTTGCAAAGCCATGTCGTCATCATCCCTTATGTGAAAATAGACATGCACTAATCTATGAAGTTCTTATATGGGAAGTTCATCTATTGGAGGTCTGAGAAAATATGCTACATAGGCTACAAGGATGTGGAACATCCACACCATTTTCTGTTTGCATTTCTGTCTATTTTTCTATTCATCTAGCATTGCTCATCTTACGGTCATATCAACCAATTGAAATTTCCAGAATTGACACTCAGGAATACACCTATATAATTAAGGAGATCGAATGAACCCAACTCTTTGTGCAAATGAAATTATTAGTTCCAATCTGATTGTGTTCCTGTCATATGATCAGTCCATTACTGATATGGTTTGTTGTGTTTGATTGATGATCACATTGATGGCGTCATGATTAGTCTGTTAGATCAACTTCAAACTTCATGTAGATTATCTAAAGGCAGAATCATAATCTACAACACATAAACTATCATTTAGAATGGTCAAGAACATAAGAATATTAAATAAGACTGACCTCGGTCCATAGCTAGTGAAGTCGTCTTCAAAGTCATGATGAGCTTTAGTGAACCACGATCTTCCAACCACAACTCGGACCAGCTTCAATGATCTCTCTCAATGGGAAGAGTGAGACTACTGTATTCGAATGTGTTGGGGATCACAACCCTAGTAGTCTTTATATACTAAATTGATGAGGCTCCCATAACCCTAACCATTTAGTAATGGGCTACTACACATTACAAAGTCCACACCACTTTATGTTCCTACGAACCCAATTATTAATTAGATCACTTTAGTGGCCCGTTTATTTGATAGCCCAATAATATAACTACTAATATTTTCATATTGGCCCAGAAAGAAATAAAATTTTCCAACAATCTCCCACTTGGGCCAAACTTGAAAGACCGGATGTAGTTATATTTCATAATCTTTAGTGCTAGCAAAAGTGCTATCATCCTTAGAACATTCCTTATAACAATCTGGTCCATTGTCCATATCAGTGTGAGACCAAAGCGACATTTGCTACATTTAGATATAGTCGTAACAAAGACCCATCAATGATCACCAAACCAATATGTTCAATGACATAGATCAAGTGTGGATGTGTAGCGGGAAATTACATGCAATGTGATCTTTAGACATGCCTATTTCCACTGATCCTTACTGAAGTGAGATCAAACCTTATAATTTCCATCTTTATGCTAAACCGCAATTGAAAATTCAATATAACAATAATTCAGAGTAACTTGAATAAAACATAAAACTTTATTCTGCAGAAACAGAAGTAAGTGTCTCGAACATTCATTGGATACAAACTCCCACTAAACCAAAGTACCTTAGATATTACCACTCCAAATGAGCAATCCGCTCCTCAACACTTTATGTGGTAATTCCTTAGTTAGAGGATTCTCAAGAACGGAGTTATCAATGTCAAATTGACACAAACACTCTGAATATTTTCTTAAGAATAAATAAGACTTTATGTCAATAAACTTGACCTAATCCTCGGAATTAGATTCAGTGATCTCAAAATTATTAAATTCCGATAAGTGAGCATGTAGTCTTTTGTTCTCTTCAATACCTTACTAACCGATTGTATGTTTACCCTAATACATACAATGATTAACCAAAATTGTACCAAATATACCAATATGTATACAATAACCACATGTGTACATATCTGGTATACACAAGACTCATTGATTCGATGTATTACGAATCTTTTCATCCTTATTACTTATCTTAATTTTCTTGATATACTGAATGAGACTAGAAATTGTCTCCTTAATTAGTATGATTATTCTTTAGTGCACAACCTTAAGTACTCGATCTAGCAAATACCTTATCGATATAGATCTCTTGTCGAAAACTCAATGATATACCCAAGAGTATTTATTTTCGACACATGAAATATGTTCTCAAGATCTATTCTGTATAAATCTTATAAAGAATATCTTGGTTCACCTAACAAGTCTATATCGGTGCTAGCCAAAAGAGTATAATCCAAATGATGCACCAGAAACTTACTCCCACTGAACTGTGGTACTCACAAATATCAACCGTAGTTATCTCGCAACATCATGAGATAATAACTTTATGAATATTGCAATACCATATCGAGAAGCAAGCTTTTAGACTATAAATGGAATTGTGTAATTTACAAACATGTACTTTGAATTACCAAAGCCAAAGTTATATGATTGTAATCCACTTATCCATATATGTACACCTACTTCAAGAGAATTGTGTAAAACTCTATGAATTCTCTTTGTAGTCAGTGCCTCCTTTAGATGAAAATTAAGGACAACGTATGACCTTCATATCTTTCATAATTACCAACATCACATCTTATTTATTATAAATAACAATAAATTATGCTATTATAAAAGATTCCAAATGTCACTAATTTCTTCAGAGATTTCATCTTATCATTACAAAATCAATTCACTTTAATATTTGTTTGACTTGTAAGAAGTTGATTGAATCATCTTCCACAAACCTTATGTCAAACCCAAATACATGAGAATAACATGCAATACATAAATCATATTTCTCATGTCATTAGTGAATTACTTTAGCGGCACTTCATATTTGAGGCTGATGAGTTTGCCTATTTTGAGTATCCTTATGGAATGTTTCTTTGAACGATATGAATAACTTAATATGCACCTTCATATTTGGCCAAACAAATAATCTTCCTTTGGGCTGATTAATGTTCGCAAAAACAAGTATGCATTATTATTTGGCCACACAATGACCTTCCTTTGGGCCGATCATTGTTTGCATAAACAATAGACATGTGCATTTCACAAACATAACAAACTTTATGTTCAAAGAAAATATTCCTTATAACCGTATCTCCCACTCAAACTCAACACCCTCAAAAGTTTCAAGAAAAAGGGCTTTATTTCAGAAGACAAAATGCGAGATTTAGAACTTCTCGATTATTAACGACATCAATAAAAGTGGCAACGAGAAAATACCAGATTCAATATCTCCCACTAGACCAATATGTCCTCCCTTTAAGTAGGATGATCCGAAATGAGAACCTCCTTATGCTAGGTATTCGCCTAGCCAATCATATATGGTACTAAATATGGTACTAAATAGCCACTTTAATACATAAAGTATTTTATATGTAAGCCGCAACCTTAATACTTATTCCCATAGCCTCCTCATGATAAAGAGAATGACTAATCATTCTCCTTGCAATATCCAGATATGTTTAATTCCATTCCCACAAACTTAATTTATGACAAGTATGTCTATAACTCCATGTAGGAAATAAACTTTATGCACAACTATATGAATTAAGTTAACACCATGAATATTTCTACCTTATACATTCACATACTTTACTTCTCAAATCGATTATAGGTGTTGATGAGGTGGACAAAAGTCTTATGAACTAAATGTGATACTGTTTTCACTCAAAATTACTATAAAGAGTGGTCCACCATATCAGTACGTATAAGTTCAGTATGTCCTTATTCCACACACACTTAATTATTTATACACCCCTTTACGCTTCAACACAAATTCAAAATATTTGTGAAATCAAGGAGGCTACGAATTCTATTACACATAAGCATCTTAATTCTTCCAACGAAGATATTCCTTTAGCTTTTGTGCCATACCAAATATAGAATTCTTACTCTTGCAACATTGTACCTCAAAATGACGTGCATGGTCTTTCTGAATGAAGCATTACATTTCAAATATTATTTTTAATCGAAATGAAGCATTTACAACTTTCCGAATTACCAAAATTTCTGAATTTATCCCATATTAACGAAAATCTAATTTTCTTAACATTAGTAAATGCACAAAATTCAAACAATGTTTGAAAATAAGCTAAAAGTCTTTGTTGCTTCAACTATATTTGTCTTTCCATTGCCCATAGAGATGAATCTTTCAGCATCAAGTGGCTATTGGCCCAACAACCAACCATGCATAAATATTCTTAATTGAGTAGTTGCACCAAAATCTACTCACCAAATATGATCAGGTACAAAACTTAAATTAATCCATAGTAAAAAGTAAAATTTTCCGTATCCAACATGTGGCATTAAATTTATATTCACACGTCCACTCATATTTATGTAAAAAATATTAAAAATTACCGAATGATATTACATTTACATAATTGGACTGTGATTCAACTGCAACTTACATTACTGTATCCCCTTTATCTCGACTATTATCCTCAGGGTAAATATTAAACGAGTACATTTAGTTTAATCTCATACAGCTATTTTCTCTTTTAACACATATGAGTGAAAAGTTCACAAAGAACTTATTTATCCACATGAGCGTTACAGCTCTCCGTATACTCACTGAAGTGCTTGAGAGAAAATATATATACACCTTACGAGCATGTCTTTAGACAACTCTAACTTCAGTACTTAAGTTCTTAATTGAGATTAAATCTTTCCGGATGTACTCCCTTACGTTCCTCTTTTAACAATACAATGTTGACTAAAAGTCCTCTTAATGTTTTCTTTAGAAAACTCGGACACATAAGCTTGAGGAACTCAATAGCATTACCATTACTTCACTTAAAAGCTTCTAGAATTAACTTTATTTTCAAGAATTTATACATGCTATAAAGCACTAAATGTGAGTCTTTGTCAGCAATAACAAATAAGCTGACTTAAATAGAGAACAAGTTAAAGACATGAGCTCAAAATTCAAATATAATGTACAAGCATGAATTAAAATATAACCATAAAGTATTCATTCAAGACATAAATCAATAATATAATTAACGGGTTCTTTACAAGATACCTAGCACAACATTGTTGTTTAGTCTTTGGACAGAAACAACAACTTGTAAGTGGTACTCTCCATGCAGTAATCAAATATTGACAGTAAATCCGGTCAAACAATAAGTCTTCCTTTGGGCCGACGTACTGTTCACATGGAATAACTTGATAACCGTCACATATTTAGTACCACAAGTGTGTCTATTATTTGGCCAACTAACAACCTTCGTTTGGTCCGATTAGCTAGTCGCATAAATAATAAACACACACATATTTGTATCCCAAAATAAATAAATTTTACACAATAGATGTCACTTTGGCGACATATTATTTCAACTGATTTATTCTAGGATACAAGACCATTTTATTTTGGTGTAAAATACCAAAATTACACTAATGTCTAAAATGTATATTTTAGTGTAAAATGTCAAAGTTACACTAATGTATTAAATGTAGAACCCGAAATATTAATCTTTTAGTGTAATACAAAAGATTACACCCAAAATATTCATAATGGTGTAACATGTCAAATATGCACCAAATATACTTAATGGTGTAAAAATACTAAATATACATCAAATTTCATATGGTGTATGATACCAAATATACACCAAAATTACTTAATGATGTAAGAATACCAAAGATACACCAAAGATATTTACTGGTGTAAAAAATACCAAAGATATACCAAATATCAATTATGGTGTAAGATACCAAATATCCACCAAATATATTTAATAGTGTATGAATATCAAATATACACCGAATATCAATAATAGTGTAAGATACTAAATATACACCATATTTCATATTGTGTAATATACCAAATATACACTAATGATTTATAATGGTGCAACATACTAAAAATACAACAAAAATTAACAATAGTAATAATCTCGCATATTTCATCCATGAATCAAGTCATAAACATGATATAAAAACAGTAGTATCATGAGAGAAACATTACTTTAGTCAAAACATGGAAATAATGAGATTACATGTCCAAAAAAAACAAAAATACGAAATTATTTATTCTGCCCAGAAAAATATTCCGAATCTGGAAAATCTAACCGTAAAGATGGATTCAAAGACCCAAAAACCTAGGGTTTGATTATTTAATAGCCCAAATCGGATATCTAGAACTTCCGGAATAGCCAAAACAATATGAGTCGTCGGATCTGGGCGGCACAACAAAGCAGCGGTACACGCTACCACACCAGATCGAAACTCGGCACAGCCCAGATCTAAGGCTGTGTTTGACAAATCATTAATCGGAGCAGTTGGTTTAAAACACCATAACTTTCAAACCGTAAGTCGGAATTAAGCTTATAATATATCGTTAGAAAACTTGTTTCGAGATCTTCGTAACCATATAAAGAACTCCCAGATCTGACATAAGAACATAAAACGAGGTAATAAACCCTAATTCAGGATTAACTCAACAAGACCCGTTCCTAACGATCCTAGCATGATAGTGGCTCTGATACCACTTGTTAGATCAACTTCAAACTTCATGTAGATTATCTAAAGGCGGAATCATAATCTACAACACATAAACTATCATTTAGAATGGTCAAGAACATAAGAATATTAAATAAGACTGACCTCGGTCAATAGCTAGTGAAGTCGTCTTCAAAGTCATGATGAGCTTTAGTGAACCACGATCTTCCAACCACAACTCGGACCAGCTTCAATGATCTCTCTCAATGGGAAGAGTGAGACTACTGTATTCGAATGTGTTGGGGATCACAACCCTAGTAGTCTTTATATACTAAATTGATGAGGCTCCCATAACCCTAATCATTCAGTAATGGGCTACTACACATTACAAAGTCCACACCACTTTATGTTCCTACGAACCCAATTATTAATTAGATCACTTTAGTGGCCCGTTTATTTGATAGCCCAATAATATAACTACTAATATTTTCATATTGGCCCAGAAAGAAATAAAATTTCCCAACATAGTCCTCTCGGAATTAAGTTTCTAATTCAACAAATATTTTTGAGGTTGAAGTTGCCAACAAATGGATGGTGTTCATTTAATCTCATCACCATTCGTTGTCCATAACTTGTAGTCACATTGCTTGGTGATCATATACCACGGACAACCACCTGTATGTGCATGTGGATTCATTGTGCAGAACTTTGAGAGTGTGAATATAACTACGTACATTGCCACAAAAAGACCATTATTAATTGGACTAGTTTTGGAAGAGATGAAATCAATGTCTTACACTGCATCAGATTGCAAGCCAATTCATTTCTTACGTGTTCATGAAGCTCTTGGTGGAATTGAAATTCAGAAATCTCAATGTCAAGTATATTACGTCGTGAAATTATATGTAAAGAAAGCTAGGTTTCTGATTTAAGTCAAAGAAACAAGCACTTGTATCTTCATCTTCAACAGTTGAGTATTATTACGTACGCAAGAAAAGATTTCAGTTATAGTCAAGGATTTTAGTGAGGTACTACAAGAACTTGAATTTTTTGATCTAGGGTTTGTGGGTAACCCGTTTACTTGATCGAATTGACAAGCATAGGAGGTAACCATCAAGTAGAGGTTAGACCGAGCTGTGGGTAACTATTACCGTCCGGTAACGTTTGAGCACACACACGCACACAAACCCGAAAAGTAAAGGAGATAAAAGATAGAGACTGATATTTGATTAATTGATTTATTAATACTAGGGGAGTACATCACTTAAATAGATAAAATGCTGGACCTAAACCTAACCCTAGACCTAACGGGCCAAGTCCGGATTATTAAATAACCTAATAACATAACTAAATACTGATAATTAATTATCTAATAAATAACGGAATAATATTGATACGGGTACCGCATCAACTCCCCCACGCTTGAAAACCACCTTGCCCTCAAGGTGGATGTTGAAAAATCCTCCATATACTTGCCTGGGTCAAATTGTCATCGAACAAGCTTCAGCAAACCATATTGGATTGAAAAGTCGACAGTATCCTTGCTCGGATCAAACTGACGGCGAACGAGCTGAAGATACTCACTTTGCAGTACCATATCATCCCTAAGACCAAATGTTTCCTTCCCAAGAAAATTAAGCCTAGAAGCTGATTTAAGGCCTAAAAGAGTATTGGGTTGAAGATGACATTGGAGTCACTGTTTAAATTTGGCCCAAAAGTGGTGGAATGGAGGCCAAATTGAAAAACCAGCCCAAATTGTGAGTTTGACCCAATTTTAAAGAAATTATGCTCAATAGGAGAAGTGAGCCCAAGTTGATAGTCCAGCCCACTAAAAACATGATACCAAAATAATTTTAGCCCGACTTGAGAACCAAACTTGCTTGAAAAAACAAACCTAATATCACAAGGTGGGTCAGCCAAAGCTACCAATGACCCAAACTGAAGATTAGAGCCCAATTCTTGAAAAGCAGCCCACTGTTAGATGCCCTAAGAACTAGTGGCTTACGGGTTGGCTCTGGTGGCTGCTACGGTGGAGCAAACAAGAAGAGCGGTGGCGGTAATTCTCCTTGTCGTGGCGTCGGAGATGGCACGCTAGACGGAGGTAGGGACGATCGCGTACCGGAAGGGTCGTCTACGAGGTCAGGGGGTTCTGGATTGGGCGGTTGTGGCGGCCAAGGAGGGCGGTGGCGTTGACGGCGAAGGTGGGTGGGTGCTGTGGAGGTCGTTCCAACTCCGGTGGAGCGCCGTGGAGGTCCGTCAACTTCGATTGGAACAGAGGTGGTGTCGAATTTGGAAAATGATGTAAAATGATTTACACGTTTAAAATTCGTAAGTCATTTTTCCGGAAAGTGAAGTAACATGACAACAACTCATTAAACACCTTCACCACCTATAACCACCATTGCCGCCACCCACCTCTACCGCCGATGCGTCCAACACTACCTCTGATGCTGCTCCACCACCACAAACTCCCGTCACTCCATCTTCCATTGGAGCAGATTTTTGTTGTGGACGTGTAGACATCAAAATTATGTCTATGCCAAATTAATAAGACAAAATAAATAAACTTATTTTTTCTTATTAGCAAATTTAATTGGACCGATATGTCAAGCTTAAAAATTACACAAAGCTGACATGGTCCAGACCAAATGAAAATTTTATCCGGCCCAATTGCGTGTCCGGATTATTTTCTAGCGGACTAGAAACCAGGTCCAGCTAGCCCATGAAAAATCTCCACAAAATGGAGGTTACAAAACCACAAAATCAAATGACTCTAAATGTGGTCAAATGAGTTAATTGAGAATTATCTCTCAATTATGGAGTTACCAAATTTAACTCCAAGAAAGGTCTATAAATAGAGACCTCTCTCATAAGAAAAGGATGGATGAAAACCTTGAACTTATGCTGGATTCAGACTTGCTTGAAGTTCTAAAAAAAACACTATCGCCCTCAAAACGTAAAGCCTCAAATTCATCATCCTGCTCGAGCTTCTCAAGGATTCAACAAGCACTTGGCGTGCCGAATTCCTTAAGACGTTCACACCATATCCGAAATACTTCAGACACTCTTGGATAATTCAGAGATTCAACAAGCATATAAACTACGTGCCGAATCTCTAAAAAACTAATCTCAAGAGTTATTTCTAATCCCCTATTGATTCTTCAAGTCACACTTAGACTCTGCAGAGAATCATTTGGATTTTTACGAGATTAAGCCATCACGGCCCTCGTCTAAATCTATTCGAACACTTCAAATATAAAAGAGCCATTCTCCATTCAACAACAAGCAATATAGCCGTTGATTTGGAAGAATTTAGGAGATTTAATCAGAGGTTACTTTAACGTGTAAAGTTCAGAGGAATGTACCTGCGCGCATAATTTTCTGAAATAAATAAAATTTTAATTTGTGCATTTATTTTGTGTTCTATTTTCCTAGTTCGCAAAATTTGTGTTTACAAATTTGGCACGCCCAGTGGGACATCCTTTTCCTCTCATCTTTATCTCCTGAAGACGGTTCTTACTCTTTTTGGCTCCAAGCTCCATGGCCACGAAGAAACTGCAAGTTACTGAACGAAACAGCAACTCTTCATCTGGTCCCGTAACACGCTTGAGGGCAAAGGGTTGTAACATTGCGAAACCAAGTTTGGGAGTTAATCTTGTTAAAAGAAATGTTAGCAAGGTTAGAGTTACCTATTTGAGTTCAAAGGGGAACGCCACGACTCTGATTAGGAAAATTCCATCTACCATGAAGGATCCCCACTCGACTAATATGTCCCTGGATGTTTCTAAGTCGATTTCTAACGCGAACTCAAGTACTGGTTCGCGTTCTGGTTCATCCTCTCCCAAATCATGGTACCCGACCGCCCCGAATCAATCAAACTCCTCTCACACAATGGCTATGCAAGTTATGACTACCGACACTGCTACATTCGAAGATAAATTGGCATTTATGAATAGTGCCATTGAGAAACTCACAAAGATAGTTGCGGATAAAGATCTTCAAATCGCAAGTCTTATGAACAAGTTAGAGACTCATAATATAGCAGAGGCAAGTCAAGGAAATTCACATCCACCAGGGTTCGCTCGCCAACATGAAGAAGCGAACCAAGCCGAAAAAGTGGCTGCTACAAAGCAGCTCCCTGTGAATGAGACACCTCGAATTCCTCAACCACCTACGATTGCCTCGTTATCTGTACAACAACTCCAGGACATGATAACAAACACCATAAGAGCTCAATATGGTGGCCCTTCCCATAGTTCTCTTATGTACTCAAAACCATATACCAGACGTATAGATGAGCTCAAAATGCCGCTCGGTTACATACCTCCCACATTCCAGCAATTCAATGGAAAAGGGAGTCCAAAACAGCATATAGCACATTTCGTGGAAACATGCAACAATGCAGGGACTGGAGGAGATTGGATGGTTAAACAATTCGTTCGTTCCTTAAAAGACAATGCTTTCGATCGGTATACGGACTTGGAACCGGAATCGATTGATAGTTGGGACCAAATGGAACGCGAATTTCTAAGTCGCTTTTACAGTACTCGGCGCACGGTAAGCATGATGGAGCTCACCAACACAAAACAATGGAAAGAGGAACCTGTCGTTGACTATATAAATCGATGGCGTGCATTGAGCTTGGATTGTAAAGACAAGTTGACAGAAGTTTCAGCCGTAGAAATGTGCATGCAAGGAATGCACTGGGGGCTTCTATACATTCTCCAAGGGATCAAGCCAAGAACGTTCCAAGAATTGGCTACACGAGCTCATGATATGGAGATTAGCATATCTAATCACGGCAGAAAGAACATGCCATTCATGGAGCAATATGGCAAGAAGAAGAGCCATAACACAGAGAATACTTCCAAAGAAGGTATTAT
This sequence comes from Linanthus parryae, assembly GCA_023055425.1. Lineage (NCBI taxonomy): Eukaryota > Viridiplantae > Streptophyta > Magnoliopsida > Ericales > Polemoniaceae > Linanthus > Linanthus parryae. Next base: position 38,988,227 of record JALGPY010000003.1, read on the forward strand.
AGAAGCTCTGGCAGTTTCAGCCACTCCCGTAAAGGTCTTTGCAAAGAACAAAAAGACAGCCGAAAGGAACAAGGAACGTCTAACTCAAACAGAGACACATCCGACATTGAAAGAGTTAGAAGAAAAGAAATACCCGTTTCCGGATTCCGACGTGCCTAACATGCTCGAAGACTTACTTGCTAAAAAAGTTATCTCGTTACCTGAGTGCAAGAGGCCTGAGGAAATGGGAAGAGTGGATGATCCAAGGTATTGTTGCTATCATCGAATTATTAGCCACCCCACAGAGAAGTGTTTCGTGCTTAAAGACTTGATAGTCGATCTTGCTGAAGAGAAAATCATAATCATCGATGACGCTGAGGAGCCTGACTACATCGCTACAGCCTATACAATTTCAATGAGTGGAAGAGTAAATGCTGACCATGAACAGAACAAGTCCGCTCGCATATCGGTCTTTGACCGCCTAGGGTCTCCCTCAACTCCAGTATCAATGTTCTCTAGGTTAGAGAAAGCTTCGAATATACAGACGAAATCACATGCCACTAGAAAATCAGTGTTCGATCGACTTGAACAAGCTATGACTCCACAAAAGAAAGTCAAAGTTGGTAAAGAAAGTGACGTTGCAATAGAATCCATCAAATAGGATGTTGAAACGCGAAGTTTGTTTCCTTCACGCATGAACCGTATGACCTCATTGGTGTTAGAAACAACTGGGCCTTTAAAAGCCAAGAAACACACTTTTGTTCTCACAGGTGGTAATTGGGAATCTGATGAAGGAGAGTATAACGAAGAGCGTCACCCATGAAGATGTCCCTCACTCCTTGTCGCAAGAGCATAAACTGCACGGCACTAAAAAAAAAAAAAAAAAAAAAAAAAAAAAAAAAAAAAAAAAAGAAAAAGAAACGAACTACGTTCTGACTTGATCCCTTCCGGGTACGTAGGCAACTTAGATATCGTCTAAGTTCAGTCACAACAAATAAATGTAATACTCCTGGCCCGCAAGAGTATAAACTGTGAACGGCTAAAAAAAATAACAAAATAAAAGAATGTACTACTCCTGGCCCGCAAGAGTATAAACTGTGAACGGCTGAAAAATAAAAAAATAAAATAATGTACTACTCCTGGCCTGCAATGGCTAAATCAAAATAAAGTCTCCAGTAGCACACACATGAAATATTTTTCTCTAAGCCGAAATACACCCGCTACGACTTGATGTGGCGGATATTTCCATCAAACATAGATGATTGTGTTAAAAAAAAAACGGACTAGTGAAATAAACTTATGGCAGCGATTGTCTCCCTCAATAACATGTTGTGCCTAAGCAAACTGACGAGATATAAGCAACCCTTAGGGAGTGGGCAAGAGTCCATTAACGGCTAATGCGCACATCCTTGGGGGAACGAAATATCTTGTACGATCAGGCGAGTACTGCAATAAAGCTCGTCATATCTAAGCAAACTGACCAAGACGACATGCATGCCTTAGGGAGTGCGCAAGAGTCCAATAAAGGACTAACGTGCACATTACATGGGAAGAACGAAGCCTCCTATTTGGTCAGCCAAATGGTTACATGAAGCTCGTCACATCAGTAAAAGTATTCAAGCAAACCGACCAAATTTAACCGGCATGAATACGTGCATCCTTGGGGAGTGCGTAAGAGCCCACATCATGGCTAATACGCGCATCCCGCGAGGAGAACGAAGCTTTCGGGTTGGTCAGGCAAATAGGCACATTGCATCAGGTGTCGTCAGAAAAGTGAGAACCAGGACCAAGAGGGGTAAGAAAAAAAATAGTGAAATAACGACAACAATAATCACAATAAGCGGACATGGTCATCTCTTGCCCATACGGGCTACGATGGAGGCCTAAATTGAGGTGCCCAAGCAATCTAACCACATCAATCCGGCATGAATATGTGCATCCCTGGAGAGTGTGCAAGAGCCCACAACATGGCTAATGCACGCATCCCGCAAGGAGAACAAAGCTTCCGGATTGGTTAGACAAATGGGTACATTCCATCGCACATTTTTAGGGAAAGCGGAGCTTTTTATTTTATTCTTTGAAGTACATTTGTAATTAAAAAAAAATTGACGAAAATTAGAAATAATGACCACAAAAACGCAAGTGTTCGTTTACCTTGCTGAGAAAATCGGCGGGTGTAACGAAGTAGAAGAAGCAGAGGCTCTGAAACCTACTGTACAAGATCAAGCGGCAATTGTTAATGACGCCACGCTAAAATTTTGAGGAGAAGAGCTTTATGTATCATGAAAATGAAAAGACTACAAAAAATTCAACTACCAAAATGCTCACCTGACTATTTGGCTCCGAGTCTGCGAAGGCTTCGCTCACGTATGAGTGTAGAGAAGTAAATTACTTTGTAGTTGTTTGCGAAGGTAAATGTTAGACAAGGCCTAACATGGTGAAGGCCCTTTAATAGTCATAGATGATTTGTGAATACATGGCAATGATGAAGGCAATGATGAAGGCACTGATCTTGTATGAGATAAAGGTTAAGTACATTTTTCCATTTAAGTTAGAGCCCATATATGATGCATCCTTAATTTTCTCCATGAGATGATTCATACATGAGTTACAATAAACCCTTTCCCTAAACTAAGAGCATTGGTTTAAGTTAATTCTGACCACCATGCCAAATTCATGCTATAAGAAAGAAACGAGCCACAATTCTCCCTACATCAACGATAATAAACATGGTAGACACATTGTTCACTAAAAATGGTTCGCCAAAAAGAGATGCGGCAACTTTTTAAAGAAATATTTGTAGAGTTGCGCCGAGAAGCTCGACGAGAGTACGACTACCATTTTTGTCCACTACAAACACTCAAGTCGTTATCATCTCTTCATAGAAGGCATGTGCGTCGACGCCGGTCGCGCCGCTCAAGGACACGACGTGGGTAACAGGATTGTCTTTATCCACGAGTGAATTGGTGAAATCAAACAAGACAGACTATTGGGGGCAAACTTCAAGAAACTAAAAAAAAAAATATCAAGTTATCTGAGTTGTTGCCCCCCAAATAGCACATATCCTGCTGAAGCAAAACTGAGTCGTACGATGACGTGGGAAAATACTTCAAATCCAGTCTCTCACGCAAGCAAGCATGTCAACTGGACTTTGAAGTGGGGGCAATTTGTAGACATCAAAATTATGTCTATGCCAAATTAATAAGAGAAAATAAATAAACTTATTTTTTCTTATTAGCAAATTTAATTGGACCGATATGTCAAGCTTAAAAATTACACAAAGCTGACATGGTCCAGACCAAATGAAAATTATATCCGGCCCAATTACGTGTCCGGATTATTTTCTAGCGGACTAGAAACCAGGTCCAGCTAGCCCATGAAAAATCACCACAAAATGGAGGTTACAAAACCACAAAATCAAATGACTCTAAATGTGGTCAAATGAGTTAATTGAGAATTATCTCTCAATTATGGAGTTACCAAATTTAACTCCAAGAAAGGTCTATAAATAGAGACCTCTCTCATAAGAAAAGGATGGATGAAAACCTTGAACTTATGCTGGATTCATACTTGCTTGAAGTTCTAAAAAAAAAACACTCTCGCCCTCAAAACGTAAAGCCTAAAATTCATCATCCTTCTCGAGCTTCTCAAGGATTCAACAAGCACTTGGCGTGCCGAATTCCTTAAGACGTTCACACCATATCCGAAATACTTCAGACACTCTTGGATAATTCAGAGATTCAACAAGCATATAAACTACGTGCCGAATCTCTAAAAAACTAATCTCAAGAGTTATTTCTAATCCCCTATTGATTCTTCAAGTCACACTTAGACTCTGCAGAGAATCATTTGGATTTTTACGAGATTAAGCCATCACGGCCCTCGTCTAAATCTATTCGAACACTTCAAATATAAAAGAGCCATTCTCCATTCACCAACAAGAAATATAGCCGTTGATTTGGAAGAATTTAGGAGATTTAATCAGAGGTTACTTTAACGTGTAAAGTTCAGAGGAATGTACCTGCGCGCATAATTTTCTGAAATAAATAATGTGCATTTATTTTGTGTTCTATTTTCCTAGTTCGCAAAATTTGTGTTTACAGGACGTTTCAAAAACTGCAGCATCAAAGGATTAGATATACTACTGTTTACAAAGGGGTATGTAACTGTACACAATTTCTTACACATAAAACGTTATGAACAACCGTTGTATAATGAAACTACGACTAGTTACCGTACTATTTAAATTTATATACGACGGTTCGGAACAAGCGTACTATACTTTTACTACAGCTTTAAAATTGTCCTATTTACTAACATTAAAACTACGATAGAGATTCTCGTCGTATCCGACTAAATATTACAGTTTTACACGTAGTATTTTTAAAAACAACCCCTTTAAGAACTACACCCGTACAAACCATAGTATTTACTTTAAACTAAGATGTTTCCATCACATTAGTTCATTAGAATAATTCCTGATTTCCTGTAGTCGATGGAACGCAGAGGACGAGTGGCATCACATGAACAATAGTTGGGGCGCGGCGAGCTAGGATGAGCTGGCAAAAGTGATTTCGCGCCATGATTGCCTATGAGTAGTGATCAACACTAATGCATGTTACATGTATAGATGGGTTGGATTCTATTTGATGGGTTGTATTCGTAACACATATTCTTTAGATTTTGTATGCTTAGCTAAGAGCCGGGCATTGGTAGTTGATTTACTTACCCCTCTGTCTAAGCACTAGAACGCCTCATGAAGCTAATTCATAGTTATGATAATCTTCTCTCTTGTATTCGCTCATGCTTTTGCCCAATTCTTTGGTGGGTCGGTATTCATTCTTTTAACTCTAGGATAAAACCTCTATATGGAGAAGCCCGATCAACACATTTCTGTAAGTTAAATGACAGAAATGAAAATGAAATTTAGCCGAGAATATAAAGAACTAGGACTCCTCCTTGATTCCCTAAGTATGTTTTCCAATTATTTTTAAACATTAAGCTTGTTGTATTCCATCAGGGAAAGAGTAAATAGTCCTAGCGCAACAACTATCTCTAATCGCAGAGTTTTTCCTGTTCAGACACATTTACACCTTACGCTAACTTCCATAAAATATATTTTTAAACATACTTTGATAAGGCAAGGTATTTCTATTACAAGTGGTAGTCTCACGTGAAATTGGGTCATTTGGCACTATCTGAACCTTCGTGCAGGAAATGAAGTCGGAGGTTCATTATTCATGCTCAAAGGAGGTGAAGCAAACTTCTTCCTCAATGTAGGAGCAGGGTGGTCAGAGACATCATTCTTCTTTTTATTTATTTTTATTTTTTTTCTCGTGGGCAGAGAAGATTGGGGATCAGGAGGAGAGGGGAGCACATTCTTCCCGTTCTTTCTTTTCCTCCTTTTGACCGACTTAGAATCAAAAATTCTTCACGATTTGTATTGGTTCTATCGCCATATCCAACTTGATGGCATCATTGCATAGAGCCCGAATTCTTCCGCAGTAGGTCCCGAACGTTTCTCCTTCTGATTAGCGCACTTCTTTCAATCGATCATTTAGGCTGCTTGTCATTTCTCCTTGACAAGGAAGTTTCCTTAAAATGTGGCTTCAAGGATATCCCAAGCTTCTTTAGCTATTTTGCAGGCCCTCACCATGTTGTACTCGTTTACAGCCACAACACTGTTGATGGGAGACATGGTATCACTATTGGTTTTATGAGCTTCCTCTCTTCTTCATAGAGATCCCGTAACGGTTTGTCCACCAGCTTGTCGTTCACCTCCTGCTTAGGTCACTCATAACCTCAAAACACAACATCAACCACATCCACGCCACCTGCTTGCACCAACAAGTGCTAGACAACATTATTCCGAGAATTGTCTGAAAGAAGATATATAACGAGCAATCACACCGATCACCTACATACCACAATACATTTACCTCCCTAGCCCCACTCGGTGGAAATCCAAGTATTTCCTTGAATCTAGTTAAGAACTAACACACCAACTCACTCCTTAACTGGCGACATGAGCTACACGTGAACCACATGTTCATTCGTGTACTACGGGACATTTTTCACTGTAGTTGTCAAGTGAACAACTCTAATACTGTAGTTCATGAGTGAACAACCCTATCATAGGTAGATAGTTGAAAACAATAACCTGCAAGGAATAGGAGACTCTAGACGGGACTAAACAACAACCTCCAAGGATAGCTTACATATACATTGTATCTCTCTTAATTTTCAATGCTAGATTAGAAGCCTTTGCCTACCGAAATCTGGAAACTGCATCAAAGAAGTACATTCTGCTGTCTCAGTTTCACAAAGCTTGAGCTCAAGAACCTTCAATCACTTTTTCCAAGGCCCCCGACGACAGGGTTATGAGATGAATTCCTGGATTTTCTTTCCAGTAGATAGTTTCATACTACTGAACCCCAATTCATGGAGTTTTTTAATCTTTTTTATATAGGAAAAAGGAAACAGTTGCTCGATCTATTGAAACCTTGCTCTGTTTGAATTTCACGAATGAGTTAATATTTGGGTATAATTTATCATTTTTCTTTAATAATGGATCAATCAGTACATAATAGAAGTTTGTCACATACATGTCAATACTACAACTCGTACACCTTTCTAGAAAGCCATCTATTTGATAAAGTATTTAATCATGAGCAGGACCAAAGAAGCAACAACAAGAGATTTCCATACAAGCATACAGTTAATCTTCAGAAGAAAATCTTTTGAACTCTGACAGGGATAGAATCCAAAGAATTTGACAATGTAGTCGATGTTGGTGGACACGACCGACTAGTAGCAATTTTATCATTGTCTTTTCCTCTTCTGAGGCTCTAAATAATTTACACAGAAACAGTTGGTTGTCAATGGTATTTCATCACCCTACCATACTAGAAATTCTAAAACTGAGTGATGAAATAACACTGCCACCACCCATTTGTAGCCAATTTCAATTTCAGCATATATTAATTTGATGAAGAACTCCAACAAACTATCATCAGTTACATATTATTCCTAAGGAATGACGATATTGCAGGAACATGACGACATTGTTGAATTCTGATTTCATTGGCACACATAAATGGGGTTTCGCTGGGGTCTTTATATAGCAATTGCAAGCATGTCCTTTTCAGCAATTTTCTTCTTTTATTTTGCACGATCCTTCCAGGTAATTTCAAGATATCTCTATTTGTTCACAAGGTTGCTTGTATCATTAGACAAAAAACCATAATTGGTATTATTTGGAGACCTGGACTTGGGAGTTGGGAGGTTACAAAAGTACGACTGAATATACTGTAATTACAAATGTAACAGATGAACTTTGAGTATTGACTTGTATTAGTTATTTGCGTTTTATTGTACTTACTTTCAGTTTTTATTATTTCGGACTTACTTATTAGTTAAGGCGATTTGACATGCATATACTTTTCTTTTGATATAAATTCTTTATTTGATAAGCTTATCCATTAAATTTATTACTGACTTAAATGGTATTGAATCAAATAAAAATTCAGACTTTCATTACATGATTATATAATTGGATACATTTATAATTTTTTTTGAACAAAGTATACATTTATAATTATTATAAGTTTACTTTGTTACATTATATGCAACAATTACTAAATTGTAATATGTCACCACATCTTGCAAAGGAGTCACATAACTTCTTAAATAGAAAGCATTATATTTCATTTTTAAGGAGTTGATAACTTATCACACTTCATCATTACACGATTTAGAGTGTCACCAAATACATGTTTTATGTCTATAAGTATTATGGTTCCTTTACACTCACATCTAAAATGTAAAATAATGAATATTTTACTTTATCAATTATCTTGCAAGATTTTTATTACGTGTCAATAAATGCCCAATGACAACATTCCATATCATTTTAAAATCCTCCAAATATTAATGAACATAACTTAATTCATAACTTTAATCGTTAAGTTTTCAATTCTTGTGAAATTTGTCATCCTTGTCATCCAGTACGTGTAAAAATAGTTAAGAAAAACATGACATTAATTATTTTGAAGAGATTATGAACAATATTACATATTTTTAATTCATAATTACAGTTGTAAGAGCTAAGCTTTAAATATGTTCACTTTTATTACATAATCATATAATTAAATACATTTATAATTATAATAATTTCCTTTTATTGCATTACCTGATATTCAATCAATTATTAAGTTATAATGTGCGATTACAAATTATAATACACTCCATATAACTTCTTTTCATCAAAAGCAATTAATTCTCATTTAAAAAAATAAAAGTGGGCTGATAACATATAATACCGTATAAATGTATTACTCGGAATGGCTATATAAAGACCCAGTGAAACCCCGTCTATATGTGCCAATGAAATCAGAAGTCGACAATATGGTCATGTTCCTGCCATATCGTCATTCCTTAGGAATAATACGTGACTGATGATATAGCAGGAGCAATGACCAGTTTGTTGGAGTTCTTTATCAGATATATGGTGAAATTGAAATTTCCCACATATGGGTGGTGTTAGTGTTATTTCATCACTCAGTTTTAGAATTTCAAGTATTGTAGGGTGATGAAATACCATTGACAACCACCTGTTTGTGGGTTTGAGAGCCTCATAAGAGAAAAAGAAAATGACAAAAACTGCTATAAGTTGGTTGCGTCCATCAACATCAACTACATTGTTAAATACGTTGGATTCTATCTCTCGTCACAGTTCAAAAGATTTTCTTTTGATGATTAGCTGTATGGATGTATGTAAATGTCTTGTTGTTGCTTCTCTAAGCCTGCTCATGATCATGAATAATTTATCAAATAGACTGCTTCCTAGAAAGGTTAACAAGTTCTAGTATTGACATGTATGTCACTGAGTTCTCTTCTGTACCGATTGATCAATTATTAAAGAAAAGGCTTAATTACTTAATAATACTTTCAGTATACCAAAACTAACACATTGCAACCACCACATTTGAAATAGGCTTATTGTGACCCCACTTGCAATAAATATGACGTATTGAAACGGGTAAAAAATTACGTCACACACTTAACAGAAAAACACTGTTAGTTGCCCCTTTGGTTTAGGGTTAAAATTGACAATCCATTTTTTATGAACACCAATCACAATCATCAAATTCTAGGCAAAACGAACCCAGAATCCAGCACCAATACACTACGATTCCGGCCAAAGAACCCACAAAATATTCCTGCGAGGCTTTTTCCCAGAACCACCAAAGCCAGAAGTCCCACATCGGACATTTAAGAAGAAAAAATATAATTAAAAGTGTTCTGGGCTACTCCCCTCATTGCCAATTGGTTTTGAGGTGGAACCCCATGGATTCTTACATGGTATCAGAGCCTCGGCTCACACACGTGATGGTCTAACAACCCACGTGCTCACCGCCACCCGTAGACAAAAAGATCCACATGTAGGCCAAAAAATGCCACACGTGAGGGGGCGTGTTGAGAAGTCCCACATCGGACATTTAAGAAGAAAAATATAATTAAAAGTGTTCTGGGCTACTCCCCTACACTACAACAAATTTGATATTTTGTAACAAATCAAATTGTTAGCAAAAATAAAAAAATTGTTACTAAAACTATCTAGTGACGATTATTTTTTGTCATGTCATTTGTCGCCTATACCGCGTCGCTAATTCATTCTGCAACGATTCTTTATTTTGTTGCGTATAAGTGGGCTTCAACAACGAATAATTTTGTTGCCTTCAAATGCAGTAGCAATGAAAGAGATTTTGTTGCCGTTTGTTCTTTTGTTGCAAAAGTGCACATTTTACAACAGCAAAATTTTGTCGCTATTTAAATAATTAATCCAAACAATATTATTATTTTCAATAAAATATTTGAATTTCTAGTATTTGTATCTAAGAGAAACTCAATGTAACGATTCCGTTTTGTAGATACAATAAATTTTCCAATTGAATGATATATGATATATTTACTTCGGTTTTTTGTCAATGAGCACAAGAATTTCTGTCACCAATGTAACATGTTATTTTACTAAAACAAAGTGTAGGAATTTGACTGAAAATGATAAATGATGACTCCATTCAAATATTGCTCCAATTGTGTATGTACATAACCCATTTTCGTAACATAGTTTTCACTACTATTACAAAGACATTGCTATTTCAACCATAGAAAACATATTCATTCAATAATGAACTTGTCCTTTCCTCTTTAACTTGAATCCGATCGATTTTTCGGAAGAGGCCTGCGAAAAACAAACAAAAATTCAACATGTCTTTCAAAAGAAATATCCAACAAATAATTACATTGGGATGTCATTAAATAGTAGTTCACATGTGGGCATCAGGCTGAAAAATACAAAATGTGTTAAACAATAGGAACTGGTAAAAATATATATGAATTATAAGTGATATTCAAGCAAACTCATTGTAGAGAAAAAGTAAACTTATGATGAAACTACTGAAAATCACGTACCATTTGATGATTCAACAAGTGGATACCTACAAAAGAAAGAGCATGATCCCATTCTAACTAACGGAAATTGAAAACTACCTTATGGATCTAGTCGGAGCGGTGGGCGGCGGCAGTGGACGAGCGGGTTCTTTTACTTTGCGCAACTGTGATTTTCAGATGCCGGCAGTGTGTTGTTGGTGATTTGAATCCTCCAGCTCCAGGCATGCGACCATTTTGAGGAAGGGGATATCAAATCTAGAAAAACATGCGCATAAAGGTTGAGATGTTCGACAGAAACTTACATGTAATCAACTATCACAGGGGAGATTTAGAAGTCATCGTATTCTGCTCCGTGGCACTGTAGGCGGCACTTTGAAGGACGAGAGGTGAAGGTGAGGGCGTCTCATTCGACTTGAACCGCCACCGACTAGAGAAAAGCGATGAAAACTTAGGAAGTATGTGTTAGGGTTACACATTTTTTGAACTGTGATTTTCAGATCTCCTGATTCGGCTTGGAGGCTCCGTTTCTTCCCTTTTGCGTGGGAAGTATGTGTTAGGGTTACACATTTTTTGAACAAGTAGTGAACGAAAACTTAGGGGTAGTTTCAAAGAACATGGGTTGTGGGCTCTGGGCTTGTTTCTTCGTGGGTGGGTATAAATTTTAACTACATACGCGATTTTTATTTTGCTTTTATTCAGTTTTTAAGCAACAATGCATTTTCTTTCTTATAAGAAAAGCGATGAAAACTTTTCATGACTTCTAAACTCTAAAATTTTACTGTGATATTATATAGGAGATAATTTTTTTTTTTTTTTTTTTGAGAAATAGTTAGGAGTTGTACTCTGTGGGTATACTTTTTCATTTTTTTTAGGATACTTTTTTCATATTTTTAAAAATATTATTTTGCCCTGATTAAGCATTACGTTTTTTTAGAAGAGCATTACACTTTTATAGTTAAAAAAAGTATTACGTTTTTTATATAAAAAATGTAATTTCTTTTACTAAAAAAATATTGTTACCTCCTCCAAAAAAAAAAAAAAAGATGTTCCTCTTTCCTCAGTAAAAAAGTGTAAAGTTATGTGTATCACTTTGATAGATTGATGTAATTACAACAATAAAACTGTTTGGTGGTACCATAGCAGTGTATTTGTTTTAAGTATGCTGCGTTGTATTTTGTAAGGTAAAAGTAGAGTTGTATTCTTGTTACAAATGGTATCAAATGAATATTATAAGTAAAAAAGAAATAGATGAATATCTTTGTTGCCATTTCATGTTCTATTGCCGGCAATAGCAATCGCCACCATATAATTTTGTGACATCTTAGTTCCTTGCAAAAGAATTTGGCGGAAATTCATTTTGGCGCCTTTTCTTCGGTGACGATTCTAGCGACAACAAATTTGTTTCGTCGCTGTTATTTTTTATTTTGTGACAATCAAGTAACTATGTTGCCAAAGTGTTCCTTCTGAGACAAATTTATGTACGTTGCTTATAATTCTGTCGCAGAAGATACAGTTTGTTGTAGTGCTAATTGCCAATTGGTTTTGAGGTGGAACCCCATGGATTCTTACAACACCTTCCCCTGACTTATGTCCATCACCGAAAAAACCCAAACCCAAGTTCTCCTAGGATTGAAGTTGCCTTTTTAAAACCCCGAACATGTAAAATCCCGGCGGAGAAGCGGAAGCATCCATTGATTCCGACGAGGCTTTTTACCAAAACCATCGAAGCCAGCTCGCCATCTTCCCCTAACTTTTGTTCAACACCAAAAGAACCCCAAACCAAGTTCTCCTAGGCATTGAAGTGGCTGATTGAAAACCCAGAACATAAGGACCCTTCTCTGTCATCAAACTAAAACACTGGCAACAACGATGCCTAGGTTTCAAAATCAAAATAGATCCAATCAAGCGCATATGGAAGAACCTCACATAATCTGAATTAACGAGAGAAGGGAGAGAAGAGAGAAAGGGAGGGGAGAGATACCACGCGAGGGAGACACAGAAACGTTACCGTCTTCATCATCTTCTCAACTTCCTCATATTCTTCATAATTATCTTTATAATTAGTATTTTCTTTCATTTAATTCTTTTCATTTATTTTTTTCAATAAGATTATATTTTTTTATGTATTGACAAACGTACCCATCATACATGGATGTGTTTGGGTAAAAAATTTTACCAGTTTCAATAAGTCACAGGCTTAATAACTTAATGCATACCCCCAGTTTGCTGAAACTATCACATTGCAACCCCCAGTTCTAGAACTAGCTGTTCCATCCCCCATTTACAAAAAATACGTCAATGTCAAACTGGGAACAAAATTCAATCATCAAATTCGAACCAGACGAAGGCATTTTCATAAAATGCACGTCGTCTATGATACATTCGCATCACATTGTTTGAGATAGTGCCCTTCGAATGCGTTTATTTTGCGATGAAATTTCGTTCCCAATTTTACATTGACGTATTTTTCGCAAATGGGAGATGCAATCAGCTAGTTCTAGAATTAGTGGTTGCAATGTGATAGTTTCGGCAAACTGGGGGTATGCATTAAGTAATTAAGCCTATTACAATTGGAGGTTGTAATATGTTAGTTTCAGTATAGTGAGGTACTACCTCCGTTTCGTCTGTTTCGTCTGCGTTTGACTTTTTAACCCGTAACTGAGTCACTTTGACTTGGTGATTTGGGTACCAAAATCATGTAATTTTTTAACAATTTTTTCATGATATTTTAGATTAAACTTTCCTCTATAACACCATGCAAAGATTGCCAAATTCTTGTATCATTTTGCTAATCAAATCACCGGATGAAAATAACCCAGTGAATAGTGACAAAAAGTGAAGTAGGCTGAAACAGGCGAAACAGAGGTAGTATGCATTAAGTAATTAAGCCTAAAGAAATATAGTGAATTGAATATAGGATATCCAAATATTATTTCATTTGCGAAATTCAAAACGGAGCAAGGTTTCAAAAAGATCAAGCAATGGTTTCTTTTTTTCTGTATAAAAAAATTGAAAAATGTTTGAATTGGGGTCGAGTAATATGAAACTATCTAATGGAAATCAAATACATGAATTCATCTGGGGCCGTGGAGAAATTGATTGAAGGTTCTTGAGCCCAAACTTTGTGAAAGTGAGACATCAAAACATACTTCTTTGATGCAATTTCAAGATTTCGTTAGGCAAAGGCTTCTACCTCACATTGGAAATTAAGAGAGATACAATGTATATGTTAACTATTTTAATTTTTTTCTTCATTATTTGCACTCCAATGCAGAATTTGAGTTTGGTCGTTTAAAAAGCGAACAATTTCCTGTATTAAGATAATATGGGCATAACTAAAGGTGGTAGTAAGATAATATGGGCATAATTAAACGTGGGATATGAATTCATAGGTACATGTGCACCCGTCATCTAATTTATTTCATTAGTAACTTTATGAAAAATTATTTTTTATGAACTTAAGTAATGGTTTTCCGTCCATAGCTAACTGACTGCACAACTTTCAACTATGTGATGATACATAGTGACACAACCAACTTATAGCAACTGTTATCAATATCTTAGTCTTTTTTAACACAACCGACTTATAGCGACTTTTTATTAATACATAGTGGACACAATGGTTGCTCGTGGTATTTCAACACCCAACCATACTAGAATTTTAAAATTGGGTGATGAAATAACACTAACACCATCCATTTTTAGCCAATTCCAACTTTAGCATATATCGGAATTACGATGAAGAACTCCACCGAACTGATCGATCATCAGTCACAAATTAATCCTAAGGAAACACGATATGGCAGGAACACGACCACATTGTGGACTCCTTATGTCATTGACAGACGTACATGGGGTTCCACTGGGTCTTTATATAGTCATCTCAAGTATGTTACAGTAATTTTAAGATATTGTTTTTCTTAAATTTTCTTCAAAACTAATATAACATATATGCAACTATAAAATAATCTGGGGGAAAATATGGTTAATGTATTAGCAGATTCTTAGGAAAATTTGCAACAACTATATCCCTTTGATTATGGTGATTTAATTGGTTCTTTCCAGTATTAATATCCCATAAATAATGGGATTTGACAGTCCATCTTGTTTCCTTTTATGTTCCTAGGATTAGTATATATTAGTATAACTCTGTACATGTTTACCAATGAAAATAGAGTAGAGCTCTTTCCCATGTGATTGTTCTCTCATATTACGTCATGGTATCAGAGCTTTAGGCTCAGTTCTTGGATTCTCTTCTCCAGCCTTCATTGCTAGTTTAAGTCTCTCTTTCTCCAGCCTTCATTGTTGGTATTTTGCTCCAGGGTTCTTTTCTCCTTTGCTGGTTTAACTATCAGCCTTCATTGCTGGCTTTTACAATCTTTTGTTCTGTTTTATAAAGACGGAACATAGTTATTAAGCCCCTCGGCAAGTTCTTGAGTTTTAAAAGAATGTCAGAAGGTTTCCTGAGTTTTGAAAGAATGTCAAAAGGTGCAGGAATACCTACTAAACCAGAGGGGTCAGTTGGATCTCAACATTCAAAGATCACTAACTGCGACAGTTTGTGACACCTACTGTGAGAAGCCACGCCAAAATATTGAGCGTTGTTGGAAACTTCAGGGAAAAACTCCAAGTAGAGAGTGGGGATACGATGGAGAGTCGCCTCAGAAAAATGACATGTTCGCACAACGATTGGATCACCACAAGTGAGGTCTCAAATTGGCAACGAGGAAAACCACTCAGGTTCATCAGTGTACTCATGTCAATTTCAGTTTCCTATTGGATTAAATGTCATGGATAAAGCATCTACCTGTTGTTGGATCATGGATTTAGGAGCTACCGATCATATGACCCGTTCCCCAAATGTCTTCTTAACATACTCTCCATGTCCAAGAAATATTAAAATTAGCCAGATTAGATGGTTCTTTGATTACTGTAGCAGGTGTGTGAGATGTTAGAGTATGCCCCTCAGTGACCTTAAAAAATGTCCTCGATGTTTATGGACTAATCGAAAAATGTCCTCCATGTCTATGGACTAACCGAAAATCTAGTCTCTATCCATAATCTTACTCAAGATAGTTTTTGCGATGGTTTTTTCGTCGCAACTCTCGTATTATTCAAGATGAGAATTCAGGAAAAGTTGTTGGACATGCTAGTGAGCGGAATGGTCTATACTACCTTGACGCACCAAGCGAGTCGGACATAACCAAAATAAATACCCCTTTGTCCTTTGTTTCTGAAATCCATTCATCTAATAAAGAGAAAGTTTGGCTTCACCACCACCGACTTGAACATCCATCATTTAGAGTCATTAAGATTCTTTTTCCAACCTTATTTCAAGGTGTAGTTATCGAGAGTTTTCACTGCGAAGTGTGCGAACTCGCAAAATACAAAGGCGTGCCTTTTCCCAAAAATTCTAGAATAATTTCAACTTGTTTTCATCTCATCCAAGTGATATTTGGGGTCCTTCAACTATTCGTAACATTTTTGGGGCAAGATGGTTCGTGTCGTCTATCGACGATTGTACGCGTGTAACTTGGATTTTTCTGCTTAAACAGCAATTTGATGTGAGCATTGTGATCCCAAACTTTCTATTATATGATTTAGAACCAATTTGGGGACCAATTTTGGGTTAATATCAGAGATTAACTCCTTACTTTTTGAAGGGGATAATACCTGAGTCATCTTGTGTTAGTACAACACAACAAAATAGAATAGTTGAAAGGAAAAATGATCATCTCCTCAAATCAACCCGTGCTTTCTTATTCCAGTAAAATCTCCCCAAGTCCTTTTGTGGGGAAGTCGTTTTTACATCAGCTCACCTTATAAATCGTTTACCTTCCAGAGTTTTGGGATTGAAGAGTCCAGTAGAAACACTCTCTAAGTTCTATCCAAACACACACATAACAAGTAATGTCGTTCCTAGAATATTTGGATGTGTCATTCGTCCACGTTCATAGACAAAATCGGGGGAAGCTTGACCCAAGGGCGTTGAACTGTGTATTTCTGGGATATTTCTCAACTCAAAGAGGGTACAAGTGCTATAACCCGCCATCAAAGAAGTTCTATTTTTCCATGGATGTTACTTTCAATGAAGAGGTTCCTTACTTCATCACACCTTATCCTCCAGAGGAGAATCTTGATGATAAGAATGAAAATACCTTACTCAATACTTGGGAGTTAGTGAAGCTTCCGGAAGGAAAGAAACGTGTGAGGTGCAAATTAGTCTATATAGTGAAATATAGATCTGACGGGTCAATTCAGAGGTACAAGGAAAGTCTAGTAGCGAAGGGCTATCCTCAAACTTATGGGATTGATTACCAAGAGGCATTTGCTCCAGTTGCAAAAATGAATAGAGTGCGAATCTGACTTTCATTAGCAGCCTATTATGGTTGGGAGTTGAAACAGTTTGATGTGAAGAACGCCGTTTTGAATGGAGACCTCGAAGAAGAAACTTATATGGATGTTCCACCTGGTTATGGAAAGAATTTGGACACTAATATTGTGTGTAAACTCAAGAAGTCCTCATATGGACTTAAGCAATCTCCACGAGCATGGTTGGTAGATTTGAAAGAGCCATGCTTGTAACGGGATATACACAAAGCCAAGGGGATCACACGTTGTTCATTAAACACTCATATTCAGGGGGAGTCACAACACTGTTGGTGTATGTCAATGATATAATAGTGTCAGGTAATGATGACACTAGCATGTTTGGTAGATTTGAAAGAGCCATGTTTGTAACGGGATATACACAAAGCCAAGGGGATCACACGTTGTCCATTAAACACTCATATTCAGGGGGAGTCACAACACTGTTGGTGTATGTCAATGATATAATAGTGTCAGGTAATGATGATGAGGAAAAACAAAGCTTAAGTCAGCGTTTAGCTAAGGAATTTGAGATCAAAGTATTAGGGAGGCTGAAATATTTTCTTGGGATTCAGGTGGCTCACTCCAAGAAAGGCATTTTTATCTTCCTACGAAAGAACGTCACTGATCTACTTAGAGAAACTGAGCAGGCAACATTCAAACCAGCAGCTACTCCAATAGATCAAAATCTGAAACTTGGGAATGCTGAGGAAGAGGCTGCAGTGGATATGGAAATGTATCATCGCTTAGTTGGTAAGTTGATATATTTATCCCAAACTCGACTGGACATAGCATATGCAGTGAGCGTGGTTAGTCAATTCATGCATAGTCCGAGAACAATGCACTTACAAGCAGCTCACCGAGTATGGTGGTCTGGTGCTTGAGGCAATCATTGATAGGAGGTCCACTACAGGGTATTGCACATTTCTTTGAGATAACCTCATTACTTGCAGAGTAAGAAACAAAATGTGGGGTAGCACGTTCCATTGCGGAAGCAGAATTGGGAGCAATGGCTCACGGAGTTTCGTTGTGTGTGAACTACTTTGAGTGAAGCTTATTCTTGAAGACTTGAAGATCAGATGGGACGGTCCAATGACACTTTATTGTGACAATAAGTCTGTAATCAGCATAGCTCACAATCCGGTTGAGCATGATTGAACAAAGCACATTGAAGTAGATAGACACTTCATAAAAGAGAAACTGGATAGCGGACTGATTTGTATTCCTTAAATGTTAAGAAGGCTTCTCAAATGCGTAATCCATGTTGCGTGTGAAATATTTTTATTGGTTTTAAGGTTGATTCATCTACTCTTAATAGTAACACACACTTAGTATTTGCAGACGAATGTATGATTATTGGTTATGCTACTCCAGAGAATGCTATTGTTCTTAATTCTGTTTTATTCCAGTTTTGTTTATCTTCAGAATAATTGACTAATAAGGATAAATTTCTGTTAATTTTTGCCCCTCACTTTGACAGCCAAACTAAAACTATAATTTCTCTGATTTTGCTAATAAAAATTGCCAGCTCTCATGAAAAAAAAATCTTTTCTTACCCACTCTTGTCTGTAGAAATAAGAAAAACACCTTCAATGCTTTATAACAAAAGCAAAAACTTAGTAAGTTGTGTGGTTGGAAAGAAAATTTCATTTCTTCTGCACAAAAAGAAGTGTTAAAAAATCTGTTATTCAAGCTTTTCCTACCTACTTGATGCTTATTTATTTACTGCCCATAACATTGTCTAAAGAAATCCAAATTTTGATTTCTATTTTTTTAAGGCACAATAGTAAAGACACAAGAACCATCGACTAGAGATCTTGGATAAGTGTGTGTAAATTTAAATTTGAAGGGGCTTTAGCGTTTATGGAAATAAAAGTTTTAATTTGTCTCTTTTAGCCAAACAAATACGGAGAATCATTCAAAATCCTTATTCTTAGCTTGCTAAAGTTCCTAGGCTAAATATTATCCTAATGGTGCAAATATAACTGGTACTCAAAACTCTAGCTATGAACTCGTACATTTGGAATGGTTTACTCAAAGTAAGAGATGTAATTTTTAAAGCTGTTAGGCATGGTATTGGATATGGAAAGAATACTTACATTTACTCTAACTAGTGGATACGTATTGGCTTTGGCATCGTTCCTTATAGCTTTCCATGCATACCTTCTAATTCCAAAGTTTCCGATTTGATAACACCTGTCAGACAACGGGATAAAAGTTTAGATATCAATTCTTTTTCAAAAGATGAGGCAGAGACAACTCTTAGCATTCCGTTAGCTTTGAATCCTGTGCCTGATAATTTGATTTGGGGTGGGTTTGGTATGACTTATTTTCAGCTTTTAATCCACTTTGGACTTTTAATCTGTTTTGAGCTTTTCTGAAATGTTTGGTATGACTTTTTCTATGACAGTTTTTGGATTTTGACTTTTGTCTTGTAGTGTAAAACTGGATTGAGAAAAAAGTTGGGTTTCATGAACCTTTTTTGGACTTTTTTCTTCCTAAACAATAAAAATGTCCAATTTACCTCTACTTTTTTTTGTACCAACATACTATGACATCTAATTAGACCTACTATAATTTTATTAGTAAATATAAAAAATATAAAATAATAATTTTCACTAACAAGCAAAAGTGTTTCATCCTAACTTTTTTACAGCATAACTTTTTTCACCAAACCCATCACCTTTTTTCATCAACTTCCTTGTCACGAACTTTTTTCACAACAACTTAAAAGTCGACTTAAAAGTCCAAAAAGTCATACCAAACCCACCCTTGGTCTCAAACTAAAGGCGGTGCTTATACAATAAAATCTCGTGTGTTTTTTTTTTTTTTTTTTTTTGCAGTTTGTCTTTTGCATCCTGAAATATTTCATAACAGTACATCTACTTTGAATTTTGCTAAAAATAGTTTCTGCAAAACCCTATGGACTTTGACGGTGCCTGGTAAAATTCGAATTTTATTTAAAAAATTGCACTAATGGCTTGCCGATGAAAATTAATCGTCCGCACAGAAATACGAACATTTGTTAAAATTGTATTTTCTGTAACAGGGGAGAATAAACTATTACTCATCATTTCTTCTATTGTGACTAGGTGTATTGAATCTGGAGATCTCCGCTTCTAGATTTCAGGATTAAACAGATGGATCTTCCAGTAGAACTTCTATTCAACGAGCTGTTGATTTCAGTTCAGAAGGTTCCCATAATTAATTATTCAAATAGTTTTACAAATCAGGAGGAAATCTATGAGCTAATTGACTTGCCTTTTTGGATTTATGGTCAAGGCTCTCGATGAAAACAGAGGACATGCCAGCCACAGGCGGAAGGGATGTTGAAATTAAACGTGGATGCTTCGACCCTGAGCGAAGCTTGAGTTAATTAGATTGGCGGTGCGGTAGTCCGAAACTCGATCGGAGCCTTTGTTAAGGCTTTCAATTCCCGATCGAGACATTCACCAAGAGCTCTATCCTTGGCCCTAAACATTGAAGTCATGGTGCATTTGTACCCCTATTCCTTACCCTTCCCTTTTGTGTTCAGAAGGCTTCTCAAATGTGTAATCTCTTGTTGCGTCGTAAATATGTTTCTTGGTTTTAAGGTTGATTCATCTACTCCTAATAGTAACACACACTTAGTATTTGCAGACGAATGTATGAGTATTCCAGTTTTGTTCCAGTTGATTGATGAATGCTATTCTTCTTAATTCTGTTTTATTCCAGTTTTGTTTATCTTCAGAATAATTGACTAATAAGGATAGATTTCTGTTAAACTTTTGGCCCTTACTTTGACAACCAAACTAAAACTATAATTTCTCTGATTTTGCTAATAAAAATAGCCAGCTTTCATGAAAAAAAAATCTTTTCTTACCCACTCTTGTCTGTAGAAATAAGAAAAGGACTTTCAATGCTTTAAAAAAAAAGAAAAAAAGAAAAAACAGTAGTAAACTGTGTGGTTGGAAAGAAATTTTTGTTTCTTCTGCAGAAAAAGAAGTGTTAAAAAATATGTAATTCAAGCTTTTCCTACCTATTTGATGTCTATTTATTTACTGCCTATAACTTTGTCTAAAGAAATCCAAAGTTTGATTTCTAATTTAGGCACAATAGTAAAGACACAAGAACCATCCACCAGAGATCTTGGATAAGTGTGTGTAAATCTAAATTTGAAGGGGCTTTAGCGTTTATGGAAATAAATGCTTTTGATTTGTCTCTTTTAGCCAAACAAATACGGAGAATCTTTCAAAATCCTTATTCTTTACTTGCCAAAGTTCCTAGGCTAAATATTACCCGAATGGTGCAAATATAACTGATACTCAAAACTCTAGCTACGAACTCGTACATTTGGAACAATTTACTCAAAATAAGAGATGTAATTTTTAAAGCTGTTAGGCATGGTATTGGATATGGAAAGAATACTTACATTTACTCTAATAAGTGGATACGCATTGGCTTTGGCATCGTTCCTTATAGCTTTCCATGCATACCTTCTAATTCCAAAGTTTCTGATTTGATTACACCGATGAAAGTTTAGTCATCAATTCTTTTTCAAAAGATGAGGCAGAAGCTACTCTCAGCATTTTATTAACTTTGAATCCTATGCAGGATAATTTGATTTGGTATTAAACTAAAGATGGTGCTTATACAATAAAATCTTGTTTTTTGTTGCAGTTTCTCTTTTGCATCCTAAAATATTTCATAATGGTACATCTACGTTGAGTTTTGCGAAAAATAGTTTCCGCAAAACCCTATGGACTTCGAAGGTGCCTGGTAAAATTCGAATTTTATTTAAAAAGATTGCACTAATAGCTTGCCGACGAAAATTAATCTTCCGCACAGAAATATGAACATTCGTGAAAATTGTATTTTCTGTAACGAAGAGAATAAACTATTACTCATCATTTCTTCTATTGTGACTAGGTGTATCGAATCTGGAGATCTCCGGTTCTAGATTTCAGGATTAAATGTTACGCCTAGTATAATGGATGGTGGAAGAAAACAGGACTTGAGGCACGATGATCGTTTTCTTTAAGGGATAAATCGCCCCCACTATGCTGCCGGGTTCTGGCGATTCCCCTCCAGGATACAACAAGTCGCGTCGGTTCTACAGCCAGCAATCTGCAGAAGTTCTCTAGAATTCTCTGTGAAACTGTGTTTGAAACTGATACAAATTCTGCTGTTGTTTGGCTTATTTATAGTTCACGAAAGTGCATGGATGAAAGGGTGTGTTTGTTCATAACAGTTGTGACTGTTTATAACAACACAACCCTTCACCAGCCGAAAATAACCGCCATAACTACCAGCAAAATATAAAACGGAAAAATAGTTATTGGTTAAACTAACTCACGCCACACGCGCACGTGCCACGTCGCCAAAGTGCCTAAGTGCGCCTACAAAAGCGCCACTAAAGCGCCACATTGCGCCTTGCGCGCGCGCGCGCGTGTGCGAGTTGTAGAGGATAACCACTCTATATATTAACTCACTTTAATAGCATTAATGTGTTTCCATATATAAAGTGAACAATAACTTTAGTTTCCAAGATGTGGGACAAAATACTCTTAGCTTTTTACAAGCTATTTACAACAATCCCCCACTTAGCTTGTAAATTCCAGTTCAATCGTGACAGATTTATGCATACAAGAAGGTGTCTCTCGACTTAAACCCCAATTAGTGTAAATACTTCAAATTTCTAATAAAGTATTTGGTGTCCGCAGATTAAACCAAAACTCTAGAATTAGAAGCGGAAGTATCACACACATAAATCTATCCAGTTCCGGTGAGTAATTCACATTATGTTAGCACCTTAAGCCATGTGCTCGATCCTGGATTCATAAACATTTACAAAAGTAAACCTTTAAAACTTTTGTTAGAAGCGGCTAAACTTCTCATGTTTATATAGGTGAAGTTTCATCTTCTTGGTATCTATGTTACCTCGAAGATATGAACTTCATTAAGAGTCTTAACTCACCCTCGTAAATATTACACTGATCATCCTAGAATGGGTATGTAAATTATCAGTGTTTTCCCGATCATAATGCAACTTGTTTTTACCCATTAAACCTTGTTTAGCAATTAAGCATAAGGTTGGGTTCCCGCTACATGTGATCGTAAGGTTTTAATCCCATTCCACTAGATGTTTTCCTTACTAAGTCTCTGCGAAGACCCTTAGTAAACGGATCAGCCAAGTTTTCGCTTGACCGAACATAAACTATGGTAATAATACCATCACAGATTAACTGTCTTACATATTCATGTCGGAAGCTAATATGTCTAGATTTTCCATTATAAACTTTATTATATGCTCTAGACATTGTAGCTTGACTATCGCAAAACAAAGAAATAGATGGCATCGGTTGTGGCCACAACTTTATATCCAATAGCAGATTTCTCAGCCATTCTGCTTCTTTGCCTGCAGCCGCTAAGGCAATAAATTCCGACTCCATCGTTGAATGAGAGATACATGTCTGTTTCTTGGAACCCCAAGAGACTGCTCCTCCTCCAATCATAAAGATCCAGCCAGAAGTTGCCTTATTGTCACCCGCGCCAGTTATCCAACTAGCGTCTGTGTAACCCTCTAATACCGCTGGGAACTTATTATAAAATAATCCCAAGTTGGAAGTCCGTTTGAGATAACCGAGAATTCTACCAACAGCTTTCCAATGCATGGCACTAGGATTACTTGTGTATCTTGCGAGTTTACAAACTGCGAAGGAAATATCAGGTCGAGTGCAATGCATTGCATACATCAAACTCCCAATAACACTAGCATACTCTAATTGAGCAACCGCTCTTCCATCATTTTCAGTCAATTTTACCGAAGAATCATAAGGTGAGTTAGCTTCTTTAAATCCTAAATGTTTGAATTTAAGAAGCAACTTCTCTATGTAATGAGATTGACATAAAGCGTAACCCCCACTATGTTTCTTCACTTTGACACCTAAGATAGTATCAACCTCATTAAGATCCTTCATCTTAAATTGGGAGGTCAAATACTTCTTAGTTTCCGAAATCCCTTCCATGTTAGTCCCAAAAATAAGCATATCGTCCACATATAGACAAATAATAACACCATAACGATCCGTAAATTTCGAATATATGCATTTGTCTGCATGGTTATGCTTAAATCCATGGGATAAAATAACGGCATCGAACTTTTCATGCCATTGTTTCGGTGCCTGCTTTAACCCATACAAGGACTTAACAAGTTTGCAAACCTTCTTTTCGTTATTTGGCATCACGAATCCTTCCGGTTGTTCCATATACACTTCTTCATCTAATTCACCATTTAGGAAGGCGGTTTTAACATCCATTTGGTGTACATGCAAATTAAAAATGGAGGCAAGTGCCATCAACACTCTAATGGATGTTATTCTAGCCACGGGTGCATAGGTATCGAAATAATCAATACCCCCTTTCTGCTTGAAACCTTTTGCTACCAATCTAGCTTTAAAGGTTTGTAGTGACCCATCCGAATTATACTTCCTTCTAAACACCCATTTGCAACCAATTGGTTTTGATCCTGGAGGTAAGTCGACTAATGTCCAAGTATTGTTTGATAATATCGAGTCCATTTCGTCGTTTATAGCCTCTTTCCAAAAACCTGAATCTCTAGAAGCCATAGCTTCAGCGAATGTTTTTGGATCATCTTCC
Source organism: Linanthus parryae (assembly GCA_023055425.1). Taxonomy (NCBI): domain Eukaryota; kingdom Viridiplantae; phylum Streptophyta; class Magnoliopsida; order Ericales; family Polemoniaceae; genus Linanthus; species Linanthus parryae. The sequence goes on from JALGPY010000003.1 coordinate 39,012,668, forward strand.
GTATCGAGTGCAATAGGAATTTTATTCAGGACAGTTTCTCTATCTCCTTCCATAAGAAAGACAAGAGAATCAGGTGAGACAAAATCAGGGCCCAATCCTTTTTCCTTCCGTGCCCTTTGACTTCTCCGAGGAGGTTCAATATCATCGGAAGCCTTTCTCTTATTTCCAAGAGATAGGTCAGGATTCATTGTTGGAGTAGGTTTTGACGAGTCGGAATCATCGATAAATTTATTTTCAATAAATTCTACGTTCCTTGATTCCACTATCACATTGGATTCTAAATCCAATAACCTATATGCCTTTGAGTTTTCGGCATATCCAACAAACACGCTCTTGAGAGCTCTTGGCCCTAATTTTGTTCTCTTAGGGTCTGTAACGCGATAAAATGCCATGCATCCCCATACCCTAAGGTACTTCAAGTTTGGTTTTCTGCCTTTCCATACTTCGTATGGTGAAACTTTTGATTTCCGTGAAGGAATTCTATTATGCAAATAACAGGCGGTAAGTAACGCTTCACCCCACAAAGAGGATTTTAATTTTGCGTTCAAGAGCATAGAATTGGCCATATCCACTAGCGTCCTATTCTTCCTCTCAGCCAAACCATTTTGTTGTGGCGTGTATGGTGCACTAGTTTGATGTACAATACCATGCTCTTCACAAAACGCTGAAAATTCATGAGGAAAATATTCACCACCTCTATCGCTACGAAGAGTTTTAATTTTCCTTTCCATGAGATTCTCAACTTCAGCCTTATAACACTTAAATTTGTCAAAGGCCTCATCCTTAGTTTTCATCAAATAAACATAGGTATATCTAGAACAATCATCAATAAATGTTATAAAATACCTATTACCACCTCTAGTAACTATGCCATTTAATTCACAAATATCAGAATGCACAAGTTCTAGAAGTTGGGATTTTCTTTCTACACTTGGGAAAGATTTCTTAGTCATTTTCGCTTGTATGCAAATTTCACATTTAGAGTCGTGATTACTAGTGCAAGATATCAAACCATCTTTTCGCATGAATTTCAACGATCTAAAATTTAAATGCGCCAAACGAGAATGCCATAAAGAAATAGAGTCAATCATGTAGATAGAACTAGCATTTATTTCATTAATAGATAACTTAAACATCCCACTACAAGCATAGCCCTTTCCAACAAACATGCCAGCCTTAGATAAAATTACATTGTCAGCCTCAATCACAGCCTTAAAGCCGTTCTTACAAAGAAGATTAGCCGACACCAAATTCTTCTTGATTTCAGGAACATAGAGAACATTCTGTAGGGTCAACTTCTTCCCGGAAGTGAATTGGATTTGAATATTTCCCTTTCCGAGAACCTTGGCTGCATTGTGATTTCCCATAAGAACTTCACGTTCGTTGGGAGTCTCTTCATAATGCACAAAAAGCGACCTGTTGTTACAAACATGGACAGTAGCACCGGAGTCATACCACCAATCATAAGAAGCATCTTCAGACGCCATGTTCAACTCCATAATCATGCCAATATGCATGTCGGAAACCATGGCGACTAATTCAGAAACTGAACTCTCAATGACATTAGCCTGTTTGGAATTTCCGTTAGACTTGTCTTTGGAATTCCCATTCTGAACCTTAGGTTTGTTGCATTCCTTTTTGATGTGTCCCTTCTTGCCGCAATTGTAACATTTCATATTCTTCTTGTTCTTCTTGGTAGCACCGTTTGGATTGGAACCGGTTTCATCGAACTTCCTTTTCTTTCCCGCTCTACCTTGGTCATCCACGAAGTTCACTTTAGAACTAGAAGGACCCGCCAGGTTTCTTTTCCGGATTTGAGTCTCTTCTTCGATTCGGAGATGTTTCTGAAGTTGTTCAAGGTTGAAGTCTTCTGTTGTGTGAAGAAGTTCTTTCATGTATTTATGCCAACTTTCAGGAAGTTTGGCAATAATACCCCCCACTAACAACTCATCAGGAACAACAATCTTGAGATCTCGAAGTTTATTAGCGAGGATTTGGAATTCGTAAACCTGATCGAGAATGGGAGAACTATCATCCATAGTAAAATCAAAAAATTTCTTAATAAGAAACTTATCTGATCCTTGCTTTTCAGCCTTGTATTTGTTCTCCAACGTCTTCCAGATTTTGCTTGGTGACTTCTCTGATGTGAATAGATCGTATAAACGATCCGACAGTGTGTTGAGAATGTGTCCTCTGCAAACCAGTTCGTCCTCCTCCCTCTTCGTTCGCTGCGCCTTTAATTCGTCAGTGTCGTCGTCCTTTGGTTCTGGTATTGGCTGCAAATTTTCGTCCAGAACGTATGCCACCTTCAATGCAGTGAGTAGAAACATCAACTTGTCTTGCCAACGGGTGAAATTGGTGCCATCAAACCGGTCCAGTTTGACGAAGTCTTGATTCATCATCTTGAAAGTTGCAGTCTTTCCTCCACTCTCCATTGTTGTACGATTTATCCCTTAAAATTGTTACGCCTAGTATAATGGATGGTGGAAGAAAACAGGACTTGAGGCACGATGATCGTTTTCTTTAAGGGATAAATCGCCCCCACTATGCTGCCGGGTTCTGGCGATTCCCCTCCAGGATACAACAAGTCGCGTCGGTTCTACAGCCAGCAATCTGCAGAAGTTCTCTAGAATTCTCTGTGAAACTGTGTTTGAAACTGATACAAATTCTGCTGTTGTTTGGCTTATTTATAGTTCACGAAAGTGCATGGATGAAAGGGTGTGTTTGTTCATAACAGTTGTGACTGTTTATAACAACACAACCCTTCACCAGCCGAAAATAACCGCCATAACTACCAGCAAAATATAAAACGGAAAAATAGTTATTGGTTAAACTAACTCACGCCACACGCGCACGTGCCACGTCGCCAAAGTGCCTAAGTGCGCCTACAAAAGCGCCACTAAAGCGCCACATTGCGCCTTGCGCGCGCGCGCGCGTGTGCGAGTTGTAGAGGATAACCACTCTATATATTAACTCACTTTAATAGCATTAATGTGTTTCCATATATAAAGTGAACAATAACTTTAGTTTCCAAGATGTGGGACAAAATACTCTTAGCTTTTTACAAGCTATTTACAACAATCCCCCACTTAGCTTGTAAATTCCAGTTCAATCGTGACAGATTTATGCATACAAGAAGGTGTCTCTCGACTTAAACCCCAATTAGTGTAAATACTTCAAATTTCTAATAAAGTATTTGGTGTCCGCAGATTAAACCAAAACTCTAGAATTAGAAGCGGAAGTATCACACACATAAATCTATCCAGTTCCGGTGAGTAATTCACATTATGTTAGCACCTTAAGCCATGTGCTCGATCCTGGATTCATAAACATTTACAAAAGTAAACCTTTAAAACTTTTGTTAGAAGCGGCTAAACTTCTCATGTTTATATAGGTGAAGTTTCATCTTCTTGGTATCTATGTTACCTCGAAGATATGAACTTCATTAAGAGTCTTAACTCACCCTCGTAAATATTACACTGATCATCCTAGAATGGGTATGTAAATTATCAGTGTTTTCCCGATCATAATGCAACTTGTTTTTACCCATTAAACCTTGTTTAGCAATTAAGCATAAGGTTGGGTTCCCGCTACATGTGATCGTAAGGTTTTAATCCCATTCCACTAGATGTTTTCCTTACTAAGTCTCTGCGAAGACCCTTAGTAAACGGATCAGCCAAGTTTTCGCTTGACCGAACATAAACTATGGTAATAATACCATCACAGATTAACTGTCTTACATATTCATGTCGGAAGCTAATATGTCTAGATTTTCCATTATAAACTTTATTATATGCTCTAGACATTGTAGCTTGACTATCGCAAAACAAAGAAATAGATGGCATCGGTTGTGGCCACAACTTTATATCCAATAGCAGATTTCTCAGCCATTCTGCTTCTTTGCCTGCAGCCGCTAAGGCAATAAATTCCGACTCCATCGTTGAATGAGAGATACATGTCTGTTTCTTGGAACCCCAAGAGACTGCTCCTCCTCCAATCATAAAGATCCAGCCAGAAGTTGCCTTATTGTCACCCGCGCCAGTTATCCAACTAGCGTCTGTGTAACCCTCTAATACCGCTGGGAACTTATTATAAAATAATCCCAAGTTGGAAGTCCGTTTGAGATAACCGAGAATTCTACCAACAGCTTTCCAATGCATGGCACTAGGATTACTTGTGTATCTTGCGAGTTTACAAACTGCGAAGGAAATATCAGGTCGAGTGCAATGCATTGCATACATCAAACTCCCAATAACACTAGCATACTCTAATTGAGCAACCGCTCTTCCATCATTTTCAGTCAATTTTACCGAAGAATCATAAGGTGAGTTAGCTTCTTTAAATCCTAAATGTTTGAATTTAAGAAGCAACTTCTCTATGTAATGAGATTGACATAAAGCGTAACCCCCACTATGTTTCTTCACTTTGACACCTAAGATAGTATCAACCTCATTAAGATCCTTCATCTTAAATTGGGAGGTCAAATACTTCTTAGTTTCCGAAATCCCTTCCATGTTAGTCCCAAAAATAAGCATATCGTCCACATATAGACAAATAATAACACCATAACGATCCGTAAATTTCGAATATATGCATTTGTCTGCATGGTTATGCTTAAATCCATGGGATAAAATAACGGCATCGAACTTTTCATGCCATTGTTTCGGTGCCTGCTTTAACCCATACAAGGACTTAACAAGTTTGCAAACCTTCTTTTCGTTATTTGGCATCACGAATCCTTCCGGTTGTTCCATATACACTTCTTCATCTAATTCACCATTTAGGAAGGCGGTTTTAACATCCATTTGGTGTACATGCAAATTAAAAATGGAGGCAAGTGCCATCAACACTCTAATGGATGTTATTCTAGCCACGGGTGCATAGGTATCGAAATAATCAATACCCCCTTTCTGCTTGAAACCTTTTGCTACCAATCTAGCTTTAAAGGTTTGTAGTGACCCATCCGAATTATACTTCCTTCTAAACACCCATTTGCAACCAATTGGTTTTGATCCTGGAGGTAAGTCGACTAATGTCCAAGTATTGTTTGATAATATCGAGTCCATTTCGTCGTTTATAGCCTCTTTCCAAAAACCTGAATCTCTAGAAGCCATAGCTTCAGCGAATGTTTTTGGATCATCTTCCGTATCGAGTGCAATAGGAATTTTATTCAGGACAGTTTCTCTATCTCCTTCCATAAGAAAGACAAGAGAATCAGGTGAGACAAAATCAGGGCCCAATCCTTTTTCCTTCCGTGCCCTTTGACTTCTCCGAGGAGGTTCAATATCATCGGAAGCCTTTCTCTTATTTCCAAGAGATAGGTCAGGATTCATTGTTGGAGTAGGTTTTGACGAGTCGGAATCATCGATAAATTTATTTTCAATAAATTCTACGTTCCTTGATTCCACTATCACATTGGATTCTAAATCCAATAACCTATATGCCTTTGAGTTTTCGGCATATCCAACAAACACGCTCTTGAGAGCTCTTGGCCCTAATTTTGTTCTCTTAGGGTCTGTAACGCGATAAAATGCCATGCATCCCCATACCCTAAGGTACTTCAAGTTTGGTTTTCTGCCTTTCCATACTTCGTATGGTGAAACTTTTGATTTCCGTGAAGGAATTCTATTATGCAAATAACAGGCGGTAAGTAACGCTTCACCCCACAAAGAGGATTTTAATTTTGCGTTCAAGAGCATAGAATTGGCCATATCCACTAGCGTCCTATTCTTCCTCTCAGCCAAACCATTTTGTTGTGGCGTGTATGGTGCACTAGTTTGATGTACAATACCATGCTCTTCACAAAACGCTGAAAATTCATGAGGAAAATATTCACCACCTCTATCGCTACGAAGAGTTTTAATTTTCCTTTCCATGAGATTCTCAACTTCAGCCTTATAACACTTAAATTTGTCAAAGGCCTCATCCTTAGTTTTCATCAAATAAACATAGGTATATCTAGAACAATCATCAATAAATGTTATAAAATACCTATTACCACCTCTAGTAACTATGCCATTTAATTCACAAATATCAGAATGCACAAGTTCTAGAAGTTGGGATTTTCTTTCTACACTTGGGAAAGATTTCTTAGTCATTTTCGCTTGTATGCAGATTTCACATTTAGAGTCGTGATTACTAGTGCAAGATATCAAACCATCTTTTCGCATGAATTTCAACGATCTAAAATTTAAATGCGCCAAACGAGAATGCCATAAAGAAATAGAGTCAATCATGTAGATAGAACTAGCATTTATTTCATTAATAGATAACTTAAACATCCCACTACAAGCATAGCCCTTTCCAACAAACATGCCAGCCTTAGATAAAATTACATTGTCAGCCTCAATCACAGCCTTAAAGCCGTTCTTACAAAGAAGATTAGCCGACACCAAATTCTTCTTGATTTCAGGAACATAGAGAACATTCTGTAGGGTCAACTTCTTCCCGGAAGTGAATTGGATTTGAATATTTCCCTTTCCGAGAACCTTGGCTGCATTGTGATTTCCCATAAGAACTTCACGTTCGTTGGGAGTCTCTTCATAATGCACAAAAAGCGACCTGTTGTTACAAACATGGACAGTAGCACCGGAGTCATACCACCAATCATAAGAAGCATCTTCAGACGCCATGTTCAACTCCATAATCATGCCAATATGCATGTCGGAAACCATGGCGACTAATTCAGAAACTGAACTCTCAATGACATTAGCCTGTTTGGAATTTCCGTTAGACTTGTCTTTGGAATTCCCATTCTGAACCTTAGGTTTGTTGCATTCCTTTTTGATGTGTCCCTTCTTGCCGCAATTGTAACATTTCATATTCTTCTTGTTCTTCTTGGTAGCACCGTTTGGATTGGAACCGGTTTCATCGAACTTCCTTTTCTTTCCCGCTCTACCTTGGTCATCCACGAAGTTCACTTTAGAACTAGAAGGACCCGCCAGGTTTCTTTTCCGGATTTGAGTCTCTTCTTCGATTCGGAGATGTTTCTGAAGTTGTTCAAGGTTGAAGTCTTCTGTTGTGTGAAGAAGTTCTTTCATGTATTTATGCCAACTTTCAGGAAGTTTGGCAATAATACCCCCCACTAACAACTCATCAGGAACAACAATCTTGAGATCTCGAAGTTTATTAGCGAGGATTTGGAATTCGTAAACCTGATCGAGAATGGGAGAACTATCATCCATAGTAAAATCAAAAAATTTCTTAATAAGAAACTTATCTGATCCTTGCTTTTCAGCCTTGTATTTGTTCTCCAACGTCTTCCAGATTTTGCTTGGTGACTTCTCTGATGTGAATAGATCGTATAAACGATCCGACAGTGTGTTGAGAATGTGTCCTCTGCAAACCAGTTCGTCCTCCTCCCTCTTCGTTCGCTGCGCCTTTAATTCGTCAGTGTCGTCGTCCTTTGGTTCTGGTATTGGCTGCAAATTTTCGTCCAGAACGTATGCCACCTTCAATGCAGTGAGTAGAAACATCAACTTGTCTTGCCAACGGGTGAAATTGGTGCCATCAAACCGGTCCAGTTTGACGAAGTCTTGATTCATCATCTTGAAAGTTGCAGTCTTTCCTCCACTCTCCATTGTTGTACGATTTATCCCTTAAAATTGTTACGCCTAGTATAATGGATGGTGGAAGAAAACAGGACTTGAGGCACGATGATCGTTTTCTTTAAGGGATAAATCGCCCCCACTATGCTGCCGGGTTCTGGCGATTCCCCTCCAGGATACAACAAGTCGCGTCGGTTCTACAGCCAGCAATCTGCAGAAGTTCTCTAGAATTCTCTGTGAAACTGTGTTTGAAACTGATACAAATTCTGCTGTTGTTTGGCTTATTTATAGTTCACGAAAGTGCATGGATGAAAGGGTGTGTTTGTTCATAACAGTTGTGACTGTTTATAACAACACAACCCTTCACCAGCCGAAAATAACCGCCATAACTACCAGCAAAATATAAAACGGAAAAATAGTTATTGGTTAAACTAACTCACGCCACACGCGCACGTGCCACGTCGCCAAAGTGCCTAAGTGCGCCTACAAAAGCGCCACTAAAGCGCCACATTGCGCCTTGCGCGCGCGCGCGCGTGTGCGAGTTGTAGAGGATAACCACTCTATATATTAACTCACTTTAATAGCATTAATGTGTTTCCATATATAAAGTGAACAATAACTTTAGTTTCCAAGATGTGGGACAAAATACTCTTAGCTTTTTACAAGCTATTTACAACAATCCCCCACTTAGCTTGTAAATTCCAGTTCAATCGTGACAGATTTATGCATACAAGAAGGTGTCTCTCGACTTAAACCCCAATTAGTGTAAATACTTCAAATTTCTAATAAAGTATTTGGTGTCCGCAGATTAAACCAAAACTCTAGAATTAGAAGCGGAAGTATCACACACATAAATCTATCCAGTTCCGGTGAGTAATTCACATTATGTTAGCACCTTAAGCCATGTGCTCGATCCTGGATTCATAAACATTTACAAAAGTAAACCTTTAAAACTTTTGTTAGAAGCGGCTAAACTTCTCATGTTTATATAGGTGAAGTTTCATCTTCTTGGTATCTATGTTACCTCGAAGATATGAACTTCATTAAGAGTCTTAACTCACCCTCGTAAATATTACACTGATCATCCTAGAATGGGTATGTAAATTATCAGTGTTTTCCCGATCATAATGCAACTTGTTTTTACCCATTAAACCTTGTTTAGCAATTAAGCATAAGGTTGGGTTCCCGCTACATGTGATCGTAAGGTTTTAATCCCATTCCACTAGATGTTTTCCTTACTAAGTCTCTGCGAAGACCCTTAGTAAACGGATCAGCCAAGTTTTCGCTTGACCGAACATAAACTATGGTAATAATACCATCACAGATTAACTGTCTTACATATTCATGTCGGAAGCTAATATGTCTAGATTTTCCATTATAAACTTTATTATATGCTCTAGACATTGTAGCTTGACTATCGCAAAACAAAGAAATAGATGGCATCGGTTGTGGCCACAACTTTATATCCAATAGCAGATTTCTCAGCCATTCTGCTTCTTTGCCTGCAGCCGCTAAGGCAATAAATTCCGACTCCATCGTTGAATGAGAGATACATGTCTGTTTCTTGGAACCCCAAGAGACTGCTCCTCCTCCAATCATAAAGATCCAGCCAGAAGTTGCCTTATTGTCACCCGCGCCAGTTATCCAACTAGCGTCTGTGTAACCCTCTAATACCGCTGGGAACTTATTATAAAATAATCCCAAGTTGGAAGTCCGTTTGAGATAACCGAGAATTCTACCAACAGCTTTCCAATGCATGGCACTAGGATTACTTGTGTATCTTGCGAGTTTACAAACTGCGAAGGAAATATCAGGTCGAGTGCAATGCATTGCATACATCAAACTCCCAATAACACTAGCATACTCTAATTGAGCAACCGCTCTTCCATCATTTTCAGTCAATTTTACCGAAGAATCATAAGGTGAGTTAGCTTCTTTAAATCCTAAATGTTTGAATTTAAGAAGCAACTTCTCTATGTAATGAGATTGACATAAAGCGTAACCCCCACTATGTTTCTTCACTTTGACACCTAAGATAGTATCAACCTCATTAAGATCCTTCATCTTAAATTGGGAGGTCAAATACTTCTTAGTTTCCGAAATCCCTTCCATGTTAGTCCCAAAAATAAGCATATCGTCCACATATAGACAAATAATAACACCATAACGATCCGTAAATTTCGAATATATGCATTTGTCTGCATGGTTATGCTTAAATCCATGGGATAAAATAACGGCATCGAACTTTTCATGCCATTGTTTCGGTGCCTGCTTTAACCCATACAAGGACTTAACAAGTTTGCAAACCTTCTTTTCGTTATTTGGCATCACGAATCCTTCCGGTTGTTCCATATACACTTCTTCATCTAATTCACCATTTAGGAAGGCGGTTTTAACATCCATTTGGTGTACATGCAAATTAAAAATGGAGGCAAGTGCCATCAACACTCTAATGGATGTTATTCTAGCCACGGGTGCATAGGTATCGAAATAATCAATACCCCCTTTCTGCTTGAAACCTTTTGCTACCAATCTAGCTTTAAAGGTTTGTAGTGACCCATCCGAATTATACTTCCTTCTAAACACCCATTTGCAACCAATTGGTTTTGATCCTGGAGGTAAGTCGACTAATGTCCAAGTATTGTTTGATAATATCGAGTCCATTTCGTCGTTTATAGCCTCTTTCCAAAAACCTGAATCTCTAGAAGCCATAGCTTCAGCGAATGTTTTTGGATCATCTTCCGTATCGAGTGCAATAGGAATTTTATTCAGGACAGTTTCTCTATCTCCTTCCATAAGAAAGACAAGAGAATCAGGTGAGACAAAATCAGGGCCCAATCCTTTTTCCTTCCGTGCCCTTTGACTTCTCCGAGGAGGTTCAATATCATCGGAAGCCTTTCTCTTATTTCCAAGAGATAGGTCAGGATTCATTGTTGGAGTAGGTTTTGACGAGTCGGAATCATCGATAAATTTATTTTCAATAAATTCTACGTTCCTTGATTCCACTATCACATTGGATTCTAAATCCAATAACCTATATGCCTTTGAGTTTTCGGCATATCCAACAAACACGCTCTTGAGAGCTCTTGGCCCTAATTTTGTTCTCTTAGGGTCTGTAACGCGATAAAATGCCATGCATCCCCATACCCTAAGGTACTTCAAGTTTGGTTTTCTGCCTTTCCATACTTCGTATGGTGAAACTTTTGATTTCCGTGAAGGAATTCTATTATGCAAATAACAGGCGGTAAGTAACGCTTCACCCCACAAAGAGGATTTTAATTTTGCGTTCAAGAGCATAGAATTGGCCATATCCACTAGCGTCCTATTCTTCCTCTCAGCCAAACCATTTTGTTGTGGCGTGTATGGTGCACTAGTTTGATGTACAATACCATGCTCTTCACAAAACGCTGAAAATTCATGAGGAAAATATTCACCACCTCTATCGCTACGAAGAGTTTTAATTTTCCTTTCCATGAGATTCTCAACTTCAGCCTTATAACACTTAAATTTGTCAAAGGCCTCATCCTTAGTTTTCATCAAATAAACATAGGTATATCTAGAACAATCATCAATAAATGTTATAAAATACCTATTACCACCTCTAGTAACTATGCCATTTAATTCACAAATATCAGAATGCACAAGTTCTAGAAGTTGGGATTTTCTTTCTACACTTGGGAAAGATTTCTTAGTCATTTTCGCTTGTATGCAAATTTCACATTTAGAGTCGTGATTACTAGTGCAAGATATCAAACCATCTTTTCGCATGAATTTCAACGATCTAAAATTTAAATGCGCCAAACGAGAATGCCATAAAGAAATAGAGTCAATCATGTAGATAGAACTAGCATTTATTTCATTAATAGATAACTTAAACATCCCACTACAAGCATAGCCCTTTCCAACAAACATGCCAGCCTTAGATAAAATTACATTGTCAGCCTCAATCACAGCCTTAAAGCCGTTCTTACAAAGAAGATTAGCCGACACCAAATTCTTCTTGATTTCAGGAACATAGAGAACATTCTGTAGGGTCAACTTCTTCCCGGAAGTGAATTGGATTTGAATATTTCCCTTTCCGAGAACCTTGGCTGCATTGTGATTTCCCATAAGAACTTCACGTTCGTTGGGAGTCTCTTCATAATGCACAAAAAGCGACCTGTTGTTACAAACATGGACAGTAGCACCGGAGTCATACCACCAATCATAAGAAGCATCTTCAGACGCCATGTTCAACTCCATAATCATGCCAATATGCATGTCGGAAACCATGGCGACTAATTCAGAAACTGAACTCTCAATGACATTAGCCTGTTTGGAATTTCCGTTAGACTTGTCTTTGGAATTCCCATTCTGAACCTTAGGTTTGTTGCATTCCTTTTTGATGTGTCCCTTCTTGCCGCAATTGTAACATTTCATATTCTTCTTGTTCTTCTTGGTAGCACCGTTTGGATTGGAACCGGTTTCATCGAACTTCCTTTTCTTTCCCGCTCTACCTTGGTCATCCACGAAGTTCACTTTAGAACTAGAAGGACCCGCCAGGTTTCTTTTCCGGATTTGAGTCTCTTCTTCGATTCGGAGATGTTTCTGAAGTTGTTCAAGGTTGAAGTCTTCTGTTGTGTGAAGAAGTTCTTTCATGTATTTATGCCAACTTTCAGGAAGTTTGGCAATAATACCCCCCACTAACAACTCATCAGGAACAACAATCTTGAGATCTCGAAGTTTATTAGCGAGGATTTGGAATTCGTAAACCTGATCGAGAATGGGAGAACTATCATCCATAGTAAAATCAAAAAATTTCTTAATAAGAAACTTATCTGATCCTTGCTTTTCAGCCTTGTATTTGTTCTCCAACGTCTTCCAGATTTTGCTTGGTGACTTCTCTGATGTGAATAGATCGTATAAACGATCCGACAGTGTGTTGAGAATGTGTCCTCTGCAAACCAGTTCGTCCTCCTCCCTCTTCGTTCGCTGCGCCTTTAATTCGTCAGTGTCGTCGTCCTTTGGTTCTGGTATTGGCTGCAAATTTTCGTCCAGAACGTATGCCACCTTCAATGCAGTGAGTAGAAACATCAACTTGTCTTGCCAACGGGTGAAATTGGTGCCATCAAACCGGTCCAGTTTGACGAAGTCTTGATTCATCATCTTGAAAGTTGCAGTCTTTCCTCCACTCTCCATTGTTGTACGATTTATCCCTTAAAATTGTTACGCCTAGTATAATGGATGGTGGAAGAAAACAGGACTTGAGGCACGATGATCGTTTTCTTTAAGGGATAAATCGCCCCCACTATGCTGCCGGGTTCTGGCGATTCCCCTCCAGGATACAACAAGTCGCGTCGGTTCTACAGCCAGCAATCTGCAGAAGTTCTCTAGAATTCTCTGTGAAACTGTGTTTGAAACTGATACAAATTCTGCTGTTGTTTGGCTTATTTATAGTTCACGAAAGTGCATGGATGAAAGGGTGTGTTTGTTCATAACAGTTGTGACTGTTTATAACAACACAACCCTTCACCAGCCGAAAATAACCGCCATAACTACCAGCAAAATATAAAACGGAAAAATAGTTATTGGTTAAACTAACTCACGCCACACGCGCACGTGCCACGTCGCCAAAGTGCCTAAGTGCGCCTACAAAAGCGCCACTAAAGCGCCACATTGCGCCTTGCGCGCGCGCGCGCGTGTGCGAGTTGTAGAGGATAACCACTCTATATATTAACTCACTTTAATAGCATTAATGTGTTTCCATATATAAAGTGAACAATAACTTTAGTTTCCAAGATGTGGGACAAAATACTCTTAGCTTTTTACAAGCTATTTACAACAATCCCCCACTTAGCTTGTAAATTCCAGTTCAATCGTGACAGATTTATGCATACAAGAAGGTGTCTCTCGACTTAAACCCCAATTAGTGTAAATACTTCAAATTTCTAATAAAGTATTTGGTGTCCGCAGATTAAACCAAAACTCTAGAATTAGAAGCGGAAGTATCACACACATAAATCTATCCAGTTCCGGTGAGTAATTCACATTATGTTAGCACCTTAAGCCATGTGCTCGATCCTGGATTCATAAACATTTACAAAAGTAAACCTTTAAAACTTTTGTTAGAAGCGGCTAAACTTCTCATGTTTATATAGGTGAAGTTTCATCTTCTTGGTATCTATGTTACCTCGAAGATATGAACTTCATTAAGAGTCTTAACTCACCCTCGTAAATATTACACTGATCATCCTAGAATGGGTATGTAAATTATCAGTGTTTTCCCGATCATAATGCAACTTGTTTTTACCCATTAAACCTTGTTTAGCAATTAAGCATAAGGTTGGGTTCCCGCTACATGTGATCGTAAGGTTTTAATCCCATTCCACTAGATGTTTTCCTTACTAAGTCTCTGCGAAGACCCTTAGTAAACGGATCAGCCAAGTTTTCGCTTGACCGAACATAAACTATGGTAATAATACCATCACAGATTAACTGTCTTACATATTCATGTCGGAAGCTAATATGTCTAGATTTTCCATTATAAACTTTATTATATGCTCTAGACATTGTAGCTTGACTATCGCAAAACAAAGAAATAGATGGCATCGGTTGTGGCCACAACTTTATATCCAATAGCAGATTTCTCAGCCATTCTGCTTCTTTGCCTGCAGCCGCTAAGGCAATAAATTCCGACTCCATCGTTGAATGAGAGATACATGTCTGTTTCTTGGAACCCCAAGAGACTGCTCCTCCTCCAATCATAAAGATCCAGCCAGAAGTTGCCTTATTGTCACCCGCGCCAGTTATCCAACTAGCGTCTGTGTAACCCTCTAATACCGCTGGGAACTTATTATAAAATAATCCCAAGTTGGAAGTCCGTTTGAGATAACCGAGAATTCTACCAACAGCTTTCCAATGCATGGCACTAGGATTACTTGTGTATCTTGCGAGTTTACAAACTGCGAAGGAAATATCAGGTCGAGTGCAATGCATTGCATACATCAAACTCCCAATAACACTAGCATACTCTAATTGAGCAACCGCTCTTCCATCATTTTCAGTCAATTTTACCGAAGAATCATAAGGTGAGTTAGCTTCTTTAAATCCTAAATGTTTGAATTTAAGAAGCAACTTCTCTATGTAATGAGATTGACATAAAGCGTAACCCCCACTATGTTTCTTCACTTTGACACCTAAGATAGTATCAACCTCATTAAGATCCTTCATCTTAAATTGGGAGGTCAAATACTTCTTAGTTTCCGAAATCCCTTCCATGTTAGTCCCAAAAATAAGCATATCGTCCACATATAGACAAATAATAACACCATAACGATCCGTAAATTTCGAATATATGCATTTGTCTGCATGGTTATGCTTAAATCCATGGGATAAAATAACGGCATCGAACTTTTCATGCCATTGTTTCGGTGCCTGCTTTAACCCATACAAGGACTTAACAAGTTTGCAAACCTTCTTTTCGTTATTTGGCATCACGAATCCTTCCGGTTGTTCCATATACACTTCTTCATCTAATTCACCATTTAGGAAGGCGGTTTTAACATCCATTTGGTGTACATGCAAATTAAAAATGGAGGCAAGTGCCATCAACACTCTAATGGATGTTATTCTAGCCACGGGTGCATAGGTATCGAAATAATCAATACCCCCTTTCTGCTTGAAACCTTTTGCTACCAATCTAGCTTTAAAGGTTTGTAGTGACCCATCCGAATTATACTTCCTTCTAAACACCCATTTGCAACCAATTGGTTTTGATCCTGGAGGTAAGTCGACTAATGTCCAAGTATTGTTTGATAATATCGAGTCCATTTCGTCGTTTATAGCCTCTTTCCAAAAACCTGAATCTCTAGAAGCCATAGCTTCAGCGAATGTTTTTGGATCATCTTCCGTATCGAGTGCAATAGGAATTTTATTCAGGACAGTTTCTCTATCTCCTTCCATAAGAAAGACAAGAGAATCAGGTGAGACAAAATCAGGGCCCAATCCTTTTTCCTTCCGTGCCCTTTGACTTCTCCGAGGAGGTTCAATATCATCGGAAGCCTTTCTCTTATTTCCAAGAGATAGGTCAGGATTCATTGTTGGAGTAGGTTTTGACGAGTCGGAATCATCGATAAATTTATTTTCAATAAATTCTACGTTCCTTGATTCCACTATCACATTGGATTCTAAATCCAATAACCTATATGCCTTTGAGTTTTCGGCATATCCAACAAACACGCTCTTGAGAGCTCTTGGCCCTAATTTTGTTCTCTTAGGGTCTGTAACGCGATAAAATGCCATGCATCCCCATACCCTAAGGTACTTCAAGTTTGGTTTTCTGCCTTTCCATACTTCGTATGGTGAAACTTTTGATTTCCGTGAAGGAATTCTATTATGCAAATAACAGGCGGTAAGTAACGCTTCACCCCACAAAGAGGATTTTAATTTTGCGTTCAAGAGCATAGAATTGGCCATATCCACTAGCGTCCTATTCTTCCTCTCAGCCAAACCATTTTGTTGTGGCGTGTATGGTGCACTAGTTTGATGTACAATACCATGCTCTTCACAAAACGCTGAAAATTCATGAGGAAAATATTCACCACCTCTATCGCTACGAAGAGTTTTAATTTTCCTTTCCATGAGATTCTCAACTTCAGCCTTATAACACTTAAATTTGTCAAAGGCCTCATCCTTAGTTTTCATCAAATAAACATAGGTATATCTAGAACAATCATCAATAAATGTTATAAAATACCTATTACCACCTCTAGTAACTATGCCATTTAATTCACAAATATCAGAATGCACAAGTTCTAGAAGTTGGGATTTTCTTTCTACACTTGGGAAAGATTTCTTAGTCATTTTCGCTTGTATGCAAATTTCACATTTAGAGTCGTGATTACTAGTGCAAGATATCAAACCATCTTTTCGCATGAATTTCAACGATCTAAAATTTAAATGCGCCAAACGAGAATGCCATAAAGAAATAGAGTCAATCATGTAGATAGAACTAGCATTTATTTCATTAATAGATAACTTAAACATCCCACTACAAGCATAGCCCTTTCCAACAAACATGCCAGCCTTAGATAAAATTACATTGTCAGCCTCAATCACAGCCTTAAAGCCGTTCTTACAAAGAAGATTAGCCGACACCAAATTCTTCTTGATTTCAGGAACATAGAGAACATTCTGTAGGGTCAACTTCTTCCCGGAAGTGAATTGGATTTGAATATTTCCCTTTCCGAGAACCTTGGCTGCATTGTGATTTCCCATAAGAACTTCACGTTCGTTGGGAGTCTCTTCATAATGCACAAAAAGCGACCTGTTGTTACAAACATGGACAGTAGCACCGGAGTCATACCACCAATCATAAGAAGCATCTTCAGACGCCATGTTCAACTCCATAATCATGCCAATATGCATGTCGGAAACCATGGCGACTAATTCAGAAACTGAACTCTCAATGACATTAGCCTGTTTGGAATTTCCGTTAGACTTGTCTTTGGAATTCCCATTCTGAACCTTAGGTTTGTTGCATTCCTTTTTGATGTGTCCCTTCTTGCCGCAATTGTAACATTTCATATTCTTCTTGTTCTTCTTGGTAGCACCGTTTGGATTGGAACCGGTTTCATCGAACTTCCTTTTCTTTCCCGCTCTACCTTGGTCATCCACGAAGTTCACTTTAGAACTAGAAGGACCCGCCAGGTTTCTTTTCCGGATTTGAGTCTCTTCTTCGATTCGGAGATGTTTCTGAAGTTGTTCAAGGTTGAAGTCTTCTGTTGTGTGAAGAAGTTCTTTCATGTATTTATGCCAACTTTCAGGAAGTTTGGCAATAATACCCCCCACTAACAACTCATCAGGAACAACAATCTTGAGATCTCGAAGTTTATTAGCGAGGATTTGGAATTCGTAAACCTGATCGAGAATGGGAGAACTATCATCCATAGTAAAATCAAAAAATTTCTTAATAAGAAACTTATCTGATCCTTGCTTTTCAGCCTTGTATTTGTTCTCCAACGTCTTCCAGATTTTGCTTGGTGACTTCTCTGATGTGAATAGATCGTATAAACGATCCGACAGTGTGTTGAGAATGTGTCCTCTGCAAACCAGTTCGTCCTCCTCCCTCTTCGTTCGCTGCGCCTTTAATTCGTCAGTGTCGTCGTCCTTTGGTTCTGGTATTGGCTGCAAATTTTCGTCCAGAACGTATGCCACCTTCAATGCAGTGAGTAGAAACATCAACTTGTCTTGCCAACGGGTGAAATTGGTGCCATCAAACCGGTCCAGTTTGACGAAGTCTTGATTCATCATCTTGAAAGTTGCAGTCTTTCCTCCACTCTCCATTGTTGTACGATTTATCCCTTAAAATTGTTACGCCTAGTATAATGGATGGTGGAAGAAAACAGGACTTGAGGCACGATGATCGTTTTCTTTAAGGGATAAATCGCCCCCACTATGCTGCCGGGTTCTGGCGATTCCCCTCCAGGATACAACAAGTCGCGTCGGTTCTACAGCCAGCAATCTGCAGAAGTTCTCTAGAATTCTCTGTGAAACTGTGTTTGAAACTGATACAAATTCTGCTGTTGTTTGGCTTATTTATAGTTCACGAAAGTGCATGGATGAAAGGGTGTGTTTGTTCATAACAGTTGTGACTGTTTATAACAACACAACCCTTCACCAGCCGAAAATAACCGCCATAACTACCAGCAAAATATAAAACGGAAAAATAGTTATTGGTTAAACTAACTCACGCCACACGCGCACGTGCCACGTCGCCCAAGTGCCTAAGTGCGCCTACAAAAGCGCCACTAAAGCGCCACATTGCGCCTTGCGCGCGCGCGCGCGTGTGCGAGTTGTAGAGGATAACCACTCTATATATTAACTCACTTTAATAGCATTAATGTGTTTCCATATATAAAGTGAACAATAACTTTAGTTTCCAAGATGTGGGACAAAATACTCTTAGCTTTTTACAAGCTATTTACAACATTAAACAGATGGACTTCCAATAGAACTTCTATTGAATCAGCTGTTGATTTCATTTCAGAAGGTTGTTTCCCATAATTAATTATTTCAAATAGTTTTACAAATCAGGAGGAAATCTATGAGCTAACGAACTTGCCTTTTCGGATTTATGGTCAAGGCTCTCGATGAAAACAGCGGACATGCCAGCCACAGGCGGAAGGGATGTTGAAATTAAACGTGGATGCTTCGACCCTGAGCGAATCTTGACTTAGATGGGGCGGTGCGGTAGTCCGAAACTCGATCGGAGCCTTTGTTAAGGCTTTCACTTTCCCGATTGAGACATTCACCAAAAGCTCTATCCTTGGCCCTAATATAGTGAACAGTCAAGTACATAGAACCTGCGAAATGCAATAGCATTGGAAAGAAATAACTTACCTCACAATAATGTCAAATGTCTAATAGCACCATCCACACGCATGGAGTAAACATCATGCTACAGAGCACTCTGTATTTAATTCTGGGGCACATCATTTAGGATGAATCACATCAAGAAGAATGTGTATTCTCAGATATTTTCAATTGTGTTTACGATGAATAAGATTCATATAATGTTAAATTCATACGCCCTAAACATTGAAGTCATGGTGCATTTGTACCCCTAGTTCTGTAAGAGTATTAATTACATTCTTCCCGTAGGCAAATAAACTAAATAAACAAGACAGGTGTTAAAAGAGCAATTGTTCTTCTACTGTGTCATGAAACGCATAACAGAAAAAATTCACAGAATACACATAGAGAGTTCTCACAGCTTTTGATCCCCCATTCAGAATCTCGCCTTGAGATGTATAAACCAAACCTTCTTAAGCATTGGAATTTGGCGTCCCAGTCTGTAGATTCTCCTTTCAGAACATGGCGTTCAACGAGAGTTTCACCTTTCCTAATGGTGTTAACGGTTGTGGAATTGTTGTGGTGAAGCGGCGGTGATGAGTGCGCTGGAGAACATGACTGCTAGACAGAAGTCGAGAAACCCAAGCCCTCGGTACGGGAATATGTGAAACCCTAACAAAATAGGTCGAATGAAAAAGTGTGAAGTATGGGTGTAGCCAATTTTATAACATGGGATGTATAGTGTATTTTTTCTTTAGTGTTGGGGTAATTTTATAATAAACAGTCTTAGGAATCAAAGTTAATCATTCTCTCTCTTTTTTTTTTTAATAATTAATGGAAGATGAACTTCTATTAATGCAAAATTGGAGGAGTCAGATAATCCCATTACATCTTTCTGAAGAAGTTGTTGTCCCCATATAGGGTATCTATCTAACCAAACGTACTTGATTGGAATTGAAAGACCAAACTTAGCAAAAAGGTGAGCTACTGAGTTTTACGAGCGAGAACTGTAACTAAAAGAAATTACATCGTTGGGCTAGACTACGAATATCTTGTAACACATCTCTAGCTTCGGAAAGATCCCCACTTTGTGCCTTAACATCGACGATTGCATTGTACACCCCCTTAGCATCCATCTCTGCTTTCACTCTGCGATAATTGCACTCCTGAGCAAGAAGGAGGCCATCTGTGACGGCGAGATCTTCTGCTTCGAATGCCGACGTAGTTGTCGGGTAGGGGGAAGCAGTTGCTGCCTTGACTTGACCCAAGTGATCGCGAATAATAGCACCACCTGCTGCTTTAGAGTCTTCTTTGAGGAAGGCGCCGTCTAAATTTATCTTCATAACATCATTATCCGGAGGTCGCCAACATGAAGCTGGGTTCACTTCCGCAGAACCCTTACTGTGATTGTCGTTCGCTGTTCAGGACACCTGCATCACCGTTGCTACAGTAGAATTGTACAGCTCCTTCTCCGAAATCACACCACCTTGAAATGCGCATTCGATTCTAGTACCCCTAATTCACCAAATAACAGTGCAGAATATGGCTCTATCCTTTTGGGAGAGCGCAAGCATCATACAAGGAATCCAAAAGGTCACATCACCTACAAACGAACTGTTAAATGAATACCCAAAACAAGCACATAGCCTTTTTGCTACGGAACATTCCATAAACAAATGTGAAGCTGTTTCTGGGCCTTGGCGGCACATTGGGCATTCGACTGAAATTCCTCTCTTAAACTTTGCAATTTTCATTCTCGTACCTAAGGAATCTTGAGACGC
This sequence comes from Linanthus parryae, assembly GCA_023055425.1. Classification (NCBI taxonomy): domain Eukaryota; kingdom Viridiplantae; phylum Streptophyta; class Magnoliopsida; order Ericales; family Polemoniaceae; genus Linanthus; species Linanthus parryae. The sequence goes on from JALGPY010000003.1 coordinate 39,033,327, forward strand.
CCTCCAAACCGTATATATAACTTTCGCTTGCACTCTAGTATTCCACAACGCCTTAAGCCAAGGCTTGGATGTTACTGACGAATAAGTCGAACTTTGAAGCAAATTCTTATGACTACGGATCAACTTATATCCCGAGGAAACTGTATAACACCCATTTTCCGAGTAATGCAACATCAACGCATCGTCTTTGCGTGGCTGCGGGATATGAATTCGCTTGATATCATTGATGTCGGCCCCTAAGCCAATGCCTTCCAAAGCTGCCACGTCCCATGAGTAATCTGGTCTGATAAAGCCCCAGACTAGCTTATGATCAGCTAGCTCTGGTTAGGTTACTGTTCGGAAACTCGGTTCTCTTTTAAGACACGGATCACGAGTGATGAGGATATTTTTACCGTCGCCTAATTTCCATCTCATGCCTTTTAATATGAGATCGACTGACGAAAAGATTGAACGCCAGGCATACGAGCAATTATTCACAACCAGATTCGAAAGAGAATTAACCTCAAACGAGTATTTGTGTTTAAAAACTCTACTAATCAGGGTGTCAGTCGTGATTATTCTCCACAGTTTCTTGGTCAATAATGCTTTGTTGAAGTCCTCCAAATCTTTAAAACTGATTCCACCTATCTCTTTGGGCTTCTTCAAGTGCTCCCACGAGAGCCAATTCCCTCCTCTTTGGTCAGTTTGGTTACCCCAGAAAAATTGGCAGGAAAGCCTTTCTAACTTTTGACAAAGTGTAGAAGGGATCGCGAAACAGCTCATATTGTACACCGGTAAGGATTGCGTGACAGCTCTAATGAGAACCTCTCGACCTGCATAAGAAAGATTCTGTTTCCAACCCTTGAGCTTACTTGCCACTTTTTTCGGAAGTTTACTGAAACTGGTAATTCTACTTTTACCGATGGTGGTTGGGAGTCCCAAGTATCTTTCATGACTAATAGATTCAGCAATACCAAGAAGATTGCAGAAAGATGTCATGTCCTCTAAAGAAACATTAGATGAAAACACCACTGAAGATTTATTAATAAATTGACTTTCTGACCTGAAGCTATCTCAATTTGATGAAGGAGAGAGCGAAAAACTCAATTTCCTCTCGGATAGCTTTGAGGAATATCATACTATCATCATCAAAAAATAAATGATAGTTGTTTGGACCTCCTCTAGAGGCCGACACCCCGGATATATGACCATCTTGCATAGCAGTAGACAGAGCTCGTGACAGTGCCTCGCAAACAAATAAGAATAAATATGGAGAAAGTGGGCATCCTTGACGAAGTCCACGCTGGGGTTTGAAGCCACCCTTAATTTCGCCATGTACGGAAAAAGCAAAGGAGGACGTGGAAATACATTCGTGAACCAATTGTAGCTATTTCTGGCTGAAACCCATTTTTGCAAGATGTGCTTCAAGAAAACATCATTCAACCCTGTCGTAGGCTTTGCCCATATCGAGTTTAACTGCCATAAAACCCAGCTTGCCTTTCTTTCTAGTACGCATTGAGTGTAGGATCTCGAATGCTACCAATATATTGTCCGTAATTAAACGTCCAGGAACAAAGGCACTCTGAAAATCAGAAATACAACTATCCAATACTGGCTTCAACCGATTAGCTATTGTTTTCGTTATCAATATATAAATAACTGAACATAAGCTAAAAAGACAAATATCATTCGGGTTACGTACCTGTTTGACATTCGGAATAAGGGCCATAACTGTATTATTGAAACCGTATAAACTTGCCTGATTGTTGAGGATATGTAAACACTTATTAACTTCAGTACTCAAGATATCCCAATTCTCCTGAAAAAATAGGGCTGGATAGCCGTCTGGATCCGGGGCATTTTTTCGGACCCAATTGACCGAGAGACGTGAGGATCTCGTCCATTGTAAAAGGCTGATGCAGATGTACCCGTTGACTAGTCGAAAGGACAAGTTCAATGAAGTTGAGCATCGGCTCCATATCAGATGGCGTTGGATTCTGCGATGTGAAAATCTCAAAGAAGTGGACATCCAAAATCGAAACAACATCTTCGGTGGAAGTCCTCCACACGCCAGATGCATCAAAAAGACAAGAAATTTGGTTCCGTGATTTCCGAAGAGAGGCTTTTCTATGGAATAAGCTAGTGTTACGACCCCCTCCTTAAGCCATAGAATTCGAGATCGTTGAAGCCACATAATCTCTTCGTTGGCTAACAACGAGTTTAGTTCCATCTTTAGAGATTGAATATCTTCTGCCACTACATCAGCATTATCTCTCCCTTGGAGCTCCTCAATTATTTCTCAAATAAATTTAATCTTCTTCTTCACGTTTCCAAAACACGTCCCGATCCCAATGTTTCAGCCGCTTGCTGGTGGCTTCAAGCTTCTGATGTAGTTCTAATCCGTGGAGATTAGCCCAATTTGTGTTGGATGAAGGGTTTACCATCCTCGTGAGAGAGCCACATAGCTTCAAAATGAAATCGGGGAGTTCTCTTCACTGATGGATACCAACATAGTTCAATGAGTACATGATCAGACACAGCGGCCACTAGATGAGAAACCTTCGCATTACCAAAGAGACTCATCCAAGCTGGGTTTGCTACCACTCTATCTATACGTTCTCCGATACGTATCCCATTCCTAGGATTGCTGATCCAAGTGAATCTGTTACCACTAAAGCCCAGATCAATAGCTCATTGGAAGAAAGAGCATTCCTGAAATCCTCCATCAGCTTTTTATATGTCGTTCTACCTCCTTGTTTCTCTTCAGCTGAGACATAGGCATTGGAATCACCCATAACGCACCAAGGGTTAGTATTTGGATTACGTAACCTACCCAATAGTTCCCAGGAATGAAACCTCTTTGTACTGTCCGGCTCACCGTAAAATCCTGTGAATCGCCAATGAATCTGCAATCCATGGTCATAAATCAAACAATTAATAAAAAAACTTGGAGCTACTAATCAATGATACCTCCAAACTGTCGTGCCATAACAGCACCAATCCTCCGTTACGACCCACCGAGTCAACACATAAGCTATTTGTGAAGCCTTAACGTGTTTTGACCTGATCGAATTCCACCACGTCTAAGCGTGTCTCCATCGAGAAGACGAGTTTTGGAGACTTACCTCGGATGAGGTTTTGAAGCTCAAGAACATTACGGAGGTTCCCAAGCCCTCGTATATTCCAGCTGATCGCATTCATGATGATCGGCGAGACTGCATAGCAGTCTCTGCCATTAAATCAATTGAATTCACTTGGGCACCTCGTTCCCCTATCATCTCATCTTCCGAAGCGATAGCTAAACTCAGACCCCCTTTGTTAGCTTGGAATCTAATTGAACTTAGGCGAAGATCTGCTTGTTTCTCCTTTGGACGTAAAATACGAGCAATTATTCAGAACCAGATTCGAAAGAGAATTAACCTCAAACGAGTATTTGTTTTTAAAAACACTACTAACCAGGGTGTCAGTCGTGATTATTCTCCACAGTTGCTTGGTCAATAATGCTTTGTTGAAGTCCTCCAAATCTTTAAAACCGATTCGACCTTCCTCTTTGGCTTTCTTCAAGTGCTCCCACGAGAGCCAATTCCCTCCTCTTTGGTCCGTTTGCTTACCCCAGAAAAATTGGCAGGAAAGCCTTTCTAACTTTTGACAAAGTGTAGAAGGGATCGCAAAACAGCACAGTGTACACCGGTAAGGATTGCGTGACAGCTTTAATGAGAACCTCTCGACCTGCATAAGAAAGATTCTGTTTCAAACCCTTGAGCTTACTTGCGACTTTTTTCGGAAGTTTACTGAAACTGGTAATTCTACTTTTATCGATGGTGGTTGGGAGTCCCAAGTATCTTTCACGACTAATAGATTCGGCAATACCAAGAAGATTGCAGAAAGATGTCATGTCCTCTAAAGAAACATTAGATGAAAACACCACTGAAGATTTTAATAAATTGACTTTCTGACCTGAAGCTATCTCATACTGATGAAGGAGATAGCGAAAAAACACAATTTCCTCTGGGATAGCTTTGAGGAATATCATACTATCATCAGCGAAAAATAAATGATAGATGTTTGGAACTCCTCTAGAGGCTGACACCCCGGATATATGACCATCTTACATATCAGTAGACAGAGCTCGTGACAGTGCCTCGCAAATAAATAAGAATAAATATGGAGAAAGTGGGCATCCTTGACGAAGTCCACATTGGGGTTTGAAACCACCCTTAATTTCGCCATGTACGGAAAAAGCAAAGGAGGACGTGGAAATACATTCGTGAACCAATTGTACCCGTTTCTGGCTGAAACCCATTTTTGCAAGATTTGCTTCAAGAAAACACCATTCAACCCTGTCGTAGGCTTTGCCCATATCGAGTTTGACTGCCATAAAACCCAGCTTGCCTTTCTTTCTAGTACGCATTGAGTGTAGGATCTCGAATGCTACCAATATATTGTCCGTAATTAAACGTCCAGGAACAAAGGCACTCTGAAAATCAGAAATACAACTATCCAATACTGGCTTCAACCGATTAGCTATTGTTTTCGTTATCAATTTATAAATAACTGAACATAAGCTAAAAAGACGAATATCATTCGGGTTACGTACCTGTTTGACATTCGGAATAAGGGCCATAACTGTATTATTGAAGCCGTATAAACTTGCCTGATTGTTGAGGATATGTAAACACGTATTAACTTCAGTACTCAAGATATCCCAATTCTCCTGAAAAAATAGGGCTATAAAACCGTCTGGACCGGGACATTTTTCCGGACCCAATTGACCGAGAGACGGGAGGATCTCGTCCACTGTAAAAGGCCGATGCAGATGTACCCTTTGACTAGTCGAGAGGACCGGTTGAATGAAGTTGAGCATCGACTCCATATCAGCTGGCGTTGGATTCTGCGATGTGAAAATCTCACAAAAGTGGACATCCAAAATCGAAACAACACCTTTGGCGGAAGTCCTCCACACGCCAGATGCATCCAAAAGACCAGAAATTTGATTCTGTGCTTTCCGAAGAGAGGCTTTTCTTTGGAAGAAGCTAGTGTTACGACCCCCCTCCTTAAGCCATAAAATTCGAGATCGTTGAAGCCACATAATCTCTTTGTTGGCTAACAAAGAGTTGAGTTCCATCTTTAGAGATTGAATATCTTCTGCCACTACATCAATATTATCTCTCCCTTGGAGCTCCTGAATTCTTTCTCGAATAAATTTAATCTTCTTCTTCCCGTTTCCAAACACGTCCCGATCCCAATGTTTCAGTCGCTTGCTGGTGGCTTCAAGCTTCTGATGTAGTTAGAATCCGTGGAGATTAGCCCAATTTGTGTTGGATGAAGGGTTTACAATCCTCGTGAGAGAGCCACATAGCTTCAAAATAAATCGGGGAGTTCTCTTCACTGATGGATACCAACATAGTTCAATGAGTACATGATCAGACACGGCGGCCACTAGATGAGAAACATTCGCATTACCAAAGAGATTCATCCAAGCTGAGTTTGCTACCACTCTATCTATACATTCGCGGATACGTATCCCATTCCTAGGATTAATGATCCAAGTGAATCTGTTACCACTAAAGCCCAGATCAAATAGCTCATTGGAAGAAAGAGCGTTCCTGAAATCCTTCATAAGCTTTTTATCTGCCGCTCTACCTCCTTGTTTCTCTTCAGCTGAGACATAGGCATTGAAATTGCCCATAAAGCACCAAGGGTTAGTATTTGAATTACGTAACCTACCCAATAGTTCCCAGGAATGAAACCTCTGAGTACTGTCCGGGTCACCGTAAAATCCTGTGAATTGCCAATGAATCTGCAATCCATGGTCATAAATCAAACAATTAATAAAAAACTTGGAGCTACTAGTCGAAGATACCTCCAAACTGTCGTGCCATAATAGCACCAATCCTCCGTTACGACCCACCGAGTCGACACAGAAGCTATTTTTTAAGCCTTAACGTGTTTTGACCTGATCGAATTCCACCACGTTTAAGCGTGTATCCATCAAGAAGACGAGTTTGGGAGACTTACCTCAGATGAGGTTTTGAAGATCAAGAACATTACGGAGGTTCCCAAGCCCCCATATATTCCAGCTGATCGCATTCATGATGATTGGCGGGACTGCATAGCAGTCTCCGCCATTAAATCATTTGAATTCACTTGGGCACCTCGTTCCCCTATCATCTTATCTTCCGAATCCATAGCTAAACTCAGACCCCCTTTTTTAGCTTGGAATCTAATTGAACTTAGGCGACGATTTGCTTGTTTCTCCTTTGGATTTGGGCTAAGGATTATCTGACCTGTTTTTCTCTTCATTCTTGCTGAAGTGGATTTACTTGAGGGTGAGCCTTTACTGGACCTGCCACTGTTCAATGGGGATACTGACTAAGCCGGTGAAGAGGCTGCCGGCGAGTCACCCATGTTATTCCTTGGAGAAGAAGCCAGAGGATTTGAATACATCTTTTCATTAGAATCTTTAACTTTGTTGCGCTGAGAGGGTTTTGACCCAAAGTCCGTATTCATGCTGGAGGACGGTTGGGGTGATGGAGATCTGACTTTGCCTTTACCTTTACGATCACGTTTCTCTGTCCGTTTGTTTTCATGAGCCCTCGAATTATCATTTAACTTTCTCCCACCCCGAGAATTCTTGTTACCAGGATTGTCGCAAGGAGGATTCGGACCTGTGTTTGTTGTTGGAGACTCCTGCGGCTGGGTTGTATTCGGGTATTGCTCACTATCTTTGGCGATTTTAGGTCAGGGTTTTGGCTTGAAAGGCATCCATTCACCAAAACCTTCTTCCTCTTCTATCTTCTCCGTCTCAGTTTTGTAATCACACGAACCCGTGGAGTGCGTAACATGACCGCACCAAGCACAACACTTGGAATTCTCTCATAAACATAATCAAGCCATATTTTATGATCGAGTACTTGAATAACCCCTCGTCGTCTTAATGGTTTGGAGATGTCCAAGCGAACTCCTTGTCGCATATCCTCTCCATCACTGTTGTTTAAAATTATCTTGTCCACTTGAAGAACTTCACCCAAATTGCTTATGATACTCGGTAAATCCTCCTTTGTACGTAACCAACTGGTATGTTGAAGATTTGAACCCATACATCAGCGTGAGTGAAGACAGCGAACTCTGGATTGGAACCAACAATCCAAGGCTTCGGCACTAGGATAGTACCATCGAACAGCCACGGTCCACCAAGTAGCACCTTTTCCATGGCTATTTTGGAATGAAAACTGAATACGTAACGATTGGGAGAAGCCTCATACATTCTGATACGATCCCCTTCAAACCATATACTCTTGAATAGGTTTTTCATCCCAGATACGTTTACCCTAGATGGAAGTGGAAACATACCTATCAAACTTGGGTCAAGCTCCTCCATAGCTTTCCAGCACCTTGCCGGATCAATGACTGTGACTTCCTCTTCCTCCGGTGTTTTGAGCGTAGGTCTGCGTTTGCTTGAACTCGCCATCGAGCTGTACGAGCAATTCCGGCGAAAGCAGTGAAAAAACGTCAAACCCTAATCATTCTCTCTTTTAAAAGAGTAAAGATTTAATGTCTATTTATTTACTGCCTAAAACTTTATCTAAACAAATCAAAATTTTGATTTCTATTTTTTTTTTTTTTTTTTGTGGCACAATAGTAGAGACGCACAAGAATCTTGGATTAGAGTGTGTAAATCTAAATTTGAAGGGGCATTAGCGTTTAAAGAAATAAATGCTTTTAATTTGTCTCTTTTAGCCAAACAAATACAGAGAATCATTCCAAATCCGTATTCTTTGCTTGCTAAAGTTCCTACTTCCTAGTCAAATGATAAACCCAGTATCGTACGAGTAGCTTTGAGAGAGGCTACGAATCTCTACCAGTAGTTCGTGAAGCTACGAAAAACTACGAATACGAAAAATAACTGAATAAACTCAATAATATACTTCTTCTTCCCCGATGATAACTGAGGATTACAACTGTTTAAATATTACACTAATCCTAACCCTAGACTCTTACGGGCCAAGCCCGGTCTACTAACTAATTAAATAATTAACTAATAAAAATTAATTAAATAAAATAAATAATTGACTAAACAAACAAATAAATAAATAAATAAATAAATAAATAAATAAATAACTAATTAATTAGATGGTAATACCCGATACGGTTTAACCCGTATCAACTCCCCCCGTTTGACAAACGCCTTGTCCTCAAGGCGGATACGGTCGTAGAAACGATCCCACATGTACTGTGATGGGTAATCAGCTCCAACATGCATTTTGACCGGAGCTGGGCTTGTTTGTGAAGCGGGCTATCCAAAATTACACCATGGGCTGAAAGAATAAGGGAGGGCAAAATTATCAGTAAGCTTCGTTGTAGGCTGATCAAGTGTAATTTGTGGGCTGAAACAAGAGGAATTGGATGTAAACCCATCTGAAGGTAGCCCATAAGAATCAACTGAATGAAATGAAACCATCTCATAATTGGTTGGCCCAACTTGTGAAGACACCGGCCCAAACAGTGAGTGTGGTGGCCCAGAGGGTGTTGAAGGCCCACTGTAACTTGAGTATGGCCCAAATGCCAAAGAGGACCCAGATGGAGCCCTAGCGGCTGCTGGAGAGCTTTGGGTGCTGGTGAAATCGCCGGAAGGAGGTTGGTGCGGCGACGGTGGTGCTTGCAGCGCCGAAGTAGGTGGTTGGTGCTGTGGAGGTGGAGGCAGGTACGCCGATGAGGTGAGGCGGCATAAGAGCTTCAATTGCAGCGGTGAATGCTTGGACGATGGCGGCTATGTTCGGATCTGGAGGTTGCTTCGCTAGGTTCGTCGGCGGCGAGGATGAAGGCTGAAGCAGGTTCGCCGTGGATATGGGTGGTGGGGGCTTCGGAGGTGCTCGGAACAGTGACGGAAGTTGCGGATCGGGAGGCCAAGGCGGCTACGACGCCGGGAAAGGGGCTTCAGCAGCCATGGTCGTCGGCGTTATGAAGACCGTCACAAGATTTTCAGAGGGGTCCGGGGGCTTGGGCGGAGCTGGGAAAGCCGGTAGCTGCTGCTGGAACAGAAGCGAAGGCACGGCCGGAGACTGCTCCGTGTGGGTTGCCGTCTAGTGATTGTAGGCTTTAGGTTGCTGGGGCTTGCGACGGCGGCGGCGACGAGGTTGGAGGCAGGTGAAGTCGTTCCTGGAATCTAGCCGCCAAGGTCGCGATCGAGGATTGAAGGCCATCCTGGCCGGTCTCCAAGGCCACCAGCCGCGTTTCGACGGCGGCGGAGTCGCCTGATTTCTGCTGCTACTCGTCCTCTTCTGGCAGCGGCGTTTTAGCAGAACAATTTTCAAGGGCAGTGACCCTGGTTTCCAGATCCGTGAATTTGGCTTCGATTTTGTCCAGTTTATCGAATATTTGTGTTGTGAATTCCTTGAGCGTTTGGCGGAGTTCGTCAATCGCACTGTTGGTTGACATCGTTTCACCAGTTGAATGGCGAAAACTCAATGAAAGCGCCAAATTGATACACCCAGTATCGTACCAGTAGCTTGAGAGAGGCTACGAATCTCTACAAGTAGTTTGTGACGCTACGAAAAACTACGAATACGAAAAATAACTGAATAAACTCAATAAAATACTTCTTATTCCCTGATGATAACTGAGGATTACAACTGTTTAAATAGAACACTAATCCTAACCCTAGACTCTCACGGGCCAAGCCCGGTATACTAACTAATTAAATAATTAACTAATAACAATTAATTAAAAAATATAAATAACTGACTAAATAAAAAAATAAATAAATAAATAATTAGATGGTAATACCCGATACGGTTTAACCCGTATCAACTCCCCCGCGGTTGACAAACTCCTTGTCCTCAAGGTGGATACGGCCGTAGAAACGATCCCACATGTATTGTGATGGGTAATCTGCTCCAACATGCATTTTTACCGGAGTTGGGCTTGTTTGTGAAGCGGGCTGACCAAAATTACACCATGGGCTGAAAGAATAAGGGAGGGCAAAATTATCATTAGGCTTCGTTGTAGGCTGATCAAGTGTAATTTGTGGGCTGAAACAAGAGGAATTGGATGTAAATCCATCTGAAGGTAGCCCATAAGAATCAACTGAATGAAATGAACCCAGCCCATAATTGGTTGCCCAACTTGTGATGACACCGGCCCAAGCAGTGAGTGTGGAGGCCCAAAGGGTGTTGAAGGCCCACTGTAACTTGAGGGTTAAAGAGACAATCGACAACTAAAAGTAGAAATATACTATTAAGATTACATTTCGCTTAATGTACATTACAAAATTTCGATAATAAATACAATTTAAAACATAACATTTGTGATCTACAATGTGATATAAGTTAAGCTATACTTCTTCATCTCGTTCCAGCGTTCCCATCCCCCACTTTGATTGACTACCTGCGGTTTTAAAATGGAAAAAGCCGACGCAGTTTTGAAGAAATTGATCAGTAAAAACTGAGTAAGTACACACTACGACATGTAAAGAAACGAGTGGCACGGAAGCATGAGTTGAAACAAATCAGAAGATTTAAACAGTAAAGCTATCATATTTGAGAATTCGGATCAACTTGAAATAACCGAGTAACAAAAACCTCTCAATTTAATAACATTGAGAAACCACGAGTAGTTTGTAAAATATTCAAAGTAAGCAAGTTAATTTGAACTGATAACGATAGTTCATGAGTAGCCAAGATTTACAATTCATTTCAATCGATTAGGGCATATCAAGAGCCACAAACAACATTAATAAGTAGTCAATTTTTAATTTTGACTTCAATCAACAGTTTAATTTAGCTGAGGCGTGTCAAGAGCCACCAGCAGGATCGATGTAAACAGAGGGATCACGAAATAATCACTAAGGGTTCCTTCTAGGGTCTATCAAACCCTATTTCACCCGAGCGTTAAGGGAGCGCATTCATCAACCCCGCTCACAACATTAGCTAAAAGGCCTTAAGTGTCGACACCCCTATACCGTAGTGACCCTTACAAGTATAAGTAGCACTCTATAGTTCTATAAAACCCTTGGTCTCAATAACTTGGTACATTTTGGCTCATCGGGGGCGGATTTTTGAACATTGACGTTCTATCCAATAATAAGAAGCATTGCTTCAATGGTCTTAGCCATAAGAAAATGGAGGATTGCTTGACGCCTCTCACTAATAACAGTACTCTGTACATCATCCTAAGTCTATTAGAGGTATTTTATTTCTTCTCTTTCACATAACCAGAATCCGAATATCAAAATTTCACAAGTAATTTCCGAGAGTTCTCAAAGGAGATGAATAAATAGTTTAACAACTTTTGAGTGGTAAACATGCATTCTCATACTATTTCATATAACAAACATTTCATTTGAAACATCAAGCACATACGCAGATTATGATATGAAAAGGCCGTACATATGTACTTACCATCGAGATGAAGCACAATCAAAAGCAAGCATTAAGTCTAGCACTCCGACGACAACCGCTCTCTCCTACGAGGTCGATGTCTACAATCACACGTATGACGTACTCGTTATAACCAATTTACACATGCATAATAAAAAATGCAAACCTACATGTCACATAGTCCTAAATGTTACTAATGCACATATAATGATGTTTAATTATCAAAATAAATCCAACAAAACACCTAGAAGTTCAAAAATTCAAGTTTTCTAAAAAAATGTGAAACTACAATTCTGGACAGAATTGTAGCTCTGACTTTGGAGCCATATTTACCATGTCAAATCATCTCCTAAAATCTTGAAATTAATGTATGATGAACCTATATGTGTCTATTTTCAGGAACATCAAGAAAATAATGCATAGACATTGCAAAACTCAAGTTACAAAAATAACAAATACTGCTATGCAGAGAAGAGTTTGGGAAAAACTTTCAAGTTTGCAAGGGTATTACTAGCACTCGGAGAATAGAAATAAAGCTCATCTTCTCGAGAATTAATCCCCTATGTGTCTACTTTAATCACAAGAAAGATTGGGTGCCATAAGTTTCTGGAAATGAGATTTTTTTTAAGAATGGCAAAACTTGTCCAAAAACAGAGTTTAAGAAAACATCGAACTTAGAATGAGCATATCTCCCTAACCGAAAAGGCTATGGAGTTGAATTTTCTTTCAAAACGACCTCTATGAGTCTAGTTTCAGAATATGAAAGAGTTAAAAATTCTACGGAGACAAAATTTAGAGATAATATACGTTTTTCACAAACTGGTCAGATTGTAAAAATGTGCAATTTTCACCTAGAGCACTTAAAACATGATCAAATCAATTATATGACACATGCAACTTATGGAGACTTGATTTTCACCCAAAATTACATCATTTTAGGCATTAAGTAAGACATTTACATGCTCTTGAAACAAATGACCAAAACCCTCTTGGGTAACAATGCAAGGAAGATGACATTCACAACATGCATGTGGGTTCTAGTGTGGGTTTCATGAAATAATCAAATTTTTGGAGTTCAATCACATGATTTAACTATGAAAATGAAGAATCAAGCATGGAGATGAAGAAAACTAAGATGAAATTTCATCAATCAAAGCAAGAGATGGACATGCATGAATGAATTCAAGACTAGAAGAAAGTTTACCCAAAGATTCAAGAAATGGTGGAGGAAAAGAGTGAAATTGACCTTCAATCCTTGAGAAGAATGATGAAATAACTCCCCTCCATGATCATACTATGCTTGGACTAAAGTTTTTCATGTTTTGGAGGCTTGAAAATGAAGATTTGATGGTGTTTTGTGAAGGTCAACACCCAAAAACGGGAATGGAGATATTGAGAGAGAGAAGAAAGCATGTATGGGTGTTCTTGAAGAGAAAATCATATGAATAATTGAGGGAGAAAGAGATAGGAAGTTGTGGTGATGAATGGGATGAGTGATGGTGAGTTGGTGTAAGTATAAGAGTGTGTACATGTGTAGATTTTCATAAGTAGTGTTATTTTAATAGGAGTAGAAATAAGAATGAATTGTTTTATTGGTATTGACCAAAGTGATGGAGGGGTAGTTGGTTGTAATTAGAACAAAATTAGAGGAGTTGTGGATGGGGCTAAAGAATTGATAGCAAAAAATTAAGGGGTAAAAGAAATGCAATTAAAAAGTCTCCCAACACCATAGTTGGGGTATGAATTGGATTACCAAGAGATTGAGGGTTGACATGCAAATACAAGAAATTTAAGATAACTACAAAATTCCATATGCAAGAGTGGTATAAATGAGAAGTGCCAAAAATTGAGGGGTGAAAATATAATTTCTAATTATAGCTAACCCATAAAAGTCAATTTTCATAAATTACAAAACTGCCAAATAATTTCAAATAAATCACTTTGTTAATAAATGTCAAAATCCATTTTCTCTTTTAAAAAAATACAAGTATCTCCCAAGTATATAAAATGAGTTTCATATCGTATTATCCAAGTTTTCAAAAACTACAAAATAACCTCAAAATGAAATTCTATATAATCATATGTGTCGAATGACACCCTTATACTTTAAAACTAAGAAGAAGTCAAGAAAAAGTTTGAAATATAAATTTCTCAAAATTTTCAAATATTTTTCCGAAATGACCAAATAAACCCTAACTTAAATACGGGGTGTTACACAGATGGAGCCCTAGCCGCTGCTGGAGAGCTTTGGGTGCTGGTGAAATCGCCGGAAGGAGGTTGGTGCGGCGACGGTGGTACTTGCAGCGCCGAAGTTGGTGGTTGGTGCTGTGGAGGTGGAGGCGGGTACGCCGACGAGGTGTAAGGCGGCATAAGAGCTTCAATTGCAGCGGTGAATGCTTGGACAATGGAGGCGATGTTCGGATCTGGAGGTTGCTTTGCTGGGTTCGTCGGCGGCGAGGATGAAGGCTGAAGCAGGTTCGCCGTGGATATGGGTGGTGGGGGCTTCGGAGGTGCTCGGAACGGTGACGGAATTTGCGGATCGAGAGGCCAAGGCGGCTGCGACGCCGTGAAAGGGACTTCAGCAGCCATGGACGCCGGCGTTGTGAAGACCGTCGAAAGCTGTTCAGAGGGGTCCGGGGGCTTGGGCGGAGCTGGGAAAGCCGGTAGTTGCTGCTGGAACAGAAGCGAAGGCACGGCCGGAGACTGCTCCGTGTGGGTTGCCGTCTAGTGATTGTAGGCTTTAGGTTGCTGGGGCTTGCGACGGCGGCGGCGACGAGGTTGGAGGCAGGTGAAGTCGTTCCTGGAATCTAGCCGCCAAGGTCGCGATCGAGGATTGAAGGCCATCCTGGCCGGTCTCCAAGGCCACCAGCCGCGTTTCGACGGCGGCGGAGTCGCCTGATTTCTGCTGCTACTCGTCCTCTTCTGGCAGCGGCGTTTTAGCAGAACAATTTTCAAGGGCAGTGACCCTGGTTTCCAGATCCGTGAATTTGGCTTCGATTTTGTCCAGTTTATCGAATATTTGTGTTGTGAATTCCTTGAGCGTTTGGCGGAGTTCGTCAATCGCACTGTTGGTTGACATCGTTTCACCAGTTGAATGGCGAAAACTCAATGAAAGCGCCAAATTGATAAACCAAGTATCATACCAGTAGCTTGAGAGAGTCTACGAATCTCTACCAGTAGTTCGTGACGCTACGAAAAACTACGAATACGAAAAATAACTGAATAAACTCAATAAAATACTTCTTATTCCTTGATGATAACTGAGGATTACAACTGTTTAAATAAAACACTAATCCTAACCCTAGACTCTTACGGGCCAAGCCCGGTCTACGAACTAATTAAATAATTAACTAATAACAATTAATTAATTAAATAAAATAATTAACTGACTAAACCAGGGTTTAACCTGTATCATCTAAATATTACCCTAATAGTGCAATCATAACTGGTACTCAAAACTCTAGCTTTGAACTCGTAAATTTTGAAATGGAAAGAATACTTACATTTACTCTAATAGGTGGATACGCATTGGCTTTGGCGTTTATCCTTTGTGAGATTTGACATTCACGCAAACAAAAAGATTTTCAAATCATGGTCTATTGTGGAATTGGATTTCAAAACCCTAGTTCATCATCTCTCTAGATCGGTCCACGAAGGTGGAGAAAGAGAAAGGATTTGTGGAATTGGATTCCCAAACCCTAGTTTATCATCCTTCTAGGTCGCTCTACGAGGGTGGAGAAAGAGAAAGGGTTCTGGAAGAGCTAGCGACCAGAATGAAAAGCTTCTCTCTAGAAAAAGTTTTGTTTATATATAAAGAGAAAAATAGGTTAGCACATGAGCTAGCTACTAGTGCTTCTAGAGCAGGAAAAAAATGTAGTATGTAATGGTGCTCCCCTTTTCAAATGAATTTCTCTTTCTGGAAAAAAAAAGCTTCTAGTGCTTCTTGTGCACGAAATGTGGTCTATTGGACAAACCTTTGTCCTATCTTTGTGTACCGTACTTGGTTATGAGACGAATATCTTATTTGATTATTAAATGAAAATTGATTTTCAAAAAACTGTAAAACCGTTTCAATCATGTCTTCACTAAAATACTTCAGAGGAACTCAATATACATTTTTTCTAGAAACAGCTGCTTGTATTAATAAGAACGGGGAGAATCTTGTTAAAATATCTTTGAGACTCTATATTCGGCCAAATGCACATAGAGGAGTAATTAGGCCGTACTTCAAAAATTCGTTGGAAACCTTATTTTTCAAGCGACCGGATTATTGGAAACGATGACAGAGAATTTCTTTAACACTTCAAGGCAGTCACTGGTGATCTGGTCCAAGTCCGAATTGATGCATCGCATAGCTCCCTTCCTGAGTTGGGCTTGCAGATGATATTAACAGCGCTGGATTCAGTAATAACTTCCCGTATTCATATCTATCTGCCATCTTCAAAGCTTCCAAAATCCTAGTGCTTCAGCTTCACTCGCAGATGATGTCATCGAAAGAGGGGATGCTAGGCCAGAGAGAACGCTATTAGCTTCATCGCGGAAGACTACCCCTGCCGAAGCTTGTATAGATGTAGCCGACCGAGCGCCATCTGTTTTGCCCTTGATCCAGTTAGGAGTCAGCGAGATCCAATGGAAGTCTTGTTGTAGGTTCGAAATCGTATGGGAAGTTTGACCTTGAGCATCATCCAATTTCTGAATGTATTTGAGCACATGGGCCGATACTTCCTCGGACGTCTTCACCTCATTTTGGAACACCGAAAGGGTTTGGTTCCTCCTCATTAACCAACTTGTCATGCAAAAGATTCTCCTTTCCTGCGGGTTTAGATCCAAAATCGCAGCGGGATACAATCCTTGATGTTGCCGAACGTCTTGTGAAAAAATTGGGTGAATTTAACTTACCATCAACAACAGAAAGAAATTGTGCTGCAAGGGTCTAAGGAGGAGGAGGGATAATTGACATTCATTGCATGCAAATCATTGCATCATTAATGCAAAGAGAATGGTCAAGCTGTATTATACCTTACAATCACCACTACTGACCAGACAGGAGAGGAAGCAGTACCACCATGTGTGTAGCAGCTACTGGTACTTAACTAGTGTGAGGCAGTGTTTGGTGAACCAACTACCTTAACCCCAGCCCAAAGAGGAGTCATGACAATCACATACCCCTTGGTACCGGGGAGTGCATGAAATACCCCGTTTATGTATATTTTGGGTATTTTGATAATTTATGTGACTTTGAAGAATCTTTGGGTAATTTATGAGATTTTTTTAGGCATATTATTGGTTATAATATTTGAGGACGGATCTAATTGTTATTTAAAAGAGTTTTTGGTGGTTTATAATTAATGTTATTATGACGATCGGGTTATTTTGTAAGTTTGGTGAAAATTGAAGGATATTAGGATATATAGTATTTTCTCATATTTAAATAATTATATTCCTATTATTCCTATTTATTCTAACTATTCTTTTATTTAATTAGGGAGGATGTACCCATCACATTCCCGCACCTCACGACATGGAATACGTCATTATGAAAATTATTTCATAATTCTCTTTGGATTCTTATTTCTTTTCCACCAAGCAACCCATCTACTATAAATACATATCCTATTCTTTATTTTTCTCCTTACACAATTAAATATGCCCGAAATCTCTCTCTGACGCCCGAACTCTTTCTCTCCCTATCGGTTTTGCCGTCGGCCCAACCCCATCGCCCAACCGCCGCCGCCGCCCGCTGCCGTCCTGTGCGTGACTCTCTCCTGTTATCTTTCGAATAATTGTTCCACTTTTTATTTTCCTTCCTTTGTATCATGTATGATCAAACCCTAAATCTACTTCGACTTTTATTTTTGTTGATTCGTCGCGAAAGTTTGTGTATTCGTTCGTCAAAGTTTTGTTCTAATCTAGTGATTAAACCCTATTCGTATCTCTATTCTAAATTATCTATTTTCAAGTTTATATCATTAATCCCATCATTCTAAATTACTTTTATTTATTAGCGATTTATTGCACAAATAGTATTCATTAAGTATGAAAAACCTCCCATTTTGTTATGGGATGACTAAAGAGATGTTAGTATGTGATTAAATGATAATGAGGATGTATATCAACTCTATTTCAAGTTAATAATCTTTTGTATTGAAGTTAGAAAATATTGGATTCATTTAATTGACGTTTCGAAGTTTCAAACTTTGTCGCAAGAGTTTTTATAAGTGCATAATTTTGTCAGTTTATGACTAATAATAAGTTTATAAAGAGTGTAACTTGTGTTTTCGGAAGTCAATTTCAATTTCGTTTGAAGCTAGACTTATTTTTTAGAATGATTTTGAGTCTAATAAGACTATAATGAGCATGAATTCTGATTGGGAAGGTGAAGTAATCAATTGGTGAAGTTATTTAAATATTAGTTATATTGGAAGATAATATAGAGATAAATTTTTAGTTGAAATTTTGAGTAAGACTTGAGAGGTGGATTCTATGAAACCTAAGGCTATTACTGGGAATGTTTGAAAAGTTGATTAGAATGCTTAAGTAGCAAGTAGTGAGTTCTTTAACTATAGGTGTTAGTGCATGCTTTGAACATGTACGACTTTGTGATGTATGGTATACTTATATGATTGTAGGAGACGATTTCGTAGACATTGGATCCGTGGATTGTTAAGGAGCTTTTCTTTGCTTTGCTTGTGCATAAAGGTAAGAACATATGCCTTATATTGTGTGTCAAGCTTCTTTCGTGTCATTATGTGTAAATGATATTTATACGTCTCAAAATGAATACTTGAACTTTTTAAGCATTACTTAAATTTTTGAAACACATTAACAAGAATGTGGATTTCAATATTTCTTTTGGAAAAGTATATTTTGAATATATGAACATGAATTTATCTTAAAAGAAGTGTTATCTTAAAAGAAGTAGAAAAAGTTGTTCGATAGAATATGAATAATAGACTTTGGCTTTAGTAACTCGTTGCACAGCTGCATTCGGTTTAGAGGAGCTCCTTGTACGCACACTTCGGAGGGTATCGATACTTAAGGTCATGGAGACACGGTCTGACCATGGTCTACATAGTGAGGTTTTTACCACTTATGAATTGATCATATGTTGGCAGGTTTATGGTCACGACGGTGGTCCTATTATTTGATTTTTTGTTCTATTCAGTATGGTAAAACCTCTTAAATATGGAGTTCTTTATGTGAAATTAGATTTGGAATATCTTTGGAAATTGGATTTGGCATACATTATGGATTTGAATTTGAAATTTTATTTTATTGGAATTCTTTATACCCACTCCGTCCCACCTTATTTGCACGATTTAGTCTGTTACCACTATTCACTGGGTGACCCTGTGATTTGGATAGCAAAATTTTACAATTTTTAATAATTTTTTCGTGTGTTGTACAGTAACTCTTATTCTACAAGACCATAAAAAATTATCAAAAAATTGCATCGTTTGCGATCCAAATCACCGGGTCAAAGTGACCCGGTTACGGGTGAAAAAGTTCAGATGGTGCAAAAGAGGTGGGACGGAGTTGTAAGAGATATGGAACATGATTTTGGTTAATGCTTGAATGTAAATAAATATTGTAAATCTTTTTATGATGGAAATTGGAAAGAGAAGATGATTGATTCAAATAATAATGATTTATGTGTCAAAAAATCTTATACCATAAATGAGTCTTTTCAAAGAGTTACGTTTATTATCTTATTTTAACATGCTTGGATATTTTATTTCTCAGACTTTTTTTTTTTTTTTTTTTTTTTGAGAAAATTTCTCAGACTTTTTGATGATTCTTTCAAACGGTGGTATATGTTTTCTATTTCCCCACTAGAGGTTTAGGTGATTGAAGCTAAGGTCGAGAAGCGTGTGAGTTGGCTTAATTAATAGTGATAAATACTGTGAGAAACTTAAGTAATTTACTTTTCTTTTGGTTATGTTTTGAGCCCGTGTTTGTGACCAAAAACGTTGTAAAAAAAATTGATTAATTACTTTTTTACGGTTGGTTTGGCTTTGATTCGATTGTCGCACCTTAAGAGCTCCTTATGCTCGGTTTTTCAATTGGGTACGGAGCGACGCCTATCCGGGTTTCCGGTGAGGAGATTTGGGGGTGTTACAGTGCACTAGTCAATTTAAGACCTTACAGATACCCAGTGCTGTAGAGGAATGAAATAGAAAGGCAAGTGCATGAACTGTTTAAAAGTGGAGTGACATGGCACAGTACAAGCCCATTCTCTTCACCTGCATTGCTAGTTAAAAATAAGGGCAGTACTTGAAGGATGTGTGTAGACTACAGGAAGCTCTAAAATATTACTATGAAAGATAAGTTCCCTATTCCCTTGATTGATGATATTCTTGGTGAATTTGGTGATGCTGCAATCTTTTCTAAGTTGGATCTGAGTTCAGGTTACCATCAAGTGAGGATGTGTGAACCTGACTTACCACAAAAAGCTTTTAAAACACATGGGTGTCATTACGTGTACCTAGTCATGCCTTTTGGGCTTACAAATGCACCATCTACCTTTCAAAATCTCATGAATGAGACGTTAAACCCTACCTCAGATGGTCCATTTTGGTTTACTTTGATGACATTTTGATATATAGCCCAAAAATTGGATCTCATTTGAGATACTTATACATATCATTGACTATATAACATAAGAACAGTCTACTGGCTAAGTTATCTAAATGTTCTTTTGATTAGCAGAAGATAGAGTATCTGGGTGACATTATATTTGCAGAAGGGGTACAAGCCCATCCTAGAAAGATAGAGACCATGTTGCCTTGTCCACCACTTAATTCATTGAAGGCATCAAGATGCTCTCTGGGCCTTATTGGGTATTATAGAAAGTGTGGGAACGGGTATGGAATTCTTAGAAGCCCACTAGTCGCATTGTTGAAAAAGGATTCTTTGAGTGGAATGCACGAGCTAAGGTGAGCTTTCAACACTCTCAAGATGGCTGAGACACCAGTCTAGCTTTACATGACTAGAACAAGCCTTTTATGGTGGAATAAGATGCCTCTAACCATAAATTATGATTTGATTAATGCAACAAGACAGATCATTGTCTTACTTCAGCAAGGCACTAGCAGCTAAACTTTTGGGGTGGTCCATATATGACAAGGAATTATTAGCCATTGTACTATGGATAAGCTAATTAGAAGTAATACCATTTATCATAGGGTGCCATTAATCACTTTAGCCTCAAGTATCTACTAGACCAAATAATCATAACAATGTTGCATCAGAAGTGAGTAGATGATGCGGCTACCATTATTTACAAATAAGGCAAGTCCAATGCAACTGAAGATGTTTTATCTAGAGTGTCTGAGCCAAGATCCAAAAAATCTTAACCCAATTGTTGATGCAGCCGGGCCCAGCAGAAAGCTATTCCTCACTAATGATGTGCTCCATTACAAGAAAATTGTCTATGTGGGTTCGACTAGTAGTTTAAGGGCTCAAATTATGCAGGAGTCTCATCATTAAGGGTCATGAGGGAACTCACGCATCACAGGAACCTACAAGAAGGCATCTCATTATTGGAAGGTTATGAAGAGAGAAATCAAAAAGTGGGTTAGTGAGTGTGAGATTTTCTAGAGAATGAGCACGAGAACATCTGCTACCCTGGCCTACTGTAACCCTTACCTATTCCTACTCAATCATGGAAAGAGATATCTTTAGACTTCATAGAAGGTTTGCCTAAATCTGGGGTAAAGAGGTAGTCCTTGTGGTGCTGGATAGGTTAACAAAGTATTCCCACTTCTTACTTCTGGAACATCCTTTCTCAGTTGACCAAGTGGCCACATTGTTCTTTGAGATAGTGCACAAGTTACATGGCCAGCCAGAAGTCGTTGTATCTGACAGGGACAAAATATTCTTAAGTCATTTTTTTCAATCATTGTTTCAACACATTGGCACAAAGATCCATCTTTCCACCTTTCACCCCCTCAGACAGATGGCCGAACAGGTAGGGTCAATCAATGTTTGGGATATTAACTTAGAAGCATGACAAGCGACAGGACCAAAAAAGGATTTAGGTGGCTTCCTTTAGCTGAATGGTGGTGCAGCACTCACCACCATGTGAGCATCAACATGAATCCCTTCCGGGCTTTGTATGGCTATGCACCTCCAATTTTTTTCTTGCATCAGCCAGAAGGTACCCACTGTAGATACTGCTTTCTGACATGACAGATCTTGGCCACGTGGACACCATCCAGCACACCATATTGTGCTCCATACACACTGGATCACCAGCCGAGCTGATCCATGTGGGGGCTGCGAGACAGAGCCCTCGCATACCACTGCACGGGACTTGTAGGGACTTGTGGTTTGGAGGCTAGAGTAAGCCCTGTCGCGTGCGAGCCAAGCCCGCACGCGACCTTTAGTAACTGTTTTGAGAGATTTATGGCACGAGCTCCATAAACCCGGTCAATCCGGTCAAACCCGGTCAACCTCGTAACGGTTCCGGTATTCGCGCACCACGTGCTGTAACGGTCCCTATATACTCGGACGAACGTGCCGTTATGGTTAAGCTAATTAAGCCGCCATCAATGGGCGCATTAACCACACTACAACGGTCATGTTCTCCAGTATATATAGATCGTGAACCTTTCCATACAAAGGAGAACACACCTGCCATACGCGGAAGCTCTGCCAAACCTCTGTCTCTCTCTCAGACATTGCTACTGACTTACTCTCTCCCTACACACACCCCTACTCTTCCTGTGCGATCCTTGATCCACTGCACACGGTGCACACGGAGGTCTCCCCGCCGGAATCTCTTGTGCACATTTTGGTGAACCCGACGTGAAACTTACCGGCAAAAGCAACCATGTCTCAGGAGGATGATGTCAGCAACCGATCGCCTTCCACCGAAACTCCCTCGGGAGACGAGACCCGCCGTACTCCGACGACTCCCGGCGAAGCACCGACGTTAGAGTCTTTGGACGCCACCGTCCAAAGTCAGGCGAAAGCTCTCAAGTCTCAATCCGCGCAATTAGAACAAATCTTGGCTGTTCTGGGCACCCTCGCGCCAAATCCTCCGCCAGCCACCGCTATCCCTCAGGGAGGAGGAACCCCTACTGCTCCAGGATTGGGAGTGCCAGCCACACCTCCCAACCCTCATCTGCAGACTCCACCGTCGGCTGCGCAACTGCCTTCGGTTCAAGGATCAACAGCACAAATGCTGCCTCCTGCTGCTCACGCTCCTCAGCCCTCGGCTTTGGCGTCCAACCCAACTTTGCAGTACCCTTTGCCTCCCCCAACGATGATCTGGGGAAACGCGGGTACTCAGTATGCTCCCAATCCTCCGGCGGCATATGTGTCGCCACCGCCTACGGCAACCCCTCCGGCGACTACCGAGGGGAGCATTCCAGAATGCATGACGTCTTTGCAAAAGCGCGTGGACACCATCCTGGCTCATCAGTCATTCGCGGATACCATTATCCCGAAGTTAGACGATGATCCACCTATTCCACGAGAGATCTATCTCATGCCTAACCCGGCGGGGTACAAGGCTCCCAAATGGGATAAGTTCGAGGACGTCAATGGAAACGCATCTCTTGGGAACGTAGCATACAAATGGTACCGGACATTGGAGGCCGGATCCGTGAAGACTTGGGACGACATGGTCCAAAAGTTCTATACCAAGTTCTTTCAAATGGAGGAAAAGGTGACAATGATCCATCTCTCGCGGATGTACCAGAAGCGCGAGGAGGATGGGATCACCTTCATCAAGAAATTCCGGGCGAAATCCTTGGAGTGCAAAGATCCAATGCCCGAAAGCCGGCTCGTGGAGATATGCCTACAGTGCATGCGAGATGAATACAAAGGTATGCTCATCAATTTGCAAACACCTACGTTTTCAAAACTAATCGAATGCACGAAGAACATCGAGCCCATAGTCGAGAGACAGAAAAAGAAGAACGCTCCAGAGCGACCTGCGAGCGGCACCACTTACAAGATCGGAAGGTTCAGCTACAAGCGGGGACGCGAAGCTGAGGTCAATACAGTTTCGCCCCAGAAACAAGCGAAGGTTGTGAACTTCGATGTACCGCCTCTGCCATGCTCGGTAGAGGAAGCGAGTGACCTCTGCAAACAGTGGCGCAAGGACGGCGTCCCGCCACCGCTCGAGAAAACACCCTCCAAGGAGATGGTGAGGGACCCTAAATGGTGCGAGTACCACGGCAAGATCATGCATCCCACCGCCGAGTGCAAGAAACTCAGGTTCGCGTTCGATCAGAAGATGAAGAACGGCGAGCTAATCGTCAGCGACAACAGGAAGGACGTGCGCAACAACCCACTTCCTGCCCATACAGAGTCAGGCTCGAAAGGCAAAGAGGTCGCCATGATCTCGATCGTAGACTTGGAGGAAGTCGCAGAGGATGGTCTACCCATCATTGCTGAGGTCCATCAAGACGAAGATTATAGCATGGACACGGAGGATGAACGTGCCGACCGCATGAAAGGGTCGCACGGCTTCAACAAATTCTTCGACGAGATGAATTTCTCCGAGAGGTGCCGGACTGATATGACAAAAGCAATCTTAAGGATAGCGGAGGACTACGAGGAGGACCTCGTGGTCTCCAACGGGAAAGTCATCAGGGCGTCTCGTTCCACAGAAAAGATCATGACCTTTTCTGCCAGCGACAAGAAGACGGATGCGAGTCACCAGAGGCCTCTGTACGTGACCGCTATCATCAATGGCGTCGAATTCAAGCGAGCATTCGTCGATGGAGGAGCAGCGTTCAACGTTGTTCCACTCCACACACTGAAGCTAGCAGGGATCCCCGAGCACAAGGTAGTCAAACGTCTATCTCCACTGGTGGGATTCGGAAGCGACTCTAGAATGACGATCGGATGGATCCGCCTGGGCGTCCAGATTGGCAAGATCAAGTGCTCGGCGAAGTTCTATGTCATAGACGCGAACACCACATACCACATGATTATAGGTCGAGCCTGGATTCATCGCTTCGACGCAGTCCCTTCGACGGCTCACCAGGTTATGAAAGCTATCTGGAACGACAGAATAGTCGAGATACCGGCTTCGACTAACCCGTTCAACTTGGACGAAGCACATCTCAGCGAGGCGGTGTGGTTCACTGAGATGGCGGACGAGCAAACACCCGGGCCTTTCAACCCTACTCCTTTGCCTCTCTGGGAGGACATCAAGGACCAGTCACCTGCGGGCGTGATGGTGACAAGGGAAGATGCCAAGGAAAAGCCGCCTACACGCGAAGAGGCGCCACGTATCGCATATCATCGAAAGAATGTGTACACTTTGAAGAGGATCGCAAAGCATGACCCCGAGGGCAAGGAGATAGAGAGCTTCTACGCCAATGGGAAGAAATGCTATCACATATGAAGGTGCGCGGGGATGTCCTCACACGGGCATGGGGATGTCCCTGGGCAAATCAATCAAATCGAGCAAGTTGCGCTGACGGAAGAGCCAACACAAGGCACTCCAGACGAGAAACTCAAAGAAGCGCCTGAATGCATGTAAGACAGGCCAAGACCACAAAAGCAAGAACTAAAGGAAGTGTTCCTCAGCCCGAACGAGGAAAAGAAAAGGCCAGTCTTCCTGAGTGCGGATCTCACAAGCGAAGAGGAACAAGGACTGCTGCAGCTCCTAACTGAGTACAAGGACGTGTTCGCATGGGAATATGATGAGATGCCAGGTCTGGATACAAGCATCACCATGCACCGTTTGGACATCATCCCAGGGTCTAAACCGGTCAAGCAGAGCACCAGAAGCTTTAGGCCAGAGCTTAACGTAAAGATCAAGCAGGAGATAGTCAAACTCCTAGAGGCCAAGTTCATAGAGCCAAATCATCATCCCACATGGCTGGCCAACATCGTGCCGGTGGTGAAGAAGAACGGACAGCTCCGCATCTGCGTGGACTTCCGAGATCTCAATCGCTTCTGCCCTAAGGACGATTTCCCACTGCCCAACATCGATTTGCTTATCGATTCAACAGCAGGCCATCGCATGTTCAGTTTCATGGACGGTTTCAGCGGGTACAATCAAATCAAGATGGATCCCGAAGATGCGCGGAAAAATGCATTCATCACTCCTGTGGGGGTATTCAACTACACGGTAATGCCGTTCGGTCTTAAGAACGCGGGCGCAACCTATCAGCGGGCCATGATGGCTCTATTCCACGACATGATGCACAAAGAAGTGGAATTCTACGTGGATGACCTGGTGGTTAAATCCAAGCACGAAGCGGATCACCTTGCAGACCTGCGAAGGGTGTTCAACAGATGCAGGAACTTTCAACTGAAGATGAACCCCATGAAATGCGCATTCGGCGTGACCTCGGGGAAGTTTTTGGGATGCGTGGTCCATCGCCAAGGGATCGAGCCTGACCCTGCGAAAGTGTCAGCCATCACCAGCATGACGCCACCCCATAACCAAAGTACCTTGAAAACATTCTTGGGAAAACTGTCGTACCTGCGGAGATTCATCCCAGCAATTGCAGAAATCACATGCTGTTTCAGCACTCTTCTCAAGAAGGACGCCGCGTACAACTGGGCTCCGGACCACGAAGCCGCATTCGAAAAGCTGAAAGAGCTGCTCACGTCCTCAAAGATAATGATCGCGCCTCAGCTGGGATCACCGCTTCTGCTATATCTTACATCAACAAGGAGATCTATAGGAGCACTCTTGGCTCAGGAGTATGAAGGCCAAGAGAGGCCCATCTACTATATCTCTCGCATTGTGCAGCCTGCTGAATCAAGGTACACAGATATCGAACGTCATTGCCTTGCTTTATTCTTTGTGATAGAGAAGTTGAGACACTATTTTGCATCACACAAAGTAGTGGTGGTTACCAAGAGCGATCCCATAAGATATTTGCTAACTCACACTACTCCGGGCGGGAGATTGGCAAAATGGTACATGACCATCTCTCAATACGATATCACATGCCTGAAACCAAGAGCGATCAAGTCGCAGGCAGTAGCGGATCTGTTGGCACAGTTTCCCGACAACAGCCACGAACCCGTGATCGAAGAAGAGCTCGAAGGCCCTGAAATCTACGCAATCGACGTGCCCTATTGGACCCTCCACTTCGACGGTTCGTCAACCAGGAAAGGCGGAGGCATTGGGATAGTCTTGACAAAGCCAGACGGGGAAGTCATACAGATGTCCGCAAAGCTCAACTTCGCAGTCACGAACAACGAAGCGGAATACGAGGCTCTCATTGCGGGGCTCCGTGCGGCGAAAGCTTTGGAAGTGAGTAACTTAACAGTCATGGGAGATTCCAAGCTGATTGTTAAGCAAGCCTCGGGCGAATATGGTTTGAAGGAGATCAACCTCCTGTCTTATCGTACCCTAGTACAGAAACTGATGCAACAATTCTGCGATGTGAAGTACGAGCACAAGCCCCGAGCAGACAACAGGCATGCAGACGCCTTAGCAACTCTGGGATCTAAGGTCAGCATAGACAAATGCCCCGCAAGGATTTCCATTGAAGTGCGAACATCGTCGGCATTAACAGAGGATGCGTGCGACGACGAACACATGGATGACGCAGACTGGCGGAAAGCAATCCTGCAAGCTATTGCAAAAGGCACCAGCAGCGAAAGCTGGGCACTCACAAAAGGATACTGCATCCACGACAACACCCTTTACTACAAGGGTCCTGGAGGAATACTCATGCGATGTGTCTCCGAGCAAGAGGGACAACAGCTGTTAGAAAAGATTCACCAACACGCTTGCGGAGAAAGCGAGGTGTCAATCTACAGAAAGGCTCAGAGATATGGCATTCATTGGCCAGGCATGTCAACAGCTGCAGCCCTGATACAAGGGAAGTGCGAAAGTTGCGCACTAATCAAAGACTCTCTACTCGTCGCCCTAACCGATGACGACACGGACTGGAGGAAGTCACTGTTTGATTTCCTCACCCAGGGCACCGTGCCCGAATCGAGAAAAGAAGCCGAAAAATTGAAAAGGAAAGCGTCTCGATACGTGGTACAGGAAAACCTGCTTTGGTGAAGAGGTCACGAGGGCAACTTGCTGCGATGTCTAGACGGCAGAGAAGCACAAGAAGTCATGGACCTTTCTCATCAGGTGGAGCATCAAGGAGGTGCGAAATTATGCAGAGAGCTCCTCTCAATCGGATATTTCTGGCCCACGATGGAAGTCGATTGCCGTACCAAAGTGCGACGCTGCCAGGAATGCCAATTCAAAGGGAACCTAGTGCACGCTCCTGCTGTGGATCTACATGCACTAGGGACGCCATGGCCATTTCACACATGGGCTCTGGACTTCATCGGTCCCATCCGGCCAACGTCGCACGGGAATCATTTCATTCTCACCGCAACCGAGCTGTTCACCAAGTGGGTGGAAGCAATACCACTAAAGACGGCAAATGCGTTGGCTGTGGTCAACTTTATCCAAGAAAGCATCGTATGCAGGTTCGGAATCCCAAACACCATTCTTTCAGATAACGGTACTCCTTTTGTTAATCGCCAGATAGCTGCGAAATTAGCGGAGTACAATATCAGGCAGATATGTTCTACCCCTTACTACCCAAAGGGAAACGGACAAGCCGAAGCGACTAACAAGACGCTGTTGAGAATATTGAGCAAAATGGTCGCAGACGACCACAAGAAGTGGGCCGACTCTCTAAGCATAGCTCTGTGGGCCTACAGAACTTCTCCAAGGACACCCACAGGGGCCTCGCCATTTCTACTGTGTTATGGGGCCGAAGCTGTGGTACCTGCGGAGGTTAGAGTCAATTCGGCAAGGCTGGCCTTCCATGCACTCTATGAAAATCAACGCGATCATGACTTAGTCTTGCTGGAAGAAAAGCGAGAACAAGCCAAAAGGACTAACAAGCGGTACCAGGAAAGAATCGCTCGCGCCTACAACAAGACAGTCCAGCGAAGGGATTTCGCAGTCGTAGACTTGGTCTTGCGCGCATCTGACCACTGCATGCGAGAAGCAACTCACCCAAAGTTCGCAGCTAATTGGGAAGGACCCTTCGAAGTCACAGAAGTCTTCGATAGTGGCTACTGCAGCATACGAAGGTTGCACGGCACAACCTCAACTCCCAGTTCAATCAACATGCGCTGGATCAAGAAGTACTATCCCTGACTTCTCTCATTTCATACGATTTATGATAACATGCTTAATGTCTCATGTGGCTATGATTTACGCAATCTCCTCTCCCATATGAGAGGATTGTAATCCCATTTCTCCCATATGAGAGCGTTATAATAAAAGAATTCTCCCAAATGAGAAGTTCATATTTCTAGCTGTTTATGTTGCTCTATTTAATTTGTTATTACTGTTGACGATGGTTTATTCGCTGCGATAGCAATCCATACAAACTGCGATCTTAATTGATCATATAAGCCTATCTCTACGATAGCAACTAATGCGAACGCGATCTGAAGTGATCATCTAAGCCTATCTCTTACGATAGCAGCCAATGCAATGCGATCTTAAGTGATCATCTAAGCCTATCTCTCACGATAGCAGCTAATGCAAACGCGATCTTAAGTGATCATCTAAGCCTATCTCTTACGATAGCAGCCAATGCAGCGCGATCTTAAGTGATCATCTACGCCTATCTCTTACGATAGCAGCCAATGCAGTGCGATCTTAAGTGATCATCTAAGCCTATCTCTCACGATAGCAGCCAATGCAGCGCGATCTTAAGTGATCATCTAAGCCTATTTCTTACGATAGCAGCCAATGCAGTGCGATCTTAAGTGATCATATAAGCCTATCTCTCACGATAGCAGCCAATGCAAATGCGATCTTGAGTGATCATCTAAGCCTATCTCTCGCGATAGCAGCCAACGCAAATGCGATCTTAATTGATCATCTAAAGCCTATCTCTCACGATAGCAGCCAACGCAAATGCGATCTTAATTGATCATCTAAAGCCTATCTCTTACGATAGCAGCCAAGCGCAAATGCGATCTCAATTGATCATCTAAGCCTATCTCTCACGATAGCGGTCTATACAAGTGCGATCTCAAGCCTATCTGTTACGATAGCAACTTACACAAAACAATCTTACCTGATCTTCTCAAGCCTATCTGTTACGATGGCAACTTATATGCAAAGTGATTTTAGTTGATCACCCAAGCCTCTGTTACGATGGCAACGCATGCGCAAGATGATCTTACTGGATCTTCTAAAAGTCTATCTGTAGCGATAGCAATTTATGCGAGAAACGATCTCAAGCAGTTCGCTAATAAAGCCTATCTTTTGTGATAGCAATTCGCACCACTTAACGATCTTAATTGATCTGCTAAAGACTATCTGTTACGATAGCAATATCTCAAATGATTTACAACGGCCGACCGCAAGCCCATCCGCCGAGATGGCACAGTTGCGAAAATATGATCTCGAATGATCTAGCAAAACATCCGCGAATTGACGTTGCAGATGCGACACCATTCAAGGCAAAATAAGCCGAAACGCATGAGAAAATTGTATTTTGTTGTAAAGAGACAGCAGATAATACAGAAAGCTATTTATCATTACGAGTCAAATGACTTACAATTTATCTGTCTAGATAGCAGCTTACAAGCGAAAAGCTCGAATCTAACTACGCAGCCAACATGGCTTACAATACATTCGAAAAGTGGCTGGTAAGCCAGCAGAGACACAGTACGGAAACCCGGACTGCAAAGGATGAACCCACCGGTTTCAACACCGGCTATGCAACACGCAGATCTGCGGCCAAAGATCCGTAGCAAAAGGGATGCTGCCGCGAAGAGATCAGCTTGTCATTCGCTGCATCCCTAGCCGCGAAACCTGGGAAACGATACGCCCAGGACCCCAAGGGGTGACAAAAGCCTCTGTCTAATCAAGGTAGGCGCCGGAGGAGCTTCCTGTTTCGACATATGCTACTCTGCAAAACAGGCGAAGCAGTCATTCCTCTGGTGATGGATTCCTTGTCATGTTGGACAAGGGCATTGACGAGCACCCTGAGTTCAAGAACGAAGAGGCAAGAAATCCTCCTCCAGGGATGCTGGAGGAGAATTCCGCCGTTCATTACGAGACAGTAGCACGGTCACTTCGGCGCTGCACCTCGCCACGAGGCGGCCGGAAACATGACCTGCACACATAATGCACGAAGAAACTTCTTCAAACACATATGAGATATTATCTGCATTTTCTTTATGATGGTTATAAAGAGCAATAAGCCTCATAAAGTGGATCTTGGAAACTATTTCTATAGCACAAAGCGCAAACTCAGGATTCAAAACTTGAAGTTGCCATGAATCAACGAAAAACAAGCGTTGAAGCCAGCAGTCGTAAGGACTCACGGCAAAGCACATGTTTGGGATGAAGAACCCAAATAGCAAAGACAGGGTTTATATAGACCCTGTACAGGCTCTTCGGTTGCCTAAGATGAGTCAGCAAAATTCAAAAAGAGGGTAAGTTCAATCACTTACGCCTTGAAAAGCGGTAACAATCAATTATCCTACTAAAGGCTACGATGATTCAGTTGCGTATCCTAATAAATGACGGATAGTCATGATTCGGATGGACTTCCCAACGGAAGCGTGCTTATCTGCCGAGGAAATAGCGTGAAAATCAAGCAGAGAATCAATTGCTGATGTCATAATTGGATATGCACAGAAATGTCCAATCAAATCCCGGGAAAGGGCAAAACGGGAAAATTCATTGTTCTTGTTAAAAAAAAGGGGGAGAAACCCTAGCAACATTACATTAATGTTCAAGACATTACATTAATGTTTCAGCTATTTTTCTTGCTATTTTTGCAAAATTCGAAAAATCAAAGCAAATTCTTGATTAAAGAGTCTTGGGGCTCGAACTGCTCGCTCAGCTTCTCCACCTGTTCCACTTCTTGCTTCAGTAGCTCGCATCTAGCATTCATCTCATGATACAGCTTCAGAGCTTCATCAACCTTTTGCTTCTGCTGCTCCACCTTCTGCATCTCGACTGCGAGATTCTGGTGACCGAGTTTCAAAGTTACGGCCGCGCGAATCAGCGTGACTCTGTCCTTAAGAAACTTAAAGCCCATTCTGCCTTGGACTTTGGTCACGAGGTTTTGGCACATGCCACATAGCAATTCAGCACTCTGGACCGAAATGGTCGCAGGCGTAACCGCAGACAGCTGCTCCAAAATCCAAATGGCTTCAGTAAGGAACAACCTCCTGTCAAAAGGCCCAATCTCCAGAGATCTCACAAACGAGCGAGGGTACCTGAGACGCATTCGAACCACCCAGTCTACATCGGTTTGCTTCAAACCTGAGGAGACGTCAAAGATAAGTTATGATGTCAAAACTCGCAAGCGAATAATGCGACGTGCGAACAGTAAAGCTCTACTTACCAGTTCCTTCCAGAATCTCATGAAGAGAAGGAATGCGGGCTGCCGGGTTGTTCGAATACTGCCCTCGCTCCATGACTCTCCTATCAGCTGCGAGCTCCAACCTCTCATAGTCAGGAGGAAGAGTGTAGGCCGCACCAGCTGCGACTGCATTCCCAGCCTGCGAGCCCCAAATGCTCCACGCAGGAATAGGTGCCTCTGGCTCAGTCATCGCCGGAGGCGAGGGGGCAGCCGTAGTCGCTTGTCGAAGGACACTCTCAGATGCAGAAGCATTAGCAGCAGTTGTCCTTATCTCTTCAGCACTAGCATGGACATCTTCATCCATCAACACAGTGTCAGCTCCAGCATCGTCGGAAAGCTCGATGATGTCCTCACGAGGCTCACCCGTGTGGTCAGCAGCTGCGACGGGCTTCTCGGTATGGGAGCTCGGAATCGGAACATAGGACGCAGAAGACTGACTTCTCTGCTCCAGCGCAGGTTCCTCAGCATGACCTGCGACATTAAATGCGATGATATGAGGTAACTTGTGTTATAAGTTATTTTCGCTATCTTTACTAAAGCTAAGAGTAAGCACCTCCACGCGAAGGTGGGATTGAGGTATCCTCGTCATACACTAAAGACGTGGAACCATGCCCTATCAGTGTGTCTTCACTAAACAGGTCCTTAAGAGAAGCGTGACCTGAGGTGCGAATAAACCAGTCATGATTCTGCCTCAAGTGGCTAAAGCCTAGTACGTGCATATCACTCAAATAATTACCTGAGGGTTCTCCGCATTTGCCTACTAACCAACGGCGAATGTCAGCCTTTGACACACCATGCTTTAACGCACCCACAATAACGTCTCTATAAGTTACTGCGAGATTGAAGATCTCACCTTTATCGCCGCCTGCGATCTCTTCGAAGTCCGCTTGGACTTGCTCTAGTGCTGCTGCATCCTCTCCGGGAACCTCATCTTCCTCCTCCACATGAGGAGCCACTTCTTCGGGAAGCTCGTCTTCCTCGCCGACTGGACGCACCAAGTCGTCAACATGCTGCTCTTCGAGGCTCCGCTGTTTCACACGCTCGAGCTCCTCTTCCTCTCGCCGTCTTCTTCTTTCAGCAGCTTCCGCGGCTGTCTTCCGGGACTCAGCAAGAACGTCCTCGCTTATGGGCTCATCTGGAATGCCAGAATGGACATCTCTCTTTTGTCTCTTGGCCACAAGGCCACGAGCGGTTTCATCATCATCATCTGCGAATACACAATCGGTTCAAAGAAAAGAATGGCAAAGAAGTTATGATGACGGGAAAGGAAATGCGACGGAAGTACCTCCTGATTCGTCCTCGTGCATCACAACCGTTACTTCTTCTTCATCACTTGCTTGGGGCTCCTGCCTCTCTTCCTCTTCCTCTTGGTTGAATGGAACAAAAGTCTCAACTGCGAGATCTTTTCGCACTTTGCTGGGCATGCGACCTTTGCCTTTGTCCTTGATAGAAAGGGACCTCACTGGGGGAGAAGCTGGAGCACTTCTAGGGGAAGAAATCGTAATTCCCTTTTGCCTAGGTCTCTTCACTCTCGGTGCTGCAATCGCTGGAGGGGACGGGTCATCTCTGGGAGGAGACGGAGCCGGAGGATTGTCTATCAGCGAGTCGGCAAAAGCCTTCATGACTGCGCGAACCTTTGTTTCGATCTCAGCGTCCATCCTCCATGCTAGCCGGAACGACTCCCCTTGCCTTCTGGTGGCAACAATGGTGTTAACCAGCGATTTGGAGCGATCACCAGCTGCGAACCTCCGCACATGACACTAAAACAGCACAGAATGAAAGTATCAGCGTAAGAAAATCAAAAAGCTTAACGCACGCGAAGAAGTTGCTTACCTCAGCAAACGCCTTGCTATATCTGACGACATGCGTGTCGCCCTTCTTGATTGCGGCGACTTGCTCCTTCAGAATGAAATCAGGGCACAAATGGTTCTCACGGTCCCACAGTGAGTAGCAACCATACTCAGACTCGCTCAAACTGCAATTGGGGCGAAACGGAAAAGAGTTTCTTTTGAGCAAGGGGGCCCTACCTGGCTGCGCCGCCGCCTCCGTCTCAATCCTCGTTTGCTGGGCAACCCAGTATGCGAGCCAGTTCTGGGAACAACCACCCTCGCGAGTTCCCGCAGGCTGCTCAAAGGGAAGATTGCTCATGAAGACCGTCTTGCACTCCTTTGTCAGCAAGCGCTTGTAGCATCCTCTGATAATAGACTGGGGCCAGATTGATGGGGCCACCGCATCAAAACCAAACTGAGGAGAAACCCGAGTGGGGTCAACATCCACTGTAAGCTTTTCATACCTTGGCTCGAGCTCACGAATATGCTCTGCAAGGGCAGGAAGGGAACCTCGCAGACACCAGCAAAAGAACTCGCGATAGTGCTCGTGGAAATGCGGTCCCTTCTCAAAGAGAAGTTCTTCTGAGAAGACCATACCTTTGGAGGGGTATAGCTTTGGAAACCATCGTACATTCTCGATACGCGTGGCATAAGGCCTGGCAGTAAACTCCTTCCGTTTGTCGCATATCAAACTCCAAGTGCACTTGGTGTTGCTTGCTCCAAACCATCTCGCAGCTCTTCCGCTGTTGCGTGCTTCTGTCTCGCCTGGGGGACACCACTTATCAAGTTGAAGAGCAGTTGGAGCATAAGACGGCCAGCGCTCGAAAACCCACATTGTCAAAAAGGAAATATTGACAAAGGTCAGGACATCGAGGCGGCCACGCGACTCCCTCATAGCCAGAACCAGCTGATCGAGCCTATAATACAGCGTGCCCAAAACCAAGGGTCCGAGTGCGACTCTCTGGCCAAGAGCGAGCCTCACAGCAAGTGGCAGCACATGGTAGAAGACTCCGTCATGGGGGTGACCATCAATCAGGTACCTCGACAGCCAGGCACAGAGAAAAGCACAAAGGGTCAAATGATAGCCCTTGCCCTCTACGTAATTCTCGGCCTCCGGGTCCTCACTCAGAAGTTTCTTGGTAATACCAATGTTCGCATAGTCTCGGAAGAAGTACTGCAACCATTTGTTCCAGGTATTCTTCGCAGACGTATCAACCAGCTGCCAGTTCGGAAGGGGCTTTGTAGTGGTCCACCGAGTGGAGATTTTCTTTACCTCTGCTAGGCATTCCTCCATCTGCGTAAACAAGGCAATTTCCGCAGATGTCCTCAAAGGACTCAAAGGGTCCACTTCACCCATGGGGGAAAGCTCGTACAGCATTTGCACGTCCTCGAGCGTGGGGGCAGCCTCGAACTCAGCAAAATGGAACGTGTGGGTCGCAGGCGAGTAACGGGACAGAAGGTCTAGAAGCATGGATTGATCCAGCTTCACGGCAGCACCCTTCATAGCACGGATAGCAAAGTATACGCCGGCTTCATTAAGAGTCTCGGCGTGATGATCCAACACGTGGTCAATCCACTCATCCATATAGTCCAATTTCTGGACGAACGCCTGAGTAGAAATCGCAGTATATGGGAAGTGCCCGTTCTCGATCCCCAATCGAACTACATCCTCGGAACCAACCAACTCGAGCAAGGCTGAGTTAACTGGGTGAGTCAGCGTCAGCAATCGCTCAACTGGAACAGGGTCAGGCATCCTCTTCGCCTTTACCCTCGCATGGTAGAAATCTTTGCCGCCTAAAAAGGGGGCTTTTCGCCACAAGGCCTGCGGAAGGTCGGGTATCTCTTCATCTTCCTTGACGGGTCTGGTTACTCTTGTCTTGGCCATTCCTGCGAAAGAGCAAGAAAAAAGGGGGGAGAAATACCACACTTCAGTTTGAATTTTGGAATTCAAGATCTATGCGAAGGAAAACGAACAGTTCCGGTACCGATTTCAGAAATTGGGGAGTTGCAAGATCCAATATTGTTGAAAGATTAAAACGAAGCGGGTTCAAAGATCAAAACCTCTTCACAAATTCCAAGGGTTTACAGATTCAACGCAGTTCAAGGCAAACACTGGGATCTTAAATCAAAAGTAAACAAGGCCAACCTTGTTTTCTTGAAGCTTGCTTGGATATGCACAATTGAAGAATACGATTTGCAGTTCTGAACTGGTGATTGATTATCTGGATCTGCTCTCGAAGATCTCCGGGTACCATTCACTTTAAGAGAAAGAAGTGATGCTTTGCAATAATGGGGGATACAAGGTATTTATCCAAAACAATGAAGGGTTGCGTCCTTTCGATAGTCGAATCGCAACCGTCACCGTCGAATCGCGCAATCACAGGACAAGCTGACGTCACGCCTAAAACCCTAAAGGTCAGACGGCACGACTCTAGGGGTTTTAGGTCATAATGACACGCACGGGGGCTGAACTTACCCGTAATTGAATTGGTGCGTGGCGGCGACGCGTATGTTGGTTTCCGCGCATGGAAGTCTATACGGCTATGAGTCTTCACGCGCAGAAAGGGGGCTAATGTAGATACTGCTTTCTGACATGACAGATCTTGGCCACGTGGACACCATCCAGCACACCATATTGTGCTCCATACACACTGGATCACCAGCCGAGCTGATCCATGTGGGGGCTGCGAGACAGAGCCCTCGCATACCACTGCACGGGACTTGTAGGGACTTGTGGTTTGGAGGCTAGAGTAAGCCCTGTCGCGTGCGAGCCAAGCCCGCACGCGACCTTTAGTAACTGTTTTGAGAGATTTATGGCACGAGCTCCATAAACCCGGTCAATCCGGTCAAACCCGGTCAACCTCGTAACGGTTCCGGTATTCGCGCACCACGTGCTGTAACGGTCCCTATATACTCGGACGAACGTGCCGTTATGGTTAAGCTAATTAAGCCGCCATCAATGGGCGCATTAACCACACTACAACGGTCATGTTCTCCAGTATATATAGATCGTGAACCTTTCCATACAAAGGAGAACACACCTGCCATACGCGGAAGCTCTGCCAAACCTCTGTCTCTCTCTCAGACATTGCTACTGACTTACTCTCTCCCTACACACACCCCTACTCTTCATGTGCGATCCTTGATCCACTGCACACGGTGCACACGGAGGTCTCCCCGCCGGAATCTCTTGTGCACACCCACATTGCAGAATTTGATACATTCCTCAAGGATCTGTGATAATTTAGTTGTTGCATGAGAATTTAACTCAAGCAGAAAGCAGGATGAAATACTATGCTGATAAAAATATAAGTCAGAGGTAGCTTGAGGTGGGTGACATGGTTTATTCGAGACTACAACCCTATAGGCAGGCTTCCCTATCCTTGAGAAGGAACATGGTGCTAGATACATGATTTTATGGGCCCTTTCCAGTGGCATCGAGACTTGGAAGGATAGTGAAGGGGTGTACAGTAGGTAGAAATGCAGGATCAATACTCTACAAGGGGGGGGGGGGTTGAATAGAGTATGCAGACTTTTGCTAAACTTTGCAAGAGTAGTGTTTTAAAAAGATTTGTAAAGAGATCCAAGGACATGAAATGAGTTTCAAGACCTTGGAATAAAACAGTTAAAGTAAATAGAAGATTATGTCTATTTCAATACCTTGAAATGAGTTTCAAACCCCTGAAAAAAAACTGTTTTGAATGCTGCAAAAGTTCTAAGTTCTTAACATAAAAGAAAATGCAAGACACACAAGATATATAGAGTTCAGTCCACTTGGACCTATGTCTCTAACTCAGGGATCTTCTCCCTGCAGGATTTTCAACTCAATTCTTATTAATCAACAGCTAAGCCCTAGATCTCAAGCACAAAGAGATACCTTACTCTGTTACAACTTGTGGTTCTCACTAACCTATCTAGTACCTGCTCCAGCTATCCGATTAACTAAGAATTCTCTATTGTTCACCTTGAACAATCCTTGAGAATGTAAACAAGAGTAATATATGAAAGATATACAAATAAAGTTCAGAACAGAAGAACACAAGAAATGAAACTGCTGTGAGAGTGCAGTATTCTTCTGAGAATTGGGTTGAGATTTTGATATGCTTCGTTGTTGCTTGACAATCCTTGAATGTGTTTGAGAGTCTCTAGCTTTTTTTCCCGTTGAGTTGTGTGTTTGATTCTTCAAAATGAGCTCTTTATGTACAACTCATTTTGATCTGCAAATGTTCAAGATTTTCAGCATAACAAACTTTCCTATTTTATAGGCAACAATTTTGACTTCTCTAACAGTCTTCTCCCAACGTATAGTTGCTCAGTATCTTTAGGGATACTAATCTGATCTTGTTCATAAACATGTTGAGAAGCTGTTAGGATCATTAGATTGATTGCAGAATCAAATCAACCCAGAAATTCCTTCCCTGCAAAGCTTAGGTTAGGAAATAAATCCTGCATAATAGGAAATAAACATTCCCTGCAAAAATGAGTCAAACAGATGAATTAGATGGTGTTAAACATATCAATATATATTGTCTTTCATCATAAATTAATAATTGATAAAGCACAATGGTTTAGGAGTTCAAACAGAAACTCCCCCTAAGATCAAGCTTATAAGTCTTAGTCAGTTTCAAGGCTTTGAAAGCTGTTTCAAGGACTTGAAATAGACTAGCTATTTCAAGTCTTTGAAACATTGAAACTGCTTTGAGATTACAGGTAGCTTACAGGCTATAGCTACCTGAGAGTGCCAAGATCCACAATGTCTTCCATGTCCCTCCATTGAAGAAGAAATTAGGTGACTTTAACCTTTTTTCTCCCACCCTTCCATTGGTTGGTCCTTATGGCCAAATGTTTGTTGTGCCAGTTGTTATTATTGACAGGAGAATGATTAAGAGGGAGGTATTGGTGTTAACCACATTTTTGTGCAGCGGCCCACTTCTTTCCCATTGATGCTACTTGGGAAGATTGGGCCCCATTCCATGCTAAATTCCAGTAATTTACACCTTGAGAACAAGGTTGATTTCATGAGACAGGCATTGTGTAAGAAGAGGGTAGAGAAATGGGTTGCAGAAATGAATAAATTACTATTAATTTTGCAAGGAGGTGACCAAATGAGTAGTAACCATCCATATATCCAGATTAAGCAGATGTCGTCCAATTCAATGGGTAAGTGAAGCAGCAACTGTTGGATCTAATGAACGTTGTTGCTGAATAATATTTAAATATAAGTAGGGCGACAATGTTGCCTCATCTTTGGATAAGGCAGCAACATGTTAGTTCCTAGATTCCATGTTCCTCTATCCTACTTCGCATTAGGTCTAAAGCTTTGCCAAGGTATAATTCGTTGCCTGATCATGTGAGTTAGCAGTAATGGCTGAAGAGTTTGAGAAGATTTGCAGAAAAACGATAGAGAAATATGTATTGAATCACAAGAGAAAGATGAACAAAAGGTGATATGTACAAGAGAGGAGTAAAGCTCTCTCAGCCTCGTTAACCCTAATTTAATACAAAGAGACCATATATAGTAAGGATATTAGGGTTTAGTAAACTTTACAAAGAGACACTTTTGCCCTTATACGAAATGGGTTTACAAAATAAAGGGCCTGCAGAATATAAGACAGAATGGGATTGACTTGGGCTTGAAGTATGGACTTCACATACGATCAGCTAATACGCCCCTTTAAACTGATGGGAAGCTTGGACCATCTTTTTACTTTTATGATCATCAAAGGTTGATGCAGGAAGAGCTTTAGTAATGACGCTGGCTACTAGGTCTGCACTAGAAATAAAAGAGATAGTAAGTTCTTTGCGAAGAGCTTTTTCCTGTACATAATGGTAATCTAATTAGATATGTTTAGTGCGTGCATGAAAGATTGGGCTAGCGGTAAGAGCAATAGCCGAGTAATTATCATACCATAATAAGGGAGGAGTAGAAAAATGAAATTTTAAATCATGAAAAAGTTGCTTCAACCAAGGGATATATGCCGCAGCAATAGCGAGAGCGCGATCTTCCGCCTCGGTAGAAGAACGCGCAATGGTGGGTTGCATTTTTGAAGCCCAATGTATCGGTTTGGGCCCAAGGATTTACATTCAAACACTTGAAAATGTAAGTGACCGGGCTTATAAAAATGCCATGGTGTTTAGTGCCTTGTAGCGTAAAATACGCTTTGCACCGCTGAGATGAAGCAAAGTAGGATTATGCATAAATTGACAGAGGTGGTTCACCGCAAAATCAATGTCCGACCGGCTAAAAGTTAAATACTTCAAAGCACCCAAAAGATGTATATAGACAATTGGGTCAGTCAGGGGAGAACCATCAAGAACATGGTATTTTACACCAACAGCCAATGGGGTAGGAGAAGGCTTTCAATTTCCCATATTATAACGAGTAAGCAAGTCCCCAATATATTTTTCTTGAGTGACTAAAATACCAGTAGCAGATCTGGTGATTCTGAGGCCCGAAAATAGGTAAGAGGGCCAAGATTCGGCATCTCAAACTCAGAACTAAGACGGCTAACAAGCGTAGAAATATACGTACGATCATTGCCGGTGACGATTATATCATCAACATATAAAAAATAATAGTAATAAGATTATTGGAGTGACAAATAAATAAAGAGGAATCAGCAAAAGACGCAACAAAACCTAAAGAAAGTAAATAAGTAGTGAATCTTTCGAACCAAGCTCGAGGAGCTTGTTTTAAACCGTAAATAGACTTTTTAATTTGGAACACATGTTTGGGAAAGTGAGGGTGTACTTCATATAAACGGTCTGATAAAAAAACTGTGTAAAAAGGCGTATTTCACATCGAGTTGCTGCAAAGGCCAAGAAAAGGAAGCTGCGAGAGCTAAAATACCGCGAACTGTGGCATGCTTTGCAACCGGACTAAAGGTCTCGAAGTAATCAACGTCGGGGGTTTGATGAAACCCTTTGGCAACAAGGCATGCCTTGTAGCGGGAGACAGCCCCATTGGGTTCGTACTTAGTTTTATAGACCCACTTATTCCCAATTATATTAGAATTTGGAGGAGGTGGGACTAAGTCCCAAGTTTGTTGTTGTAAAGGGCTTCGGAATTCGTCAGCCATTGCATATTGCCACTGCGAATATTTCGAAGCCTCAGAATAACTAGTACGATGACTAGGTGCTGTGTGTGAAGAGGGAGAAAAAGTATAAATAAATCCAAAACAAGAAGAAGAATTAGAAAATGCAGAAAAAGGGCAGTTTCTTCTTACTCACACCCGACTTGCTTCGGGTCTGCATAGGGTGACCCCTGTTAGAGGGGGTAGGGAGAATCATCACTGGCGTGGGAACCTCTGTTGGAGCCTCGCCAGAACAGGTAGTGGGTTGCACCAGATTAGTAATATGTTCTTGTGAGGGAGCAGTAATATGTTCTTGTAATTGTGAAGGAAACGGAGATTCAAACCCAGGTGTACCAGTTGGCTGCTCCATATCAGAGTACCCCTCAGAAAAGTTTGTACTCGATATGTGACAAGCAATATCGAAGGGACCAGTAGTATCAATGGGGCAACGTGGATCAAGAGAGCCACATGAAATAGAAAAACCTGAATCTGATGAGTTAGGTGAAGTAGTAGCAGTAGTAGAAGTAGCATAAGGAAATGAGAACTCATCAAAGATCAGGTCTCGACTTATAAAGAATTTGTTTTTGCTTTTATCAAAGCACAAATAACCTCTATATCCATCGGCATAACCCCAAAAAAACAAAGGGTTTGGTTTTGGGATCCAATTTAGAGCACATATATGGTCTAAGGCAAGGATAACAAGCACATTCGAATACTTTAATATGATTAAAATTTGGAACAGTAAAAGGTGACTTATTAGAAGTATTCTTGCTAGGTAACCAATTTATCAAGTAACTAGCACCACAAATCCACAAAGAACTGGGAAGAAAAAGTAAATCATTAGGAGATTGTTGCAACACTATAATTGATTAGAAAATCATGAATCAAAACTTGCATTAATCAACAATAC
This sequence comes from Linanthus parryae, assembly GCA_023055425.1. Lineage (NCBI taxonomy): Eukaryota > Viridiplantae > Streptophyta > Magnoliopsida > Ericales > Polemoniaceae > Linanthus > Linanthus parryae. The sequence goes on from JALGPY010000003.1 coordinate 39,074,841, forward strand.
TGAGAAACATACGAAACAATGAGATTTAATCTCTAAGACACAAACTACTTTATTTCTCTCTACGAATTGTTTACAATGTTCTGACATTATGTGGAGAATATCCTTTGATTTTGAGTTGGATCATCCCTTTTATAGCGAAGCTCATGGCGCGTAATTCCCCTGCCAACTTAGCAACGTTCAACTATCCTTTTTCCTTCCGTCAGCGAACTTTAATGCCACTTATCTTTTAAATGACCATTGACCCTGCTTTAACTCAGTTTCTGATGCAGGAAGAATTTTGTTAGTTTCAGAAAAGCTGTTTCGCTCCATACGCAGAATCAGGGGCAGAATTTAAGGATTAATGAACGGGGGCAAACCATACATGAAACTGACTAGAAACGACGTTCTAAAGATAACTCGTGACTTCAGTCACGAGCACCATAATGATTTGGCCAAATTCGGTTGTTTAGGTCACGAAATCGTCAAATTTGCTATTTTTAGTAATAATCTCTTTGTTAATTAGTATGTCAATTTAAACCCGATTTGGGTCAATCTTTTTCCAGCCCGCTTTTCTTTATTAGGAATTTAATTTAAGAATATTTTCGGAGATTTTGCTATTTTTGGAAAAAATCATGTTTTTGGCTATTTAAGTCCGGCTTGTTGATTTAATTCATCTGTTAATTGAATATTGAGTTTATTCCAGAAAACATTGTGTTTTCTATGAACCCTATGGAGGTTCTTTCATGATTTTCCTTCCATCTTCGTTGCTTCTTGCTGCCCCATAAAACGCCTCGATTAAATTCGGCGTCAGTTTCCCTCTGTTATGTTTTTGGTGATTCAAGCTCCTAGCTAAGAATTGGACGAAACGGCGAAGCAATTGGCGAACCAAGGAAGAAGAAGGAAGCGGCATTGGGAGAATCTGCAGATTGTTCGTGCGGGGATACTTGTCTTCGTACAAAGAGTCTTCGTATGAGAGTCTTCGTGCAAAGACAATTTGTCTTCGTGCGAAGACATCGAGGCTGTGGCTATTTCGTTGTTTCCTTGTTCAATTTTGGAATGTTTCTTCTTTACTTTGGCACAAGACAGTATCTTAGGACTATATATTGACCTAGGGTCGAGAATAACACTTTGTGGTTGATTGTGTTGGATTCTCATCAATAAAGTTGGTTCGTTTGGGTCGTGGAGGTAGCTAGCCTAAAAACTAGTGAACCAAGTTAATTCTCGTGTTGTTCTTCATAATATTCTTTCGTCCCATCGCTCCATTTGGCGCTTCTGCATCGTTTTCTAATACCCTCTTCGTTCAAGCTTCTTCTTGTGCTGACTCACCTTCCACTGGCTTCATGTCTTTCAATATTTGCATCGTAGCCCAAGAAGTGTGGAGTTCAATACCTTTGTACCAACACATTGTAAAACAAATGCAGTTTCTATGTAGTTCCATAAAAGGGTTATTGACATAAAACCTACCTGCACTATTACAATTGTAACACAAAACCCTCTGCGCTTTCAATTTTCCATACTAACCCCCTACATTTTAATATTCTGTGACACTTAACCCATAATCGGTGAAGCCGTTAAGGAATTGGATGGAACAAAGTCACGTGACCAACACATGATGGACTTATTGGTAATTTCTTACTTTGTTCACGTGACTTTGTTCCGTCCAATTTATCAACGCCGTTATCGATTTTGGGTTAAGTGTCATAGAATAGTAAATTGTATGAAGTTTGTGTGGAAAATTGAAAGTGCAGAGGGTTTTGTGTCACAAAAATAATACTGCATGTAGGTTTTATGTCAATTACCCTCTATAAAATATGAATACTCCATATGAGAAAATGTTGAAAATAGTGGAAAAGTTCGGCTCCAAACTTAGTTACAATATGTCAATATAAAAGTACATGTGAAAAATAAAGGAATATATATGATGTACTAAGAAAGTACCCTGCTTACCCTTACCCTTTTAAAAAAAACTCTAATAATTTTGCAATAATACAAGAAAATATAGGCATAGATATGAAGTACTCAGACACTACTCTGATAGTCTGATAGATACCACTGTAAGATCTCTTATCTAAATGAAATATGAAAAATGTGTTAAGAAAATATCCTTACGTGCTGCTAAAGAGATTCAAGATGTTATCTCCAGTCATTGGTGTCGAAACATAATGATTGCATAGTTTTCACGGTCGACTATTGCGGGTTCCTAGGTCTTGCGTTTCTGTGATCTGTGGTGTTATGGATTCTTCTGCATTCTTACAACGATGTATGTAAATTCATGAACATTAAGTACATGGACACACAACAAGTGAAATATTTACATTACATTTTCGTCAAATTAATGTAACTACACAACTATTCTGATAGTAAAACTTTCGATAGTTGGGAGGGTTATTATTAGACGAGACATGAACCATAATAACTAGAGTTGCAAGTTAAACTGCCCACACCGCAAACCGGACCGAACCGTGCTAATTGGTTCGGTTTAGGTTCGTAAAATTCCAAACCGAAATGACAATGTTCGCTTTAGGTTCGTAAAATTTTCAACCGAAATTTTAGGTTTTAGTGTGTTACAAACCGGCTAAACCGTTAAAACCGTTTATATTAATAAATGAAAATTATATGTAATTATATATACTTAGTTCTCATTTCGCAACACTACATGTTCTCTTTAACTTGATGAAGTTCATACTATCCAATCTAAAATGCAGCTGTTGTGACGTTTTGCTTACATTTCTGTTGGGTTCTATTCATTTCGTTTGGTTGACTTTCCTCGTTGTGATGTTTTCAGTTAAATTTGTGAATTTTGTTAGGTCTTCAAGACTGAATTTCAATTATAGATAGGTTAAAAGACAAAAACCACCCCTTGAGTTTGAGTGATATACAACAACATCCCTCGTGTTTTGGGATATACAAAAACCACCCCTGTCGAGACAAAAACCACCCCTGTCAGTGGATGGACGTTAGACGAAAAGCACCCTTATGTTACAATCAATAAGTATGGGGGTGCAATGTGTCTCTTCTATGACGATTTTGCCCCTACTTTTATTTGTTATTTTATTTTGTTCATGTCCTTGGTGTTCCTGACCACCACCACATCCCCACCACCACCACCACCGATTCACGACCAACAACACCCACCACCAACACAAACACCCATAATTCTCCAATTCAAAGCAAACTCATATCCACCATTCCACGGAGATAGAGAGAGATGAAGAGGATTGAAAGGGGAGTAAGCAGGTAGATGTGCAGTAAAAATACTCTAGAAGGGGGGGGGGGGGGGGTTGAATAGAGTATGCCAACTTTTTGCAAAACTTGCAAAGATAAAAGTTTAAGTGAAGACCAATGAAGTTCAAGGCCTTGAAAAGAGTTTCAAGCCTTTGGAAGAAATATTGTTTAAATAAAGAGACAGACAATTCTTTTTCAAGGCCTTGAAAAGAGTTTCAAACCCTTGAAAAGAGACTAGTTTGAATGCTGTAAAAACTAAGTATGCAAGATAAACTGTAAATGCAAGAGACTCAGAATTTATAGAGTTCAGCCCACTTGGACCTATGTCTCTACCCCAGGGATCTTCTCCCTGTAGGATTTTCAATCACAATTCTTATTAAACAAAAGCTAAGCCCTAGATCTCAAGCACAGAGATATGCCTTACTCTATTACAGCTTGTGGTTCTCACTAACATATCTAGTACCTGCTCTAGCTAACCGATTAACTAAGAATTCTCTATTTTTCACTCTGAAAATCCTTGAGAATGGGAGATAGAAGTAATACAAGAATGATCTACAAATAAAGCACAAGACTGAAGAACACTGAAGTGTAAAACTGCAGTGATGAATGCAGTGATCTTCTATGAGATGGATTGTGAGAATGATGAACTTCTTTGATGCTTGTCAATCCATAAATGTGTTTATCTTTTTTTTTCCGTTGATTGTTGTCTCTATTTCTTCAAAAAGAGCTCCATTTATACTGATCGAAAGCTCTGCAAATCTTCCCAGATTTTCAGCAACAACCTTCCTATTTTGTAGGCAACAACTTTGACTCTTTTAACAACCTTCTCCAACGGATAGTTGATCATAAAATTCCGAGATATTGTTGTGATTTTGTATTTAAATAAATTTAGAAGTTGTCATGAGTGTCTGATTGATCACAGAATCATCTTCTCTTGATGTTTCCTTTCTTGCAAAAGCCAGATTAGGAAACCAATCCTGCAAACTTAAGAAATAAAATTTCCCTACGAAACTGAGTCAAAAGCATGGATTAAATGGTGGAAGATATCTCAAAACAGTTTGGCTTTCATCATCAAATAATAACAAATCAAGCATAGGGGTGAGAGAGATAGAATCAAATCAGGAGAGTTCATAAAAACTCCCCCTTAGAATATGCATACTCGTCCGACAGTTTCAAGGCTTTGAATCTTGTTTCAAGGCCTTGAGCCTGTGAAACCTGATTCAAGGCTTTGAAAACTGGTTCAAGGCATTGAAATAACTTAATCTGTTTGAGCCTTAGTTTCTACAAAAAATATTGATTATCACACATCACAAATACACATAAATTCCAAGAGATCCAACTTATTTCATAATAAACTTAAGCAGAAAAACATATAAGTTGCAGATAGTCCTACTGACCAAAAGATAGGTCACTTAAACAGAAATAAAAACAACCCAAGATTTCTCCACCTTTTTACTTTCATAAAAAAGAATGAGAGGATGTTGGATCCGAGTCTGGAAATTTTTGAAAAGTAAACTTAAAAAAGAGAATGGGAAAGAAAGAATAGGCAAGATTATGCGGTTGGGTCTTCATCTCCATCCTGATCTCCCTCTTCTTCCTCACTGTCTTCATCATTGTCCTGTGCCTCTGCAGCCTTTTCAGTCACCCCAGCAATGTCACCTTCAGTCTATTCTGTTGGATTTGGAGATTTCTTCTTCTTCTAGAGGTTTATCAGCAATGCATCTGAATCAGGACTGTTTACTTCATCTCCCTCTTGAGCAGCTTGAACATCTATCACCGGTTTACCTTTGTCCTTGTCTTGAGCAGCCTCTTCTTGATTTGAGTGTTCACTGGGAAAGTTCTTGTCAGATTCATCCTTCTCGATACCTTCTTCATCCTCATAGACATCAAACACAGTCATGGTTCCGAAGATGGTCTCAACCATGAACTTCACCTGCCTGAGATCAGTCTCAAATTCATGCAGATTCTATTTGATTTCACCAGTGTTCACCTCTAAATAATCAAGCCTTTGAACAATTTATGACAAATATGGAGGTTGTGAGGTCTGGATTGAAGTAGGGGTCAAGGTCTTGGGCTTAAGAAACTTCTTAGCACCCAACTCTTCTTCTGAAAAATCAGAATACAACTTCCAAGTATTGGCCTTTTTCTTCACTACCCCAATCTTCTCAAAAGCTTTCTCATTGAGCAAACCAAACCCATAAGTGATAGACTCTTCACCAACAGTAGGAATCTCAAGGTGTTGAAAGAAAAGTGTGATCAAGTTTGCATAAGGTAAAGGAGGCTTTCTCTGATCTGTTTGGTTGAAAAGCATGTGTTCCATTACAAGATTTTGAAGGTCTATATCATATCCATGCATAACTAGATACATAATGTAGATCACCCTCTGAGTAATTGATAACGCCCAATTAGGGGTTATCTTTTAGCCAGATTTCACGAGTATTTGTGTCGGAATTAGCGGTTTTTGCCGGAAAACGCCTTAGAATGCCCCGGGAATCTAGAACGAGACGTTTATTTGTACTTGCTGGATTTCTGCTTATTTCTGCTTATTTCTTGCTATATTTGGATATGATCGCGGGTGTTCGTTCGTGTTGCCTTTTCAGGAACAGGTTCGGGAGGTGCATCGGGAAGCGTGCCGGGACCAAGCCGGGACCGTCTCGGGAAACGTGCACAAGACCGGGACACGACAGATACACGGAAAAGCAGAAGAGCACCGAAGAGGCAAGCCGGGAGCATCAGGAAGAAGAGTGGGACCCAGGGGACCAGTCCTGGCCCACCAGAGGACCAAGTGGGCCCCACCTACCCCACGGCCTGCGTATATACGTAGGCCCTGCGTATATACGCAGCACCTGCGTATATACGCAGGCAGTGGGGAGGTGGGGGGATCTTGGTTGGGCCCTGGTTGCGTATATACGCAACCCCTGCGTATATACGCAGCCAGTTTTGACTTTTTGACAAAGACGGTGGACTGATGGCATATTCCGTAATTTCGAGCACGAGCGTTTTCAGGAAACAGCACTATTTAAAGACTCGTCCAGACTCGTTTTGAAGACACACACAGAGACACAGCACAATTCACAGCACAACCGAAGGACAAGTCGGAGCATTCCCGGAGAGCACGAAAGCGCGATTCGAGATTCGAAGACTTAGTTTGATTTCGTTCTCTCTCTTTATATTCAGAAACTGCGTTTTGTATTATGTCTAGTCGTAGCTAAACTTTTCACCTAGGTTCTCGGTGAACCTAGGGTTTCGTACTCAGATTTTATGATTACTACGTTTATGAATTCATGATGATTGTCTTAATTCAGCAAGTTGTATCTGTTATTCTGGTTTGATTTTTATCGTATATGCATGATAGGATTGATCACCCAGGATTGCTATAGACCCGAGCTTGTAGGTGAAAACGTCAAGTTAGGGTTAGGAAGAAAAACCGGGATTTAGTACCTTACCCTGATAGACCGACCAGAGAAAGGGAGATAGGGCTAGCATAGAAAAACGTGAGACCAACTGTTAGAGAATTTGACCCGGGCCATTCGGACAGGTTAGAAACCCTAACAGGATTAGACCGAGACTGCAGACTTAGGCAGCTTAACAAGAATCCGAAAGTCTGCAGGATCGGGATTACGTGTGGAAGCTGAAAAGTCACTGCACAACTGGTACGTTGCACAGATACCGAAACTGCTGAGTGTTTTCATAAACAAACGTAAAAGTGAAATCTGTAGAAACCCTAGGGGATCCTGGAGCCTAGTCTTCATCTACTATTGTTACAACCAAATCAGCTTGTTTCAGAAAACGTCACAAAAAATATTTGCAGTTTTAAATTCTGTTTTTAGATTAGTCAATATAATCACAACCTACTCCTCCTGGTTACTACTCTTGGAAAACCGAAACTAACAACGTGAGTAAACCCGAAACAGTCCTCGTGGGAACGATAATCCGAGTCTAATTGCACCCGGTACTACAAGATTCGTACACTTGCGATAGCACGTTAGTTTGCGCATCAAGTTTTTGGCGCCGTTGCCGGGGACTATTAGGGTCTATTTAGTAGTCAGAATTAGTTTTCTGAGTTTTTATTTATTTTCAGTTTCGTTATTTTTCTTTTTATCTCACTGCGTTTTCGAATCTGCGTTTTCAGGACTGTTTAGTTGATGCCCAGATTGCCTCGCGATTTGGTGACACCACTCGACAACCCGGAAAAGCTGTATACCGAACAGAACCGCAGAAACCGAGAAAGCAGGATGGCAACCAACGAGAGAGATCCACCCGAGAACACCGCAGCCGGTGGTCAGGAACGAGAGACACGTACCCCAGCCCAGATGGCTAGGTACATTGAGGAGCTTGTCACAGCGGGACTTGCTGCCCGAAGCAACCAGAGAACATATAACCGATCTGGGAAGGCGTTGGTGGAAAATTTTGAGGTCCCCACCGGGGGGCATGAGCGAGCCATTGTGGTGCCCGAGATCACCGCAGAGCACTTTGACATCAAACCATCCACCATCCAGACGGTACAAACTCTCTGCCCGTTTCATGGCAGGGCCGACGAAGACCCGAACGATTTCATCGGGAAATTCGAAGATTACAAAACAAGGTCAGATACAAGGGGGTAAAAGCAGAGGCACTCATGTTGATCTTATTTCCGTACTGTCTTTATGGAGTAGCCAAAGACTGGCTCGAATCCCGACCACCCCGATCCATCACCACATGGGAGGAGTGTGTCGCAGATTTTCTGGCGAAGTTCTATCCCGCCTCCCGAGTCATACAGTTACAGAGCGAGATCCTGTCATTCAGACAAAAGATAATCCGAGTCTAATTGCACCCGGTACTACAAGATTCGTACACTTGCGATAGCACGTTAGTTTGCGCATCAAGTTTTTGGCGCCGTTGCCGGGGACTATTAGGGTCTATTTAGTAGTCAGAATTAGTTTTCTGAGTTTTTATTTATTTTCAGTTTCGTTATTTTTCTTTTTATCTCACTGCGTTTTCGAATCTGCGTTTTCAGGACTGTTTAGTTGATGCCCAGATTGCCTCGCGATTTGGTGACACCACTCGACAACCCGGAAAAGCTGTATACCGAACAGAACCGCAGAAACCGAGAAAGCAGGATGGCAACCAACGAGAGAGATCCACCCGAGAACACCGCAGCCGGTGGTCAGGAACGAGAGACACGTACCCCAGCCCAGATGGCTAGGTACATTGAGGAGCTTGTCACAGCGGGACTTGCTGCCCGAAGCAACCAGAGAACATATAACCGATCTGGGAAGGCGTTGGTGGAAAATTTTGAGGTCCCCACCGGGGGCATGAGCGAGCCATTGTGGTGCCCGAGATCACCGCAGAGCACTTTGACATCAAACCATCCACCATCCAGACGGTACAAACTCTCTGCCCGTTTCATGGCAGGGCCGACGAAGACCCGAACGATTTCATCGGGAAATTCGAAGATTACTGCAACAAGGTCAGATACAAGGGGGTAGAAGCAGAGGCACTCATGTTGATCTTATTTCCGTACTGTCTTTATGGAGTAGCCAAAGACTGGCTCGAATCCCGACCACCCCGATCCATCACCACATGGGAGGAGTGTGTCGCAGATTTTCTGGCGAAGTTCTATCCCGCCTCCCGAGTCATACAGTTACAGAGCGAGATCCTGTCATTCAGACAAAAGATGGGGGAGACGGTGGTGGATGCATGGGACAGGCTCATGAGATTGGTCAAACGGTGCCCGAACCACGGTTTCGGAGACGCAAAAATCCTGCAGGTTTTCTACCATGCCCTAGACAGGGAGAACGCCGACAGGATTGACAGAGAGGCCGGGGGAAACTTCTTGTATCACGTGGACAAAGAAGGTGCGTACGACCTGATGAAGCAGTTGGCCAAGCAGGACACCCGACTGTTTGACGATCGCAGGATGGCAGCCAGAGCCGAACCTGCAGAAGATGACCGGATAGACAATCTGGCCAAGATCGTTCACGACTTGGTCAAGAAAGTCTACTCGGATAAGAAGACTGTTGCAGCAGTCGAGGAACCGGATCTGGACACAGCCATTGAGGAGCTAAGGACTGAAGATACCAACTACGTACAGCAGCAGTGGGACCCGAGCCGGTACCGACCGGGCACGAGAGACCATCCCGGGTTTCGGTACGGAAACCCGAACGCAGCAGTTTATGCACCGGGATTCCAGCACAGGCCACCAGCCCAGCAGGCTGCTCCGGCCCAGCAGGCTCAGTCAGTCCCGTCAGCACAGCAGTACGACGCTCAGATGAAAGAGATCAAGTCCATGTTCCAGACCATGGAGTCCCGGTTCAAGCACATGGACACCTTGACGGCAGATATGCAGACAACCAAAACGTCACTGCGCGCCTTGGAAGTGCAGGTGGGGCAGTTAGCACAGCAGCTAACGGAGAGACAGCCAGGAAACCTACCCTCGAACACAGTAAATAATCCACGGGCTCAGATCAATGCTATCTCCACTCGGAGTGGATTGGCACTGCAGGATCCACCGTATCCCAGCCACGCACGTGCAGAAAATTCGAAAGAAGTAGAACGCAACTTGTCGGGCCAGGATAACAGCACAGTCGATCGCCCCCAGCCAAAGGGCTCGGTTGAGCAGGATGCAGTGCAGAACGAGACAGGTGCAGAAACTGTACCCGTCTCCAAGGAGGTCCCGTACCCCTTGCGAACACGAAAGAGGGATGACAGCAAGGACTACGCCAGGTTTCTCGAGATGTTCAAGCAGCTGCAGATTAACATACCTTTTGCTGAGGCTTTGGCTAAGATGCCCACTTACGCCAAATTCCTCAAGGACATCTTGTATGGGAGGAGGCGAATGAGCGATTTCGAGACCATAAACCTGACGGCAGAAGTGAGCAATTGTGTGAAGAATGGGCTACCGAGGAAGAGAAAGGATCCTGGCAGTTTCGTCATACCGGTCACCCTAGGTAACTCTTACACAGGAAAGGCCCTGTGTGACCTAGGAGCCAGCATCAATCTAATGCCGCTGACGATTTTCAAAAGTTTGAAAGTCGGTGAACCCCGACCCACCAGAATCATGCTGCAGATGGCAGACAGGTCCGTAAAACAGGCCTACGGGGTTATCGAGGACATTCTGGTCAAGGTCGGCGAGCTTATTTTTCCGGCAGATTTCGTCATCCTGGACATGGAGGCAGGGGAGGTACCGCTCATACTTGGCAGGCCGTTTTTGGCCACGGGCGAAGCAATGATAAACTGCAAGAGCGGGGAGCTGACCATGCAGATTAACGAGGAAAAAGTGAAATTTAACGTTTTCAAAAATCTGCAACTGCCAAACTACTACGACCACGAGGACATCTTTGCTATCGATGTGGTGGACGAAGGCTGGGAAAACGAGGAGATGGACCAATTGTGGGAAGAGATTGACAGCATGTACGGGGAAGAAAAGGAGAAGACTCGGTGCGAGCACGCCATGAGAGCCGAGGACTGGACCACTTTGCACCGGGACGAAGACGGTGGGCAAAAGATGATTCTGGTCCCGTCACTCAAGGAGCCACCCGCACTGGAGCTGAAACCGCTCCCGAGCCATCTCAGGTATGCGTACATTGGTGAAAATAGTACTCTGCCCGTAATTGTTTCGTCTCGTTTATCTCAGGAACAGGAGCAGAAACTGCTGGAAGTATTGCGAGAGCATAAGGAAGCAATCGCCTGGACGATTGCAGATATCAAGGGGATCAGCCCCTCCTACTGCATGCACAAGATCCGAATTGAAGAAGGCAAGAAACCGGTGATTCAGCCCCAGCGGAGACTGAACCCGAACATGAAGGACGTTGTGCGAAAAGAGGTCATGAAGTGGCTGGAAGCGGGAATCATCTACCCCATATCGGACAGCACATGGATCAGCCCGGTCCAGTGCGTGCCCAAAAAGGGGGGTATTACGGTGGTGCAGAATAATGATCAGGAGCAGATTGCGCAGCGCACCGTTACGGGCTGGCGGATCTGCATGGACTATCGGAGGCTAAACGATGCAACATTAAAGGACCACTTCCCGCTGCCATTCATGGACCAGATGCTGGACCGGCTCGCCCATCATGCCTACTACTGTTTTCTGGACGGGTATTCCGGGTACAACCAGATTTGCATAGCCCCGGAGGATCAGGAAAAGACGACGTTTACCTGCCCGTACGGTACGTTCGCGTTTCGGCGCATGCCGTTCGGGCTGTGTAACGCCCCTGCCACGTTTCAGAGATGTATGATGGCAATTTTTTCCGACATGATCGAGAAAAATCTGGAGGTGTTCATGGACGACTTTTCACTCTTCGGGGACAGTTTCGATGACTGCCTGTTCCATTTGGGCCAGGTTCTGATCCGATGCAAGAAGGCAAATTTGGTGCTCAATTGGGAAAAGTGTCACTTTATGGTCACCGAGGGGATCGTGCTGGGTCACAAAATTTCCAGCAAGGGACTCGAGGTGGACAGGGCTAAGATCGAGGTGATAAAGCAGCTTCCATACCCGACGAACGTAAAGGCGATCAAAAGTTTTCTGGGACATGCAGGATTTTACCGAAGATTCATCAAGGACTTTTCCAAGATCACAAAGCCACTTTGCGCGTTACTCGGAAAAGATGTACCCTTTGATTTCGATGCAGCATGTCGGCAAGCTTTTGACCACTTGAAAGAGAAGCTGACCACAGCCCCGGTCATAACCACGCCAGATTGGTCACTCCCGTTTGAGCTGATGTGTGACGCCAGCGACTACGCAGTCGGGGCAGTTTTGGGACAGCGAAAAGATAAAGTATGCCACGTCATTTATTATGCGAGCCGGGTACTCAACGATGCCCAGCTCAACTATGGCACGACAGAAAAGGAACTGCTGGCCGTGGTGTACGCCCTAGACAAATTCAGGCCCTATTTGGTCGGGTCAAAAGTTATCGTTTTTACCGACCATAGTGCTCTGAAATACCTGCTGGACAAGAAGGACGCAAAACCGAGACTGTTGAGATGGGTACTACTGATGCAGGAATTCGATGTGGAAATCCGGGACAAGAAGGGTGTTGAGAACGTGGTAGCGGATCACCTATCCAGACTTGAGAACGTGAAGGTGGACCCGGTGCCGATCAAGGAAAACTTCCCGGACGAGCACATCATGGCAGTCAAGATCGGGAGACCATGGTACTATGCCATGGCCAATTATTTGGTAACTGGCACGCTTCCCGAGGATCTCACCCCGTCGCAACGAAAAAGGTTCATTGCCGAAAGTCGACAGTATTTCTGGGACGACCCGTACATGTTCAAACAGGGGGCCGACAACATCCTGAGAAGGTGTATCCCGACCCACGAGGCCTGGAACGTGATCCGACACTGCCACTCATCACAGTGTGGGGGTAATTTTGGGGGAACGCGAACAGCACATAAAATACTGCAGTCCGGGTTTTTCTGGCCGACAATCTTCAAAGACTGTCACGACTATGTGCAGGGATGCGATAGGTGCCAGAGGACAGGAAACACGTCACACCGGGACGAGATGCCGATGACCGTGTGGCAGGAGGTAGAACCATTCGATGTCTGGGGGATTGACTTCATGGGTCCGTTCCCGTCTTCGATGGGGAATCTTTACATTCTGCTGGCAGTAGATTATGTGACAAAGTGGATCGAGGCGATCGCGTGTCAGAAAAACGATGCAGCTACCGTTGAGCGTTTTCTGAAACGCAACGTTTTCACTCGTTTCGGGACTCCCAGGGCAATGATCAGCGACGAGGGCTCTCACTTCATCAATCGAGTTTTTGCGAAAGTTCTGAAACAGTACGGCGTGTCAGTTCATAAAGTCTCGTTACCGTACCATCCGCAGACGAACGGGCAAGCCGAGGTGTCGAATCGAGAGATCAAGAGCATACTCGAGAAAACAGTGAAACTCGGCCGAAAGGATTGGTCCGTCAGACTAGACGATGCGCTTTGGGCCTACAGGACAGCTTTCAAAACACCGCTGGGAATGTCACCGTACCAGCTCGTTTTTGGGAAAGCGTGCCACTTACCGGTGGAACTGGAGCACAAGGCGTATTGGGCCATCAAACTGCTAAACTTGGACCAGAACCTAGCAGGGGATAAGAGGAAGATGACACTGCTGGAATTGGAAGAATTCCGCAGAACGGCTTTCGAGAGCGCCAAAATTTACAAAGAGAAGACAAAGAAGTGGCATGATCACCGTATCACGCCAAAGCAGTTTAACGAAGGCGACAAAGTGCTTCTCTACAATACCCGGATGCGGTTCTTTCCGGGAAAGCTGAGGTTTTGTTGGTCGGGACCGTTCATCATCAAACAGATTTTTGCCTGGGGGGCATTCGAGCTGGAAAATCCAAAAGACAACTCCAGTTTCAGGGTGAACGGGAACCGGATCAAGCCGTATCTCGAGACCGCCGAAGTCGTCAAAATAGACCCGGTCTATTTTGATGACCCGTAAGAGGTAACAGGGTCGGGGCGTCGACCGTAAATTACAAGGCGCTGTTTGGGAGGCAACCCAAAATTTATCGTTTATATATTTAGTCTTATTAGTTATTACGTTAGATGTCAGTTCTGAATTTTCGAGAGAGGCGAGATGAGCGGGTTTTTAACGTTGAATTTGAAAGTGTGCAGAAACAGAATCATCCAAAACAGCCAAGATCAGGAAAGCAGGGGGAGAGAGAAACTTTGAAAAAAAAAAAAAAAAAAATTGAAAAATTCCACTTTTGCCCTCGGGTTGCGTATATAGTATATACGCAGCCCCTGCGTATATACGCAACCCGTGGGGGCAAAAGTGAAATTTTTTTGTTTTTTTTTGGTTGTTTTCTGGTTGGGTATATACGCGGTACTGCGTATATACGTAAACAGGAAAGAAAGAAAAAAAAAAAAAAAAAAATTGAAAATTTTTCAAAACCCCGGGGGTATTTTGGTCATTTCGACCAAATTAGGTTATAGCACAAGGGGGGGGACGGGTTGCCATTGTTGGCACCTCCCTTTCTCTCTCTACCTCCATTTGCTCTCACTTGAAGAACAAAATTTTTGACTCGGACCTCCAAATCAAATTCCGGGCACATTTCTGGAATCCCCTCGTCGCAAGGACCAAGATTCATCCATCCAAATCCAGAAACAAGTGAAAATCGAGAGAGCAAGTTCCATCAAAAAGTGAGGTGTTCTTGAAGAAAAGTGCAGATTCGGAGGTGTTAGAGCAAGAACTTGCAAAATCCGTAGAAGGGAACGTGAACGAGGAGATCGAGAGCTTCGATTTGGTGGGCTCGGAATTCAATTCCGGGCAGTTGACTTTTCCGGCGACTTTTCCGGCGACCACCGGCGGTTTTCCGGCGACTTTCCGGGCAGATTCTCCGGTCTTCACCCCTGTTTAGGAAAGGTCAAAAATCTCATCCCTCGCTTTATTTTCCGTTTTGGCACGGTCCGTAGCCGGGCCCGTTATTTTTCGGTAATTTTTGCATTTGGAGCGGCACTTGCCGTGTGGACCTCTGGTAGATCTTAGGTGGATTACCTATTGCGACACACTAATTTTGTGCACGTTTCACGTTTTGCTCTATTTCCCGAGTCGACGCGTTTTTCGAGATCTTAGGCTGTTATGGAGTTTCATGTGCCCATTTTAGACCATAACCGAGATGACATCCCTATGGATTATGAGCCGGAAGAGCTTACCCCTTTTCTATTTGACAGTTTTAGGTTCGTTACCTATCACGCCCAATATTATTTTATGACCGCGACCAAAATGAGTCATAGCATTCCCATAGACTACCAGTTTGCGGTCGACCATACTTACATGCCGCAAGAGATGGCCGCTTATGCGAGTCGACCGGACATTTTCGGGACGTCACTAGCGGGGTTCCCGGACTTGTCCGATACTGATTTGGTGCGAGAGTTCTACGCGAACCTCATGCACAGGCGGGAGGGGGAAGCCAATGGGGATGTCCGTTGGGTCTATCTGAGGCGCACGTTTATATTGCTCACGGCGGATACCATCCGCCAAGCATATCAGATTCCGATGCGTCACATCTCGTGCGCATATGCCGAGTGTGCTGACTACCCGCCGAGCGATGCTGAGCTTTTGCGGGTTGTGACTGGGGGGCACCCGGGTGCCCATTTCGAGAGAAAGGGGCCAGGCGAGATCGGCAAGAAATTGCATTCTCATTTTATTGCCGGCCCGCCACGGTGGTGGGCCGAGTGGGTAGTTAACAGGGTTGTAGGTATTAAACACTTCACCTACCTTGACTTCGAGTACGTACTCTTAGTCTATTGCCTTGTGCTGGGACGAGATGTGGACATTCCTCGTCGGATTTGGGTGTATATGATGGAGCGGAACTGCACCGGTAGCAAGAAGGGACTGGGGTACGCCAACCTCATTGCCAAACTTGCTCGGGATTACGAGGTTCCGATGGATGATTTACGGGGTGACTTAGCGCCTCCTTTGCTCCGGCCTTATAGGAAGCTTATTACTCGCCACCCGGGCCCGCCTCCGCCAGTCGTTGACCTCGATGAGGATGACGATTTTATGGAGGAGGACTCCGCTCCGGCACCTGCCCCTGCCCCTGCCCCTAGGAGGCGTTCGACTCAGGAGCGACCAGTCAGTCACCAGGCACCGGCCGGACTCCGGCGATGCCGTACTTCTCGAGAGAGCGAGCGCCCCGAGTCGAGTAGGCAGGGGACGGAGAGGAATGCCCAGCCTCAGCCTGCCCATCAGAGAGAGAGCCCGGCCCCACGGGCCAACCCGGCCCCATGAGCTAGACCGGCCCCGCCCCGTAGACTGCCCAGAGTGGATGAGAGATTTGAGGGTTGTCGGGGTGGACGCAAGTCCATTGGAGAGAAGGTGTTAGAGGGAGTGGGCAAGATCTGGAGAGCGGTGACGCATGTCCGCCGGACTCAGCGGAAGGTCACCAAGGACACCCAGGCTGCCCTAGCGAGTATTCGAGAGGAGCAGCGGGATGCGGCTCGGCACGCAGGCCGAGACCCTCCACTCCCGCTGTATTTTCCCCCCACCTACTCCAGTAGCTTTACCGAGGGATGGTCGGATGACGGGGACTCTAGCGAGTACACATCTGCTCCGCCACCCCCGACCCAGCCACCACCACCGACTCAGCCATCACCGCCACCTGCCAGACAGGAGAGACGGCAGCCTGGGACACGATCCCGGCAGCCTACAGGTCGTCAGGCTGGGACCCGTACCCGACAGACTGGGACCCGTACCCAGCAGACTATGGCCCGTTCTCACCGGCAGTCCAGTGGCAGGACGACTTTGCGGTCCCAGCCACCTAGCAGTTGGACTGGGTCCGAGTCGCAGTCCTCGGATTACCGGCCCCGTACACGGGCACGCCAGCCGGTATTTAGGACTGATTCAGAGAGCAGCTCACCGGGTAGCATATCCGGTACGTCCGAGACCGGGTCCGACCCGACATTTTTTCCGGACGAGTGAGTGCCATGAGGGCATGCCACCTCTTAGTGGGGGGGTGGTAGTCGTGTCTGCATTAACCCGGTCTGCACGTTTTTTCGTATTTATTTTTATTTTTATTTTTATTTTTGAGTCAGCATATTTTCTTTATTTGAGTCAACCCACCATAATCATTCTGGCCATGCATTGTATATAAATTAATTAAAAAAAAAATTGAAAAAATTGAAAAATTAAAATTTTTTTATGCTGCTGGTTGGGTATATACGCAGGACCTGCGTATATACGCAAACAGCAAGTATAAATTATTTTTCAAAAAAAAAAAAAGTTTAAAATCAGAAAATTTTGAGAAAGGGCAATCGAGATAACGAAAACAGTGAAGAAATTGAGTTTGAATCCTTTGAAAGAAAAGAAAACTTGCACCGAGGTATAGTAGATAGGTGAGAGCCAGTGGCCTTTGGAATCCGCAAGTAGTTATCAACTGAGCGAAAAATCCGACTAGTTGCTACACCACCGTCACATAGGTAGTCGACAACCCGCCCACGGGCGCTGTCACGGTCATCGCATTTTTCGGTGGAGTGACTGGCTATCAAGGGAACTCACGTCCTGTTTCTTACCCCTAGGTCCAACTAGTCAACCCGTTTGAAGCCATTTACCCTCTTTCTTCGTAGCCACTTTAGCCTAGGCAGCCTTCTTTGAGACCTCATCAGTCGATAGTTGGCTATTCTACGTGTTATGACGGAGGGAGTGAGTAGGGGACAGGTTTTAGATAGGGGAGCTTCATGAGATATCAGTTTTGGACAGTTTCGGTTTTGACACGTTTTTCGAGGGAAGGACAGGGTGAGTGAGAGGCGACAGTGCATTAATTTGCGGAGGTGGATCACTTCACTACATGGTGACCACAGAAAGAGTTAGTCGCGTGCGAGCATCTTTTCGCACAAACCGGGGTTCCGGGGGGTTGTAGGGTCAATTGGTGGTTGTGCCGTTTTTCTACATCTTTGGTGATGAGGAGGTTCGGTGGGACTGCACAGTATTATTTCGACTACAGGACCAGCGCTTCAGGATTAGTGTGGGGGTACTTCACATGAGGACATTTTACGTACCCCACCACAGAGAATTATTTTCACTCACTCAGCTTTAGTCAGTTTAGCATTGTTGATATTCGTGTGCGTATGTATATATAGTTGTGTTAAAAGAAGAAAAAAAAAAAGAAAAAGAAAAAAAAAAAGAAAATGAAAAAAAAAAAGAGAAAAAAAAGAAAAAGAAAAAGAGAAAGAAAAGTTATTATCTAGTTTTTAGTTTGTTTTGTGTTTTTGTTGTTTAAATAAAAAGCTGAGTGAGTGGCACAATTTTCGAGACGTTTTGCACCGCTTCACATTTGTGGCCGCGAGCACGGCGAAGACACACCGGGGGACAGGAGAATTGGGAAAGCAGGAACTTAGGTGTTTTGGGCAGTTTTTCGGGATCTCGGTGAGGGGTGTGAGTTTGGTAAATTGTGAGAATGTCATAACATGTAGGATTAGGCCGTACCTTGATGCATATATCTATCCTACCTGATTAGACATAGATCCTTTCGGAAACAGCTCGGATGGTAAGTTAGCTAGGGATTTGCTCAGTTTGATAACCAAAGAAATAGTACTTCGGTCCAGTGCTTAAATCCACCATATAAATCTGTTCAGACTTACCGATCGCTTGCAGGGAAGTAAATTCTGAAAAGGATGAGATCACGAGGACACACTGTTTCTGTTTTTGAGGTTGCCCGATCTCGCCAAAAACATTTTTCGTCACTAGTCTGTTTTGAGTCGTTTGAGTCTGTGTATATTCTATCTGAGTCAGTTTTTCTATCGAGTCGTCCGGTTGAAGGGTTCGGGTCGAAAGTGTATGCAACGGTAGGGTATGTACAGAGTCAGTCACGAGGACAGAAATGCAGGCTAGAGTTGGCAGGATTGCTCGGGACGAGCAATGTTTAGTGCGGGGGTATTTGATAACGCCCAATTAGGGGTTATCTTTTAGCCTGATTTCACGAGTATTTGTGTCGGAATTAGCGGTTTTTGCCGGAAAACGCCTTAGAATGCCCCGGGAATCTAGAACGAGACGTTTATTTGTACTTGCTGGATTTCTGCTTATTTCTGCTTATTTCTTGCTATATTTGGATATGATCGCGGGTGTTCGTTCGTGTTGCCTTTTCAGGAACAGGTTCGGGAGGTGCATCGGGAAGCGTGCCGGGACCAAGCCGGGACCGTCTCGGGAAACGTGCACAAGACCGGGACACGACAGAGACACGGAAAAGCAGAAGAGCACCGAAGAGGCAAGCCGGGAGCATCAGGAAGAAGAGTGGGACCCAGGGGACCAGTCCTGGCCCACCAGAGGACCAAGTGGGCCCCACCTACCCCACGGCCTGCGTATATACGCAGGCCCTGCGTATATACGGCACCTGCGTATATACGCAGGCAGTGGGGAGGTGGGGGGATCTTGGTTGGGCCCTGGTTGCGTATATACGCAACCCCTGCGTATATACGCAGCCAGTTTTGACTTTTTGACAAAGACGGTGGACCGATGGCATATTCCGTAATTTCGAGCACGAGCGTTTTCAGGAAACAGCACTATTTAAAGACTCGTCCAGACTCGTTTTGAAGACACACACGGAGACACAGCACAATTCACAGCACAACCGAAGGACAAGTCGGAGCATTCCCGGAGAGCACGAAAGCGCGATTCGAGATTCGAAGACTTAGTTTGATTTCGTTCTCTCTCTTTATATTCAGAAACTGCGTTTTGTATTATGTCTAGTCGTAGCTAAACTTTTCACCTAGGTTCTCGGTGAACCTAGGGTTTCGTACTCAGATTTTATGATTACTACGTTTATGAATTCATGATGATTGTCTTAATTCAGCAAGTTGTATCTGTTATTCTGGTTTGATTATTATCGTATATGCATGATAGGATTGATCACCCAGGATTGCTATAGACCCGAGCTTGTAGGTGAAAACGTCAAGTTAGGGTTAGGAAGAAAAACCGGGATTTAGTACCTTACCCTGATAGACCGACCAGAGAAAGGGAGATAGGGCTAGCATAGAAAAACGTGAGACCAACTGTTAGAGAATTTGACCCGGGCCATTCGGACAGGTTAGAAACCCTAACAGGATTAGACCGAGACTGCAGACTTAGGCAGCTTAACAAGAATCCGAAAGTCTGCAGGATCGGGATTACGTGTGGAAGCTGAAAAGTCACTGCACAACTGGTACGTTGCACAGATACCGAAACTGCTGAGTGTTTTCATAAACGAACGTAAAAGTGAAATCTGTAGAAACCCTAGGGGATCCTGGAGCCTAGTCTTCATCTACTATTGTTACAACCAAATCAGCTTGTTTCAGAAAACGTCACAAAAAATATTTGCAGTTTTAAATTTTGTTTTTAGATTAGTCAATATAATCACAACCTACTCCTCCTGGTTACTACTCTTGGAAAACCGAAACTGACAACGTGAGTAAACCCGAAACAGTCCTCGTGGGAACGATAATCCGAGTCTAATTGCACCCGGTACTACAAGATTCGTACACTTGCGATAGCACGTTAGTTTGCGCATCAGTAATCAACTCCTTGGAATGTTCCCTTGGAAAGATGCACCTCATCAAGATAGTGAATAAAACTTTGGCTTCAACATTTAACACATAGTGTGTTAACTGTTTGGATGAGGTAGGGATGTTGGGTAGAAAGAATTCTGCTTTGGCTGATTTCAAGACTTCATTTTTGGGAGGATGGTTCTGTGTGTCATACCTCTTAGGACAGCCTAAGACAGATGCAAACTCAGCATGATCTAACTCCATATTAACACCAGCAACTCTAGTCTTGATGACTAAGTATGGAGATTTTTTAACTTGCTTTATGTTGAGATAGAAGAATCTGGTGAGTCTTGGATAGGATAGGGGGGGGAGTTAAAATGAACCACATAGAGCTTTTCTTTAGCATTGTAATGCATTTCAGATTCATTCAAAGCAACATATGCATACTAATCAAGCTATAGAAAGCAATAGGCCTAGAGGCAAAACCATCCAACCACTGACCTTTCGAAGTGTTTATGATGAACCAAGATTCATATGGAGCAGAGTTTTTGGAGTATATCTACAAGGATCTTTCCACATTGTCTTCTGGTTCTTCCATTGTCACATTTTCTTTTCCCTTTTGAGCTTGAGAGGCCTTCTTTTTCTTCAACTTCGTTGGACTTGAGATATGTGTTTCAGGTTGCTTCTCTGCAGCAGCCTTCTCTTTCTTATTCTTCTTCTTCTTCTTCTTCTTCTTCTTCTTCTTCTTCTTATTATTCTTATTATTATTATCTGAAGATGGTGTCACATCCTTCTTAGTATTCTTCTTTGGTGGAGGAAGTTCTTCAACAGCTTCTGCACTGGGAGTCCTAGAGCTTGAGTCCCCACTGATTGTCTGAACTTCATCCTCAACTGTCTTTCTCTTCTTCTGTGAACTGGGCTTTGTACCTCCAGCCATCTTGATTCTATCAGAGGCTCTTCTTGTGCTCATTAGGGTTTGGGAGAAGAATAGAGAGAGGTGGAGTTGATACAGAGTGAAGGAGAAGAGGAGAAGATAAATACTGAAAGAGTTTGAGTTTAAAAAGAAAACTGCAATATCTCTCTCTGATCTCAAAAGATCTGTAACGATCAGAGTATATTCAAATCCTTGGGGTCGTTGGAAATAAATAATTTAATACTATATTTGGCTAAAAACAAATTTTTGGAAAAGGTAGGGGCAATATTGAGAAAATATCTACAAAGATAGCACTCAATACTGAAATATCCAAGAATTGTTGACTAAGCAGTTATCAGACTTATTTTCAAGGCTTTGAAAATAATTTCAAGGTCTTGGAATGCTATTATACTGAGGCAGATAATATCAAAGCTTTGAAACGATTTTCAAGGCTTTGAAAATCAGTTCAAGTCTTTGAAAGCACATAATAACTTACCTTTCTTACCTTGTGCTCCCCCTAAACCAATGCATCTTTATTTATCATACCAAATTCCAGTCTGAGTGCTGAAAATATTTAATCTACCAATGGTTTAGTGAACATATCTGCAAGTTGCATGTTAGTAGAAACAAATTCAAGAACAATATTATCTTTTTCAGCATGATCTCTGATGAAATGGTGTCTGACATCAATATGCTTGGTTCTTGAATGCTGGACTGGATTCTTTGTAATAGATATTACACTAGTGTTATCACAGTTGATAGGTACACTTGTGAAGTCAAATCCAAGGTCTCTCAACTGCTGAGCAATCCATAAGACTTGTGAGCAACAGGCTCCACCATATATTCAGCTTCAGCTGTTGATAGAGCAACCGAGTTTTGTTTCTTGGAGTGCCAACTAATCAAGGATGATCCAATGAGTTGGCAAGTTCCTGAAGTACTTTTCCTCTCAACTTTGTAACCTGCAAAGTCAGCATCTGAAAAACCATGTAAGTAGAAATTAGAATGTCTTGGATACCAAAGTCCTAAGTCTTTGGTACCATTGAGATACCTGAAGATTCTTTTCACAGCACTTAATTGTGATTCCTTTGGATCAGCTTGAAATCTTGCACACATACACACACTGAACATGAAATCTGGTCTACTAGCAGTAAGGTAAAGTAATGATCCAATCATACCTCTATACTCTTTTACATTGACACTCTTACCAGATTCATCCTTATCTAAGGATAGTGTGGAACTCATAGGAGTCTTGATTTCTTTGGATTAATACATATTGTACTTGTTCAACAAGTCCTAAGTGTACTTTCTTTGATGTAGAAAGATGCCCTTATTTAATTGATGTATTTGAAGTCCAAGGAAGAATTTCAACTCTCCCATCATGCTCATTTCAAATTCCCTGCTCATAAGACTTGCTTTGTTCCTGATCACTTTGCCATTTTCATCCAACTTGTTTCTGAACACCCATCTGGTACCAATGACAGACTGATTTGTAGGTGGAGGAACTAGGTTCCACACCTTCTTTCTTTCAAAGTCATTGAGTTCACTTTGCTAGCTATAATCCAGTCTGCTTCTTGTAATGCTTCCTTCACAGTCTTAGGTTGTACAAAAGAGGTAAAAGCATTAAAAGCACAAAGATTCTTCAGCTGTGATCTTGTTTGTGTACCAGTGGCTAGATCAGAAATGATGTTGTCAACTGGATGAGATGAGAGTATTTGAATCTCTTTCTTGGAGACCAGGTTTCAGGTTCTCCATATTGCTTCTATGGTCTTGAAGTAGTGGCCTGATCATTCATGTCTTTCTGTTCAACCTTGTCAAGGCTTTGGTATTTATTTTTAAGGCCTTGAGACCTATTTTCAAGGTCTTAAAAATGACTTTTGCTGCCTTCTGAATCTTTCTTGAAACCAAGTGACTTTTCAGCTTCTTCTTCTGACTCATGCTTGTTCAAATTCAAGTCTGCAAAACTTTCACTCAAAGAACCATCATAGCTTTCATCAAAGATAACATGAATACTTTCTTCAACCAGCTTGGTTCTTCTGTTATAAACTCTATAAGCTTTTCTAGTCAGAGAGTAGCCAAGAAATATACCTTCATCACTTCTTGCATCAAACTTACCCAAGTTGTCCTTTCCATTGTTGTGGACAAAGCAAGTGCATCCAAAGAGCTTGAAATAGGAAATTTTTGGCTTTATCCCTTTGAATAGTTTATAGGGGGTCTTCTTCAGGATATGTCTGATCAAGCACCTGTTCAAAATGTAATTTGCTGGTATTCATAGCTTCTGCCCAATAATGTTTTGGCAGCTTGTTCTCCAAAAGCATTGTTCATGACATGTCTTCAAGAGTTATGTTCTTTCTTTCAACAACTCCATTCTGTTGAGGAGTTCTAGGAGCAGAGAAATTGTGAGAGATACCATGCTTAACACAAAATAAATCAAGCTCTAACTGATCAAACTCTCTACCATGATCACTTCTAATAGAAGCAATATGTAGGTTTTTCGAGGTTTGAATTTCTCTGCAAAGCTTTGAAAATTCAGAGAGGGCTTCATATTTTTCTTTCAGAAACATAACCCAGGTAAATCTAGAGTAGTCATCAACAATAACTAGCATATACTTCTTACCTTTAGGAGTTGGAGTCCTCATAGGACCACATAAATCCATGTGAAGTAATTCAATAGGTCTAGAAGAACTTACAAACTTCTTTGGCTTGAATGAGCTTCTTCTTTTCTTACCTTGAGCACAGGCTTTGCATACTTCATCATCTTTGAACTTAATGGATGGTAATCCTCTTACCAAATCTTTGGAGATCAACTTGTTCAAGGTGTGCAAGCTGATGTGACCAAGCTTTCTATGTCAAGGCTTAGAATCTTTTTTCAAGGCCTTGAGGCACTTCAAACTTTTATTTGCAACTTTGTTAGTCTGAAAAGTATAAACATTGTTTGATCTAGAGGCTATGAGGATGCAATTGTCTGATTTTTCATTTTGCACCATACACTTCTCTTTATCAAAGATAACCTTATTGTCATTATCACAAAGCTGAGATACATTAAGCAAGTTAAATTTCAAGCCATCAACAAGATATACATCAGAAATTGAATTTTCATAATCTGTACCAACTTTACCAATACCAAGAATGTTGCATTTGCCTTTGTCACCAAGTGTAATTGATCCTTCTGATTTATCTTTCAATTATGAGAATAGAGATCTCTTTCCACTCATGTGTCTTGAGCAACCACTGCCATAAACCACTTATGTTCTTTAACATTGGTGACAACCTGCAAACATCAATCAGTGACTTACCTAGCTATTAGACCAAGTGTTGAATTTGGACTCATATTCAGGATCAACAATATTAGGTGGTTAGACCTCTTTAGGAACCCAAATCTGTCTGACTTATCTTTTGAGTTGAAATGGGAATGTGTTCCTCATTATGTGAGGGTCTCTTCTTATGAAAGGACAATTCATCTTCATATGACCAATTTTATTGCAAAAATGTCATTTAGGAGAAGTTTTGTTTCCAGCCTTCACAAATCTGGTGTTGTTCTTTCTTGGAAAATTTGGATTGTATCCAATATTAGTTTTGTGAACAGACTTTGAACTTTCTCCAATAATCAAGTTCAACTTGTGTTCTGAGCCTGCAAGCTTGACTTTGACTAATTCAGATTCTTGAAGTTTCTCAGCAAGAGTAGTCTTTTGTTTATCTAATTCATCAGCTTAGATAAACAAGGCTATCACTCAATAAAGAGTTCTCAGTGACTACTTCCTTGACTTGTGTTTTCAAGGCTTTGAAACTGGTTTTCAAGGCCTTGAAATCACTATCAGTTTTCTTCTGAGAGATTTCAAGATTCTGATTTAGACAAACAAGTTGTAAATTCTCTCTTGCTTGCTCATGAAATTTTCTTTCAAAACTCTAATCTCTTTTAGATAGTCTTCTTCATTTAAAAGCATTGTTCAAAGATAATCTGAAAGAGCTTCTTTCGTTTTTGAAATCAAACACTTTACAATTACCTCAATGTTCTTTTCTGAAATTTCATCATGCTTGGCCATGAAGCATAGGTCGGCATATTCTTCTTCAGATTCAGAGTCACTTGAAGTGTCTGAATCACTCCATGAAGCTATCATAGCCTTCTTTCTCTTGTCATGATCTTTCTTCCGGAAGTTCTTACTTTTCTTGTGTGGAAAGTCTCTGATCAAGTGTCCTGCATCACCACACTCAAAGCAATTCATAAATTTTGATCTATTGTTCTGTAAAGAATACATTTTTAGTCCTTGCTACTAGAAGATCTGTGTCTTTCTCTGTTGAAGTCTTTGTTTCCAAAGTTTTTCTTCATCTTAAGAATTTTGGTCCAGGCTTTGGAAATCAAAGTAAATGGATCTTCATTAGCATCCTCAGTTTCAAGGCTTTGAATTTTCTCATTTTTTTTTCCTTGAGTGCTAAGTTCTTGACACCTTCTGGTAACTCTCCATCAGCTTCATTCATGGATATTTCATGTGTCAGAAGCTTCCCTTGTAGTTCATCAAGTTGGAGTGATGATAGATCTTGAGCTTCCTCAATTGCAGTAGTCTTTGGTTCCCTGGAAGACTTCTCAGAATCTTCATCACCTTTTCTTCATTGGAAATATGCTTTCCTAGTGAATCAAGGTTATTGACAATGTCTGTTGTAGATACTGCTTTCTGACATGACAGATCTTAGCCACGTGGCAACCATCCAGCACACCATATTGTGCTCCACACACACAGGATCACCAGCCGAGCTGATCCATGTGGGGGCTGCGAGACAGAGCCCTCGCATACCACTGCACGGGACTTGTAGGGACTTTGTGGTTTGGAGGCTAGAGTAAGCCCTGTCGCGTGCGAGCCAAGCCCGCACGCGACCTTTAGTAACTGTTTTGAGAGATTTATGGCACGAGCTCCATAAACCCGGTCAATCCGGTCAAACCCGGTCAACCTCGTAACGGTTCCGGTATTCGCGCACCACGTGCTCTAACGGTCCCTATATACTCGGACGGACGTGCCGTTATGGTTAAGCTAATTAAGCCGCCATTAATGGGCGCATTAACCACACTACAACGGTCATGTTCTCCAGTATATATATATCGTTAACCTTTCCATACAAAGGAGGACACACTGCCATACGCGGAAGCTCTGCCAAACCTCTGTCTCTCTCTCAGACATTGCTACTGACTTACTCTCTCCCTACACACACCCCTATTCTTCCTGTGCGATCCCTGATCCACTACACACGGTGTACACGGAGGTCTCCCTGCCGGAATCTCTTGTGCACATTTTGGTGAACCCGACGTGAAACTTACCAGCAAAAGCAACCATGTCTCAGGAGGACGATGTCAGCAACCGATCGCCTTCCACTGAAACTCCCTCGGGAGACGAGGCTCGCCGTACTCCGACGACTCCCGGCGAGGCGCCAACTTTAGAGTCTTTGGACGCCACTGTCCAAAGTCAGGCAAAAGCTCTCAAGTCTCAGTCTGCGCAGTTAGAACGGATCTTGGCCGTTCTGGGCACCCTTGCGCCAAATCCTCCACCAGCCACCGCTATCCCTCAGGGAGGAGGAACCCCTACCGCTCCAGGATTGGGAGTGTCAGTCACGCCTCCCAACCCTCATCTGCAAACTCCACCGTCAGCAACGCAGCTGCCTTCGGTCCAAGGGTCAACGGCACAAATGCTACCCCCTGCTGCTCACGCCTCTCAGCCCCCGGCTTTGGCGTCCAACCCAGCTCTGCAGTACACTCTGCCTCCATCAGCGACAATCTGGGGAAACGCGGGTAGTCAATACACTCCCAATCCTCCGGCGGCATATGTGTCGCCACCGCCTACGGCAACCCCTCCGCCAACTACCGAGGGAAGCATTCCAGAATGCATGACGTCTTTGCAGAAGCGCGTGGACTCCATCCTGGCTCATCAGTCGTTCGCGGATACCATCATCCCGAAGCTAGACAACGATCCACCCATTCCACGAGAGATCTATCTCATGCCAAACCCGGCGGGGTACAAGGCTCCCAAATGGGATAAGTTCGAGGACGTCAATGGAAACGCTCATGAGCATGTCATGCGTTTCATCGATGTCATGGGTCCATACGGAGCCGATCCCAAGCTGCTGATGCGAGAATTCCCAAAAACTCTTGGGAATGTAGCATACAAATGGTACCGAACATTGGAGGCCGGATCTGTGAAGACTTGGGACGACATGGTCCAGAAGTTCTATACCAAGTTCTTCCAGATGGAAGAAAAGGTGACGATGATCCATCTCTCGCGGATGTATCAGAAACGCGAGGAAGATGGAATCACTTTCATCAAGAAATTCAGAGCGAAATCCTTGGAGTGCAAGGATCCAATGCTCGAAAGCCGGCTCGTAGAGATATGCCTGCAGTGCATGCGAGATGAATACAAAAGCATGCTGATCAATTTGCAAACACCTACGTTTTCAAAGCTCATCGAATGCACGATGAACATTGAGCCCATTGTCGAGAGACAGAGAAAGAAGAGCGCTCCAGAACGACCTGCGAGCAGCACCACCTACAAGATCGGCAGATTTGGCTACAAGCGGGGACGCGAAGCTGAGGTCAATACAGTTTCGCCACAGAAGCAAGCAAAAGTTGCAAACTTCGACGCACCGCCTCTGCCATGCTCGGTGGAGGAAGCGAGCGATCTCTGCAGACAGTGGCGCAAGGACGGCGTCCTGCCACCGCTCGAGAAAGCACCCTCCAAGGAGATGACGAGGGACCCTAAGTGGTGCGAATACCACGGCAAGGTCATGCACCCCACAGCCGAGTGCAAGAAGCTCAGATTCGCGTTCGATCAGAAGATGAAGAACGGTGAACTCATTGTCAGCGACCACCGGAAGGATGTGCGCAACAACCCGCTGCCTGCCCATACAGATTCGGGCTCAAAGGGCAAAGAGGTCGCCATAATCTCGATAGTGGACTTGGAAGAAGTCGCAGAGGATGGTCTGCCCATCATTGCTGAAGTCCATGAAGATGAAGACTACAGCATGGACACGGAAGATGAGCGTGCCGACCGCATGAAAGGGTCGCATGGCTTCGACAAATTCTTCAACGAGATGAACTTCTCTGAAAAATGTCGAACGGATATGACAAAAGCAATCTTAAGGGTAGCAGAGGACTACGAGAAGGACCTCGTGGTCTCCAACGGGAAAGTCGTCAGGGCGTCCCGTTTCACAGAAAAGATTATGACCTTTTCTGCCAGCGACAAGAAGACAGATGCGAGCCACCAGAGGCCCCTGTACGTGACCGCCATCATCAACGGCGTTGAATTCAAGCGAGCATTCGTCGATGGAGGAGCAGCAGTCAATGTTGTTCCACTCCACACACTGAAGCTAGGAGAATGATCATCCAAAGTTCGCATCTGACCACTGCATGCGAGAAGCAACTCATCCAAAGTTCGCAGCTAATTGGGAAGGACCCTTCGAAGTCACAGAAGTCTTCGATAGTGGCTACTGCAGCATACGAAGGTTGCACGGCACAACCTCAACTCCAAGCTCAGTCAACATGCGCTGGATCAAGAAGTACTATCCTTGACTTCTCTTATTTCATACGTTTTATGCTAACGTTGCTTAATGTCTCATGTGGCTATGATTGACGCAATCTCCTCTCCCATATGAGAGGATTGTAATCCTATCTCTCCCATATGAGAGTGTTATAATAAAAGAATTCTCCCAAATGAGAAGTTCATATTTCTAGCCGTTTATATTGCTCTATTTAATTTGTTATTGCTGTTAAAAATGATTTATTCGCTGCAATAGCAGCAAATACAAACGCGATCTTAATTGATCATCAAAGCCTATCTCTTACGATAGCAGCAAATACAAACGCGATCTTAATTGATCATCAAAGCCTATCTCTCACGATAGCAGCAAATACAAATGCGATCTTAATTGGTCATCAAAGCCTATCTCTCACGATAGCAGCAAATACAAACGTGATCTTAATTGATCATCAAAGCCTATCTCTCACGATAGCAGCAAATACAAACGTGATCTTAATTGATCATCAAAGCCTATCTCTTACGATAGCAGCAAATACAAACGCGATCTTAAGTGATCATCAAAGCCTATCTCTTACGATAGCAAATGCGATCTCAATCGATCATCTAAAGCCTATCTCTTACGATAGCAGCCAAACGCAAACGCGATCTTAATTGATCATCAAAGCCTATCTCTTACGATAGCAAATGCGATCTCAATCGATCATCTAAAGCCTATCTCTTACGATAGCAGCCAAACGCAAAGTGATCATCAAAGCCTATCTCTCACGATAGCAGTCAACACATACGATCTTAATTGATCATCTAAAGCCTATCTCTTACGATAGCAGCCAAACGCAAATGCGATCTTAAGTGATCATCAAAGCCTATCTCTCACGATAGCAGTCAACACATACGATCTTAATTGATCATCTAAAGCCTATCTCTTACGATAGCAGCCAAACGCAAATGCGATCTTAAGTGATCATCAAAGCCTATCTCTCACGATAGCAGTCAACACATACGATCTTAATTGATCATCTAAAGCCTATCTCTTACGATAGCAGCCAAACGCAAATGCGATCTTAAGTGATCATCAAAGCCTATCTCTCACGATAGCAGTCAACACAAATACGATCTTAATTGATCATCTAAAGCCCATCCCTTACGATGGCAGCCAATGCAAATGCGATCTTAAGTGATCATCCAAGGCCTATCTCTTACGATAGCAGCAAAATACAAAAACGATCTCAATCGATCATCAAAATCCTATCTCTCACCATTGCGATTTATGCAAGTGCGATCTTATATGATCTTCTTAAGCCTATCTGTTACGATAGCAATTTATACGCAAAGTGATTTTAATTGATCACCCAAGCCCGTCTGTTACGATGGCAACGTAACTGCAGAACCATCTTGCTAGATCTTCTAAAGGTCTATCTGCTGCGATAGCAATTTATGCGAGAAACTATCTCAAGCAATTCTCTAATAAAGCCTATCTTCTGTGATAGCAATTCGCACCACTCAACGATCTTAATTGATCTGTTAAAAACTATCTGTTACGATAGTAAAGTTGTGAACATGATCTCATATGATTTACAACGACCAACTACAAGCCCATCCGTCAAGATGGCACAGCTGCGAAATTACGATCTCGAATGATCTAGCGAAACATCCGCGAATTGACATCGCATATGTGAAATCATTACATGGCATTATGCAAGGCAAAGCAAGCTGAAGCGCATGCGAAATTGTATTTTGTTGCAAAGAGAGCAGATAATACAAAAGCTACATATCATTATGAGTCAAATGACTTACAATTTATCTATCTAGATAACAGCTTACAAGCGAAAAGCTCGAATCTAACTACGCAGCCCACATGGCTTACAATACATTCGAAAAATGGATGGTAAGCCAGAGATGCACTAGGGAACTCTCGGCTAAGAAAAGAGAGAATCCACCGGTCTTAACACCGGCAGTGCAGCACGCAGATCTGCGGCCAAAGATCTATAGTAAAAGGGATGCTGCCGCGAAGAGATCAACTCGTCATTCGCTACATCCCTGGCAGCAAGGTCGGAGATGCGATATGCCCAAGACCCCAAGGAATGACAAAAGCCTCTGTCTGATCAAGATAGGCGCCGGAGGAGCTTCCTGTGCCGACAGATGCTACTCTGCAAAACAGGCGAAGCAGTCATTCCTCTGGTGATGGACTCCTTGTCATGTTGGACAAGGGCATTGACGAGCACCCCGACCTCACAAATGTGAGGGCAACGGATTCTTCTCCAGGGATGCTGGAGGAGAATTCCGCCGTTCATTACGAGACGGTAGCACGGTCACTTCGGCGCTGCACCTCGCCACGAGGCGGCCGGAAACATGACCTGCACACATAATACACGAAGAAATGTCTTCGAACACACATGAGGTATTATCTGCATCCTCTTTATGATGGTTATAAACAGCAATAAGCCTCATAAAGTGGATCTTGGAAACTATTTCTATAGCACAAAGCGCAAACTCAGGATTCAAAACTTGAAGTTGCCATGAATCAACGAAAAACAAGCGTTGAAGCCAGCAGTCGTAAGGACTCACGGCAAAGCACATGTTTGGGATGAAGAACCCAAATGGCAAAGACAGGGTTTATATAGGCCCTGTGGAGACTCTTCGGTAGCCTAAGATGAGTCAGCAAAATTCAAAAAGAGGGTAAGTTCAATCACTTACGCCTTGAAAAGCGGTAACAATCAATTACCCTACTAAAGGCTACGACGATTCAGTTGCGTATCCTAATAAATGACGGATAGTCATGATTCGGCTGGACTTCCCAACGGAAGCGTGCTTATCTGCCGAGAAATTAGCGCGAAAATCAAGCGCAGAATCAATTGCTGATGTCATAATTGGATATGCACAGAAATGTCCAATCAAATCCCGAAAAGGGCAAAACGGGCAAACTCATTGTTTGTTGTTAAAAAAAAGGGGGAGAAACCCTAGCAATATTACATTAATGTTTCAAAACGTTACATTAATGTCTCAGCTATTTTCCTGTTTTCTTTTCAAAATTCGAAAAGTCAAAACAAATTCTTGATTAAGGAATCTTGGGGCTCGAACTACTCGCTCAGCTTCTCCACTTGTTTCACTTCTTGCTTCAGTTGCTCGCACTTGGCATTCATTTCGTGATACAGCTTCAAAGCTTCATCAACCTTTTGCTTTTGCTGCTCCACCTTCTGCATCTCAGCTGCGAGATTCTGGTGACCGAGATTCAAAGTTACAGCTGCGCGAATCAGTGTAACTCTGTCCTTGAGGAATTTGAAACCAAGTCTGCCTTGGACTTTGAACAGGAGATTTTGGCACATGCCACACAGCAATTCAGCACTCTGGGCCGAAATGGTCGCAGGTGTAGCCGCAGACAGCTGCTCCAGTATCCAGATGGCTTCAGTAAGGAATAGCCTCCTGTCAAAAGGTCCGATCTCCAGAGATCTCACAAACGATCGGGGGTATCTGAGACGCATTCGAACCACCCAGTCTACATCGGTTTGCTTCAAACCTGAGACATCAAAAATGGTTATAATGTCAGAACTCGCAAGCAAATAATGCGACGTGCGAACGGTAAATCTTTACTTACCAGTGCCTTCCAGAATTTCATGAAGAGAAGGGATGCGGGCCACTGGGTTGTTCGAAGACTGCCCTCGCTCCATAGCTCTCCTATCAGCTGCGAGCTCCAACCTCTCATAGTCAGGAGGAAGAGTGTAGGCCGCAC
The DNA here is from genome assembly GCA_023055425.1 of Linanthus parryae. Classification (NCBI taxonomy): domain Eukaryota; kingdom Viridiplantae; phylum Streptophyta; class Magnoliopsida; order Ericales; family Polemoniaceae; genus Linanthus; species Linanthus parryae. Next base: position 39,107,134 of record JALGPY010000003.1, read on the forward strand.
CAGCTGCGACTACATTCCCAACCTGCGAGCCCCAAATGCTCCACGCAGGAATAGGTGCTTCTGGCTCAGTCATCGCCGGAGGCGAAGGGACAGCCGAAGTCGCTGGGCGGAGGACACTCCCAGATGCGAAAACGTTAGCATCACTTGTCCTTTCTTCCTCACCACCGGTACAGACACCTTCGTCCATCGGCACAGCATCAGCTTCGACATCGTCGGAGAGTTCGATGACATCCTCGAAATGCTCACTTGCGTGTCCAACGGCTGCGACGGGCTTCTCGGTATGGGAGCTCGAAATTGGAACATGGGATGCAGAAGGCTGACTTCTCTGCTCCAGCTCAGGTTCCTCAGCATGACCTGCGATACCAAATACGATAATGTGAGGTAACTTGTGTTATAAGTTATTTCGCTATCTTTACTAAAGCTAAGAATAAGCACCTCCACGCGAAGGTGGGATTGAGGTATCCTCATCGTACACTAGGGACGTGGAACCGTGCCCTATCAGTGTATCCTCACTAAGCAAATCTTTAAGAGAAGCGTGACCTGGGATGCGAGTAAACCAGTCATGATTTTGCCTCAAGTGGCTACAGCCTAGTATGCGCATATCACTCAAAATAATTACCTGAGGGTTCTCCGCATTTGCTTACCAACCAACGGCGAATGTCAGGCTTTGACACACCGTGCTTTAACGCACCCACAATTACATCTCTATAAGTAACAGCGAGATTGAAGATCTCACCTTTATCGCCACCTGCGATCTCTGCGAAGTCCGCTTGGACTTGCTCTAGCTCTGCTGCATCCTCTCCGGGAACCTCATCTTCCTCCTCCACATGAGGAGCCACTTCTTCGGGAAGCTCGTCTTCCTCGCCAACTGGACGCACTAAGTCGTCAACATGCTGCTCCTCGAGGCTCCGCTGTTTCACACGCTCGAGCTCCTCTTCCTCTCGCTGCCTTCTTCTTTCAGCAGCCTCCGCGGCTGTCTTCCGGGATTCAGCAAGAACATCCTCGCTTATAGGATCATCTGAAATGCCAGAATGGGAATCTCTCTTTTGCCTCTTGGCCACAAGGCCACCAACGGCTTCATCATCATCATCTGCGAATACATAATTGGTTCAAAGAAAAGAACTGCAGAGAAGTCAGGATAAAAGGCAAGGAGATGCGACGGAAGTACCTCCTGATTCTTCCTCGCACATCACAACTGTTGCTTCTTCTTCTTCATCACTTGCCTGGGGCTCCTGTCTCTCTTCCTCCTCTTGGTTGAATGGAACGAAAGTCTCAACTGCGAGATCTTTTCGCACTTTGCTGGGCATACGACCCTTGCCTTTGTCATTGATGGAAAGGGACCTCACTGGGGGAGAAGCTGGAGCAATCCTAGGGGAGGAAATCGTAATTCCCTTTTGCCTAGGTCTCTTCACTCTCGGCGCCGCAGTCGCTGGAGGGGACGGGTCATCTCTAGGAGGAGACGGAGCCGGAGGGTTATCTATCAGCGAGTCAGCAAAAGTATTCATGACTGCGCGAACCCTTGTTTCAACCTCGGCGTCCATCCTCCATGCTAGCCGGAACGACTCCCCTTTCCTTCTGGTGGCAACAATGGTGTTCACCAGCGATTTGGAGCGATCACCAGCTGCGAACCTCCGCACATGACACTGAAACAGTACAGAACGAAAAGCATCAGCGCAAGGAAATCAAAAGGCTTAAAGCACACGAAGGAATTGCTTACCTCGGCAAACGCCTTACTATATCTGACGACATGCGTGTCGCCCTTCTTGATTGCGTCGACTTGCTCCTTCAGAATGAAATCGGGGCACAAATGATTCTCGCGGTCCAACAGTGAGTAGCAACCATACTCAGACTCGCTCAAACTGCAATTGGGGCGAAACGGAAAAGAGTTCCTCTTGACCAAGGGGGCCCTTCCTGGCTGCGCCGCCGCCTCCGTCTCAATCCTCGTTTGCTGGGCAGCCCAGTATGCGAGCCAGTTCTGGGAACAACCACCCTTGCGAGTTCCCGCAGGCTGCTCAAAGGGAAGATTGCTCATGAGGACCGTCTTGCACTCCTTTGTCAGCAAACGCTTGTAGCACCCTCTGATAATAGACTGGGGCCAGATCGATGGGGCCACTGCATCAAAACCAAACTGAGGAGAGACCCGAGTGGGGTCAACATCCACTGTAAGCCTTTCATACCGTGGCGCGAGCTCACGAATATGCTCTGCAAGGGCAGGAAGGGAACCTCGCAGACACCAACAAAAGAATTCACGATAGCGTTCGTGGAAATGCGGCCCCTTTTCAAAGAGAAGGTCTTCTGACAAGACCATACCTTTGGAAGGGTATAGCTTTGGAAACCACCGCACATTCTCAACACGTGTGGCATAGGGCCTGGCAGTAAACTCCTTTCGTTTGTCGCATATCAAACTCCAAGTACACTTGGTGTTGCTTGCTCCAAACCATCTCGCAGCCCTTCCGCTGTTGCGCGCTTCCGTCTCGCCTGGGGGACACCACTTATCAAGTGGGAGGGGAGTTGGAGCATAAGACGGCCAGCGCTCGAAAACCCACATTGTCAAAAAGCTGATATTGACAAAGGTCAGAACATCGAGGCGGCCCCGCGATTCCCTCATCGCCAGAACCAGCTGATCCAGCCTATAATATAGCGTGCCCAAAACCAAGGGTCCGAGTGCGACTCTCTGGCCAAGAGCGAGCCTCACGGCAAGTGGCAGCACATGGTAGAAGACCCCGTCATGGGGGTGACCATCAATCAGATACCTCGACAGCCAAGCACAGAGAAAGGCACAAAGGGTCAAATGATAACCCTTGCCCTCTACATAATTCTCGGCCTCCGGGTTCTCGCTCAAAAGCTTCTTGGTAATGCTGCTGTTCGCATAGTCTCGGAAGAAGTACTGCAACCACTTGTTCCAGGTATTCTTCGCAGACGTATCCACCAGCTGCCAGTTCGGAAGAGGCTTTGTAGTGGTCCACCGAGTGGAGATTTTCTTTACCTCTGCTAGGCACTCCTCCATCTGCGCGTACAAGGCCATTTCAGCAGATGTCCTCAAGTGACTCAAGGGGTCCACCTCGCCCATGGGGGAAAGCTCATACAGCATTTGAACGTCCTCGAGCGTGGGGGCAGCCTCGAACTCAGCAAAATGAAACGTGTGAGTCGCGGGCGAGTAACGGGACAGAAGGTCTAGAAGCATGGACTGATCCAACTTCACGGCAGCACCCTTCATAGCACGGATAGCAAAGAAAATGCCGGCTTCATCGAGAGTCTCGGCGTGATGATCCAACACGTGGTCGATCCACTCATCCATATAGTCCAATTTCTGGACAAACGCCTGAGTAGAAATTGCAGTGTATGGGAAGTGCCCATTCTCGATCCCCAATCGAACCACATCCTCGGAACCAACCAACTCGAGCAAGGCTGAGTTAACTGGGCGAGTCAGTGTCAACAATCGCTCAACTGGAACAGGATCAGGCATCCTCTTCGCCTTCACCCTCGCATGATAAAAGTCTTTCCCACCCAGAAAGGGGGCTTTTCGCCACAAAGCCTGCGGAAGCTCCGGCATCTCTTCATCTTCCTTGACAGGTCTGGTTACTCTTGTCTTGGCCATTCCTGCGAAAGGGCAAAAAAAAAAGGGGGGGGGGGAGAAATACCACACTTCAGTTTGAATTTTGGAATTTGAGATCTATGCAAACCAAAGCAAACAGTTCCAGTACCGATTTCAGAAATTGGGGAGTTGATATTGTTGAAAGATTAAAACGAAGCGGGTTCAAAGATCAAAGCCTCTTCACAAATCTCATGGATTTACAGATTCAACGCAGTTCAAGGCAAACACTGGTATTTTAAATCAAAAGTAAACGAGGCCAACCTTGTTTCCTTGAAGCTTGCTTGGATATACACAATTGGAGAATACGATTTGCAGTTCTGAACTGGTGATTGATTATCTGGATCTGCTCTCGAAGATCTCCGGGTACCATTCACTTTAAGAGAAAGAAGTGATGCTTTGCAATAATGGGATACAAGGTATTTATCCAAAAGAATGAAGGGTTGCGTCCCTTCAGTAGTCGAATCGCAACCGTCACCGTCGTATCGCGCAATCACAGGACGGGCTGACGTCACGCCTAAAACCCTAAAGGTCAGACGGCACGACTCTAGGGGTTTTAGGTCATAATGACACGCACGGGGGCTGAACTTACCCGTATTTGAATTGGTGCGTGGCGACGACGCGCATGTTGGTTTCCGCGCATGGAAGCCTATACAGCTATGAGCCTTCACGCGCAGAAAGGGGGCTAATGTAGATACTGCTTTCTGACATGACAGATCTTAGCCACGTGGCAACCATCCAGCACACCATATTGTGCTCCACACACACAGGATCACCAGCCGAGCTGATCCATGTGGGGGCTGCGAGACAGAGCCCTCGCATACCACTGCACGGGACTTGTAGGGACTTTGTGGTTTGGAGGCTAGAGTAAGCCCTGTCGCGTGCGAGCCAAGCCCGCACGCGACCTTTAGTAACTGTTTTGAGAGATTTATGGCACGAGCTCCATAAACCCGGTCAATCCGGTCAAACTCGGTCAACCTCGTAACGGTTCCGGTATTCGCGCACCACGTGCTCTAACGGTCCCTATATACTCGGACGGACGTGCCGTTATGGTTAAGCTAATTAAGCCGCCATTAATGGGCGCATTAACCACACTACAACGGTCATGTTCTCCAGTATATATATATCGTTAACCTTTCCATACAAAGGAGGACACACTGCCATACGCGGAAGCTCTGCCAAACCTCTGTCTCTCTCTCAGACATTGCTACTGACTTACTCTCTCCCTACACACACCCCTATTCTTCCTGTGCGATCCCTGATCCACTACACACGGTGTACACGGAGGTCTCCCTGCCGGAATCTCTTGTGCACATCTGTAAACCTTTTGAACATTTCTATGATTGACTCATCTGCATTCATCTTGAATAACTCATATTGTCTGAGGTAGATGTTGATCTTGGTTTGCTTGACTTGACTAGTTCCTTCAAATGTCACCACAAGCTTATCCCAGATCTCCTTGGCACTCTTGCAGCCTGAAATCCTGTTGAATTCATCAGTACTCAAAGCACAATACAATATATTAATAGCTTTGTAATTTTTTGAAAATTGTTCTAATTCACTTGACGAGAGAGGGTCTTCAGTTTTGGGAGTTTTAATCCCATATTTCTCTGTGTAGAAAGTGTGAGGTCCATTCTGAATGATGGTCCACAGCTCTATGTCTTGATCAATAATGAATATTTTCATCAAGGCTTTCCAGTGAGCAAAATTATCTCCACAGAATAGAGGAGGTCTGTTAGCAGCTCTTCCTTGTGAGAAACCACCATCTCCTGCAGTGCTCATGATCACAAGATGGTTAAATATAATACAGTGATACAAGCTCTGATACCAATTGAAAGGGGAGTAACCAGGTAGATGTGCGATAAAAATACTCTAGAAGGGGTGGGGGTTGAATATAGAGTATGCCAACTTTTTTCAAAACTTGCAAAGATAAAAGTTTAAGTGAAGACAAATGAAGTTTAAGGCCTTGAAAACAGTTTCAAGACTTTGGAAGAGATACAGTTTAAATAAAGAGACATACAAGTCTTTTTTCAAGGCCTTGAAAAGAGTTTCAAACCCTTGAAAACAGACTAATTTGAATGCTGTAAAAACTAAGTATGTAAGATAAACTGTAAATGCAAGAGACTCAAAATTTATAGAGTTCAGTCCACTTGGACTCACGTCTCTACCTCACGGATCTTCTTCCTGTAGGATTTTCAATCACAATTCTTATTAATCAAAATCTAAGCCCTAGATCTCAAGCACATAGATATGCCTTACTCTATTACAGCTTGTGGTTCTCACTAACCTATCTAGTACCTGCTTTAGCTAACTGAGTAATTAAGAATTCTCTATTGTTCACTTTGAACAATACTTGAGAATGAGAGATAGAAGTAATACAAGAATAATCTACAAATATAGCACAATACAGAAGAACACTGAAGTGTAAAACTGCAGTGAAGAATGCAGTGATCATCTGTGAGATGGATTGTGAGAATGATGAACTTCTTTGATGCTTGTCAATCCAGAAATGTGTCTATCTTTTTTGTCCGTTGAGTGTTGTCTCTGTTGCTTCAAAACGAGCTCCATTTATACTGATCAGAAGCTCTGAAAATCTTCCCATATTTTCAGCAACAACCTTCCTATTTTGTAAGCAACAACTTTGACTCTCTTAACAGCCTTCTCCAACGGATAGTTTATCATAATCTTTAGAGATATTGTTGTGATCTTGTATTCAAACAAATTGAGAAGCTGTGATGAGTGTCTGATTGATCACAAAATCATCTTCTCTTGATGTTTCATTTCCTGCAAAAGCCTGATTAGGAAACCAATCCTGCAAACTTAGGAAATAAAATTTCCCTGCAAAACTGAGTCAAACAGATGGATTAAATGGTGTTAGTATCTCAAAACAGTTTGTCGTTCATCATCAAATAATAACAAATAAAGCATAGGGGTGAGAGAGATAGAATCAAATCAGAAGAGTTCAGAAAAACTCTCCCTTAAAATATGCATACAGGTCAGACAATTTCAAAGTTTTGAATCCTGTTCCAAGGCCTTGAGGCCTGTGAAACCTGATTCAAGGCTTTGAAAACTGGTTCAAGGCCTTGAAATAAATTTGTATTTCAAGTCCTTGAAACACGTGTCCTTACAAGGATGATTTTGTTTTGTTACCACCATAATTATCAAATTATTGATCTAAAAAAGTGGCATGGCACTTCGAATACCACCAGCAGCAACCTAGAAAGAAATCCCCAAATCAACAATTTGCCTAATCTTCACAGCCAAACTCTCCTTTCTGCCAATTACAACGCAGCAAGATATAATCTTTTCTTGATAAATTCAGATTTTATTGAGCCGGCTAAGGCGCCTCCAAACCAGCAATTAAGGTAGAAAACCCAAAACTAAACAGATTCATGATTTCAATAGGAAGTTCATCTAGCACTATACTACCATTAACATTCAAATGTCTAGCCCTATTAGCAATCTGATAAGCTAACAGGTTATCGCCTCTAACAAAATTAATATAACGATTTCTATTAGCTTTCAGCCAGCTTTGAATAGCCACTATCCTTGTCCTTCTGCTCCAAAAAGGAGTCTTTTTGCTAGCACACTCCTTCACTATCACCTGGTTGTCCAAAGCACACCACACAGAGATCCAATTCTTGCCCAAACTTATCTTGATTCCTAATTCAATAGCTTGGAGTTCGGCATCAGCGATATCAGTATCACAATTACCATTTTCCCAGCTTGTGCCTTCCAACACCAGAACATTACCTCTCATGTCTCGAGCAACAACACCAATACAAGTTCTGTGCTTGCTACTTGCATCTGTGTGTATAGTCACACATTTTGTGAAGAACCCACCATTACACCACCTGAACCTAAATTACCACTCCACCTCAACCTGCTGCAATCAATCTTACAACGACCGCTTTAACCAACCAACCAACCAAACCAACCTGCTACCTCACACCAACAATCAATTACCACTGACCCAAAATCCCCACAGTCACCTTTCACCATTCCCCTCGAACTCAACCTCAATCAACATGATATGCAGACCTTAACTAACTCATTTCCCCAGACCTACAAACAGACCTACTACCAGCAATCACCAGACCCTGCGAAACCCGATTGATTGGAGCCTTGAGCCCATTCGAGCACATCCCTGCTTCTTCCCAGCAAACGCCTGCTCTAATGGAATTACGAACATCTCCACACCCCTCATCACAACCACCGTCAGCCACCTATATCTCTCTCTCTCTCTCTCTCTGGCAATCTGAAGCTCCCTCTGCCTTTGTTCTCATAGCGACCCAGATCCGATCGAAACCCAATGCGACCCAAATTCTATCGGAAGAGACACCACCAACGCCGCAACACCCAAATCGAAGGAGGAGACATGTTGAGTTTGAAACGGATTTGAGGATTTGGGTCGTTGGTGAAGGAGAGAGATGGAGCAACAGTGGTTGGTGAAGGAGAGAGATGGAGCAGCTATGGTGGGTTGACGTTTTACCTGGTCAACAACGGCGAAGGGCAGACGCTTCATCACGTTTGTGTGGGCTTCATGCTTCTGAGAGGAATTCGGACCAGATGAAGTGATAGCACTGGTGGTGGGGGTGGGTTGTGCAAGGAGATAGAAAGATAGTAATGGGCGCCGACTGGGTTGTGGGTTGCAAAGGATCGATCGGGTTTCGATACTGTTGAAGAGGACGAAGAGAGAGAGACGTAGAGATAAGGTTTGTGGCTAGGGTTAGAAAATGAGGAGGAAAAGGAAGGAAATGGTTTTTTAGTGAAATAATTTCTTTAAATGTCAGGGGTATTTTTGACTTTTCCCTCTTCTGTTAGTGCAAAGTTATCTTATTCTGACAGGGGTGGTTTTTGTATATCCCCAAACACGAGGGGTGTTTTTGTATATCACACATACTCAATGGGTGGATTTTGTATTTTACCCTTATAGATAATGTTATTAGGTTAACCGTGGTTCGAACCTGAACCGAATCGTATATAGGCGAACCGAAATCGAATCAAAACGTTTATAAAGGGTTTGGTTTAGGTTTGGAGTTTTCCCAAACCGAGAATTTAGGTTCGGTTCAGATTTTGGTGCAAACCGAACCGATCCGAATCGTTAAAACCCAAATAAAACAAATGTGGAATTCTTAATACATGGCCTTCTACATCGGAGACGCATTGCCTTCAAACAGTTTATATAGAAATTCAGAGGAAATTCCACAAAGTCTGTTGTCCGTTACCTTTCACATTCAAATTATATATATATATATATATATATGTATGTATATATATATATATATATTTTGAGAAATTGTTTTGTCTGTCGTCGACCGGGTTCGAACTCAAGACCTCATGCAGGGGTTTCCAACGCTCTACCACTTGACCTACCACCCTAAACATTCAAATTATTTAGTCTTATTGTCAACTACCTTTCACAATCATAGTTTGATCCTTTGAAAGAAATGATGGTATTTGTTTATAGTCTATTATGGTATTTATGAATGAGGAGGAATTGAGGACCATATTCAGGTACATCTAGAGTTGGGGACACTCCTGTCCATTCATTTTAACAAACGTTGAATATATACAGAACCCACCTGCTTAATAAAGAGAGTATTTAATGGATGGAAACAATAAAACAACAATTTGCATGATGGTCCAAAGATAGAAGATACTGGTATTAGGCACGCCAGCAACTATCTGTGTTACTACAATGCAGCAGCTAATTGGTATTATAATCAGAAACATTTTCCCCAGTCATTATTTCTTTTAGTTATGCCATTGATCTAATACCAGTTTTCTAAAAAGTTGTGCCTTTTAGTGTTGACCATAACGTTATGCCATTGATCTAATACCAGATTTCTAAAAAGCTCTAGCTATTACAAGTGAAATACTAGATTCCTCAACATACAAATCCTTTGATTCCTACAATGATGAAAGCACACATTTTCCCCATTCATTATTATTTTTTTTTCTCGAAATTCATTATTTCTTTCATTTACCCTTTTTTTTAAAGAAAATCCTGCTTATGCACTTGAAATGAATTTTTCTCCTTTACTGTGTTGTTACATGATCATCAAATGGACAAGTAGAAGATTCAAGGGGACCGCAAATATGTTACTAGTCAAAAGATATTGAGATTATTCCAGGCTTCACACAATTCTTTCTAGACGGTGTGTTTAATAAACGACGTTTTAACTTCTCATTATAGTAGTACGCGATTCTTTAACTCATGTTCAGTGGTGTGTCTCTAAGTAGGGACCGGATGACTTCAAAGCAATACCTTACGATAGTTTTGTCACGACCAGTGATGCATAATAGTGTACATATCACAAACTCGGGACCTGATGGATGATGGCTTCGAATTGTTGTGAAGGGAGTCTCAGTTCATAAATCAACGTTCCTTTCTTGTCACTTTCCATAAAGGGACACTTCATCAAAGTGTTCAAACATCTGACAGCAACAACAATTAAGAACGGGTAAAAGACACTTTCAACCCTCAGATTTGACGTAAGTACACTTTTACCCCTTCAAGTTTGGGAAATGACACTTTCACATCTTCAAACTGCAAGACACATACACCAATTGATTGTGCATTCCATATTCTAAAAGTAGACAAATTTGTTCCAAAAGCTACTTCCAATGACGGACCCCACCACGTGACTGACAGCATCACAATTCAGGAGTGGGCGTCCTGAATCGCAACCCCCTAAGGCTTTTACGACATCAAACAAGTCAATACAGACTTCGACTGCACTGAGGCAATCACCCGGACTATCTCTTCAACAGAAAAAGATTTTCTTGAAGCACCCTACTCGGATGAAGAAATCAAGCGAGCTCTATTCCAACTTGGCACAAACAAAGCACCGGGGCCAGATGGGTTCATTGCTGAATTCTTTCAGCGACATTGGAACATTTTTGGTGAATCGGTGACTAGGGCAATTCTTTTATCTCTGCAAACATGCCAAATGCTCCGGGAATGAATCACACTCTCATAGCTCTCATTCCTAAGAATGGGCAACCAATTTCAGCAGTTGATTACCGTCTTATCAGTCTTTGCAATACAATCTACAAAATATTAGCGAAATCCATTGCCAACAGATTAAAGACAGTCATCTCGCCAAATCAAACTGCATTTCAACAAGGTAAGCTTATCACAGATAACATACTGTTGGCGCACGAACTCTTACACTACATCAGACACAAAAAGAAAGGGAAATCAAGCTATCTGGCACTAAAATTGGATATGAGCAAAGCATTTGATAGGGTTTCATGGAATTTTCTTCGTCGATGTCTTCAACGGATGGGATTTGGACCATTATTCATCTGCAATATTATGATGTGTATCAGAACAATGTCTACATCTCTCTTGGTCAACGGTCATCCTTCAATCATGTTCTCTCCAACTCAAGGACTTCGTCAGGGTGACCCCATCTCACCATTTTTGTAATACTCCGTCTTTGTTAATCCAATATTTTCTTAATATGATTATGTTGGTTTTCTACATGATTAATTTAGTTGAGAGTTGTCAATTATTAATAAATAAATTGTTTTCTTAGTATTTATGAATGAGATATGCTGGAGCAATAATAAGTTGGAGCCTTTCTAGAGATTTCATAAGTTGGGGTTGAATTTATTTTTAGGATATGCTAGTAAAGCATGACATTGGAGTCTATTTGAAAAATATAAGATTTACTAGTTACATGTGTAGAATATAGGAAAAACATCAAAACATCTAGCATTTTAAAAAAAGTATTATATGAAAAAAATGTAATAAAATATATTGTCTAGTCCAAAAGTGTTGTCATGTGTTAACAATATGTATTATCTTGTCATAATGTGTTGTTGGGATGTGACTACACAAGGAAGTGTTGTCTTGTGTAAAAAAATGTATTTTATGTGTTGTCAAATCTTATTGGTGATGTGACTACACAAGGAAGTGTGGTCTTGTCTAGAACAAGTGTATTGTATTGTCACAAAAATGTGTAGTCTAATCTTGTCCAATCCTTGGAGGCTAAGAACAACTATTTTTTAAAATAATTAGCTTAATATTTAATATTTATGATGTGACTATACAATGTTGTACTGGTTGGACATGTGATGATGTAGGAAGCTCATACTTGCACATAAAGTATCATATAAAAAAAATACAACAAAGATAATTTTATATTAAGTTTAGTATTGCAATGCGAATTCTCTAAGGAAACTCTCCCTATAAATAACATCATTGCACATTCTAACCAACAAGAAGAAGGAAGTTAGTAAGATTAAAAGGGGGGTATGCTACGTCTGAGGAAGAGAAAGAAGAAGAAAAACAGAGAGAGAGAGAGAGAGAGAGAGAGGAATGGCGTACGGGTAGGAAGAGAGAAAAATAGGGAGAAGTTGTTAGAAAGTTTGGAGCACCACAACTATTGGAGGAAAGAATCATTCAAGGCCTTGTTTGGTGGCACTTCTTTTGGAGCACTCATTGGAGCTATTCTTAGAGTTATTGGAAGACCTATTTATGAAAATGAACACTCTTCACGTGTATGAACGTCGGGGCGCTGTGAGTAAAATTATTATTTTCGCAACAAGTTATATTTTATCATATGTATTATTTTGTTGAAATATTACATTTTGTTACTAAATTTTAAGTACATTCGACTCATGTTTGTAACAATGAAATTTTGATTGTACGACTTTTGAATAATCTTTGAAGACGATTAAAACTTAATGTTTTGTGCTCCCCTTTAATGGAAAATTATTCTTTTAATATATTGTGTAGTTTTGCAACTTTCGGAAAAATACGTGCCAAATATATTAGTTAGATACTTTGAGACGATGTTATGCCTTGGGACACTTGAGTATTTTTGGCCCCGCCATTGGGATATAATAGATTGTTTAGGCCCGGCCATCGGGATATAATAGATGGTTTCGGCCCGGTAGAAGGGATATAATATGCGATGTGCCTCAAAGATGGCGCATTTCGACATGTTAAAATTCTATTTTATACGATGGTTACCAATGGCATTAACGGAATATAAAATTTAGTTACGTGATGTGAGAATTTCGGGAATTTGCTTTGTTAATATGTGACTATTTTGCTCTCTCCAACGTATGAGCTTAGTTTAGCTTTATTTAATAAGCATATTTTCTTAGTTATCAGTATATTTTTGATAAACAAGTTATTTTGAAACTAAATGGGAGAAAAACCCTCACAGAGCTTTGTGGCTCATTTTTCGAACTAAATATTTTTCAGGCGACACAGCGCAGACGCGAAGTTAGAGATTTCGAGGCAGGGCCATTGCTGAACTTAGCCACTATCAATGTTTTAGCTTGTGTTTAGCTACTAGTTCCATGTATGACATGTAATATTTTGGTAGAAACATTTGTAAGACTTATGGTTCATATGTTATTCAAAGTTTGAATTTTGGATTTATTGACGCTTTTGGATTATTTTGAGGTAAAAAAATTTGTTGGCGTTTAGTTTAGTCTCTGATCCGCTCAGTGTGGCTGAACCAGTGAATTTCTAACGATAAAATTTCATAAGAATGCATTCTACTATTCAAAATTACATGTTGACCCCAAGAAATTTAGCTCGCTTCCGCACCTTATTTCAAAATTTTAAATTTTCAGTATTTATCTAAACGGTTCAAGCCACATGAGTTTCGTTCGAGGCCTCGGTGGCCGGTCACGACACTCGGTCTCGAATTAATAAATCGGGGTCCGGGAAAGGGGGTCGTGACAATTTCTTTTCCTTATCATTTCGGAAGCTTTATCTTCAACACTGGCAAAATATTAACACAATGACGAAATTCTCGGAATTCAGATTGCCCCACAGTCTCCGCCAATCACACATTTATTGTTGCAGACGACACGATTTTATTTAAACGCTTCCAACCATCTGGCGCAACTCATTTACGGGAAATTATGGATACTTACTGTGCACAGTCAGGCCAGCAAATAAACTATACAAAATCTGAGATCTTCACTAGTCTGAATATGCCTTCGTCCGACGTCCACCTTATCACTTCACTTCTGGGAATCAAAGCAGTTCTTTCTCTAAGGACTTATCTAGGATCTCCCATGGATTTCACTAAATCAAAGGCGGCCATTTTCAATGGGATCATCAACAGTATACGCAAAAAACTTTCTTCGTGGACCTATCTTTTGCAGGACGAATAACTCTGATCAAGGTAACTCTGCTATCTATACCCACTTACTTACTCTCTATATTCAAAGAGCCATAAGGATTCCACGATGATTTCCGTCGACTTATTGTTAACTTCCTGTGGTCGACTGGGTCCAAACGGAGAATGCACTGGAAAAAATGGTCTTATCTCTACAAAGATACAAACGCTGGGGGTCTTGGATATAGAAATACAGAGGCCCATACCAAAACTATATTAGCAAAGACAGGATTTCGTTTGCAAATAGAAGCACCAAGTCTGCTTTATCAAGTGCTTAAAGGAAGATATTTTCTGCAGTCATCATTTTTAGAAGCAAAATGTCCGATCACATCTTCTTGGGGTTGGAAAAGCCTCATCTGGAGTCGGGAAGTGGTGGATGCAGGGACAAGGTGGGTAGTTGGAAATGGTCATTCTATTCACCCTCTTATACATAATTGGATTCCAGATGAACCTGGGCCACCTTCTCTGGACGCTGTCATTTTAAATCACTACCCAACACTCAGGCTCGCTCAATTATTGGACACCGACAATAATAAATGGCACATTGCTCTAATGCGCTCTTTCTTCTCAGCAGACCAAATTCTCAGAATCAAAACACTTGCAATGCCTCTAACTGCGTAGCAAGATGTTGCTCTCTGGGGAGCTCACTCATCAGGAAAATTCACAGTAAAATCTGCTTACAACTTAGCATGCACGTCGACAGCCTCGACAACCTCAACGGTACCAACAGATCAAGGAAAACTACTTCTTCAAATCCGCCCGCTTCATCTTCAACCACAACTGTACTAGTATATATGGAAATGCATCAACCACGCCTTACCAGTCAAAGCAACACTTAAGAGTCGTCATGTCCCAATTCAGAATATTTTCTGCGATCTCTGTTCAAATGAGGAAGAAACTATTGATCACTGTCTCTTCACATGCACCCATGCTCGAGCAATTTGGTTTGGATCCTCTATCGGTTATAGACACCCGTCTGGCACGCCATGCAGTATCTCCCAATCCATCCTTCGTATGTTTCAGCAAGCCCCATCCTCCTCCCAACGAATTACAATCCTTGTAATTCAAAGGCAAATTTGGCTTTCACGGAATGCGGTCACAATGAACAATTCGTTCATGCAAGTCCAGCAATCTTTAGCAGCCATCCGCTTCACGGAATCATGTCACTACAACCGATTACGACTCCTACAGAAAGGTCAACTGGTTACTTCTGTACCAACACAAACTAATATTTCTGAGGCGTCTTCGTGTTTCAGATTCTCTGCCGCAAATATGATACAACAGCGGGAAACATTTCTAGTTGATGCAACCTGGACAAAATTTCGTCCCTCGGTAGCGGCATGGGTCGCTAAAAATAATGGTGTCAACTTCCATTTCTCCATATTCAATGCAGAATCTCCACTACAAGCAGAAGCACGTGGAATCACGATGCATTAAAGTGGCTTCTGTCCAATGGATATACTAACGTGGAGATCCTTACAGATAGCAAAGTTTTTGTCACGGCACTTATCAACCTTGCGTCCACTGTCGAGATCTTCATGCTCATCAGAGAAGTTCATCACATGGTTAAGTCTTTTAATTCATGTTGTATTTCTTTTGTTTTGCGCGACAAAGTCTCTGAAGCTCATGACAAAGCTCAGCAGTAGCCACGTTTGCAATTAATATAAAATAATGCTTTCTAAAAAAAAAGCCATTTTTCAAACTAGAAAGGGTAAAGGTGTATTTCCATCAAACTTGAGGGGTGGAAGTGCCTTTCATCCCTAGAATTTGAGTAAGTGTATGTTTACTATTCTTTTAAATACAGAAAAAACTAGGGGTGTAAGTGGTTCGGTTTGGTGCGGTTTTTGCTAAAACCATAAACCGAACCGAATACATCGGTTTACTAATTTTATAAACCAACCAAACCATTTGAAAGGATGAACCAAACCAAACCAAACCAAACCGAAAAACATCGGCTTGGTTCGGTTCGGTGCGGTCGGTTTGTTTTAAAATTATCGAATGAATATTATAATACTATTTTGCCGACGAATTTCAAATTTAAGTGAAGAATAATTATATTTCAAAAAAAAAGTGAAAATAAATTAATATATTTTAAAAAATATGCACAACTATCGTTTTTAGAGATAAATATGATGAAACGTGAGAGAAATTGTGAAGATTAAGTTTAATATAATCGTTTTAATTGAACATATATACTTGTGTTTCTCTTTTCTAGATTAGTTAATATACTTTATGAAATATACATTATAGTAAAAGTACAGTAAGCAAATAGCGGTTCGGTTCGGTTTGGTGCGGTGTGATATTATTACAAACCAAAAACCAAACCGAATAGACCGGTTTGTGAAAACTTGAACCATTAATAAACCGAACATTCAAAAAAATCATCCAAAACCAAGCATCTCGGTTTGGTCGGTCGGTTTGACCGGTTTATTCGGTTTGCCGTACAGCCCTAGAAAAAACATTCAAAAAACAAACTGAAAAAACGTGTTTAAAAAATTATAAAAAGAGTGTTTCATATGTGTTTTAAAATACTGTTTGAAATTAAAACACATATAGCAACACCATTGAATTTCAATGTGAATTATCTATAGCATCATTCTGTACATACAACAACAAATAGTAGTTGTTATTTTAGGTGTTCATCAATTACTAGTAAGGGATCGCATTACCTCAAATCATTTCGTAAAGAAACAGCAACTCATGATACACTTCTCGGCTTTTGGCTAAGATCAAATGTACAATATGTTGTTCTTATCAGTTAGTATCTGATAGGGGTCAGACATACTATTAAATTAGTCTCTTAAGTGACACTTCATCTCTGAGGCCTCTCTGAATGCACTACTACCTTGATCGGGCGTGCCCCACCCAAAAAAAAAACTTATATCGTGTCAAAAGTAAATCGTGGCCAAGTGCACTACTACCATGGGCTGGCACGCCCCCACCAAAATAAATCGTGTATCACGATATCAAAAGATAATGCTATAGGCTGTATAGCCGAGTACACTGTTACCTTAACCTCGCGGCCCCATCACATGTATCGCAAATCAGAAGATGATTGTATATTTCTATGTCCAATAAAGGAGAACTGAAAGCACACTATTTTTCCTAGAAGAAATTGACCATTCATAATTTTGCATCTTTGGCGAAAAAAAAGAAAAAAAGAATCATATTTTTATTTACTATTACCTTTGATCCACCAGATTTGCCATACTTTCACTTTTGAGGTTCACTTTGTCCTGATTATTTGGTTAGCAAAACGATGCAAAAATTTAGGAATTTTTTCATGATATTGTAGAGTAAAATTTAGTTTACAAGGCCATGAAAAATTTACCAAATTATTGAATCCTTTTGCTAGACAAATCACCGGGTCAAAAGTAAACCGGTGAACTGTGCAGTATGGCAAATTTGAGGAACAGAGCAGTAAGAGCTAACCTCAGTAAACAATGCCTCATGGCTTCATTATCATGTGTACTCTATGGACAAGATATGTAACCAATAGCACTTTTTGCTAAGAAGCTACTCTGCAAAGCAGAAAATGTAGAGAAGGATTTTACAGAAACTTCCCCCCTCTAACGACGAGGACACTGGAGCGCAAGAGAGAACATATCCCGGACCCTCTAATATAGCCAGGGCAAAACTCTCCGTCTCCTTCACAGAACTACACATTTTCTTTCTCATTCCAAGTAAAAAAAAAGGGGGGGGGGGGGGGGGGGGGGGGGGGGACGATAATAACAAAACGAACACAAAAGAAATGAAGATATAATTACTTGCGACGGAGGGAATCCTAGGAAGACCTGCAACACTTCAATCTTTCTTCACATGTCCGCTTCCGGGAGTGAACCTTGGTAAAGTCAGTAGTGTGTTTACACGACTAACGCCTTCCAATGCCGACCACTCCTTTTTCTCCCAATCCATTTCAGTATCTTCCGCAACAATCTCTTCATCACTTGGAACAATTCCAGACCCAACCAAGCCATTTTGAGTAGAAGAGTTGGGGTTGCCTTCTTCTGATGACAATGTCTTCTCTTTTGGCTTGGCATTTGAAGCAGCTGATAAGTTACTTGAGCTTGAGTCTAGGAACAGACAAACCACAGCGCAGTCGTCGACTTTAGAGGTCGGGTATTTGACTCTCCATGCTTTAACTGCTGTCTGAACAACAGCTCGAGCAGCAGATGCGCGTGCTGGCGCAGAAGCAACAATTTGTACCACTTCTTCATTAGAAAGGACATCCCAAACCTGCGATAATAGCAAATCACTTGCTCAGCAATCGAAACCTGACAATACACCAAAATTACTATAATACGAGCTTAGATTTTGTACCCCATCTGTAGCCAATACCACAAACGCATCCTTGTCAGATAGACATCTGCAAGTGATCTCAGGGACAGAGATCAAACCAAAACTCTTAAGGCAGAAATCTCCAAAAGCACGTGCCATTGCAAGTCCAGGTGAATCATTGTGGGGAAGCCAAACTCGGGCGACATCAGGTTCGTCGCGAAGGGAGAAAACCCGACCTTTACATTTCTTAATCCTCTCTGCTTCAGCTGTTAAATCAAGAGGGAAGAGTGCATTAAAAATAGGTTGTAGAAGCCAACAACTTGATAGTCAAGTAATTTAATCACATTCCAAGCCTAAAGTGGAATCGTATGGCGATAAAAGATGAACATGTCACTTGTCACCAACCCTCTCTGACATTACTATACACAAGCTCAGAACCCCTCAACTACCCCTATGTTGATCTTATTAACTTGTTGTGTGTTAGAGCATCTCCAATAGAATCGGCAAACCACTATTTTAGTTAAGATTTGGAAAAGTATGAAAAAATTTAGGCTCCAATAGATCATGCATTTGAAGGGGCAAAATTCTTGTTGGGCATCATCCTGGCCAGGTTTGGCGAGGAGATATGCTTCGCCATCTCTCAAAAATTCTAGGATCAACTTACATATGTCCTAATGTTATATAACTTCTACCTAATTATATAATGTTAAATCAAATTACTTCCCCGCCTACGGAATAATCTAGGCTACTTTTAATACATTCTAAAATTATTTATAAATTCGCTATTGCCTAACTTCTTGCTAATCCTGTTCAAGTCCGAGGTGAAAAGTTCTTGGAGGAAATGCAAAATCGTGTTTTTAGGCATAGTATGCATTATTTTTGACTCATACTATTGAAGATGCCCTTAGTACTTATTAGTACTAGGCTTGGTGAATGGCATGTGATTAATCTGTGATAATGAGATTTGAGATCTAAGATTCATTCTCAATGAACATTAGTTTTCTGTACTTCTAATAAATTTGACAAAAAAGCTTGATATTGGTGAAGAATACACAAAGGTCCATTTTTCTGTCCTTCGCTTCCACAAGTCGGCAATGATATGAAATGGTGCATGTTATATGGTCATTATCAAACATAGTAAGAATGAACAGAACCAATAGCTTATCGTATGAGAATTTAAACACCATAACAGGTAATATCTGCTTTTGATTTTTATACTAGAGCAAATCCACATGTCGTACCAACGAGTATAACTTATATTCTCGTCCGCTATCTTGATCTCTACATAGACCAAACTGTCAACCATATCATCTAAACTTCTATGAATAATATGAGATAAAACCTTTACCCAGGAAAATCTTTGTATTTTTTGGCCTTTAGTCGTAGATACAGACCGGTCCTTCAATATTTACGAGAACAATGGATAACTATGCTGCCTTCAAAGTTCATTGCATGGCAGACTACATAAAACAACAAGGAACAGCTGCCAATGCAAAGTCGTAACAAGTGTAGCCTTACGTGCATATCAATGGACCAGAGTCATAGGGATGCAAACACTATTCTACAGGCCAGATCTGCTACCATCCTTCCCACTACAGAAAAGTAATCTCACCAGGTCATAGGACAAAAGTGCAGCAAACCACATTATGGTAGAATAGACTTGAGAGAGAGAGAGAGAGAGAGAGAGAGAGAGAGACCTGGAAGATTTGGCTTGAGATCCACCGTTAACTGAACTGCAACAAGAGAATTATCTTTGTCTTTAGTAGCCAGTACAGCCCTGGAGTCTCCAATATTTCCAAGCACAAGGTACTGACCCTGCACGAAATATGGCAGGCATTTAACGCTAGGAAACTATCACCAAATATCCTCCCACTAGCATTTAAATTTCAGATTATGGTAGAGCAAAGTACCTGCTTGATCAGTGTTACGGCTGTTGTTCCGCTGCAGAAGCAGTCAATATTCGCGTGCATTTTTAGTTCTCTGTCCATTGTTTTGAAAGCCTTCAGAAAAGAGTCTTTCAATACCTCAAAAATCTCTGGTACTTTTCCTGTTTCTTCAACCTCAATGGAAGGCCTGGATTCTTCATCAGCAAATGCTTCAGAATTCATGCTTTCGGTGGTATGCGGACCAATTCCAGCAACCTCGTCATTTCTTAAACTAACTTCCCAGTTTGAGCACAATTTCAAGGGAAGGGAATCTCTGACACTCTTTGCAACCATATGGCCATAGGGACCATGGCCATCAAAAACACCACAAAAGACTGTGTCTATCCTTGAGGCAAAATTCTGAAAATTCACATTAACTGTAGGTTAGAAAAGGTCCATTCAACATATCTACCCAAAAGCCACATGATATAAAAACCGAGAAACAAGTCAAGCATTTTGAAGGATATAGCTGATAAGGCAGAGAGACGAATCAAAGCTTATGAAAATAAATATAATTAAGGTACTGATCCAGGCAAGAAAATGAGACTAGTAGTCTTCTGAATCTGAAATAATATGATAGTGCCCTGTACGGCTGTACCCTTTCCAAGTTGCACAAGTTTCTAGCCCTTCAGATGCATACATTATTAAATGATAGCAAGTAGCTATGTTCGTTAATGAAACGTCTCGGAGAAATTAATTATGAAAGGCCAAAAGTCATAGTCAAAAATACCAAGCTGATAGAATTAGTCAGTATCTATTTCCATACTAGACTGGAATTGTCCAAACAGCTTCATCTTAGCAGAAGCAAACTACTAAAAGCAATCAGAATCCAGAACTATACAAGTCGAGAGGAGGTGAAACTAACAACTAACACGAAGCTAATGAAGAAGCCTATGTTTCTTAAAGAACCCAGAGTACGTCTGCAAACAAAGATACTTAAATATAGCTAGAACTTCATCAGCAAAAATATACAATTAGATACATAAGCTATTCAAGTCAAGCTCACATCATCACGTAGCCAATCGTTTTATTTAATTTTTTTTAACTTCATAAATTATAAACCCTTGGCAAATCATGTTGAAGGTGCACAAAATGAGGATTATAATAACAAAAGTCAGAGATATGGAGAGATATGGAACTTGGAAAGTGGGTTAAGCAGGGCTAACCTCCCAAACAATCATGGCATCTTGATTGGTTCCTTTCTTGCCTTGCTGGGTAAAGAGTGAAGCAACCTCACTGGACCCATTCAGGAACAACCGCCCCGGAATGCGGTGAAGCTGTTCTTCCCTTCTATAGTCAAATGAAGAATTCCGAGAGCCCGGTCTCTTCTTCGAGCTCTTTCTCTTCCTTACCCCCAAAGGGGAATTGGGAAGAGAATTCCCATTAGTGCTACTATCAGAGGATAAGCAGGACCCCATCCTAAGGGCCCTGATGATATTTAAAAAGCACTCCAGACCAGCTAAACACCCACACCCCCTATTTTCTGTTGATGAATCCGTGACCACCGACAACGAAATCACACCAAAAGGGGTAATAATTTCCCAAAATTGTCACACAACTGTCAAATTTGATCTACAATTGTGAGTTGTGACTCCCCAACTTCCTCAATTCAACACAGGCCTAAATATGAAGATAGCAAAAAGGAATACAATTCCAAGATATTTCACAATTCACAACTCAGACAGGATATTTCAATAATGGGCAATCCCTAGATACTGAAAATAACACAGGATAAGATTAGGTGAATCCCTAATAGCCTTCTTTCTTCTTTTGAAGATATCTAAAAGCTAGGCAAGTTGTAAATAAAGTAATATAAGACAGATCTACAATAAAGATATGCCTTTCTTTCTGAATTGAGAAAACCCAATTGCCTTTCTCTGTCCTTCCCTTCAATGCATGTGAATCCACACCAAAATGCAACGAAAACCCAAATTCACCGCATAAACGCCCAATTCGCAGGAGTGATTGCAAAACCCAAAATCGAAATTCTCACTTTCGTTTCATCCACTCATACCCGTAAAGGGTGTCGGTGAAATCAGCAATTTGACGACTCCAGATCACTTTGATTTGGGAAAAACTGCGATGTGTCCACCAGATCGATCACAGTTGCGAGTAGAATGCGAAGTGGGTGAGAGAGAGGAGAGGAGAGAAACGGATAAATGTTTCAATGTTGGAAAGCGTAAACCCTGAAGAATGAGAAGGATGCTAGAAACGCGTTCAATGAAGTTCCCAGAGAGACAGACAAAGAGAGAGAGAGACACAAAGGAACGCAAAGAGGGCCGCCTCTTGCTGCCTTTTTCTCACTGGCGATTAATAGTAGGATAGTGTTCTTCTCTGAAACGACGACTCGGCACTGCAAGTGTTGGAAATTTACAAGAGCATCTCAAAATGTGAACATATGACTTCATTAGCCCCTTAAAATTTAGAGTTTTCGAATTTAGCCATCTTACTTTAGAGTTATTACTCTAGGGTCACTTTGCCACCCAGTGATTTGATTAGCAAAATGATGTAAGAATTTGGTAATCTTTTTTATAAAGATGTAACAATTTGGTAATCTTTTTACAACACTATGAAAAGATTAAGCAAAAAATTGAACTTTTGCTATCCAAATCGCCGGGTAAAAGTGACATAGCTATGGATGAAAAAGTCAATCGAAAATATTTTGACGAAAAGGATGAACTGTAATCTAAAGGAGGAGTTCGGATTCTCTGTAGCACTTCCTATAACACTTCTAGCACTTTTGTTAAGATCGCGACAACTCGTCAGGAATAAATCTAACGGATTTCTTTCCATTAAGTCAAATCATGTGCGTTAGGAGAACTACCTTAGTACTTTGTTACCCATGATCAGTTACATGATTTGTACAAATGGAGAATTCGTGTCCGTTTATTTTATTACCGATGAGTTGTCGCAATCTCAATAATAGTTCTACTCAAGTGCTATGGAAAAAGTTACATAGAGAATTCAAACTCTTCAAGGAAACCTATAAGACCCATTTTGCTCATGTTTGAGATAATGTTCATACAAAGCGTTTATTAATTTGACACACTAGTAACCAAACTTTGTGTGGAAATCGTCCTTTAACGGCCCTTGGTTTCCTTTGAAGGTGGACAGAGATCCCGCGGGCCCTCCTGTGCATGCTGAACCTCCTACTTTCTTTGAAGATGCAGCGCACCTCCCAACTGTGAGTACAGACGAGACATTGGTTGGACAAGACGATAAAAGTATCGTCGAGTCTTATCTTGCATAGGGTAAGCTTCCTTGTTCCGTTTGCATTTATCATTCTCTTTATAGCTTATTCGTAGTTTGCTTTTTGTAAGCTAATTTGTACCTCCTTCTTTTGGTTAAAGCAGAAAAAGCATATGCATGTATGAGAAAATTTGAAGATATGCCCGATGATGTTGAGTACATGGCACCGGGGAGTCCTGTTTTGTTTTTTTTTTAGGGAAGGGAGTCCTGTTGATGATGCCTCTAGTGAGAATGATGCTCTGGAGGCCTTTGAAGTTGAAGATGAGGATGAGCTCATCTTGGTGGATGTCAGAGAGACACGATTCAGGTTCACTTTAATGCTTCGCGAGCCATGGACACATGCAAGGGTATCAAGGAGGGCGGGACCGTAGATTTTCGCCAGGCTACGGGAACTGCCGCCGAGCTAGCGTCGGTAGGGGTTGTGGGCGAGCTAGCACCAACGGGGGCTGTCTCGAATGTAATTTCAGGGAACACACTTGCGGGCAGTGACGTTGTTCCCCCTAAGAGAGACACAACTGCTATTCTTGACACCCCAGAAGTTCCTTCGCCCAAAGTCCCCCTTGCTCATGGGGAAAGGTCCAACGAACTTGTTGCGCCTGCTGCTCCAGAACACCATCCTGCGAATCCTTCACCTTTATGCTTCCAGATCCCCGCAAGGGTCCGCTTGCCTCCCTTTAGGGAGCGAAGAGTAAGGGTAGCGCCGCTTTTAGGAATTGCGATGTTCCTTTCGAGCATAATGAGGCAGAAAATGCTGTGGACGTTACCCTCCATCCGGCCAAGAATCTGCGGATGCGCAAACTTCTGGGGGCTCATTCTTACTAAATCAAACCCGAATTTACTTCTTAAAGTTTGAATTCAACATACCCTGGACATTTTTCCGAGATCTGGAGGTCCCTAATGATATCGTGTTTCTGGATTTCGATATCCTTGGGAGTATTTTGGAATCCCTGGATGCGGCACCCCAGAATGTCGTCTTTGAAGGATGTGGTGACCTATTTTGCTCAACTCGAAAGCGTGAGTGCTTATTCTACTGGAACCTTGGATCTTGGTTGGTTGTGTTCAAGGCATGAGTAAGCTCACGAGGAGTTTTCGCTACATCCTTCAAAGACGAGGAACGTGCAGACCATTCCCACACCCCCAATTTAACTTTAATAGTATCACCTTTATAGGACAGCAACCTAGTTTCTTTAATCAACACAATATCATGTTTCTTCTCCGTCACATGGGAGTTCAAAATTTGGAATGTAGGGGAACCCCCTAAACCTCTCATGTTCCATCCAAAGATCTTCCTAGCGAGCGGAAGGACTGGTCTTCGCCAACCTCTGCGGATTGTTCAGAAAGATAAAAAAACTCGATTTTCGGCTATAAGTTTTCTAAAACTTCATGTAAATAGCTCCTTTTGTCTCCCAGAATAGTAGAAGACATGAAAAACTCTGAATCCACAACAATAACAAATTTTAATCTATTGAGATTGGAATTGGACTTACTTGTCCCTTCAACAACTTTTTCCCATCTCCACCAAAGGATCGTAACATATTCATCTTTTCCAACATCTGCATCCTCCATCTCTGACGTGATTTCTTAACGCGTATGCGCAAGTGCACGGTCAAGTAGTAATAGTGGAGTGTTTTTAGGACTCCGGGTTGTCGAACCCACGGGGATAAGTCGTGACTATCTAGCTAAGGATTATTCTAAAGCACTTAACTAACAAGGAGGAATTTTTTGATTTGGTAAAAAGGGTCGCCCACAAACAAGCGACAAAATTTAATGAATATAGACACAATATTTTTGTATTTTCAATTAAAAGAATTTAATCAAACTATGGAGAGAACTAGGCGATCTATGGATCACCTAGGGTCTTTAGACAGTTTCGGAATTCGTATTGATACACGTTACACACTAACTGATTATGTCAGGTAATAGAACTTATAATCTTCTGTCGATCTCATGTAATTTTACGTAACGGTTTACTTTGGGTCCTGTCGGTCCACCACCGTCTACCTTTACGTTCTAGCCGGCTATTCATTTTCGTTCACCGGGTCCCGTCGGTCCACCGATTCACTCACCTAACTAGTTCAACCGAATATACCCACACATGACTACTCCTATTCATCTCGCCTATCGGTCTCAATGATTCGGGAGTAAAAACATTATCTTATTCGTAACCGGGTCAAGTCTCTGTCGAGCACCTACCTAGTTAACTAACAACTCTGGTTGGCGACTCCCTTGTTGCTAAGAATTAAGCCTAGATCATGATTTCTAACCAATTAGTTTGTAACATTAAGCTATGAATTCAAATAATTCATCATCTTCATCTAACATGGTCGTTCCATTCATCACTAACGCGTGTCAATAGCCTTAGCTTAAGGATTCACAATACAAGATGAAGAATAATAAACATTAGTATGATCAAACGCATGAATCAATCGACAAATCTGGAAAATATGTCTAAGTCATAACCCTAGGATCTCCATAGAGCCTAGCAAAGAAACTAGCTACTCATTATGCTAAAATCACAAGTAGTATCCATAGAATGATAAAGAGAGGATTAAAGAAAGATCAAACGGTGAAATCGCCAAAGCTTTGACGAATTCGTGCAATCCCCAAGCTCCAAGCTGTTCTCCAATGGTTCCTGTGCGTAAATGAACTGCTTCTTGGTCTTCTCTGTCGTATTTAACCATCTGGGCATGATTTTTAATGTAAGTTAGCTGAAATAGCAATTCAACCCCTCTAGCCTGTAATTCTCGGACATAATTGTAAGTTGATCTTGCGCGTGCCATTAGTCTCTCATCCGGACTCGTCTTAGGGCCTACCATGTATCGTTGGAAAGACATGAATGTATAATTTCCAATGGCGTAGGCCTTGCTCCAAAATGTCTACATTTGGCCTTCTCCTTACCTGTTAGTTGGAAATGGTAGATCATATCCTTGATCTCTGCCGGGGATTTCCGAGCATAAAGAGAAGGATGATGCGATCTTTTACTGAAACTCATCGAAAAGTTTTAAATGATAGTAAAACCAAATCGGTACTAAAAAAGATTAAGATAAAAGAACAAACCATGAAGGCTACAAATTTATATGGTAACAGCAGCGAAGAAACTTTTATAAATTGCCCAAAGAGGAAGAAATTTTTGGGAAAAAAAAGACACTCGCCTAACGAAGGAGATAATTGCAAAAATGAAGGATAAGCTAGAGCACTTATCACCAAGGGAAAGAGATAACTGTTAGAATGATTCAAAGTCTAGCAAAATCAGGCAAATCGGCAAGAGGAGGACCAAGAGAAGGCTGCAGCAAGTTAGGGTTTCTAGACAAGGTCGTGCGACCTACTCAGGAGATTGTGCGACCTAATCTGTGATTGTCAACTTCTTTGTTGTTTCCTAATCATTTTAGGCAACATTTTGGTTACTTTGAGTCCAAGTCAGGACCCTATGGTCTATATAAGTGTATAGAACATGGGTAGAGTTGGTGTGGTGTAGTGTGCGTTGTAATCATGTTGTTTCACTGTAATAAACATCGGGTTTTGGGTCGTGGATTTAGCTAGTTTCACAATTAGTGAACTACGTTAATTTTCGTGTCTCATTCTTTAGTTTTGTTCATCCTTCTTGCTTGATACCCAGGTCATAACAAACTGCTATTAGATCTCGTGTCAGGTAAGGGTCTCACGAAGGAACGATGTCAAGTTCAATGTAGATCGATAATTACAGTGTGAGAAACAGTTTTAGTGTGTGGAAGATCAAGATGAAGGCATTGTTGAAACGCGACTATCTTTGGCTGCCTATGGCGTCCAACAAGGGCAAAGTGGACACCACCACATCGGCGTATCTGAATAGGGAGGAGAAGGCACACACAACTATCATGTTGTGTATAATAGATGACGTGATCACCAGATTCACAGATCAGGAGACGGCGGCTGCTTTATGGGGAAAGTTGGAGATCCATGACAAAGTCGTTCACCAAAAAGTTGATGATGAAGCATAAGTTGTTCAATATGTGAATGTATGAAGGTACACAAAGTATTGATCACTTATACGTTCTAAACACTGTTCTTCTTGAGTTGAGTAGTAGTGATGAGAAAGTAAGTAATGATGCTTCCTTAATTATGTTGGTGTCGCCACCTCCATCATACGATGGTTTCATGCAATCTTTCACTGGTGTAAAAGATGTGATAACCTTAGAAAAGGAAATATTGGCTCTTCCATCAGGAATCTGAGGCACAAGGATGCAGGCAAGGATTTCGGAGACCATTATGCAGCTCGTTTAATGGTCAAAGTAGGAAAAGGTAAGGGATACAAGAGGTTTGCAGGATCCAGCGTACCGCATGATGTCTATGTTGGAGTAGATTCCCTACAGGCAATCTTACTTTAGTATGAACATTGTGTTGGCTAGAAAATTCATTTATTGTTTATGGATATATTTAATATAATGAAGTCCTTATATTACAATTGTTGTTATCTTAATTATCCCTAGTTGAGTACATTGATTAATTGGACAATCACTATGCATGAAGATTAGTATGTGGGTAGATTGATATGGACATATCAAGTCTAACGCATGGGTATGCATTAGGAGTAATGGCATACTGGATTGACCAACCACGAGAAGGCTAAATTAGATTATGTCAACGTCACAAGTGCTTCTCGTAGTGACAATGGTGTTGTAGTCTTTAGGCTTGAAGTCACCAGATACTCTAGTTGTGAAATATCATGTTTTGATCTCGTAAAACACTACACCGTAACTGGTTGGAAATAAAGGTGGTAATCAGATATGATAGGAAGAAAGTTGAGCGATGGTAATGACGTAGAGATGATTTGTCCCTCCCACATAATGGGAGTAAATATCCACGGCCACTCGACGATTATTACTTAGGGAATGCCTGGCCAGACTTATATAAATTAATATGAGATATTGATGTTACCTACACAGATAATCCTATTCAAAGGATCGGGAAACTATGGATTGGATATACAAGTGTGAGAATTATGTCTCGTGTCCAATCCGGATATGGAGACGAAGCGATATGCACAACACAGTAACATTGGGCACAATGTTTGTCAACTCACTGACTATTTCTGTTAGTTGGATGGCATAGATGTGTTGCTAGACACCGCTCTATGTTTGTAATTGTTACTACCAACTTAATAGGAACCTACGGGGTCACACATCGAAAGGATCAAACTGGAAAGCATGTTATATTAGTTGTACTAATTAACAAATAAAAGGAAAAGGATCAAAACTCAATCACGTGCAAAGTTAGTTGGACAAAGTTGCAAAGTGGTCTAATCTTTGTATGGACAGGATTAGTATCTGGGCAAATTTGTAGTTAATAACGAGTAATTAACTATAAAAGGGTGTCCAAATGGATTATTAGAGAAAGGAGAGAGAGAGAGCACCAAAAGGCCGCCCGCCCCTATACCCGTCGGCCACCAAGAGGGTTCGGCTCTCATGTCTCGTTTTGCGTGATTCGCTTGAATTGATCAAGCTTCGGTGATTCCTTCATCAACGTTGCTAGCAAAAGGCGTGGAGAAGATCTAGTTCCCAATCCTAAGGTGTGGATACCGATAAAGACGAGGACACTATTCTTTGTTGTGATCATACAAACTCACAAGGTACACATCGTCTCCTTTCCCACGTTATGATAGCTTAACCTGCGATTCATGGAGAGCTTTGATCAGGAAATTTTAATTGTATTTCCGTTGTGCATTCTGCATCAAAACCCTACAGTATGTGCCTATTGTGAGGAGAAATCTCATTGGAAAAGGGAGTGTCCCAAGAAGAACCAATCGAATTTTGGTTCTGGTTGAAGGGACCTCCTACAAGAACGATCTGATTCTCTAAGCCCCTTGGGGGCTTTCTAGGCTCCTGGCAGGAAGTTTTTTGGCACGTGGGTTCTATTTTTGGCACGAAAATCTAGTTCGGCGCACACTAGGATTTCCGGCGCATCTGAGGCATACATGGCGCATATGGCATGAAATTTTTTGGCACTCGTCATTGGTGCATCTGGCCTAAATGACATCCAACACTTGTCATGGTGCACTGGTTTTGTCTCTGTTTGGAGGACATCATGAATACAGTCGGTCCTATTTCTCAGTGAATGTATTCAAGTCTGGTTCTAGGTGGAGCACTTGATTAGGTTCTTGCGAGTGCAAATATTCAGGTGGAGGCATGCTCGTTTATGATTTTGGGAGATACATTCAAATCATGGTTGAGGAGAGAAATATCAGGTTCCTGTTTCGGGTGATTGAGAGAATTCGTTACAAGGATGAGCTTTTTCATAAATCGAAGCAACAAAGAACTGACGAGGATTCATGTTTTGCTAGGTTATTTTAATGATGGTGGAGATGTTTTAATTATTCTAAGTCTAGCAAAATCAGGAAAACGGACAAGAGGAGGACCAAGAGAAGGCTACAGCACATTCGAGTTCAGGACCAGATCGTGTGACACTGTGACCTAGTCAGCAAGTCGTGCGACCTACTTCGGGGCTGGAAAATGATAGCGCCTTTTAGGAGCTATCTATTACCTCCATTTTACCACATTATCACGAGTGATTTGAGCTTAATGTTAGAGAATTTGAGTCGTTTTATCACTTGATGCTTCACATGCTTTGTATTGTTAGTTCAGGAATTTCTATGTATATTTAGTTGTTATTTGTCAAATATAATCGCTTGGTATGTTTTTTCATTTTGTCTTGACAGGAACGGATGCTAATCGTTTGATAGGAGGCATGGAACGAACTTCGGAAACAACGGGAGCACAAGTAAAACGAGGAGAAGCAAAGATGGAGAAGCTAGGATGACTAGTCTGCACTAATCTGATGATATCTTGAGTTATACAAATAATTTTGGAGTGATACTAGTGCCAAATGAAAGTAGACTCAATGAGCTTTCCAATGATAGGTCACAGAGCTTAATCGGAGTCCGGATGAGAGAGATATGGCCTGCGCAAGATCAGTTTACAATTCTGGACAGGAATTACAAACTAGAGGGGCTGAGATGCAATTTCAGCAAAGTACATTAAAAATTCGCCCTAGCTAGTAAAAGAACGAAAAGAAGGCCTGAAAAAAGACACACACACGACGGAGGAAGAGGGAGAGACACACGGGAGTTCAAGAAAGAGAGGATTCACGCCCCATCTTCAAGGATTTCACCGTTTGATTTTTTTTCTTCATCTCTTGTACTATTTTCTATGGAGATCATGATTTTATCAAGATATTTCATGTCTAGCTAAACTCATAGCTAGGTGATTATGGAGAACTAAGGTTTACTTGGTTGATTGATGGATTCATGGATTTACTTCATGCTTAAAGCTTAATTTAACTATATTCAACAATGTCTAGATCATCAAATATAGCTCCCACTATTTTTCTCGGATTAATAGCCCTCACCATTAATGCGGAAAATATCATTATATTTTCTAGTAGGTCCAAGATCCCTTTTTCACTTCTTCTTGATCTTGCTTTGGCAAGTCACCCAAGAATAGGTTATTTAGGTAGGAACCATTCCAATAGCATCCATATGCAATTCTTGGTCCAATTAAGTGAATAACTCTTTATTATTTATCCCATGGATAACGCCTAATTGTCATGCCTCTAGGCTCATCAATCCAATTGAGTCTTACCCAGTTGCGTCCAACCTCTTGCTTCAACATACACACATTACTAGCTTGTTTCGTCCTCAACACATCATGGTAAAACAAAATCACTTTGCTTTGGCAAGCCCGAGTTTTAATAAACCTTGATCATGAAGGGTGTTTTGGCAAGAGAAGGCAAAACGCAACATTTAATTGAGGGATTTAAATTTTCTTAATTTGCTTGGTTGATCCAATCAACATGGTCTACTTATTTGGTTTGGGGAATCCACAATAAAATACCAACCTTGTTTATTATTATCTTGTTAACGTTTTGCTAGTAGCGGCATACATACAAAATTAAATAACAAGACATAAATAATAAACATCCACAAAATAAAAAAACATGGCATGGATATGGCCCCTAGACTAAGATATTATCAAGACAATGATAATATCTATTTGCCCTAAAGTGACAAGCTCATCTCCATGTGCTTCACCATAGCCGCGCGCCTAGGGGTGTCTTCTTTGTCTTTTGGCTTCTTTCTCCGGTCTTCTTCTCTATGCTCTTGGCTATCATCTAAATATTTCTAATTCTAGCCTAACATCTAGAATAAATAAATAATAAAATCCTCACATGTCGAGGAGAAAAGACGACTCGCAGGCCGTAAAATCTAATTAATTATTACATTAATTTGATCAGCTCGGAGGCCGTAAACCAAACCACAAAGCAATAAACATCCACAACCTAGGCCATATCCATCCACCATGCAACAAAGCACATAATACAGTTAAAACCAATTTTTAACGCGCTTGTTTAATTTTAATTGAATTGGGTAATTAGGATTACAACGATCCAAGGGGTCCAACCTAAGCCTAGGCCGAACCCCAAGGACCGCCGCCCGCCACTTGGGCCCGGCCCAAGGCCGGCCGCCCTATGTGACTGGCGGCCTTGCTTGGCGCGCAAGGGAGGGGGCGGACGGCTAGGGTTTCGGCGCTAGCCTCCTTCCCTTCTTACTTGTTGCCCAAGTTTGGTTGTTTTCTTTATGGATGTTTCCATAAAATTGTTTCCATAATTGAAAACACATTTTCAACTATGTGCCCATGAACCCTAATTTTTCATGAACCCAATAATTCACATCCAATGTGATAAAACTCACCAATTCTAACATCCAATGTTAAATTAGATCTTGTTTATATTGAATCAAATTCAATTTGCATCTACTATGCCAATTTATTTTAGTTTTTCGCGCAATAATAACAATACGGTGTATAAACTGAAATCGTAACACATAAAATCATGTTATGCACTACGACCTGTGGCTCTGATACCACTCTTGGGTTTTGAGTTAGGTAACACACAGAGGAATAACAAAATTTAAACCTACTTAAAGCCCACGAAGGATCACAGGAAGAGACATCATAACATGATAAGAGACATAGTAATGTGTACCTTTTGGTTTGAGAGATCACACGAAGAATGATGTCCTCGTCTCTACGGTTGATCACGTCTAGAGGCGAGATCAAGATTCTTCATTCTCAAGTGCTAGCTTGGACCGGAGGAAGAGGGAAGAACGAATCAAGCAACGAGGGACAAAGGAGGGTTTCGGCCCTCCTCTTTGGCGCCGACGGGAAGGGGGCGGACGGGCTTAGGGGCGGCGGCCTATAATCTTGTCTTGCTCTCTCTCTATCTCTTTTCTTCTCTCCCGCTCTCTTGTGTTATGTCTAATAACATTAAAATTAGTGGGAAGGATGGTAGAGCCTCCTTTATATAGTCCAACAACTCCGTGTTAACTACATAAAGGTCCCTCCTAGTTCTACATGAACTAGGATTAGTCCCTTCCTTGCAAATTAGTCCTACTAAATTTGCAAGGTGTTGCATAATGATCCTTCTTATTAATTAATCATATTAATTAATCCCAAATCTATTTATACTCGATTTGACGTGTGACCCCATAGGTTTCTACTTAGTTGGTAGTAAGTTATTACTAACATGGAGCGGTGTCTAGCAACACATCCATGCCACCCAACTAATAGAAATAGTCAGTGATCCCAACAAGTCTCTTGTTGTCTAGCAACACATCCATGCCACCCAACTAATAGAAATAGTCAGTGATCCCAACAAGTCTCTTGTTCCCAATACCTCATATTGCACTATCCTTTTGTCTCCATATCCGGATTGGACACGAGACATAAATAGTCACACTCGTATATCCGATCCATAGTTCCTTGATCCTGGGAAAATGCTTATGCAAGCAATTTATCTGAGTCTGGCCAGACATGCAATAAGCCTCATCCCTCGAGTGGGCGTGGATATTTAATCCCATTATGTGGGAGGGACAAATTCTATTTACATCACTACGATCTCTAAGCTTGCTTCCTATCATGCCCGATAACTACCTTTATAGTCACTCAGTTACGGTGTAACGTTTGATAACATCAAAGCACGATATTTCACAACTAGAGCATCTAGTGACTTCAAGTCTAAGGATTGCAATTATACTTGCACTACGAGAAGCGATTGTGACTTAACATAATCTAATGTATCCTTCTCGTTGTGGGTCAATCCAGAATGCCATTACTCCTAATGCATACCCATGTGTTAGACTTGATATCTCCATATCAATCTACCAGCATACTAGTCTATATTTGATCTTCCTATTAATTAATATAATGGACTAGGGATATTTAAGATAAACAACACATTGTATCTAAGGACTTCATTATTAAATATCATAATATATAATAAATGAATATTCTAGCCAATAACAATGTTCATACTAAATATAAGATTTCCTCTAGGGCATCTATTCCAACAAAGAAAACTTTCCTACATGGAGAGTTGGAAGAAGAGATATACATTTGCCAACCGGATGGTTTCCAAGTTCCCGGAAGAGAAACACGGGTGCAAGCTAAAGAGATCTTTCTACGGACTTATGCAGTCGCCGAGGCATTGGTACAAGATGTTTGACAGCTTCATGTTGAAGATTGGTTACAGAAGTGCGAGTATGATTGTTGCGTGTATTACAAGGAGTTTCATGGTGGATCACATATTTACCTAGTTCTGTATGTTGATGATATTCTGATTGTTGGAATAGGTGACCTAGAGGCAATATATGCTTAGTATGAACAAAGTTTAGCTAGAATATTCATTTATTAGTTATTGTGATATTTAATATAATGAAGTCCATAGATACAATGTGTTGTTTATCTTAAATATCCCTAGTCCATTATATTGATTAACGGGACAATAAAATATAGACTAGTATGTGGGTAGATTGATATGGAGATATCAAGTCTAACACATGGGTATGCATTAGGAGTAATGTCATACTGGATTGACCCACGACGAGAAGGATGCATTATAAGTCACAATCACTTCTCTTAGTGCTAATGGTATTGTGATCCTTAGACTTGAAGTCACTAGATACTCTAGTTTTGGAATATCGTGCTTTGATATTATCAAACGTTGCGCCTTAACCGGGTAACTATAAAGATAGTTATCGAGCATGGTAGGAAGCAAGCTTAGAGATCAAAGTGACGTAGAGAGGATTTTCCCCTCCCACATAATGGGAGAAAATATACATGGGACACTCGAGGGATGGTGCTTATAGAATGTCTGGCCAGACTCAGATAAATCAATACGGAGATATTGATGTTATCTGCTCGCATAAGCATATTCCCAGAATAGAGAAACAATGGATTGAATATACGAGTTTGACTATCATGTCTCGTGTCCAATCCAGATATGGAGACAAAGGGATAACACAATACATGAACATTGGGAAAAAGATTTATCGGATCACTGACTTATTTCTATTAGTTTGGTGGCATGGATGTGTTGTTAGACACCGCTCCATGTTAGTAAATAGTTACTACAAACTAAGTAGAAACCTATGGGGTCACACACCGGATCGATTGAATTGGATATGGGTATTGATTAGTTGGACTAATTAATAAAAGGATCATAAGGTAACCACAAGCAAACTTAGTAGGACTAGTTTGCAAGTGGACTAATCCATGTAAGGACATGATTAGTATATGGGGCTTTTGTGTAGTTCATAAAGATTTATTACTATATAAAGGAACTCTAGCTTGTTATTTCTCAAGACTAAGTCATTATTGAGAGAACATAAAAAATAAAGAGAGAGAGAGCCAAAGCAAGAAGGCCAAAGCCTCCTTACCCGTCTGCCCCCTTGCCGTCGGCCTCCATAGGCGCCAACTTGGTGCCTTGTTTTGCGTGATCTGTTCTGCCTTCTTTGGTTGCTAGCTCAACGCGGTGGGAACGAATCCAATCAAGAATCCAAGGTCAGGATAATCGTAGAGACGAAGACACTATTCTTCGTGTGATCTCCCAAACTAAGGTACACTTCTATTATGCCCTTATCATGTTATGATGGCTTGTATGTGATCCTTGGAGGGATTTGAGCAGGATTAATTTTGTTATTCCGCTGCGTAACCTACTTCAAAACCCTACAGTGGTATCACAGCCACATGTCGTAGCACATAACATGACCACATGTGTTACAGTTTTTCAGTTTATACACCGTATTATTGATATTACGCGAAAACTGAAATTAACTGGCATATTAGATGCAAATTGAATTTTATTGAAGTCAAACAAGACCTAATTTAACATGGGATGTGAAGATTTGTGAGTTTGATCACATAGGATGTGAATAATTTTGAATCTAGGAGCTAGGGTTTGGACACAAGCTTGAAAAAAAGGTTTTTCAAACCTGGAAACAACTAAGCTTTGGCAAAACGGCAAGGAATTGTTTTGGAAACAATTCCATAGGAAGTTCGGCCCCTATAGGGACCGCCCCCTTGCCTTGCCGCCCAATCTAGGGCACGGCCAAGGGGTTGGTCCGGCCTAGCGTACGGCCTAGCCGCGCCTGAGGCTCGGCCGACCGCCCCAAGTCCTTACTTTGGTCGGTGGTTCGTCCATGGTGGTTGGTGGACTCCTTGGACTATTTTGACCCTATTTGCCTAATTCCAAAATAAAATTGAACAAGCGCGTTAAAAATTGGTTTTAACTGTATTTTGTGCTTTGTTGCATGGTGGATGGATATGGCCTAGGTTGTGGATGTTTACTTTTTATGGTTTGGTTTACGACCTGCGAGCTGATCAAATTAATGTAATAGTTAGTTAATTTTACGGCCTGCGAGCTGATCATCTTCTCAACATGTGAGGTTTTATTTATTTATTTATTTATTTATTCATTTATTTATTTATTTATTCTAGATTTTAGGCTAGAATCAGAATATTTAGATGATAGCCAAGAGCATGGAGAAGAACACCGGAGGGCCAAGAAGCCATAGAGACGATGTAGACTCCCATCCTAGGCGTGCGGCTATGGTGGAGCACATGGAGATGAGCTTGTAACTTTAGGGCATGTAGATATTATCATTAGCTTGGTAATATCTTAGTCTAGGGGCCATATCCAGGCCACGTTATTTTTCTTTTGTGGATGTTTATTATTTATGTCTTGTTATTTATTTTTGTGTGTATGGATGATACAAGCAAAACGTTAACAGAATAATTATAAACAAGTTTGATATTTCATTGTGGATTGCCCAATCCAAATAAGTGGATCATGTTGATGAGATCAATCAAACAATTAGATAATGACATTTAAATCGCTCAATGGAAATATTGCGTTTTTCCTTCTCTTGCCTAAACACCCTTCATGATCAAGGTCCATTAAATTCGGGCTTGCCAAAGCAAGGCATTTTAATTCACCTTGGTATGTTGCGGCGACACAAGCAAGTAATGTGTGATTGTTGAAGCAAGAGGTTGGACGCAACTGGGCGAAATCAATTGGATTGATGAGCCTAGAGGCATGACAATTAGGTGTTATCTAAAGAATAATTAATAAGAGATTATATGCCTAATTGGACCAAGAGTTGCATGGGATGAAATTGGAAGGGTTTTCCCTAAATAGCCAATTCTTGGGTGACTTGACAAAGCAAGCTCAAGAAGAAGTGAAATATTGATCTTGGACTCACTAGAAAATAGAAATGATATTTTTCATTAGTGGTGAGGGCTATTAATCCAAGAAAAATAGTGGGAGCTATATTTAATGATCTAGCCATTATTGAATATAGTTAAAATGTTCAATATACTAAGATTGCATATTTCTCGTTATGTAGAATTCCAATGGCAAACAATCATGCATCGACTTGATCCCTGCGATCAGTCCTTGAGAAGGACAAGTTGTCTGGAACGCATTTCCTTGACTGGTACAGAAACTTAAGGATCGTCCTTTAGAAAGAAAAGAAACTGTACTTCTTAGAAAATTCTATACCTGAAACACCCCAGGATGAGTCTGTTCTAGCTGCCGTGAGAGCACATCAAAAAAATGTGGATGATTCTAATGATGTGACTTGTCTCATGCTTTGCACCATGAACTTTGAGCTTCAGAAGCAACACGAGAACATGGAAGCCTACGATATGATCGAACACTTGAAACAGCTATTTCAAGAACAGGCAAGGCATGAGCGGTATGAAGTGTTGATAACTCCTTAATAAGATTTATCATACGTACACTTTACATTCTTATTTGTGTGCCTTTCGGTGCAAAGTGACGAGATTTGAGCCAAAATATAAAGAAAATGCACTTTTGGATGTCTTTGAGCTTTAATGCACAATCCGGGCGTTTCTTAATGGTTTTTGAGTATGATTTTGATAATTTATCACATTTGATCTCCGCGGTAGTGTTTTTGTTGTTGTTTGATAGGAATTACGCATGCGGGAATCAAGTGGAGAGAAGAAACGAGCTTCGGAATAGAAGAAAAGACGAAATTGGTGCGTTTTGGATGTTTTCGCCAAATATTGGGCAATAATTGAGAAAAACGATAAAATCATCCGGAAATGGGAATTTCTCTACATGGATGAAGTCTACGTTGCAAAACGAATTCAAATGTGAAAAAATCACATTTATCGGAGTCCGGATGAGAAAGTTATGCCAAAAAGGATGCTCAAGAGAGTAAAACGAGGCTAAAAACATCCGGAAATGCAAAACGTGCTTTGGAATGTATAAAATTTAGGAATAAAATATTCCCCGGACTTTGTAAATGTTTTATGGTAAAAAGGGGGTCTCGGAGACAAGGAGATCCTTCGGAAAGCAAGAGTACGATCGAAGAAGTGAAAAAATAACCAAAAAGGATGTTTTTGGGTGACCCAGACTTCTCTTCGTACGAAGAGATTTGTCATCGTACGAAAAGATTATACTTAGCCAAATTTTGAGTTGCTGAAAATGTCTTCCCAAAACAGCTTGCAATACTTATCTGGGAAGGTCTTCCTACGAAGAGAAAAATTCTTCGTACGAAGACTCTTCCTACGAAGGTCTTCCTATGAAGATAAAAAGTATTCGTACGAAGACTCTTCCTACGAAGAAAAAAGTCTTCCTACCAGAGATCGCCAGAAACAGCAGATTCGTTGGGGCTTTGTGTAATTACTTGTAACTTGTTCTAAACACTATGGAAACATATTAGAACGGGTTAGGTCATAGTTTTTCAGTATCTTTGAGTTGGAGACAAGTGCTTGGAGCTACGGGGATCTTAGGAGACCCTTTGTTTGATCTTTTCTCTTCTCTCTCTCTAGTTTTTGGTTTATTATCATAAAACTTTGTATCTAGATCATGTATTTATGCAGCTAAACCCTCTTTTGCTGGGAATTCTCATTTGGTAGCTTGGGTTTGATATGAACTTGATGTTTTGGGATTGTGATTCACGTTTAAACTTAATTAAGCATGTTCTTCTATCATTATGAAAAGTTTATGTTAAATCTCTATCTTTCTTGCGCGTAGCTAACGTAGGATTGATCTTAATTAGGATTCACGCGGTAACTCCGTAATTATTGGTCGGTAAATTGAACTTTTCACCTAGTTGTATCACTACTTGGTAACTCGGTAGTGTTGATTATGATCATAAAGTAGAAAATGAACGTAATGCATGCTTAAAATTGAATTAGGCTTGGTAACTCGGTTTAAATTTGATTTTAGACATAGACAACTTGTTTGGTAACTTGGTGAGTTGTGTAGTGCTTGATTAATAATTGAAGACATGTTAGTGTTTCATGAATCAAAACATAACTCATATCATCCCTAGTGAACCTAGAGAATTCCCGGTATTTTTCCTCTTACTAGAAAATTCATAAATCACTCT
Source organism: Linanthus parryae (assembly GCA_023055425.1). Classification (NCBI taxonomy): domain Eukaryota; kingdom Viridiplantae; phylum Streptophyta; class Magnoliopsida; order Ericales; family Polemoniaceae; genus Linanthus; species Linanthus parryae. The sequence goes on from JALGPY010000003.1 coordinate 39,146,065, forward strand.
TTGTTAATCCTGAACCATTCCACCCGATTAATTGAGAATCTTGTTATTTTTATTTTAGTAGAACTATAAAAACAAACAACTTTGTGTTTGCCCACATAAGGTTTAAGATAATAACTGGTTGAACAAAGTCCCTTGGGTTCGATAACCCGGATTTCTGGATATTACTACACACGACGGTCGTACACTTGTGGTAAGATCGTGTAAAGTTTTTGGCGCCGTTGCCGAGGAATTCCGTTGAATTAGTTAGAATATTAACTTTAGGGAATTTTATTTCTTTTCTTTTTTTTATTTATTTGTCGATCTCACCTGCTTCCTAGCGAATTATTCTGCAGGTATCTTGATGATCATGTGGGGGCATAATTCTTATGGGAAAGCTCCACGCTATTCACCGTACTATTCCTATGGAGATATGTACACCCATCCTAGTGGAAATCAAGAAGATGGGGAGCTGAAAGAAATATTGAAGCTCCTAATAGCTAAAATGGACAGAACGGAGGAAGAGATTAATAGGATGTATGAAACTGTCCAACTTCAGGGACAACGCTTGGCAGAACTTCGAGTGCATTGGCATATGCAAATAATGACGATGGGCCAAGTAATAGGTCCTGGGGCTGCTTCAGACTCAGATTCGGACTCAGATTGGGATGATATTGTGAATCCTATACAGCTTGTGCCTCGCATAATTCCGGAGTCATGGCATGTATGGGAGAGTGTGGATATCACTAGCTTATGGCCCACTGAAGATATTTGCTTTGAAGAAAGTCATGAAGCTAAGGAATTACGGCAGGGAGATGTTTGCAAGGACATGTATCAAGAAAGTCTTCAGTCTAATCCTTATCTTTTGGAGATAATAAAATGGGGTGAATCACATGAGGAAGAACAAAGACCCCAATTTTATGCAATACATGATTTGCCACCTGTGATTCCAAGACAAGAGCTAGGAAAGGAAGCAGTCAAGACGGCACTCCTTGCCATTACTGTTTCAGCTGAGATTCTATTTCCACATAACCAATCCTCAATGATATTGATTTTGAAGAATTGGAATAAGAATAAGAATAAGAATAAGAAGAAGAAGAAGAAGAAGAAGAAGAAGAAGAAGAAGAAGAAGAAGAAGACGAAAGGTACAATGGGTCATGATGTGGTGAATGAATTCTCGAGAAGACCGGTGATCAAGGAGTGGAAGCGCAAGAAGAATAAATTTTCAAAGGCCGTCTGTTACAACTTCTTCTTGCCATATGTGTCTCATGCATGCTCACTTGAGAAGATAAAAAAAAGAGAGACGATGGTGGAAGAATAAAAAGTGGAGAGAAAACCCTCCTTAACATATTTTGAGGTAACTGGGCCGGGTCGTCGACCTTAAATTACAAGACGCTTGTTGGAAGGCAACCCAACCTATTTATGCTTTAATTAGGGAGTGAGTTTTTAATACAGTTGTGTGTGTTTTTATTTATTTATGTGGAGAGATGAGAGAGAGAGAGGGACTAATGATGTTTCCAAGTGACATATATGTGCAGGTTATGGTAGAATCTACCCCAGTGTTCCATGGCACACATGACCTTCACAGGGGCTTGCATTGGCGAGTTGGAGATTCTTCAGACATGGATTTTAGCTGAGGAGGCAGTCGACCCCGGTGTGCGAGAACACGCTGACTATATAGGAGCATGGTGGCACCACTAGTGCTTGGAGATTGCTTGGAGTGGATTTCGTCCCCACCCTTGAGGTGGTTGTGAGTATTTCTTTTCTCTTGCCGAAATTAGGTGTTTCTTTTGTATGTCATAGCTCCATCTCATCAATTGGCCTTTCACATTGATTGCTGAGTTCTCTTGTATGATCTCTAAATTCGTTAAGGAGAACGAATCATTCAGTGTGGGGGTGGTTTAACTATTTACTAGCCGATGTGTTTGCATAGCCAGTTACATGTAGGATGTGTTTAGATTGTATTTTGAGTCAGTATATTGGTTTATGTTATGTTTTTACTTATATTGTCGTATTGTGTAGGATAGATTGATATATTGTTTGCATTTTTAAATAATTGAGTATACCCACCAAGAAAGTAAATTGTGTAGAGTCAAACTTTTTCGAGTCAAAGCCTTGCATATATAGTTAGGATCTTATTAAAAAATTAAAAAAAAAATAGAAAATAGAAAATTTTGAGAAAAGGCAATTGAGAAAGCATATACTTGGTTGGTTTAGTGAGATGTGAAAACTTTAGGCATAGGGTGTGAATTCTGACCGAGAGTGACAATTTTAGTTCCCCCTAGTAAGTATGGAGGGAATCTCATTACGAGGATGCCTATCTATTTTTTTTAAACTGGAATTAAATTTTAAAAGCTAAAGTGTGTGCCATTTTTCTCTTAAAAGAGTTGAGCTTGGTGTTTGCTAAACAAGCCGAACTTTCATGTTGTCCGTCTTAGGTAGTCGCCAGCCCGCCTCGTAGTGGCACACAGAACAGCTGTGCGAGGATGTGTATTAGAGCACTCACTGCTTTTAGATCTTACCTTGTAGGACCACTAGTAAACCCTAATTGATCCTTGGATTCATTGTTAGCCTTTATGATCTAGGGAGACGATTATTGGCCTTCATCATATATCGTTTAGAATCACCTTTCTAGAGCGTCACGAGAGAGCAGTAGTTGAGGGTGTTAGTTGAGGGAGTGCTTCATTACATATTTTTGTGACTTCTGCAGATCGCATATGCTTCATTGGATATCTACGAGGGAATGCGAGGGTGAGTGAGTTGGCTTGCACACTAAGGTATGGCGGTGTTCCATGTCATTACATCGTGGACACATTAGTGGAGAGCCTAAGTGCGTGATGTCTAATCCGCACAAAAATGGGGTTGGTTGTATTTAATTGGTGGCATGTGCTAGGTACCAGATTTTTATCAACTTGGTGTAGGAGGTTCGATTGGATTAGGCACGTGACATATCTTATCTGACTACTTGAGAGGGAATGTGACTACATTCTAGTGTGGGGGTGTCGACATTTGACTACGGACATAGAGATTGTGGATTTGATAACTCCACCCCATACATGCTTTTACGAAATTTGCGGTTGTGTTGGCATTGTTTGATTCTTGAAGAAGCATCACTCGTATATTATATTGATATTTGATTGAGAGAAAAAGAAAAATATATATAGAAAAAAAAAAGAAAAAAAAAAAGAGAGAAAAAGGAGAGGAATAAGGAAATAAAATATGCTTATTGAAAACGAGTGGTGAAAGTTCCTAGTTCCGGATTTAAGACAAAGATGAGTTTGCACATTATTTGCTTTGATGGCCACAACATTGACATGGTACCGGGGTTTGAGGAGATTGAGGGCCGGAGTCGGTGAGATTCGGGTTGTGGATTCCTATCATCATGGTGAGGGTGTGTGAGATATGGGGTGATGAGTTTATGTGACGCTTTAGGATTTGTTTCTTCATTCAATTTATATCATTTTTGTCCTTAAGCTTCATTATATTTGACCATTAGCGGAACAGGAGCTCGGACTATGAACGTGGCTTAGCATAGCCTCTTATTTTTATCAGCACACATGAAGATGTAGGTTGTTCTTTATAGTAAAGTTAAGCTTTCTATACTAACTATGGGAAATTACTTGTTGTCGAGTTTAGTTGTAGCTCACACCTCTTGCCTAAATTTTTCTTCACTCCATGAGCACCTAGTCTATGTGTATTGAAATTGCCTGATCACACAAAAAGAAAGAATTTAAATTTTTTTATGTGTTTAAGATCGAGTCTAGATTTGCATTTGCATCATCTTGCTGCATTCGTAGTGTCTTGAGTCATGTAGAGCTGTTTGAGTCTAGTTGGCTAGTAGATAGTTAGATGCAATAGATGAGAATTTGCTCGGGACGCGCAAATGACAAGTGTGGGGGGGTATTTGATAACTCCTCAATAAGAGTTATCATGCGTACACTTTACATTCTTATTTGTGTGCGTTTCGGTGCAAAGTAACGAAATTTGAGCCAAAATATAAAGAAAATGCACTTTTGGATGTTTTTGAGCTTTAATGCACAATCCGGGCGTTTCTTAATAGTTTTAAGTATGATTTCGATAATCTATCACATTTGATCTCCGCGGTAGTGTTTGTGTTGTTGTTTGACAGGAATTACGCATGCAGGAATCAATTGGAGAGAAGAAACGAGGTTCAGAATAGAAGAAAAAACGAATTTGGCGCGTTTTGGATGTTTTCGCCAAATATTGGGCAATAATTGAGAAAAATGAGAAAATCATCCGGAAACGGGAATTTCTCTACATGGATGAAGTCTACAACGCAAAAGGAATCCAAAAGTGCAAAAATCACATTTATCGGAGTATGGATGAGAAAGTTATGCCAAAAAGGATGCTCAAGAGAGTAAAACGAGGCGAAAAGCATCCGGAAATGCAAAACGTGCTTTGGAATGCGTAAAACTGAGGAATAAAATATTCCCCGGACTTTGGGAATGTTTTATGGTAAAAAGGGGGTCTCGAGGACGAGGAGATCCTTCCGAAAGCAAGAGTACGATCGAAGAAGTGAAAAAATCACCAAAAAAGATGTTTTTTGGTGACCCAGACTTCTCTTCGTACGAAGAGAATTGTCTTCGCACGAAGAGACTATATTTAGCCAAATTTTGAGTTGCTGAAAATGTCTTCACAAAACAGCTTGCAGTACTTATCTGGGAAGGTCTTCCTACGAAGAGAAAAAGTCTTCGTACGAAGACTCTTCCTACGAAGAGAAAAAGTCTTCGTACGACGACTCTTCCTACGAAGAGAAAAGTCTTCCTACGAAGAGATCGCCAGAAACAGCAGATTCGTTGGGGCTTTTGTGTAATTACTTGTAACTTGTTCTAAACACTATGGAAACATATTAGAACGAGTTAGGTCATAGTTTTTCAGTATCTTTGAGTTGGAGACAAGTGCTTGGAGCTACGGGGAGCTTCGGAGATGCTTTGTTTGATCTTTTCTCTTCCCTCTCTCTAGTTTTTGGTTTATGATCATGAAACTTTGTATCTTAATCACGTATTGTCGTAGCTAAACCCTCTTTTTCAGGGAATTCTCGTTTGGTAGCTAGGGTTTGATATGAACTTGATGTTTTGGGATTGTGATTTACGTTTTAAACTTAATTAAGCATGTTCTTCTATTATTATGAAAATTTTATGTTAAATCTCTATCTTTCTTGCGCGTAGTTAATGTAGGATTGATCTTAATTAGGATTGACGAGGTAACTCCGTGATTCCTGGTCGGTAAATTGAATTTTTCACCTAGTTGTATCACTTCTTGGTAACTCATAGTGTTGATTAGGATCATAAAGTAGAATAATGAGCGTAATGCATGCTTAAAATTGAATTAGGCTTGGTAACTCGGTTTAAATCTTAGACATAGACAACTTGTTTGGTAACTCGGTGAGTTGTGTAGTGCTTGATTAATAATAGAAGACATGTTAGTGTTTCATGAATCAAAACATAAACCTAGAGAATTCCCTGTATTTTCCACTTATTATAGAAGTCATTAATCACTCTTTTAATCGTGAAACATTGCACTCGATTAATTGAGAATCTTGTTATTTTTATTTTAGTAGAACTACAATAACAAACAACTTTGCGAATTTCCCACATAAGGTTTAAGATAATAGCTGGTTTAACAAAGTCCCTTGGGTTCGATAACCCGGATTTTCGGATATTACTACACACGACGACCATACACTTGTGGTAAGATCGTGTCAAGTGTCCAAGGCATTGTTCAAGATCAATCTCGCGGAGGGGAACCCAGTTGGACCTCATGTACTCCGAATGATTGTATACATAGAGAACCTCACGAGGCTGGGTTTCCCACTCGGCCAAGAGTTGGCAACTGATCTCGTCTTGCAATCGTTGCCTGATAGTTATAACCAGTTCATCATGAACTATAACATGAATGAGATCAGTAAGGCTCTGCCAGACTTGCTGAACATGCTAAGGACAGCTGGACAGAGCATCAACAAAGGCAAAGGCAAATCCATAATGATGGTCAATAAGAAGAAGGTCAAGGGAGTTGCCTCTACTTCTAAACGAAAGTACAAGAAAATTGCAAAGTCCATGGAAGCCCTAAAGCCTAGTGGGGGCGTGGCTAAAGGTGATTGTCACTACTGTAGCCAGCCGGGTCACTGGAGGAGGAATTGCCCCAAGTATCTGGAGGATAAAGGGCTTGGAATAGTGATTCAACCACCACCAGGTATATTTGTTATAGACGTCAATCTATCTATTTCTTCATCTTGGGTATTGGATACTGGAAGTGGATCTCACATTTGTCGAAATGTGCAGGATTTGAAAAGAAGTTGAAGATTGGCTAAAGGGGAGATAGATTTGCGCGTCGGGAATGGAGCAAGAGTTGCTGGATTAGCTATAGGCGTGTATGAGCTATCTTTGCCTTCTGGGCTTATTTTAGAATTAGAAAATTTCTATTATGTGCCTACTATGAGCAGAAACATTATTTCCTTTTCTTGTTTGGACGATATGGGTTTTCTATTTCAAGAAAGGACAAGTGTTGCTCCATTTATTTTGATAGTATGCACTATTGTAGTGCGCATTTGTCTAATGGATTGTATATCCTCGATCTAAATAATTCCATCTATAACATAAATACTAAGATTATTATAACTAATGATTTAAATCCTACTTATCGATGGCACTGTTTTTTAGGCCATATAAATGAGAAACGCATATCTAGACTCCATAAGGATGGATTTTTAGACTCATTTTATTTTGAATCATATGAGACGTGCGAATCTTGTTTATTGGAAAAAATGACAAAGTACCCTTTCAATAAGAAAGGTGAGGGGACTAGTGAGTTACTTGCACTCATACATACTGATGTATGTGGGCCGTTTCCCACGCCTGCTAGAGGTGGTTACACCTACTTCATTATATTTACTGATGACTTCAGTACATATGGATTTGTATACCTTATGAAGGCCAAACCTGAATCCTTTGAATTGTTCAAAGAATTCAAGAATGAGGTAGAGAAGCAACCTGGTAAGAGTATTAAGGCTTTGCGATCGGATCGTGGAGGAGAAAAATTGAGCCAAGAGTTTGACGAATATCTTAGAGAGTGTGGGATAGTATCCCAACTCACTCCACCTGGAAAGCCACAGTGGAATGGCGTGTTCGAGAGGAGGAATCGCACACCATTGAATATGGTGCGATCTATGATGTGTCAAACGGATCTTTCAGTATCATTTTGGGGACATGCTCTATTGACTGCAGCTTTCACCATTAACCGTGTTCAATCTAAATCAGTCATGAAGACAACATATGAGATATGACTGGGAAGCGTCCCATAGTGTCATTTATGAAGATTTGGGGTTGAAATGTCTATGTAAAGCGTTTACAAACATATAAGCCCGGACCCAAAGAGGATAAGTGTAAATTTGTGGGATATCCTAAGGAAACGATGATATTATTTCTACAATCCAACCGAGAACAAAGAGTTTGTAGCTCGGACCGGCGTGTTTCTAGAAAGAGAGTTTGTCTCTAAAGAAGCAAGTGGGAGGACTGTAGAAATTGAAGAAATTCAAGAACCACAAACCACTGAACCGATAATGAAGCATGAACAGGAACCACAAATTGTTGTGGAAGAACCTGTTCAGGTAACACAGGAACTTCGTAGGTCAGGTAAGGTACGTCATGAGCCAGAGAGATAGGGACTTCTTGTGACTGAGCCCGATGACATACCACTCATGGATGATGAGCCTGCTACCTACGCGGAGTCCATGAAATGGCCAGACTCTAAGAAGTGGCTATAAGCCATGCGATCCGAAATAGAATCCATGTATACCAACAATGTGTTGACTTTGGTGGAACCACCTGAAGGGGCTCGACCCATAGGGTGCAAGTGGTTCTTCAAGAATAAGACTGACATGGATGGAATGGTAGTTGCCTATAATGGAAGACTTGTGACTAAAGGGTACGAACATATTCATTATATTGACTATGATGAAACCTTTGCCCCAGTCGCTATGACCAAATCCATTCAAATCCTACTTGCTATTGCAGCTTACTATGACTATGAGATTTAGCATATGGATGTCAAAACGACATTCCTTTATGGTAACCTCCTTGAGAATGTGTATATGACACAACCAGAGGGTTATGAGGATCCATTGCATGAAAATAAAGTATGTCAGCTACAACGATCCATTTATGGATTAAATCAAGCTTTTAGGAGTTGGAATCGACGTTTTGATGACGCATTCAAAGAGTTTGGCTTCATCAAGAACGCAGATGAGCCCTGTGTTTACAAGAAGGTTAGTGAGAGCATTGTCGTGTTTCTGGTCTTGTATGTGGATGACATACTACACATTGGAAATGACATTCCCACTTTGCGATCTGTTAAAGATTGGCTAGGAAAGTGTTTCGCAATGAAGGACTTAGGGGATGCAGCTTATATACTTGGTATCAAGATCTATAGGGATAGATCTAGGAAGCTGCTCGGCCTAATACAAAGTACATATATAGACCGGGTGTTGAAGTAGTTCAACATGCAAGATTCCAAGAAGGGATTCTTGCCCATGTCGCATGGAGTCACTGTCTCTAAGACTGACTGTCCTTCCAATTAGTTTGAGAGGGACCGAATGAGTATACCCTATTCTTCGGCCATAGGATCCATCATGTACGTCATGTTGTGTACTAGACCAGACGTATCATACGCATTGAGTATGGTAAGAAGATATCAGTCTAATCCAGGTGAGAGTCACTGGATAGTTGTCCAAAACATCCTCAAGTACTTGAGAGGGACTAAGGATGCGTTCTTGATATTTGGAGGTGAGGAAGAACTCAATGTAATTGGTTATACTGATGCGAGCTTCCAAACCGACAAGGAAGACTACATATCGCAATCGGGGTATGTGTTCTGCCTGAATGGAGGAGTTGTGAGCTGGAAGAGTTCCAAGCAAGAGATAGTTGCTGATTCTACAACTGAAGCTGAGTACATTGCTGCTACAGGCGCAGCAAAAGAGGTTGTTTGGATAAATAAGTTTATCACTGAGCTTGGTGTGGTTCCTAGCATTGTGGATCCCATGAGGTTGTATTGTGACAACTCTGGGGCGATCGCACAAGCCAAGGAACCTAGATCACACCAGAAATCGAAGCATGTACTTAGGAGATTCCATCTTATTCGTGATATGATCGATACATGAGATGTGAAGATGTGCAAGTTTCCAACGGATGACAATCTTTCAGATCCGCTCACAAATCCGCTCGTTCAGCGAAAGCATGAAGGACACACTAGATCTATAGGCATGCGAGATGCACCAGATTGGCTCTAGTGCAAGTGGGAGACTGTTGGAATAGGTTCCCTAGAGGCAATCTATGTTTAGTATGAACAATGTTTGGCTAGAATATTCATTTATTATTTATTGTGATATTTAATATAATGAAGTCCTTAGATACAATGTGTTCTTTATCTTAAATATCCCTAGTCCATTATATTGATTAACGGGACAATCAACTACAGACTAGTATGTGGGTATATTGATATGGAGATATCAAGTCCAATACATGGGTATGCATTAAGAGTAATTTCATACTAGATAGACCCACGATGAGAAGGATGCATCAGATTATGTCAAAGTCACAATCCATATATGGAGACAAAGGGATAACACAATACATGAACATTGGGCAAAAGGTTTGTCTGGTCACTCACTTATTTCTATTAGTTTGGTGGGATGGATGTGTTGCTATACACCGCTCCATGTTAGTAAATAGTTACTACCAACTAAGTAGAAACTTATGGGATCACACACTGGAGGATTGAATTGGATATGGATATTAATTAGTTGGACTAATTAATAAAAGGATCATAACGCAACCACAACCAAACTTAGTAGGACTAGTTTACAAGTGGACTAATCCATGTAAGTACATGATTAGTATTGGGGCTTTTGTGTAGTTCATAAAGAGTTATTACTATATAATAGAACTCTAGCTTGATATATCTCAAGACAAGTCATTATTGAGAAAACATAACAAAACAAGAGAGAGAGAGAGATACAAAGCAAGAAGGCCGAAGCCTCCTTACCCGTCTGCCCCCCTTGTCGTCGGCCTCCACATGCACCGACGTGGTGCCTTGTTTTGCGTGATTCGTTCCTCCTTCTTCCGTTGCTAGCACTACATTGTGGGAAGGAATCCAATCAAGAATCCAATGTGTGGATACTCATAGAGACGAAGACACTATTTTTTGTGTGATCTCCCAAACTAAGGTACACATGTATTATGCCCTTATCATGTTATGATGGCTTGCCCGTGATAATTGGAGGGATTTGAGCATGATGAATTTTTGTTATTCCGCTGCGTAATCTGCATCAAAACCCTACACTGAGTGCAACTCGGAATATGAAGGACATCATAGAACTACAGAGGTCCCTAAGCGCGAAACTAGAGATGAAGGATCTGGGAGTTGGTCGGAAGATATTGGGAGTTGAGATCTATAGAGATAGGAAGAAGAAGAAGCTTTTATTGTCACAACAGTGATACATCAAGAAGATCTTAGCGAGATTCGGGACGTTATCAGCAAAAGCTATTGATACTCCTATGGCAACTAACAGCAAGATAGGAATGTATACCGTTCAAACTGGGGAGGGGAAGGATTACATGTAGGGTTTTGATTCATGGATCGCGCAAACGGAAGCATAATCAATCAAATAACCATGCAAAACCCTCCAAGGATCACAAGTCTAGATGCATAACGATAGTGAAGGTAAGAAATCATAAACACACCTTTGGGTTCTCCTTGATGACTTCAAACGCGAATAGTGTCACGTTCTCTATAGTTGATCCACGCCTAGAGTTGTTCCTAGATCTCCAATCACCTTGGTGCTAGCCCGGATTAAAAAAAGGGTGAAGGTATCACGCAAAACGAGGCACCAAAAGGGGCTCGGCCCTTTGTGGCGTCGGGGACAAGGGGCGGCGGCAAAGGGGGCGGCGTCCCTCTTTGTGGCTTGCTCTCTCTCTCCTTTGTTCTCTCCTACTCTTGTTATGTTCTCTCTAGAGCATAAAGTGTGTAGGGAAGGAAGGAAGAGGGTCCTTTATATAGTCCAACAACTCCTTGTTAACTACCTAAAGGACTTATTCTAGTCCTACTAGAATTCAATTTAGTCCCTTCCTTGCAAATTAGTCCCTACTAAGTTTGCAAGGGTTTGCAAAATGATCCTTCTAATTAATTAATCCAATTAATTAATTCCACAATCTAGTACAACTCTATATAGCGTGTGACCCCATAGGTTCTATCTAGTTGGTAGCAACTCTTTGCTAATATGGAGCGGTTTCTAGCAAAACATCCATTCTAGCCAACTAATAGAATAGTCATCTAGACAACCTTGTACAAGTAATTGTCTCATCCCTTTGCCTCCATATCCGGATTGGACACGAGACATACAAGTCACACTCGTATATCCAATCCCTAGTTTCTCGATCCATGGAATAGCCTTATTCGTGCAAATAACATCAATATCCCATATATTGATTTATTTGAGTCTGGCCAGACATTCTATAAGCACTATCCTCGAGTGGCCTTGGATATTTGCTCCCGTTATGTGGGAGGGGCAAATCCTCTCTACGTCCACTACGATCTCTAAGCTTGCTTCTCATTGTATCCAGTACACGCCTTTATAACTACCCAGTTACGGTGTAGCGTTTAACGCTACCAAGATCACAATGATCCACAACTAGAATATCTAGTGACTTCAAGTCTAAGGATGACAATACCATTGTACCCGAGAAGCACTTGTGACTCAACATAACGTGTATGTAGCCTTCTCGGTGATGGGTCAATCCAGTGCAACATTCCGTAATGCAAACCTATGTGTTGGATCGTGATATCTCTATATCAATCCAACCCCATACTAGTCTATAGATGATTGTCCCATTTAATCATTATACTCGACTAGGGATATTTAAGATAAACAACACGATTGTAAATCTAAGGACTTCATTATATTAAATATCCAATAAATAATAAATGAATTTCTAGCCAATTACAAATTCATACTAAACTAGATTGCCTCTAGGGCATCTATTCCAACAGTCTCCCACTTGCACTAGAGCCAATCTGGCGCATCTCGTATGCCCATACTCCTAGTGTGCCCTTCATGCTTCCACTGCGTGAGAGGCTTTGTAAGCGGGTCTGACAGATTATCATCTGTAGGAATCTTGCATATCCGAACGTCTCCTCTATCGATAATATCTCGAATCAGATGGAACTTCCTGAGCACGTGCTTGGACTTCTGGTGCGACCTGGGTTCCTTTGATTGCGCGATCGCCCCAGTGTTGTCACAAAACAACTCCACTGGATCCGCAATGCTAGGGACCACACCAAGTTCAGAAACAAACTTTCTGATCCAAACAGCCTCCTTTGCTGCGCCATTTGCAGCAATGTACTCAGCCTCTGTTGTAGAATCAGCTACCGTCTCTTGCTTGGAACTCTTCCAGCTCACCGCTGCTCCATTCAGGCAAAACACATATCCCGACTGTGATCTAAAATCATCTCTATCGGTTTGGAAGCTTGTATCAGTGTAACCCCTTACACGCAACTCTTCCTCACCGCCAAACATCAAGAAAGCATCCTTAGTTCTTCTCAAGTACTTTAGGATGTTCTTGACAGCAATCCAGTGACTCTCACCCGGATTGGATTGGTATCTGCTTGTCATACTCAAGGCATATGACACATCTGGTCTAGTACATAACATGGCGTACATGATGGATCCTATGGCCGAGGCATAGGGAATCCTACTCATGCGTTCCTTCTCAATCTCATTGGAAGGACAACCACTCTTCGAAAGAGTGATTCCATGTGACATGGGCAAGAATCCCTGCATGTTGAACCGTTTCAACACCTTGTCAATATATGTACTTTGACTTAGGCCTAGCAACCTCTTAGATCTATCTCTATAGATCTTTATACCGAGTATATAGGCTGCTTCCCCTAAGTCCTTCAATGAGAAACACTTTCTTAGCCAATCTTTCACAGATTGCAGCATGGGAATGTCGTTTCCAATAAGCAGTATGTCATCCACATACAAGACCAGAAAAGCTACAGAGCTCCCACTAATCTTCTTGTAGACACAAGACTCATCTTCGTTTCTGATGAAGCCAAACTCTTTGACCACTTCATCAAAACGTCGATTCCAACTCCTAGAAGCTTGCTTCAATCCATAAATGGATCGTTGCAGCTTACAGACTTTGTTGGCTTGCTTTGGATCCTCAAAACCTTCCGGCTGTATCATATACACGTCCTCGAGGAGATTCCCATATAGGAATGCTGTTTTGACATCCATCTGCCAAATCTCATACTCGTAGTATGCTGCAATTGCAAGTAGGATTCGGATGGATTTGGTCATTGCGACTGGTGAAAAAGTTTCATCATAGTCAATACCATGAATCTGTCTGAATCCTTTAGCCACCAATCGGCCCTTATAGGTAATCACATTACCATCCATGTCGATCTTCTTCTTGAAGACCCACTTGCACCCTATGGGTCGCGCCCCATCAGGTGGTTCCACCAAAGTCCATACTTTGTTGGTATACATGGATTCCATCTCGGATCTCATGGCCTCAAGCCACTTCTGCGAGTCTGGGCCATTCATGGCCTCCTCATAGGTAGTAGGCTCATCATCTATGAGCATCGTGTCACCGGAATCAGTTACGAGAAGTCCGTACCTCTCGGGTTCCTGGCGCACTCTACTAGATCTACGAAGCTCTTGTGTTACCTGAACAGGTGGATCCACAACTGCTTGTGATTCCTGTTCATGTTCCATAATCGGTTCAGTAATTTGTGGTTCTTGAACTTCTTCAAGTTCTACATTCCTCCCACTTGCTTCTTTTAGAGACAAACTCTCTTTCTAGAAACACGCCGGTCCGAGCAACAAACACTTTGTTCTCGGTTGGATTGTAGAAATAGTATCCCTTAGTTTCTTTAGGGTACCCCACAAACTTACACTTATCCGATTTAGGCCCTAGCTTGTCTGATTGTAAACGTTTTACATAGACATCGCAGCCCCAAATCCTCATGAACGACAGTGTGGGACGCCTCCCACTCCACATCTCATATGGTGTCTTCATGACTGATTTAGATGGAACACGGTTAATGGTAAAAGCTGCACTTAATAGAGCGTAGCCCCAAAATGATAATGGAAGATCGGTTTGACACATCATAGACCGAACCATATCCAATAGGGTTTGATTCCTCCTCTCGGACACGCCATTCCATTGTGGCGTTCCGGGTGGAGTGAGTTGGGACACGATCCCACACTCTCTAAGATAGTCGTCAAACTCTTGGCTCAAGTATTCACCTCCACGATCCGATCGTAGAGCCTTGATACTTTTGCCAAGTTGCTTCTCTACTTCATTCTTGAATTCTTTGAACACTTCAAAGGATTCGGATTTTGCCCTCATAAGGTACACAAATCCATATCTACTGTAATCATCAGTAAACGTAATGAAGTAGACATAACCACCCCTGGCAGGCGTGGCAAATGGCCCACACACATCGGTATGTATGAGCGCCAATTGCTCACTAGTCCTCTCGCCTTTCTTATTGAAAGGGGACTTTGTCATTTTTCCCAATAAACAAGCCTCACATGTCTCATATGATTCAAAATCAAATGAGTCTAGTAATCCATCCTTATGGAGTCTAGATACACGTTTCTCATTTATGTGGCCTAAACGACAATGCCATAAATAAGCAGGATTTAAATCATTTATTTTAATCCGCTTGGTATTAATGTTGTAGACAGGATTACTTAGATCAAGGACATAAAGTCCATTAAATAATTGCGCACTAAAATAGTGAATATTATTCAAATAAAAGGAACAACAATTGTTCTTTATTGAAATAATAAAACCTTCCTTGTCCAAACAAGAAATAGAAATAATGTTTCTGCTCATAGCAGGCACAAAATAGCAATTATTTAATTCTAAAACTAATCCTGAAGGTAGAGATAGCTCGCACACGCCTATGGCCAACGCAGCAACCTTTGCTCCATTCCCAACGCGCAGATCTACTTCCCCTTTAGCCAATCTTTTACTTCTCTTTAGATCCTGCATATTTCGACAAATATGAGATCCACATCCAGTATCTAATACCCATGATGTAGAGACAGTTAAATTGACATCTACAACAAAAATACCTGGTGGTGGTGGAATCACTATTCCAAGCCTCTTGTCCTCCAGATATTTTGGGCAGTTCCTCCTCCAGTGTCCAGGTTGACTACAGTAGTGACATTCACCCTTAGTCACGACCTTGGCAATGGCACCAACATGCTTAAGGGCTTGTTCCTTGGACTTAGCAACTGACTTGCCTTTGCCCTTGGAGGAAGAGGCAAACTTTTTACCCTTTCCTTTATGCACCATCATAATGGCCTTGCCCTTACCCTTGTTGATGCTCTGTTCAGCCGTCCTCAACATGTTGAGCAAATCTGGCAGTGGTTTAACGATCTCGTTCATGTTATAGTTCATAATGAACTGTCCATAACTCTCGGGCAACGATTGCAACACGAGATCGGTTGCCAACTCTTGGCCGACCGGGAACCCAAGCCGGACGAGATTCTCCAAGTACCCGATCATTCGGAGTACATGGGGTCCCACCGGGTTCCCTTCTGCCAGATGACATTTGAACAGTGCCTTTGAGACCTCATACCTCTCTACCCTCGCCTGCTCTTGGAAGAGCTGCTTTAGATGTTCGATCATATCGACAGCATTCATGTTCTCATGTTGCTTCTGAAGCTCAGAGGTCATGGTGCAAAGCATTAGGCAGGCCGCATCATTAGCGTCATCAACACGCTTTTGATACGCCTTTAAGGCAGCAGGTGTCTGATTCTCTGGACCTTCTGGAACTTGCTCCTCTATTGCGTACAGCTTCTTTTCTTGCTTGAGAACAATTCTCAAGTTTCTGTACCAATCGAGAAAGTTGGTTCCTGAGAGCTTGTCCTTCTCAAGGACAGATCGTAGGGAATGTTGTGAACTCGATGAGTTGTTTGCCATTTGGAATTCTACAAAAAGGAAAATACGCAAGTTTTAGTATTTGTGAATTTTTGACTATATTTAATAATGGCTAGTTTATTAAATATAGCTCCCACTATTTTTCTACGGATTAATAACCCTCAAGATATTAATGCGGAAAATATCCTTATATTTTCTAGTGGGCCAAGATCCATCTTTTTCATCTCCTTATGAGCTTGCTTTGGCAAGTCACCCATAATTCGATTACTTCTTAGGTAGGAACAATTCCAATTGCATCCCATATGCAACTCTTGGTTCAATCGGGCAAATAACTCCTTATTTATCCATCCATATGGATAATCCCAATTGATTGCCTCTAGGTTTCTTAATCAAATTAATAGCCTAGTTGTGCTCAACCTCTTATCTAAACAATTGCACATTGTTACGTGCCATCGCATTCCATCATTATGAACCAAGTCGCCATGCTTTGGCACGCACGAACTTGATAAATAATGATGATAATGAGTGTTTAAATAACGAGAAGGCAAGAACACAATATTTTAAAATTTGAGGGATTTTTCAATTTTAATTATTTTGTTGATCAATATCAACTAATCTATCTATTTGAGTTTGGGCACAACTCCAAATAATAGATCCGAGTTGTCTAATTATCTTATTATCCTAATTGCATGCATCATCCATACACCAACCACACAAATAATAAGACAATAAATAAACAACCACAAAACAGAAATTAAACGTGATGTGGATATGGCCTTTTCTAGACTAAGATAATTCCAAGCCAATGGAATTATCTATGAACCCTAAACAAACACATCTCCATGCGTCTTGATCTTTTGGTCCATCCTTCATAGTCATGTGGAATGCTCCATGCTCCATGCTCCATCTTTTGTGGCTTCTTTGGCTTTTGGGCTTCTTTTCTCCAATCTTGGCTAACAATCTACTTTATCTAGCACTAGCTAATATCTATACTAAATAAAATAAATCTCACAAGTTGAGAAAAAAAATGGCACGCAGGCCATAAAACCCTAATTAATTATTACAATTAATTGATCAGCTCGCAGGCCGTAAAACCAAACCACAAAATTAAACATCCACATCAAACCACATCCTAAGGCCATATCCAATCACCATGCGATTTGCACATAAACAGTTAAAATCCAATTTTAACGCGCTTGGTCAATTTTAATTGATTTTAGGATTTCTAGGGTTGAAACGGTCCATGGGCCCAACAATCCAATTGCCCGGGCCCAAATAAGTGAACCATAAAGCCCTAGGGCCGGCCCGGCCCAAAACCCGCAAGCTAGGCCCGCGGGTTTGGGCCGCCCGGCCCCTTAGGGCGCCAAGCTTGGGCGGCAAGCAAGGGGGCGGTCCCCTAGGGGGCCGAACCTCCTTGTGGAGGTTGTTTCCAAAACAACCTCCTTGCTTGGAGCCCAAGTTTGGTTGTTTCCTTGTTGTGGGAGAACTCCTTCTTCCCCAAGGATGCCCAAACCCTAGATCTAAGATCCTAAAATTTCTCAAACTCACCAATTCATGCATCCAATGCAATAATTGGGTCTTGTTATGATTAATTCTTTGACAAATTGCATCCAATGCTTGATTTGTCTTGTTTTACGCGATAAACAACAAATTAAGGTGTAAAACAACAAGAATGTAACACATAAACTACGTTTATGCTCTATGACCTGTGGCTCTGATACCACTGTAGGGTTTTGATTCATGGATCGCGCAAACGGAAGCATAATCAATCAAATAACCATGCAAAACCCTCCAAGGATCACAAGTCTAGATGCATAACGATAGTGAAGGTAAGAAATCATAAACACACCTTTGGGTTCTCCTTGATGACTTCAAACGCGAATAGTGTCACGTTCTCTATAGTTGATCCACGCCTAGAGTTGTTCCTAGATCTCCAATCACCTTGGTGCTAGCCCGGATTGAAAAAAGGGTGAAGGTATCACGCAAAACGAGGCACCAAAAGGGGCTCGGCCCTTTGTGGCGTCGGGGACAAGGGGCGGCGGCAAAGGGGGCGGCGTCCCTCTTTGTGGCTTGCTCTCTCTCTCCTTTGTTCTCTCCTACTCTTGTTATGTTCTCTCTAGAGCATAAAGTGTGTAGGGAAGGAAGGAAGAGGGTCCTTTATATAGTCCAACAACTCCTTGTTAACTACCTAAAGGACTTATTCTAGTCCTACTAGAATTCAATTTAGTCCCTTCCTTGCAAATTAGTCCCTACTAAGTTTGCAAGGGTTTGCAAAATGATCCTTCTAATTAATTAATCCAATTAATTAATTCCACAATCTAGTACAACTCTATATAGCGTGTGACCCCATAGGTTCTATCTAGTTGGTAGCAACTCTTTGCTAATATGGAGCGGTTTCTAGCAAAACATCCATTCTAGCCAACTAATAGAATAGTCATCTAGACAACCCTGTACAAGTAATTGTCTCATCCCTTTGCCTCCATATCCGGATTGGACACGAGATATACAAGTCACACTCGTATATCCAATCCCTAGTTTCTCGATCCATGGAATAGCGTTATTCGTGCAAATAACATCAATATCCCATATATTGATTTATTTGAGTCTGGCCAGACATTCTATAAGCACTATCCTCGAGTGGCCTTGGATATTTGCTCCCGTTATGTTGGAGGGGCAAATCCTCTCTACGTCCACTACGATCTCTAAGCTTGCTTCTCATTGTATCCAGTACACGCCTTTATAACTACCCAGTTACGGTGTAGCGTTTAACGCTACCAAGATCACAATGATCCACAACTAGAATATCTAGTGACTTCAAGTCTAAGGATGACAATACCATTGTACCCGAGAAGCACTTGTGACTCAACATAACGTGTATGTAGCCTTCTCGGTGATGGGTCAATCCAGTGCAACATTCCGTAATGCACACCTATGTGTTGGATCGTGATATCTCTATATCAATCCAACCCCATACTAGTCTATAGATGATTGTCCCATTTAATCATTATACTCGACTAGGGATATTTAAGATAAACAACACGATTGTAAATCTAAGGACTTCATTATATTAAATATCCAATAAATAATAAATGAATTTCTAGCCAATTACAAATTCATACTAAACTAGATTGCCTCTAGGGCATCTATTCCAACAGTCTCCCACTTGCACTAGAGCCAATCTGGCGCATCTCGTATGCCCATACTCCTAGTGTGCCCTTCATGCTTCCACTGCGTGAGAGGCTTTGTAAGCGGGTCTGACAGATTATCATCTGTAGGAATCTTGCATATCCGAACGTCTCCTCTATCGATAATATCTCGAATCAGATGGAACTTCCTGAGCACGTGCTTGGACTTCTGGTGCGACCTGGGTTCCTTTGATTGCGCGATCGCCCCAGTGTTGTCACAAAACAACTCCACTGGATCCGCAATGCTAGGGACCACACCAAGTTCAGAAACAAACTTTCTGATCCAAACAGCCTCCTTTGCTGCGCCATTTGCAGCAATGTACTCAGCCTCTGTTGTAGAATCAGCTACCGTCTCTTGCTTGGAACTCTTCCAGCTCACCGCTGCTCCATTCAGGCAAAACACATATCCCGACTGTGATCTAAAATCATCTCTATCGGTTTGGAAGCTTGTATCAGTGTAACCCCTTACACGCAACTCTTCCTCACCGCCAAACATCAAGAAAGCATCCTTAGTTCTTCTCAAGTACTTTAGGATGTTCTTGACAGCAATCCAGTGACTCTCACCCGGATTGGATTGGTATCTGCTTGTCATACTCAAGGCATATGACACATCTGGTCTAGTACATAACATGGCGTACATGATGGATCCTATGGCCGAGGCATAGGGAATCCTACTCATGCGTTCCTTCTCAATCTCATTGGAAGGACAACCACTCTTCGAAAGAGTGATTCCATGTGACATGGGCAAGAATCCCTGCATGTTGAACCGTTTCAACACCTTGTCAATATATGTACTTTGACTTAGGCCTAGCAACCTCTTAGATCTATCTCTATAGATCTTTATACCGAGTATATAGGCTGCTTCCCCTAAGTCCTTCATTGAGAAACACTTTCTTAGCCAATCTTTCACAGATTGCAGCATGGGAATGTCGTTTCCAATAAGCAGTATGTCATCCACATACAAGACCAGAAAAGCTACAGAGCTCCCACTAACCTTCTTGTAGACACAAGACTCATCTTCGTTTCTGATGAAGCCAAACTCTTTGACCACTTCATCAAAACGTCGATTCCAACTCCTAGAAGCTTGCTTCAATCCATAAATGGATCGTTGCAGCTTACAGACTTTGTTGGCTTGCTTTGGATCCTCAAAACCTTCCGGCTGTATCATATACACGTCCTCGAGGAGATTCCCATATAGGAATGCTGTTTTGACATCCATCTGCCAAATCTCATAGTCGTAGTATGCTGCAATTGCAAGTAGGATTCGGATGGATTTGGTCATTGCGACTGGTGAAAAAGTTTCATCATAGTCAATACCATGAATCTGTCTGAATCCTTTAGCCACCAATCGGCCCTTATAGGTAATCACATTACCATCCATGTCGATCTTCTTCTTGAAGACCCACTTGCACCCTATGGGTCGCGCCCCATCAGGTGGTTCCACCAAAGTCCATACTTTGTTGGTATACATGGATTCCATCTCGGATCTCATGGCCTCAAGCCACTTCTGCGAGTCTGGGCCATTCATGGCCTCCTCATAGGTAGTAGGCTCATCATCTATGAGCATCGTGTCACCGGAATCAGTTACGAGAAGTCCGTACCTCTCGGGTTCCTGGCGCACTCTACTAGATCTACGAAGCTCTTGTGTTACCTGAACAGGTGGATCCACAACTGCTTGTGATTCCTGTTCATGTTCCATAATCGGTTCAGTAATTTGTGGTTCTTGAACTTCTTCAAGTTCTACATTCCTCCCACTTGCTTCTTTTAGAGACAAACTCTCTTTCTAGAAACACGCCGGTCCGAGCAACAAACACTTTGTGCTCGGTTGGATTGTAGAAATAGTATCCCTTAGTTTCTTTAGGGTACCCCACAAACTTACACTTATCCGATTTAGGCCCTAGCTTGTCTGATTGTAAACGTTTTACATAGACATCGCAGCCCCAAATCCTCATGAACGACAGTGTGGGACGCCTCCCACTCCACATCTCATATGGTGTCTTCATGACTGATTTAGATGGAACACGGTTAATGGTAAAAGCTGCACTTAATAGAGCGTAGCCCCAAAATGATAATGGAAGATCGGTTTGACACATCATAGACCGAACCATATCCAATAGGGTTCGATTCCTCCTCTCGGACACGCCATTCCATTGTGGCGTTCCGGGTGGAGTGAGTTGGGACACGATCCCACACTCTCTAAGATAGTCGTCAAACTCTTGGCTCAAGTATTCACCTCCACGATCCGATCGTAGAGCCTTGATACTTTTGCCAAGTTGCTTCTCTACTTCATTCTTGAATTCTTTGAACACTTCAAAGGATTCGGATTTTGCCCTCATAAGGTACACAAATCCATATCTACTGTAATCATCAGTAAACGTAATGAAGTAGACATAACCACCCCTGGCAGGCGTGGCAAATGGCCCACACACATCGGTATGTATGAGCGCCAATTGCTCACTAGTCCTCTCGCCTTTCTTATTGAAAGGGGACTTTGTCATTTTTCCCAATAAACAAGCCTCACATGTCTCATATGATTCAAAATCAAATGAGTCTAGTAATCCATCCTTATGGAGTCTAGATACACGTTTCTCATTTATGTGGCCTAAACGACAATGCCATAAATAAGCAGGATTTAAATCATTTATTTTAATCCGCTTGGTATTAATGTTGTAGACAGGATTACTTAGATCAAGGACATAAAGTCCATTAAATAATTGCGCACTAAAATAGTGAATATTATTCAAATAAAAGGAACAACAATTGTTCTTTATTGAAATAATAAAACCTTCCTTGTCCAAACAAGAAATAGAAATAATGTTTCTGCTCATAGCAGGCACAAAATAGCAATTATTTAATTCTAAAACTAATCCTGAAGGTAGAGATAGCTCGCACACGCCTATGGCCAACGCAGCAACCTTTGCTCCATTCCCAACGCGCAGATCTACTTCCCCTTTAGCCAATCTTTTACTTCTCTTTAGATCCTGCATATTTCGACAAATATGAGATCCACATCCAGTATCTAATACCCATGATGTAGAGACAGTTAAATTGACATCTACAACAAAAATACCTGGTGGTGGTGGAATCACTATTCCAAGCCTCTTGTCCTCCAGATATTTTGGGCAGTTCCTCCTCCAGTGTCCAGGTTGACTACAGTAGTGACATTCACCCTTAGTCACGACCTTGGCAATGGCACCAACAGGCTTAAGGGCTTGTTCCTTGGACTTAGCAACTGACTTGCCTTTGCCCTTGGAGGAAGAGGCAAACTTTTTACCCTTTCCTTTATGCACCATCATAATGGCCTTGCCCTTACCCTTGTTGATGCTCTGTTCAGCCGTCCTCAACATGTTGAGCAAATCTGGCAGTGGTTTAACGATCTCGTTCATGTTATAGTTCATAATGAACTGTCCATAACTCTCGGGCAACGATTGCAACACGAGATCGGTTGCCAACTCTTGGCCGACCGGGAACCCAAGCCGGACGAGATTCTCCAAGTACCCGATCATTCGGAGTACATGGGGTCCCACCGGGTTCCCTTCTGCCAGATGACATTTGAACAGTGCCTTTGAGACCTCATACCTCTCTACCCTCGCCTGCTCTTGGAAGAGCTGCTTTAGATGTTCGATCATATCGACAGCATTCATGTTCTCATGTTGCTTCTGAAGCTCAGAGGTCATGGTGCAAAGCATTAGGCAGGCCGCATCATTAGCGTCATCAACACGCTTTTGATACGCCTTTAAGGCAGCAGGTGTCTGATTCTCTGGACCTTCTGGAACTTGCTCCTCTATTGCGTACAGCTTCTTTTCTTGCTTGAGAACAATTCTCAAGTTTCTGTACCAATCGAGAAAGTTGGTTCCTGAGAGCTTGTCCTTCTCAAGGACAGATCGTAGGGAATGTTGTGAACTCGATGAGTTGTTTGCCATTTGGAATTCTACAAAAAGGAAAATACGCAAGTTTTAGTATTTGTGAATTTTTGACTATATTTAATAATGGCTAGTTTATTAAATATAGCTCCCACTATTTTTCTACGGATTAATAACCCTCAAGATATTAATGCGGAAAATATCCTTATATTTTCTAGTGGGCCAAGATCCATCTTTTTCATCTCCTTATGAGCTTGCTTTGGCAAGTCACCCATAATTCGATTACTTCTTAGGTAGGAACAATTCCAATTGCATCCCATATGCA
This sequence comes from Linanthus parryae, assembly GCA_023055425.1. Lineage (NCBI taxonomy): Eukaryota > Viridiplantae > Streptophyta > Magnoliopsida > Ericales > Polemoniaceae > Linanthus > Linanthus parryae. The sequence goes on from JALGPY010000003.1 coordinate 39,169,388, forward strand.
ACTCTTGGTTCAATCGGGCAAATAACTCCTTATTTATCCATCCATATGGATAATCCCAATTGATTGCCTCTAGGTTTCTTAATCAAATTAATAGCCTAGTTGTGCTCAACCTCTTATCTAAACAATTGCACATTGTTACGTGCCATCGCATTCCGTCATTATGAACCAAGTCGCCATGCTTTGGCACGCACGAACTTGATAAATAATGATGATAATGAGTGTTTAAATAACGAGAAGGCAAGAACACAATATTTTAAAATTTGAGGGATTTTTCAATTTTAATTATTTTGTTGATCAATATCAACTAATCTATCTATTTGAGTTTGGGCACAACTCCAAATAATAGATCCGGGTTGTCTAATTATCTTATTATCCTAATTGCATGCATCATCCATACACCAACCACACAAATAATAAGACAATAAATAAACAACCACAAAACAGAAATTAAACGTGATGTGGATATGGCCTTTTCTAGACTAAGATAATTCCAAGCCAATGGAATTATCTATGAACCCTAAACAAACACATCTCCATGCGTCTTGATCTTTTGGTCCATCCTTCATAGTCATGTGGAATGCTCCATGCTCCATGCTCCATCTTTTGTGGCTTCTTTGGCTTTTGGGCTTCTTTTCTCCAATCTTGGCTAACAATCTACTTTATCTAGCACTAGCTAATATCTATACTAAATAAAATAAATCTCACAAGTTCAGAAAAAAAATTGCACGCAGGCCATAAAACCCTAATTAATTATTACAATTAATTGATCAGCTCGCAGGCCGTAAAACCAAACCACAAAATTAAACATCCACATCAAACCACATCCTAAGGCCATATCCAATCACCATGCGATTTGCACATAAACAGTTAAAATCCAATTTTAACGCGCTTGGTCAATTTTAATTGATTTTAGGATTTCTAGGGTTGAAACGGTCCATGGGCCCAACAATCCAATTGCCCGGGCCCAAATAAGTGAACCATAAAGCCCTAGGGCCGGCCCGGCCCAAAACCCGCAAGCTAGGCCCGCGGGTTTGGGCCGCCCGGCCCCTTAGGGCGCCAAGCTTGGGCGGCAAGCAAGGGGGCGGTCCCCTAGGGGGCCGAACCTCCTTGTGGAGGTTGTTTCCAAAACAACCTCCTTGCTTGGAGCCCAAGTTTGGTTGTTTCCTTGTTGTGGGAGAACTCCTTCTTCCCCAAGGATGCCCAAACCCTAGATCTAAGATCCTAAAATTTCTCAAACTCACCAATTCATGCATCCAATGCAATAATTGGGTCTTGTTATGATTAATTCTTTGACAAATTGCATCCAATGCTTGATTTGTCTTGTTTTACGCGATAAACAACAAATTAAGGTGTAAAACAACAAGAATGTAACACATAAACTACGTTTATGCTCTATGACCTGTGGCTCTGATACCACTGTAGGGTTTTGATTCATGGATCGCGCAAACGGAAGCATAATCAATCAAATAACCATGCAAAACCCTCCAAGGATCACAAGTCTAGATGCATAACGATAGTGAAGGTAAGAAATCATAAACACACCTTTGGGTTCTCCTTGATGACTTCAAACGCGAATAGTGTCACGTTCTCTATAGTTGATCCACGCCTAGAGTTGTTCGTAGATCTCCAATCACCTTGGTGCTAGCCCGGATTGAAAAAAGGGTGAAGGTATCACGCAAAACGAGGCACCAAAAGGGGCTCGGCCCTTTGTGGCGTCGGGGACAAGGGGCGGCGGCAAAGGGGGCGGCGTCCCTCTTTGTGGCTTGCTCTCTCTCTCCTTTGTTCTCTCCTACTCTTGTTATGTTCTCTCTAGAGCATAAAGTGTGTAGGGAAGGAAGGAAGAGGGTCCTTTATATAGTCCAACAACTCCTTGTTAACTACCTAAAGGACTTATTCTAGTCCTACTAGAATTCAATTTAGTCCCTTCCTTGCAAATTAGTCCCTACTAAGTTTGCAAGGGTTTGCAAAATGATCCTTCTAATTAATTAATCCAATTAATTAATTCCACAATCTAGTACAACTCTATATAGCGTGTGACCCCATAGGTTCTATCTAGTTGGTAGCAACTCTTTGCTAATATGGAGCGGTTTCTAGCAAAACATCCATTCTAGCCAACTAATAGAATAGTCATCTAGACAACCTTGTACAAGTAATTGTCTCATCCCTTTGCCTCCATATCCGGATTGGACACGAGACATACAAGTCACACTCGTATATCCAATCCCTAGTTTCTCGATCCATGGAATAGCCTTATTCGTGCAAATAACATCAATATCCCATATATTGATTTATTTGAGTCTGGCCAGACATTCTATAAGCACTATCCTCGAGTGGCCTTGGATATTTGCTCCCGTTATGTGGGAGGGGCAAATCCTCTCTACGTCCACTACGATCTCTAAGCTTGCTTCTCATTGTATCCAGTACACGCCTTTATAACTACCCAGTTACGGTGTAGCGTTTAACGCTACCAAGATCACAATGATCCACAACTAGAATATCTAGTGACTTCAAGTCTAAGGATGACAATACCATTGTACGCGAGAAGCACTTGTGACTCAACATAACGTGTATGTAGCCTTCTCGGTGATGGGTCAATCCAGTGCAACATTCCGTAATGCACACCTATGTGTTGGATCGTGATATCTCTATATCAATCCAACCCCATACTAGTCTATAGATGATTGTCCCATTTAATCATTATACTCGACTAGGGATATTTAAGATAAACAACACGATTGTAAATCTAAGGACTTCATTATATTAAATATCCAATAAATAATAAATGAATTTCTAGCCAATTACAAATTCATACTAAACTAGATTGCCTCTAGGGCATCTATTCCAACATTACATGTCCAAGGTTCCATATGCTAGCACAGTTGGAAGCCTCATATATGCTATGGTCGGTACTCGACATGACATAGCATTCATTGTTAGTGTGGTTAGTCGTGTTATGGCTCAACCAGGGAAGGACCATTGGCAGGTGGTGAAGCTCATAATCAGGTACTAAAAGGGTACGTCAGACATTGGCCTATGTTATGGGGCTATTGAAGACATCTTGGTAGCTGGGTTCTCGGATTTAGACTATGCAGGGATATTGATAGTAGGAGATCTATGACTAGCTATGTGTTTACTTTGGTAGGCTCTGTTGTGAGTTAGAAGGCGACGCTACAGCCGACGGTGATTTTGTCAACCACGGAGGCGGAGTACACGACTCTCACAGAAGCAGTAAAGAAGGCAGTGTGGCTTAAAGGTAAGGCCAATGATCTAGGCCTACATCAAGATCACGCGATAGACAACTGTGACAGCTTGAGTGCAATTTTCTTGAATAAGGACCAAGTTCATCATGAAAGGACCAAGCATATCAACGTCAGGTATCACTTTCTGAGAAACGAGAGCAGGATCAAGGTGAAGAAGGTGGGGACAGCTGACAACCCCGCGGATATGCTCACCAAGCCGGTTCCAAAGAACAAGTTCCGGCATTGTCTGGAATTGCTCAACATCCTGAGCCAGTGAGCCCTTAGGGGCATGTCGGACCCGGCGAGGTCCAGTGAGTCTCCACAACAGAGACATTGGGTGCGGACGAGGCAAGCCTTACTTGCGAGAAGATGAGTTGTTGTTGCTGCATGAGAGAATTCAAGTCAAGGTGGAGATTTATTGGAGTTGTGTCTTGAATAGGTTGAAGAAATCATCAAGAGCAACAACGGGGACCAAAGGGACCAATATGGAAAGCAAAGAAGCATTCAGGATGTTTTCAGAGGTCGTGGGACCTGGTGGGGAGGTCGCACGACCTGGAGAAAAACATCCGGAGCATCAGGATGTTTGGAGGAGGTCGCAGGACCTGGATCAGAGGTCGCACGACCTGGTCTAGGAGGTCGCACGACCTGGACCACTGGGTCCCACGACCTAGACTGCTCCTGGCGTTTTTTGGAATTGTTTCCTTATCTATCTAGGACGGGTCTAGGTCGGTTCTAAGCACTATAAAGAGGCTCCTAAATGTTTAGAACGTTTATGCACTACAAAGTAGCCGTTCCTCTTAATAAATAAAGGTCTCTCTACGCCGTGGACATAGTTAGCTTGATTTGGGCTAGCGAACCACATAAACTTGATGTTTTGTCGATTATTTCATCGTTCGTGAGGCGCAGGGCCAACTCTAGCTTTTCGGTTGCCCCAAGCGGACAACGAAATTGAGGCCCTTTACATTCAAAAAAAAAACTTAATCATACTAAGAATTAAAATAACAAACATGTAATTGTTATTAAGAGAAGAGAAAGCAATCTGCAGTAGTCGCAGTCCCACCACTGTATGAACACAATTGAATGATTGATGCCGTTCTAAGCTTGGAAGATCCCAACTCAATCATACAATCAACAATCTTGTTTTTCTAAAACTGAAAAAAAAAATTAATTATATCTCAAGCCCACAACAATTAAAATCCTAATTCATAAAAAAAAAACAAAAAAAAAAAAAAAAAACAAAACAAAACAAAATCCCCAATTATTAACACTTAGCATACATAGTAGAAGTACAGAGTGGTCCAGCATCTAGCTATGAACTTCCAATTTTTAGAACTCAGGAGTTGAATCTAACCCAGTAACCATAGCATAAAAAAGGGCGATTTTAACAAAAAGTTATCAAACTGAAAGACGAACAATCCCTAAACCTATCAAAAAAATTCAAATCCTAATTTTTTACATACCTGCTGCAACGTCGATTAGTAATTTGGCAATTGCCAAGAGTACTAATTTCTGAGTGGGTTACGCGCACTATAGAGTCCTGCAGATTATTGAATAGAGATAGGGAGAGCTTGTTTGGAAATCTTGTACGAAGAACTCAAGAATAGATGGAAGAATGGAACCGTCGATTGTGTGAATTTTCACGACCTGAGAGGACGTATTTAACCCAAATCATGGCAACAGTAGAATGGCAAAGGCATAGCGTAATTATGGGGATTGAATTTTCCATCTGTGTTGGAGCCTGCGAGGAAGATGGATCGATAGACCAGAGAGATTTGAGATTTCGAGGAGACGAAATTGGAGAGAGAAAGAACGAATTGTGATGGTAACTGATATGGGCATGAGTTTGACTAAAAATTGATTACTTAATATTTGTTGTAATGAAATTACGAAATTACCCCTGTCCTTTTGAAAAACTAGTGCCCCTCCATGCTCTGGTGCCCCAAGCAGCCGCCTTAATGGCTTAGGGGTAAAGCCGGCCCTGGTGAGGCGTGAGTGATCCTGAGAGGTATAATAATGTGTGTACATATATATTTGAGATAGGTCACTATACTTCCATTTTTGTTCTTTGACGATTTACAATCTGTAGAGCCATGACTTTCGAAAGGTTTAAGAGATGGAAAAGTGAGCAAAACCAGTCATTGCAAACAGAAAATTATGATGTCATTCAAACGATCTGTAAGTGCAAAGTAAAGAATTCTAAAACAGAGAGAACTCAAAGTTATATATATTTCATGGAAGAAATAAATTTTCTCTAAAGCTTGACTCGCTTTAATATATGTGCGAATATAATTATCAAAAAACATCAGCAAAATAATGTCACTCAAACAAAAATAATCCCGAAAATTCAAATAATCTGTTATAGAGATTACTACATAAATAATGTCACTCAAACAAAAATAATCCCGAAAATTCAAATAATCTGTTACAGAGACTACTACATCTTAAGGTTTTTCTTCTCTTTTTTTTTTTTTTTTTTTTTTTTTTGAAAAGAATCTTTAGGTTTTTCTACTGAACCGTTCCCCTTATCTATTTGATCAGCTGCAAGATCCAACTGCAGCTATTATGCTGCTTCATTGGTCTCGACAGTAACAGTTGCTCCGGGAGCGCTCCTCAGAAAATAGTTGGTCACTACTTCATGGCAGACTTGATGGCGATTTTGTTGCCAACCTTTGAGCACAAGCTGTTCGAGGTTTTGAAATGGAGAAATTTGTTGCTCAAGCGATCCGCGTGCTAGGTAAATAACCTGAGCAAACGCAAAGATAACAAAAGATCGTATTAACAAATAGGCTATAATCATATCGGCTACAACAGAAAAATATATTTTATTTAAATGATGCATGTAACTACGTACCTTGATGGTATGAGACGAGAGTACCACTCGTTTTGCACTGGCGAATTTCTGGAACATAAGAATAACCTGTCGAGCAGCGATTTCCTTCATTCTGGTTGTACGAGGTGCATTAACGTGGATGTCGATCTCATTCACACTGTTAAGTTCCTTCACATCAAACAAAGGCGGGGCAGACCCCTTGTACTGAAAATAAACGAGTTTAGGAGCCCAAATGGCGACTACCGCATCCTTTCTCTGAGAATAACTATTGGAGAGTAAGCAAAGACGACACAGTTCAGGACCAAGAATGCCAAAAGAGTCCAAACCCTTCAGGAAACAACTGGTTAAGGTCAAGTCTTTCAAAATTGAACAATGAGAGAAAAACTCCATCCGCGTGTCATAGCTAGGCATGCCAATGGACTTGATATGAAGCCTCTCAAGAGAAGTTAAACGCAAGGGATTGAAGAAATACGGTACGATGTTAGGAGGGCCAGAGCCGTTAAGATTGAAGGATTCCAGCGTTGGACAAGTGAAGTCCCAACATTTGAAGAAGACGGTGTCCCAAGCAGAAATAGATATGTCCAAATGTTTTATGTTCTTGTCGGATGCACACTCGAAAATGCTATGCCAAAAGCGTTCGTGATCATTTATTGTTCCAAAATCTAGTTTGAGACACTGGATGGGGTAGTTGTTGTCTCGGCCTGACAAAACATTGCAAACAAACCGCGAGAAAGAGCGCCACGAAGTGAAATTGTGGCGACTGATGCTGAGATTGTCCAGGCTAGTCCAAATCGAGATCCATCTTCTGGAGAAGAAACTCATTTGGACAGCAATTTCGGTGTCGACGCGATTGAGAATTTGATGAATCAAGGCATTAGGCAAAAGACTAAACCAGTCAACTTCCTGCAAATTTGGTTCCATGGTGATTTCTTCTTGATGCGAAATAGGGGTTTCTCTACAAGAAATTGGCTAGGGCAAGTACTTTTATAACAGCCAAAAGGTGCTAATAGATGCACCTTATTGTCTGTCGCCAAAGGACACATCTTATGGCTATTCAGAAAGCATAGAACTGCCAGAGCAGTTAACAAATTAAACGGTTGGGCTTCTGTAAATAAAATGACAAAATGACTTTTATGGCATGCATAACTTGAAAGTTGACATCATCACCGTCATGGCATTTATATCACCGGCATTTTCTTTTTCTTTCAGAGAGTCACGGCGTCTACTCTATTTTGTGATTTTTTGAACGTTCATAGGCTTTTAATATGAGTTTCTCAAAAAAAAAAAAAAAAAACTCGGATTTTGAATAAGCTTCGTTTGTAGCAATCTGTGATACTTTTTGTGCGCGTGTAAGTGAATCAAATAATCAGTAGGAAGTCATTTATATCATTGGCCTTTTCTTTTTCTTTCAGCGTCTACTCTATTTTGTGATGTTTTGAACGTTGATAAGCAGCACTTAGTACTCGATTATGAGTTTCACAAAAAAAAAAAAAAAAAGAATACTCGATTTTGAATAAGCTTCGTTTGTAGCAATCTGTGGTGTTTTTTGTGCGCGTGTAAGTGAATCTAATAATCAGTAGGAAGTCTTGTGATGTTGATACCAATAAATCTACTTACCTTGCAATACATTTGTGAAAGAATGTCATATTGAACTACCTCAACAATTAAATCTTTTTATTCATTCAGAATATCACAAACGTTACCAGATTAAGGTAGCATACCTCCACCATAACGTTCATTCCGATCACGGGAATCGTGGTTGTATCGAATATCGAATGCAAGCTGCGAGACACAATCAAAGCCATTGTAATCCTTTAATCCCATTTTGCTAAGTGTTGGGTAAATTCTCAACTTGCCTCAGCAAATCCTCGATAATCATGACGTCTTGGACGTTGCGCTCACGGTAGGGGTTCCTCTGTCTGAACCCGTTGATAGCAAATTGCTATCGCTCGGGCACACACACTACACAAATACACATTACCACACTACTAATTTTATATTTTAATTGACTGATTCATAAAATTGCGGTTACATCTTGTTCAAATAGAAAATCAACTAACCCTAACTAGACGGTTCGACTCTAGGGGCCGGGGGAAAAACGACAAGAAAACCCGGTTCATTATTTAACAAAATAATGTGATTAAAATAAATACTAACTAACGCTAATTAATAAATAAATAATGAAATACTAACTAACTATTAACTATGTATACAACGGATCGGGTGGCTCGTATCAACTACCCTGTGGTTGAAAACACATTGTCCTCAAAGTGAATGTGATGAAAATATCTTCAATAAGCAGGGTAATTGATGCGGGTCACCCGATCCGCTATTTACCTAGTTAATAGTTAGTTAATATTTAATTAATTAATTATTAAGTATTTTTAGCTAGTAATTATTTAATTATGTTATTTAGTTAAATAACGAACCATCTAGTAAGGGTTAGTTGATTTTCTATTTAAACAAGATGTAACCGCAATTTTATGAATCGATCAATCAAAATATCAAATTAGTAGTGTGGTAATGTGTATTCATGTAGTGTGTGTGCCCGAGCGATATCAATTTGCTATCAACATGTTCTGACAGAGAAAGACCCCCATCGTGAGCGCAATGTCCAAGACGTCATGATGATCAAGGATTGCAGAGGCAAGTTGAGAACTCAAACCAGCGCTTGGCGGTTCAGAATTTTTAGCGACAAGTTTAATATCCGACCAACACTTAGAAAAATGGGAATTAAAGGATTACAATGGCGTTTATTGTGACTCGCGGCTCGCATTTGATATTCGGAACAACCGTGATTCCCTTGATCGAAATGAGCGTTATGGTGGAGGTATGCTACAATATGGTAACGTTTTTTATTTTTCAAATGAATGAAGAGATTTAATTGTTGAGGTATTTCAACATGTTTCATATGATGCATTTTTTATGAGGGTATTTTATTGTCATGTGAACGTGAGGTGGATAGGCGAACCCTCCAGTTTATAATGACTATGAAGACGAAGATGAAGATTTCGTTGAGGAAGCTCACAAGCAGGCTTCATATCCTCCTATTGTCTATGAGGTAATGTTAAATTTTAATCCATTAGTTTTTCCATCAGAAGTTGTTATCCAAGATAAACATGAAAATGAAGGGGTGAGAATTGAATTAGAATAGTTAATGGTTTTTCCAATCTAGCTACCATCTTTCCAATGTGATCCCGAGTCAATAATTCGAGTGTCTAAATATAACTCGAAGACGAGTTCTCTTGAAGAGGGGGTTGAATGATGCAGAAAGTAATTCCTGGGAAAGTTATTTGAGTCCAGAAAAACAGTTTATGTCCAGACGCAAAATCAAGGGCATAGTTAAATTCTTGGAGAACTGGACCAAGCCACACATTCATCTAACTACAAACAACGTTCTAAGAAGAGCTTGTGAAAAAGTCACAACCAGTGTCCTTCTTTGGCCAAAATTTCCTGTTTAATGGTCGAAACTATCAAATTTGTGATTTTTAATAATACTTTGTTTCTTCGTAATTAGGTCAATTTAAATCCAACTTGGGTTATTCTTTTCGGCTATTTAAGTCCGACTTGTTGACTATTTTTTATAGTTTATTAATTAGTAATATTTTCATAAAATATGGAGTTATATCATGTGTTTTTTCCATCCTCCCCTTTAGCTTTGCTGCTTGATCACGCTCGTGCGGTATTCGGTACCAGCCCGGCGTCATGAATCCAACCTTATAGATCCAAGTAATCAGAATATATATCTCACAACATCAATATGAAAGCTGATAATTCAATCCTTCTGAATTAATGTGGTGTATAAACTCATAGGATTTATGCTTTGAAGATGATGAAATACATGATTGATTTGAGAGACATGTTCAAAGCTCCAAAACTATGAAGCTTAAAATGCTTATATTCTTGCTATACTTGCTGACAGATTTCTGTGTTGCATGACTTGAATTTGATTCCAAGGTTGATTATAGACTTTATATTGTCTCTTAAAAATATTCTTGAGCTTATATATTGAGTTTATATTGCTAGAAAAGTGTACAGATTGTATGGCTTAAGGATTACTGGATGATGGCCAAAGCTTTGAAGGTGGTCAAAGCTCCAAAGCATTGAAAGTTGTTCTGGATTCTTGCTTATGGTATACTGGCTAACAAATCTTTGATGCGGGGTGACGTATCAGGCTGTGTGATTGTTTATTGACTTGTTCTGAATCATATTCTTAATATTGATTATTATTTGGATATATTTATAGAATGTTTACTGTCATAAAATAGTTATGCTTTTTGGTTTAAAATTGTCTAGGAAACAGGTCATTCTATTCATGCTATTTAATCTGGATTGTGTCTTAACTTGTGTTCAAGTTTTTGCAGGGCTATACTTTGATCAAATCTGGATGATCGCGTCAAGAGAGTCGTTTGAATTTAGTTGTTAAAGATAGTTGTTAGGTTGTTGAGTTTTTGCAGGAGTTAGTTCCTAAAATCTCTCAAGTTGTTGCTGCCAATTTGTTATAAATAGAATTTCAAATTCAAGCAGCTACAGAGAAGTGATTAACAAAGAATATACATAGGAGATCAACCAACAACTCTTCAACCGTTCAAATATATTAAGAGCTCAACATTTTATAAGATCATTCATCTCAATCATTCCAGATTTCTGAATAACACTTGAAGCTTAATTGCTTATTTTGTTTTCTGTGTTCTTCATATTTGTGCTTAATCTGTGTATTCATTAGAATTCCTAAACCTCGTTGACTTTAGAAGTTTAAGTTGTTCAAGTGGAAAACAAGATCTTATTGTTTCAATAGATTGTAGCTGAAACAAGATTGGTTTGGAACCACAAGTTGTATAGCTATAAGGGAATTTACTTAGGGTTGAGATCTAGGGCTAGGTTTGTGATTAATAAGAAGTTGTTCAAATTCTGAAGGGATAGTATCCCTCAGGCAGAGAGAATGCCCATTGGTGGCTGAACTTTGTAAAAAAACACTGTGCTCATTTGCTTTACATTGCTACATTCCATTCTCTTTACAAAACTGATCAACACAGAGTTTCTCAAAAGCTTTGGAGAAGTTCTTACTTTAATCTTTGAAGCTTCAAACATCTTCAAACATTTTCAAACTATTACAGTAATTGTTCAAAGCTTTGATAATCTATCAAACATATGTGTTAAGTTTCAAAATACCATTTTTAGCAAAAAATTACGTACTCTACTCAACCCCCCCCCCCCATCCCTTCTAGAGTATCTTGATCTTGTATTTTACCTGCATTACACACTTTCAATTGGTATCAGAGCTTGGGTCACAGTAAAGATCTAACAATCTTTTGACAATGAGTAATGTAGGTGATGTTAGATTCTCACAGGGAAGAGCAGCCAACAGATCTCCACTGTTATGTGGTGAAAACTTTGTAAATTAGAAAGCGTTGATGTAAATTGTCATCATAGCTCATGAAATGGAGCTATGGTCAATCACTCAAAAAGGTCCCTATATATTCTATTCTACTGCAGATGGGATCAAAACTATCAAAATTGAAGATGATCTTTCAATTACTGAATTGGAGAAGGTATCAAAGAATTATAAAGCTATGAACTTATATTGTGCTCTTATTGCAAATGAGTTCAACTAGATATCCAACTATAAAAGGGCCAAGGAGATATGGGACAAACTGGTGGTGACATATGAAGGAACCAGCCAGGTCAAGCAAACAAAAATCGACATTCTCCTAAGGCAGTATGAGCTATTCAAGATGAATTCTAATGAATCCATCAAAGACATGTTCAAAAGGTTCATAGACATTGTGAATAATCTAGAATCCTTGGGGAAAGCATTCTCCAATGAAGAAAATGTCGGAAAGATTCTAAGAAGCCTTCCAAAAGCCAAGTGGGAATCAAAGACCACTGCAATTGAGAAAGCTCGGGATTTGAGACTTCTGGATCTAGATGATATGCAAGGCAAGCTGCTCACTCATGTGATCTCTATGAAAGAAGTGGACGGTGATGTGAGTGACAACATCAAGAACCTGACACTCAAGGAAAAAGACAATGAAAAGTCCTAAAGCCTTGAACAAGAAGATGATGATGATGAGGAGGAAGCTTTATCCTTGATCTCCAAATCTTTGACCAGAATCTAAAGTCTTGAACTTCTTTGAATGTGGAGATGCAGATCACCTGGTGAGGGTTTGTCCACAAAATAAGAAGAACATGCATTTGTCTAAGAAGGAAAATGACATCAGAATGAAGAAAGTTATGGTTGTCTCATGGAGTGATTCTGATTTCTCAAGTGATTCAGATTCAGATAAAGAACAAGCCAATCCATGTCTAATGGCTGAGCACAGCTCACAAAGACACATTGAGGAAATGGTAAAAAAAATTACTTGCTAGTTATTCTGATGTGTTTACCTGAAATCCTCAAAAGCATGTTTTTAAATGAGGAATGTTACAGAAATGAGATTGAAACTTTGAAGGTAAAAGTTCATGATCAAGCAAAGTAAAATTTAGATTTGGCTTTTCTCAATAAGACTCTTGAAGTATCTAAGTCAAAAATTGACAGACTTCAAAGCCTTGGACAGCAGGCTCAAAGCGTTGAAGGAACAAGTAAAGGAAGTTGTGAATCAAAATACTATTTTAACTGATAAGTATGTTGATCTGAAACATCATTCGGATGATTTAGAACAACAGAACACTTCTTTGACTGAGAAACTTCAAGAATCAAGGAAAGTTTTATCAAAATTTGCTGGCTCAGAACAAAACCTTAATCTCATGCTTGGGGAAAGTCTGCATTCTGTACACAAAAGAGGAATTGGTTACAATATAAATTTTCCAAATAAGAACCATACCACCTTTGTGAAATCAAGAAACAGACATTTTCCAAAATGTTTATTCTGTGGAAAGCTTGGTCATGTTAAGCTAACTTTCCCCTCTAGAATGATAGAATATCAAATAATGAGGAATATCTATCCTTATCAGCTTAAGGGACAAGTGAGGCAGATTTGGGTTCCTAAAGGAGTCAGACCACCTAATATGGTTGATTCTGAATATGAATCCAGGTTCTACACTTGGTCTAACAGCATGTTAAGTCATTGATTGAATTTTGCAGGCTGTCACCAAGGCTAAGGATTAGAAATGGATTATGGATAATGATTGCTCCAGTAATATGAGTGGAAAGAAGTATCTATTCACATAACTTAAAGAGCTATCTGGAGGAACAATCACACTTGGTGACAAGGCAAAATTCAACATTATTGGCACAGGTAGTATTCGTAATGAATCTGCAAGTTCTATTTCTGATGTTTATCTTGTGGATGGTTTGAAGTATAATTTGCTTAGTATCTCTCAATTATGTGATAAGGGTAATAAGGTTATTTTTTACAAGGAGAAATGTGTGGTGCAAAAATCTGGCAATTGCATACTCACTGTTCTAAGGTCATACAATATTCATGCTATGAGTACCAACAAAATTGCAGGAGAAAGTCTGAAGTGTCTCAAAGATTTGAAGGAAGATTCAAAGCTTTGGCATAGAAAAATTGGGCATATAAGCATACACACAATGAACAAACTTATATCAAAGGACTTGGTTAGAGGATTACCAGCTATGAAATTTGAAGATGATGAGATATGCAAGGCATGTACCCAAGGTAAACAGACAAGGAGCTCATTCAAGCCAAAGAATCTTGTAAGTACTACTAGATCCTTAGAGATTATGCATATGGACTTATGTGGTCATACGAGAGTTCCAACACCCAAAGGTAAAAGGTATGCGCTTGTTGTGGTAGATGATTACTCTAGATTTACTCGGGTTATGTTTATTAGAGAAAAATCAAAAGCACTACATGAATTTTCAAAACTTTGCAAAGCGCTTCAAACTTTGAAAAACCTACATGTTGCTTATGTTAGGAGCGATCATGGCAGAGAATTTGATCAACTTAACTTTGATTTACTTTGTGCACAACATGACATGTCACCCAACTTTTCTGCACCTAGAACTCCTCAACGGAACGGAGTAGTTGAGAAGATTAATAGGACACTTGAAGATATGTATAGAACCATGCTTATTGAAAACCATTTGCCAAAATATCTTTGGTAAGAAGTTGTTAACACTGCCAACTATATGCTTAATAGATGCTTGATTAGGCCTATTTTAAAGAAAACTCCATATGATCTTTTTAAGGGCAGAAAGCCAAGTGTTTCTTATTTTAAAACATTTTGGTTGTACATGTCATAATGGCAAGGATAATCTTGGTAAATTTGATGCTAGAAGTGATGAAGGTGTATTTCTTGGTTATTCTCAATCTAGCAAAGCATATAGAGTTTTCAATAAAAGAATCAAAGTTGTAGAAGAGAGCATTCATGTGATTTTTGATAAAAGCAATGATGGTTCCTTGAGTGATGGTTTTGCAGATCTCAATCTAAATAAGTGTAAAGCATATGATGATATTGAGAAAGATAAAAGCCGCAAAACTAACCTGCAGGAATAGCCAAGAAAATCTCAAAGGTTTGAACAACTTCCCGAACCAAATCCTTAAAGCCTTGAGACTGGAAATCACAGATCACAAAGTGCTCAAGCCACTACTTCAACATCTCACAGCTTTGGAGAACATCCAGAACCTTAGTTTGAAAATAAGAAATCGAAAGTTATTTAAAATCATCCACAAGAGAATATCATCTCAAATCCAAACACTGGTACACAGACCAGAGAATAGTTGACAAACTTGTGTGCCTTCAATGCCTTCGTATCACTTGTAGAACCTAAGAATTCAAAGGAGGCATTAAAAGAAGCAGATTGGATCATTGCAATGTAGAGCTGAATGAATTTGAGAGGAACACGGTATGGAAATTAGTTTCTAAACCAATGACTCGGTCGGTAATTGGAACCAGATGGGTGTTCAGAAACAATCTTGATGAGAATGGTAAGGTTGCAAGGAACACAAGCAGACTTGTGGCACAGAGCTATAATCAAGAAGAATGTATTGATTATAAGGATACATTTGCTCCTGTTGCCAGTTTAGAAGCTATTAGAGTACTTATTGCATTTGGATCTCACAAACACGTAAAGGTTTATCAAATGGATGTCAAATGTGATTTCTTAAATGGCTATTTACAAGAAGAAGTATATGTTGCTCAACCTCCTGGTTTTAAAAAGATGAACATTTCCTGACAAATCTCTCTATGGCCTCAAACAAGCGCCAAGGGCTTGGTATGACATACTTTCTAAATATTTTGCTTGAAAATAATTTTAGGAGAGGCCTAGTAGACAAAACTCTTTTCATTAAGACTCGTGAAAAAGATTAGTGGTACAGATTTTTGTTGATGATATATTGGTTGGTGCTACTAATGATGCTCTGTCAAAAGAGTTTCATAGTCTAGTGTGCATGGAATTTGAGATGAGCTTGGTGGGAGACTTAAATTTATTTCTTGGACTTCATGTACATACAATGAAGAAAGGAATTTTTGTGCGTCAAGGCAAATATACCAAGGACTTGCTGAATAAATATAACATGTCTCAGTCCAAGGTAGCCAAGACTCCCATGAGTTCTTCATTATCCTTAGACAATGATACAAATGGTGAGAGTGTGAATCAAAAGGAATACAGAGGTATGATTGGTTCCCTATTTTATTTGACTGCTAGTAGACCAGATATCATGTTTAGTGTATGTATGTATGCAAGATTTCAAGAAGATCCTAAGTAATGTCACTTAGTTGTTGTAAAAAGAATTTTTAGATATTTGAATGGTACCAAAGACTTAGAGCTTTGGTATCCAAAAAAGTCTAATTTCTCTTTGAGTGGTTATTCAGATGCAGACTTTGTAGGATACAAATTTAACAGGAATAGAACTTTAGGGTGTTTCCAATTCCTTAGCTCATCACTGATAAGCTGGCACTCAAAGAATTCAAACTCATAAGCCTTGACAACTGCAGAAGTTGAATACATAGCAGCTAAAGCTTGTTTCTTACAAGTGTTGTCGATTGCTCAACAGATGAGAGACCTTGGCTATGATTTCAGAGATGTGCCTATCAAGTGTGACAACACAAGTGTCATTTCAATCAAAAAGAATCATGTGCAACACTCCAGAACTAAACACATTGATGTAAGACACCATTTCATAAGAGATCATGTGGAGAAAGGTGATGTGTCTTTATCTTTTGTATCTACTACTATGCAGCTTTCTGATATTTTCCTTAGACCATTGTCAGATGAATGGTTTGCAGCTCTAAGGCTGGAAGCGGGCATCCTACACAAGGATGCATTGGTTTAGGGGGAGTATTAGATTATTTTTGTTGTTTGTCTGAAATTCTCAAAGCCTTGAAAAATATTTTCCCAAGTCTTGGAAGTATTTTTTATTGTTCTGCTGATTATATTGAATAATTGGATCAAATAATATTTGACATTATCTTAATATATATTTGAATAATATAATCTTGTTCAAAGAATTTTCAAAAAATATCTTAAAATATCCTTTTCTGGTACATTTTAGATAACTTTCAAAAGAGTCCTTTTTAGTCTAAGTTCAAACTCTTTTCCTACTTTTAAGCAAATCAATCCAGGCATTCTCTTCTATCTATCTCAATCTTTATCTTCGTCTCTCTCTCTATCTCTCTTTCTCTCTCCAATCTTTCTATATCTCTTCAAACCATAAACCCTAATGGAGCGAAAATCACAAAGGATTCAGCAGCAGAGTAAAGGTTCTTCAATGGGAAGAAGAGAGGGGAAATAGAAACGCAAAGATCACTATATCATATTCAGATTCTGGGAAAACTACAAGCATGCAAAAATTTTCTCCTCCAGCAAAGAAGATCAGAAAGGAGAAGGATGTGCATGAAATAAGATCTGGTTCTGGGAAGGAACAGGGAGAAAGCAAGAAGGATCAGGGAGACAGCAAGAAGAAAGAGGGCGAAAAGAATAAGAAGCCAGAAGAAGAAAAAGAATGGTGATCAGACACCAGAGAAGGAGACAAGAAGGATGCGTTAGGAGTAATGTCAAGTCTAACACATGGGTATGCATTAGGAGTAATGTCATACTGGATTGACCCACGACGAGAAGGATGCATTATAAGTCACAATCACTTCTCTTAGTGCTAATGGTATTGTGATCCTTAGACTTGAAGTCACTAGATACTCTAGTTTTGGAATATCGTGCTTTGATATTATCAAACGTTGCGCCTTAACCGGGTAACTATAAAGATAGTTATCGAGCATGGTAGGAAGCAAGCTTAGAGATCAAAGTGACGTAGAGAGGATTTTCCCCTCCCACATAATGGGAGAAAATATACATGGGACACTCGAGGGATGGTGCTTATAGAATGTCTGGCCAGACTCAGATAAATCAATATGGAGATATTGATGTTATCTGCTCGCATAAGCATATTCCCAGAATAGAGAAACAATGGATTGAATATACGAGTTTGACTATCATGTCTCGTGTCCAATCCAGATATGGAGACAAAGGGATAACACAATACATGAACATTGGGAAAAAGATTTATCGGATCACTGACTTATTTCTATTAGTTTGGTGGCATGGATGTGTTGTTAGACACCGCTCCATGTTAGTAAATAGTTACTACAAACTAAGTAGAAACCTATGGGGTCACACACCGGATGGATTGAATTGGATATGGGTATTGATTAGTTGGACTAATTAATAAAAGGATCATAAGGTAACCACAAGCAAACTTAGTAGGACTAGTTTGCAAGTGGACTAATCCATGTAAGGACATGATTAGTATATGGGGCTTTTGTGTAGTTCATAAAGATTTATTACTATATAAAGGAACTCTAGCTTGTTATTTCTCAAGACTAAGTCATTATTGAGAGAACATAAAAAATAAAGAGAGAGAGAGCCAAAGCAAGAAGGCCAAAGCCTCCTTACCCGTCTGCCCCCTTGCCGTCGGCCTCCATAGGCGCCAACTTGGTGCCTTGTTTTGCGTGATCTGTTCTGCCTTCTTTGGTTGCTAGCTCAACGCGGTGGGAACGAATCCAATCAAGAATCCAAGGTCAGGATAATCGTAGAGACGAAGACACTATTCTTCGTGTGATCTCCCAAACTAAGGTACACATCTATTATGCCCTTATCATGTTATGATGGCTTGTATGTGATCCTTGGAGGGATTTGAGCAGGATTAATTTTGTTATTCCGCTGCGTAACCTACTTCAAAACCCTACAGTGGTATCACAGCCACATGTCGTAGCACATAACATGACCACATGTGTTACAGTTTTTCAGTTTATACACCGTATTATTGATATTACGCGAAAACTGAAATTAACTGGCATATTAGATGCAAATTGAATTTTATTGAAGTCAAACAAGACCTAATTTAACATGGGATGTGAAGATTTGTGAGTTTGATCACATAGGATGTGAATAATTTTGAATCTAGGAGCTAGGGTTTGGACACAAGCTTGAAAAAAAGGTTTTTCAAACCTGGAAACAACTAAGCTTTGGCAAAACGGCAAGGAATTGTTTTGGAAACAATTCCATAGGAAGTTCGGCCCCTATAGGGACCGCCCCCTTGCCTTGCCGCCCAATCTAGGGCACGGCCAAGGGGTTGGTCCGGCCTAGCGTACGGCCTAGCCGCGCCTGAGGCTCGGCCGACCGCCCCAAGTCCTTACTTTGGTCGGTGGTTCGTCCATGGTGGTTGGTGGACTCCTTGGACTATTTTGACCCTAGTTGCCTAATTCCAAAATAAAATTGAACAAGCGCGTTAAAAATTGGTTTTAACTGTATTTTGTGCTTTGTTGCATGGTGGATGGATATGGCCTAGGTTGTGGATGTTTACTTTTTATGGTTTGGTTTACGACCTGCGAGCTGATCAAATTAATGTAATAGTTAGTTAATTTTACGGCCTGCGAGCTGATCATCTTCTCAACATGTGAGGTTTTATTTATTTATTCATTTATTTATTTATTTATTCTAGATTTTAGGCTAGAATCAGAATATTTAGATGATAGCCAAGAGCATGGAGAAGAACACCGGAGGGCCAAGAAGCCATAGAGACGATGTAGACTCCCATCCTAGGCGTGCGGCTATGGTGGAGCACATGGAGATGAGCTTGTAACTTTAGGGCATGTAGATATTATCATTAGCTTGGTAATATCTTAGTCTAGGGGCCATATCCAGGCCACGTTATTTTTCTTTTGTGGATGTTTATTATTTATGTCTTGTTATTTATTTTTGTGTGTATGGATGATACAAGCAAAACGTTAACAGAATAATTATAAACAAGTTTGATATTTCATTGTGGATTGCCCAATCCAAATAAGTGGATCATGTTGATGAGATCAATCAAACAATTAGATAATGACATTTAAATCCCTCAATGGAAATATTGCGTTTTTCCTTCTCTTGCCTAAACACCCTTCATGATCAAGGTCCATTAAATTCGGGCTTGCCAAAGCAAGGCATTTTAATTCACCTTGGTATGTTGCGGCGACACAAGCAAGTAATGTGTGATTGTTGAAGCAAGAGGTTGGACGCAACTGGGCGAAATCAATTGGATTGATGAGCCTAGAGGCATGACAATTAGGTGTTATCTAAAGAATAATTAATAAGAGATTATATGCCTAATTGGACCAAGAGTTGCATGGGATGAAATTGGAAGGGTTTTCCCTAAATAGCCAATTCTTGGGTGACTTGACAAAGCAAGCTCAAGAAGAAGTGAAATATTGATCTTGGACTCACTAGAAAATAGAAATGATATTTTTCATTAGTGGTGAGGGCTATTAATCCAAGAAAAATAGTGGGAGCTATATTTAATGATCTAGCCATTATTGAATATAGTTAAAATGTTCAATATACTAAGATTGCATATTTCTCGTTATGTAGAATTCCAATGGCAAACAATCATGCATCGACTTGATCCCTGCGATCAGTCCTTGAGAAGGACAAGTTGTCTGGAACGCATTTCCTTGACTGGTACAGAAACTTAAGGATCGTCCTTTAGAAAGAAAAGAAACTGTACTTCTTAGAAAATTCTATACCTGAAACACCCCAGGATGAGTCCGTTCTAGCTGCCGTGAGAGCACATCAAAAAAATGTGGATGATTCTAATGATGTGACTTGTCTCATGCTTTGCACCATGAACTTTGAGCTTCAGAAGCAACACGAGAACATGGAAGCCTACGATATGATCGAACACTTGAAACAGCTATTTCAAGAACAGGCAAGGCATGAGCGGTATGAAGTGTTGATAACTCCTTAATAAGATTTATCATACGTACACTTTACATTCTTATTTGTGTGCCTTTCGGTGCAAAGTAACGAGATTTGAGCCAAAATATAAAGAAAATGCACTTTTGGATGTCTTTGAGCTTTAATGCACAATCCGGGCGTTTCTTAATGGTTTTTGAGTATGATTTTGATAATTTATCACATTTGATCTCCGCGGTAGTGTTTTTGTTGTTGTTTGATAGGAATTACGCATGCGGGAATCAAGTGGAGAGAAGAAACGAGCTTCGGAATAGAAGAAAAGACGAAATTGGTGCGTTTTGGATGTTTTCGCCAAATATTGGGCAATAATTGAGAAAAACGATAAAATCATCCGGAAATGGGAATTTCTCTACATGGATGAAGTCTACGTTGCAAAACGAATTCAAATGTGAAAAAATCACATTTATCGGAGTCCGGATGAGAAAGTTATGCCAAAAAGGATGCTCAAGAGAGTAAAACGAGGCTAAAAACATCCGGAAATGCAAAACGTGCTTTGGAATGTATAAAATTTAGGAATAAAATATTCCCCGGACTTTGTAAATGTTTTATGGTAAAAAGGGGGTCTCGGAGACAAGGAGATCCTTCGGAAAGCAAGAGTACGATCGAAGAAGTGAAAAAATAACCAAAAAGGATGTTTTTGGGTGACCCAGACTTCTCTTCGTACGAAGAGATTTGTCATCGTACGAAAAGATTATACTTAGCCAAATTTTGAGTTGCTGAAAATGTCTTCCCAAAACAGCTTGCAATACTTATCTGGGAAGGTCTTCCTACGAAGAGAAAAATTCTTCGTACGAAGACTCTTCCTACGAAGGTCTTCCTATGAAGATAAAAAGTATTCGTACGAAGACTCTTCCTACGAAGAAAAAAGTCTTCCTACCAGAGATCGCCAGAAACAGCAGATTCGTTGGGGCTTTGTGTAATTACTTGTAACTTGTTCTAAACACTATGGAAACATATTAGAACGGGTTAGGTCATAGTTTTTCAGTATCTTTGAGTTGGAGACAAGTGCTTGGAGCTACGGGGATCTTAGGAGACCCTTTGTTTGATATTTTCTCTTCTCTCTCTCTAGTTTTTGGTTTATTATCATGAAACTTTGTATCTAGATCATGTATTTATGCAGCTAAACCCTCTTTTGCTGGGAATTCTCATTTGGTAGCTTGGGTTTGATATGAACTTGATGTTTTGGGATTGTGATTCACGTTTAAACTTAATTAAGCATGTTCTTCTATCATTATGAAAAGTTTATGTTAAATCTCTATCTTTCTTGCGCGTAGCTAACGTAGGATTGATCTTAATTAGGATTCACGCGGTAACTCCGTAATTATTGGTCGGTAAATTGAACTTTTCACCTAGTTGTATCACTACTTGGTAACTCGGTAGTGTTGATTATGATCATAAAGTAGAAAATGAACGTAATGCATGCTTAAAATTGAATTAGGCTTGGTAACTCGGTTTAAATTTGATTTTAGACATAGACAACTTGTTTGGTAACTTGGTGAGTTGTGTAGTGCTTGATTAATAATTGAAGACATGTTAGTGTTTCATGAATCAAAACATAACTCATATCATCCCTAGTGAACCTAGAGAATTCCCGGTATTTTTCCTCTTACTAGAAAATTCATAAATCACTCTTTGTTAATCCTGAACCATTCCACCCGATTAATTGAGAATCTTGTTATTTTTATTTTAGTAGAACTATAAAAACAAACAACTTTGTGTTTGCCCACATAAGGTTTAAGATAATAACTGGTTGAACAAAGTCCCTTGGGTTCGATAACCCGGATTTCTGGATATTACTACACACGACGGTCGTACACTTGTGGTAAGATCGTGTAAAGTTTTTGGCGCCGTTGCCGGGGAATTCCGTTGAATTAGTTAGAATATTAACTTTAGGGAATTTTATTTCTTTTCTTTTTTTTATTTATTTGTCGATCTCACCTGCTTCCTAGCGAATTATTCTGCAGGTATCTTGATGATCATGTGGGGGCATAATTCTTATGGGAAAGCTCCACGCTATTCACCGTACTATTCCTATGGAGATATGTACACCTATCCTAGTGGAAATCAAGAAGATGGGGAGCTGAAAGAAATATTGAAGCTCCTAATAGCTAAAATGGACAGAACGGAGGAAGAGATTAATAGGATGTATGACACTGTCCAACTTCAGGGACAACGCTTGGCAGAACTTCGAGTGCATTGGCATATGCAAATAATGACGATGGGCCAAGTAATAGGTCCTGGGGCTGCTTCAGACTCAGATTCGGACTCAGATTGGGATGATATTGTGAATCCTATACAGCTTGTGCCTCGCATAATTCCGGAGTCATGGCATGTATGGGAGAGTGTGGATATCACTAGCTTATGGCCCACTGAAGATATTTGCTTTGAAGAAAGTCATGAAGCTAAGGAATTACGGCAGGGAGATGTTTGCAAGGACATGTATCAAGAAAGTCTTCAGTCTAATCCTTATCTTTTGGAGATAATAAAATGGGGTGAATCACATGAGGAAGAACAAAGACCCCAATTTTATGCAATACATGATTTGCCACCTGTGATTCCAAGACAAGAGCTAGGAAAGGAAGCAGTCAAGACGGCACTCCTTGCCATTACTGTTTCAGCTGAGATTCTATTTCCACATAACCAATCCTCAATGATATTGATTTTGAAGAATTGGAATAAGAATAAGAATAAGAATAAGAATAAGAAGAAGAAGAAGAAGAAGAAGAAGAAGAAGAAGAAGAAGAAGAAGAAGAAGAAGAAGAAGAAGAAGAAGAAGAAGAAGAAGAAGAAGAAGAAGAAGACGAAAGGTACAATGGGTCATGATGTGGTGAATGAATTCTCGAGAAGACCGGTGATCAAGGAGTGGAAGCGCAAGAAGAATAAATTTTCAAAGGCCGTCTGTTACAACTTCTTCTTGCCATATGTGTCTCATGCATGCTCACTTGAGAAGATAAAAAAAAGAGAGACGATGGTGGAAGAATAAAAAG
Organism: Linanthus parryae; assembly: GCA_023055425.1. Taxonomy (NCBI): domain Eukaryota; kingdom Viridiplantae; phylum Streptophyta; class Magnoliopsida; order Ericales; family Polemoniaceae; genus Linanthus; species Linanthus parryae. Next base: position 39,192,638 of record JALGPY010000003.1, read on the forward strand.
TGGAGAGAAAACCCTCCTTAACATATTTTGAGGTAACTGGGCCGGGTCGTCGACCTTAAATTACAAGACGCTTGTTGGAAGGCAACCCAACCTATTTATGCTTTAATTAGGGAGTGAGTTTTTAATACAGTTGTGTGTGTTTTTATTTATTTATGTGGAGAGATGAGAGAGAGAGAGGGACTAATGATGTTTCCAAGTGACATATATGTGCAGGTTATGGTAGAATCTACCCCAGTGTTCCATGGCACACATGACCTTCACAGGGGCTTGCATTGGCGAGTTGGAGATTCTTCAGACATGGATTTTAGCTGAGGAGGCAGTCGACCCCGGTGTGCGAGAACACGCTGACTATATAGGAGCATGGTGGCACCACTAGTGCTTGGAGATTGCTTGGAGTGGATTTCGTCCCCACCCTTGAGGTGGTTGTGAGTATTTCTTTTCTCTTGCCGAAATTAGGTGTTTCTTTTGTATGTCATAGCTCCATCTCGTCAATTGGCCTTTCACATTGATTGCTGAGTTCTCTTGTATGATCTCTAAATTCGTTAAGGAGAACGAATCATTCAGTGTGGGGGTGGTTTAACTATTTACTAGCCGATGTGTTTGCATAGCCAGTTACATGTAGGATGTGTTTAGATTGTATTTTGAGTCAGTATATTGGTTTATGTTATGTTTTTACTTATATTGTCGTATTGTGTAGGATAGATTGATATATTGTTTGCATTTTTAAATAATTGAGTATACCCACCAAGAAAGTAAATTGTGTAGAGTCAAACTTTTTCGAGTCAAAGCCTTGCATATATAGTTAGGATCTTATTAAAAAATTAAAAAAAAAATAGAAAATAGAAAATTTTGAGAAAAGGCAATTGAGAAAGCATATACTTGGTTGGTTTAGTGAGATGTGAAAACTTTAGGCATAGGGTGTGAATTCTGACCGAGAGTGACAATTTTAATTCCCCCTAGTAAGTATGGAGGGAATCTCATTACGAGGATGCCTATCTATTTTTTTTTAAACTGGAATTAAATTTTAAAAGCTAAAGTGTGTGCCGTTTTTCTCTTAAAAGAGTTGAGCTTGGTGTTTGCTAAACAAGCCGAACTTTCATGTTGTCCGTCTTAGGTAGTCGCCAGCCCGCCTCGTAGTGGCACACAGAACAGCTGTGCGAGGATGTGTATTAGAGCACTCACTGCTTTTAGATCTTACCTTGTAGGACCACTAGTAAACCCTAATTGATCCTTGGATTCATTGTTAGCCTTTATGATCTAGGGAGACGATTATTGGCCTTCATCATATATCGTTTAGAATCACCTTTCTAGAGCGTCACGAGAGAGCAGTAGTTGAGGGTGTTAGTTGAGGGAGTGCTTCATTACATATTTTTGTGACTTCTGCAGATCGCATATGCTTCATTGGATATCTACGAGGGAATGCGAGGGTGAGTGAGTTGGCTTGCACACTAAGGTATGGCGGTGTTCCATGTCATTACATCGTGGACACATTAGTGGAGAGCCTAAGTGCGTGATGTCTAATCCGCACAAAAATGGGGTTGGTTGTATTTAATTGGTGGCATGTGCTAGGTACCAGATTTTTATCAACTTGGTGTAGGAGGTTCGATTGGATTAGGCACGTGACATATCTTATCTGACTACTTGAGAGGGAATGTGACTACATTCTAGTGTGGGGGTGTCGACATTTGACTACGGACATAGAGATTGTGGATTTGATAACTCCACCCCATACATGCTTTTACGAAATTTGCGGTTGTGTTGGCATTGTTTGATTCTTGAAGAAGCATCACTCGTATATTATATTGATATTTGATTGAGAGAAAAAGAAAAATATATATAGAAAAAAAAAGAAAAAAAAAAAGAGAGAGAGAAAAAGGAAATAAAATATGCTTATTGAAAACGAGTGGTGAAAGTTCCTAGTTCCGGATTTAAGACAAAGATGAGTTTGCACATTATTTGCTTTGATGGCCACAACATTGACATGGTACCGGGGTTTGAGGAGATTGAGGGCCGGAGTCGGTGAGATTCGGGTTGTGGATTCCTATCATCATGGTGAGGGTGTGTGAGATATGGGGTGATGAGTTTATGTGACGCTTTAGGATTTGTTTCTTCATTCAATTTATATCATTTTTGTCCTTAAGCTTCATTATATTTGACCATTAGCGGAACAGGAGCTCGGACTATGAACGTGGCTTAGCATGGCCTCTTATTTTTATCAGCACACATGAAGAGGTAGGTTGTTCTTTATAGTAAAGTTAAGCTTTCTATACTAACTATGGGAAATTACTTGTTGTCGAGTTTAGTTGTAGCTCACACCTCTTGCCTAAATTTTTCTTCACTCCATGAGCACCTAGTCTATGTGTATTGAAATTGCCTGATCACACAAAAAGAAAGAATTTAAATTTTTTTATGTGTTTAAGATCGAGTCTAGATTTGCATTTGCATCATCTTGCTGCATTCGTAGTGTCTTGAGTCATGTAGAGCTGTTTGAGTCTAGTTGGCTAGTAGATAGTTAGATGCAATAGATGAGAATTTGCTCGGGACGCGCAAATGACAAGTGTGGGGGGGTATTTGATAACTCCTCAATAAGAGTTATCATGCGTACACTTTACATTCTTATTTGTGTGCGTTTCGGTGCAAAGTAACGAAATTTGAGCCAAAATATAAAGAAAATGCACTTTTGGATGTTTTTGAGCTTTAATGCACAATCCGGGCGTTTCTTAATAGTTTTAAGTATGATTTCGATAATCTATCACATTTGATCTCCGCGGTAGTGTTTGTGTTGTTGTTTGACAGGAATTACGCATGCAGGAATCAATTGGAGAGAAGAAACGAGGTTCAGAATAGAAGAAAAAACGAATTTGGCGCGTTTTGGATGTTTTCGCCAAATATTGGGCAATAATTGAGAAAAATGAGAAAATCATCCGGAAACGGGAATTTCTCTACATGGATGAAGTCTACAACGCAAAAGGAATCCAAAAGTGCAAAAATCACATTTATCGGAGTATGGATGAGAAAGTTATGCCAAAAAGGATGCTCAAGAGAGTAAAACGAGGCGAAAAGCATCCGGAAATGCAAAACGTGCTTTGGAATGCGTAAAACTGAGGAATAAAATATTCCCCGGACTTTGGGAATGTTTTATGGTAAAAAGGGGGTCTCGAGGACGAGGAGATCCTTCCGAAAGCAAGAGTACGATCGAAGAAGTGAAAAAATCACCAAAAAAGATGTTTTTTGGTGACCCAGACTTCTCTTCGTACGAAGAGAATTGTCTTCGCACGAAGAGACTATATTTAGCCAAATTTTGAGTTGCTGAAAATGTCTTCACAAAACAGCTTGCAGTACTTATCTGGGAAGGTCTTCCTACGAAGAGAAAAAGTCTTCGTACGAAGACTCTTCCTACGAAGAGAAAAAGTCTTCGTACGACGACTCTTCTTACGAAGAGAAAAGTCTTCCTACGAAGAGATCGCCAGAAACAGCAGATTCGTTGGGGCTTTTGTGTAATAACTTGTAACTTGTTCTAAACACTATGGAAACATATTAGAACGAGTTAGGTCATAGTTTTTTAGTATCTTTGAGTTGGAGACAAGTGCTTGGAGCTACGGGGAGCTTCGGAGATGCTTTGTTTGATCTTTTCTCTTCCCTCTCTCTAGTTTTTGGTTTATGATCATGAAACTTTGTATCTTAATCACGTATTGTCGTAGCTAAACCCTCTTTTTCAGGGAATTCTCGTTTGGTAGCTAGGGTTTGATATGAACTTGATGTTTTGGGATTGTGATTTACGTTTTAAACTTAATTAAGCATGTTCTTCTATTATTATGAAAATTTTATGTTAAATCTCTATCTTTCTTGCGCGTAGTTAATGTAGGATTGATCTTAATTAGGATTGACGAGGTAACTCCGTGATTCTTGGTCGGTAAATTGAATTTTTCACCTAGTTGTATCACTTCTTGGTAACTCATAGTGTTGATTAGGATCATAAAGTAGAATAATGAGCGTAATGCATGCTTAAAATTGAATTAGGCTTGGTAACTCGGTTTAAATCTTAGACATAGACAACTTGTTTGGTAACTCGGTGAGTTGTGTAGTGCTTGATTAATAATAGAAGACATGTTAGTGTTTCATGAATCAAAACATAAACCTAGAGAATTCCCTGTATTTTCCACTTATTATAGAAGTCATAAATCACTCTTTTAATCGTGAAACATTGCACTCGATTAATTGAGAATCTTGTTATTTTTATTTTAGTAGAACTACAATAACAAACAACTTTGCGAATTTCCCACATAAGGTTTAAGATAATAGCTGGTTTAACAAAGTCCCTTGGGTTCGATAACCCGGATTTTCGGATATTACTACACACGACGACCATACACTTGTGGTAAGATCGTGTCAAGTGTCCAAGGCATTGTTCAAGATCAATCTCGCGGAGGGGAACCCAGTTGGACCTCATGTACTCCGAATGATTGTATACATAGAGAACCTCACGAGGCTGGGTTTCCCACTCGGCCAAGAGTTGGCAACTGATCTCGTCTTGCAATCGTTGCCTGATAGTTATAACCAGTTCATCATGAACTATAACATGAATGAGATCAGTAAGGCTCTGCCAGACTTGCTGAACATGCTAAGGACAGCTGGACAGAGCATCAACAAAGGCAAAGGCAAATCCATAATGATGGTCAATAAGAAGAAGGTCAAGGGAGTTGCCTCTACTTCTAAACGAAAGTACAAGAAAATTGCAAAGTCCATGGAAGCCCTAAAGCCTAGTGGGGGCGTGGCTAAAGGTGATTGTCACTACTGTAGCCAGCCGGGTCACTGGAGGAGGAATTGCCCCAAGTATCTGGAGGATAAAGGGCTTGGAATAGTGATTCAACCACCACCAGGTATATTTGTTATAGACGTCAATCTATCTATTTCTTCATCTTGGGTATTGGATACTGGAAGTGGATCTCACATTTGTCGAAATGTGCAGGATTTGAAAAGAAGTTGAAGATTGGCTAAAGGGGAGATAGATTTGCGCGTCGGGAATGGAGCAAGAGTTGCTGGATTAGCTATAGGCGTGTATGAGCTATCTTTGCCTTCTGGGCTTATTTTAGAATTAGAAAATTTCTATTATGTGCCTACTATGAGCAGAAACATTATTTCCTTTTCTTGTTTGGACGATATGGGTTTTCTATTTCAAGAAAGGACAAGTGTTGCTCCATTTATTTTGATAGTATGCACTATTGTAGTGCGCATTTGTCTAATGGATTGTATATCCTCGATCTAAATAATTCCATCTATAACATAAATACTAAGATTATTATAACTAATGATTTAAATCCTACTTATCGATGGCATTTTTTTTTAGGCCATATAAATGAGAAACGCATATCTAGACTCCATAAGGATGGATTTTTAGACTCATTTGATTTTGAATCATATGAGACGTGCGAATCTTGTTTATTGGAAAAAATGACAAAGTACCCTTTCAATAAGAAAGGTGAGGGGACTAGTGAGTTACTTGCACTCATACATACTGATGTATGTGGGCCGTTTCCCACGCCTGCTAGAGGTGGTTACACCTACTTCATTATATTTACTGATGACTTCAGTACATATGGATTTGTATACCTTATGAAGGCCAAACCTGAATCCTTTGAATTGTTCAAAGAATTCAAGAATGAGGTAGAGAAGCAACCTGGTAAGAGTATTAAGGCTTTGCGATCGGATCGTGGAGGAGAAAAATTGAGCCAAGAGTTTGACGAATATCTTAGAGAGTGTGGGATAGTATCCCAACTCACTCCACCTGGAAAGCCACAGTGGAATGGCGTGTTCGAGAGGAGGAATCGCACACCATTGAATATGGTGCGATCTATGATGTGTCAAACGGATCTTTCAGTATCATTTTGGGGACATGCTCTATTGACTGCAGCTTTCACCATTAACCGTGTTCAATCTAAATCAGTCATGAAGACAACATATGAGATATGACTGGGAAGCGTCCCATAGTGTCATTTATGAAGATTTGGGGTTGAAATGTCTATGTAAAGCGTTTACAAACATATAAGCCCGGACCCAAAGAGGATAAGTGTAAATTTGTGGGATATCCTAAGGAAACGATGATATTATTTCTACAATCCAACCGAGAACAAAGAGTTTGTAGCTCGGACCGGCGTGTTTCTAGAAAGAGAGTTTGTCTCTAAAGAAGCAAGTGGGAGGACTGTAGAAATTGAAGAAATTCAAGAACCACAAACCACTGAACCGATAATGAAGCATGAACAGGAACCACAAATTGTTGTGGAAGAACCTGTTCAGGTAACACAGGAACTTCGTAGGTCAGGTAAGGTACGTCATGAGCCAGAGAGATAGGGACTTCTTGTGACTGAGCCCGATGACATACCACTCATGGATGATGAGCCTGCTACCTACGCGGAGTCCATGAAATGGCCAGACTCTAAGAAGTGGCTATAAGCCATGCGATCCGAAATAGAATCCATGTATACCAACAATGTGTTGACTTTGGTGGAACCACCTGAAGGGGCTCGACCCATAGGGTGCAAGTGGTTCTTCAAGAATAAGACTGACATGGATGGAATGGTAGTTGCCTATAATGGAAGACTTGTGACTAAAGGGTACGAACATATTCATTATATTGACTATGATGAAACCTTTTCCCCAGTCGCTATGACCAAATCCATTCGAATCCTACTTGCTATTGCAGCTTACTATGACTATGAGATTTAGCATATGGATGTCAAAACGACATTCCTTTATGGTAACCTCCTTGAGAATGTGTATATGACACAACCAGAGGGTTATGAGGATCCATTGCATGAAAATAAAGTATGTCAGCTACAACGATCCATTTATGGATTAAATCAAGCTTTTAGGAGTTGGAATCGACGTTTTGATGACGCATTCAAAGAGTTTGGCTTCATCAAGAACGCAGATGAGCCCTGTGTTTACAAGAAGGTTAGTGAGAGCATTGTCGTGTTTCTGGTCTTGTATGTGGATGACATACTACACATTGGAAATGACATTCCCACTTTGCGATCTGTTAAAGATTGGCTAGGAAAGTGTTTCGCAATGAAGGACTTAGGGGATGCAGCTTATATACTTGGTATCAAGATCTATAGGGATAGATCTAGGAAGCTGCTCGGCCTAATACAAAGTACATATATAGACCGGGTGTTGAAGTAGTTCAACATGCAAGATTCCAAGAAGGGATTCTTGCCCATGTCGCATGGAGTCACTGTCTCTAAGACTGACTGTCCTTCCAATTAGTTTGAGAGGGACCGAATGAGTATACCCTATTCTTCGGCCATAGGATCCATCATGTACGTCATGTTGTGTACTAGACCAGACGTATCATACGCATTGAGTATGGTAAGAAGATATCAGTCTAATCCAGGTGAGAGTCACTGGATAGTTGTCCAAAACATCCTCAAGTACTTGAGAGGGACTAAGGATGCGTTCTTGATATTTGGAGGTGAGGAAGAACTCAATGTAATTGGTTATACTGATGCGAGCTTCCAAACCGACAAGGAAGACTACAGATCGCAATCGGGGTATGTGTTCTGCCTGAATGGAGGAGTTGTGAGCTGGAAGAGTTCCAAGCAAGAGATAGTTGCTGATTATACAACTGAAGCTGAGTACATTGCTGCTACAGGCGCAGCAAAAGAGGTTGTTTGGATAAATAAGTTTATCACTGAGCTTGGTGTGGTTCCTAGCATTGTGGATCCCATGAGGTTGTATTGTGACAACTCTGGGGCGATCGCACAAGCCAAGGAACCTAGATCACACCAGAAATCGAAGCATGTACTTAGGAGATTCCATCTTATTCGTGATATGATCGATACATGAGATGTGAAGATGTGCAAGTTTCCAACGGATGACAATCTTTCAGATCCGCTCACAAATCCGCTCGTTCAGCGAAAGCATGAAGGACACACTAGATCTATAGGCATGCGAGATGCACCAGATTGGCTCTAGTGCAAGTGGGAGACTGTTGGAATAGGTTCCCTAGAGGCAATCTATGTTTAGTATGAACAATGTTTGGCTAGAATATTCATTTATTATTTATTGTGATATTTAATATAATGAAGTCCTTAGATACAATGTGTTCTTTATCTTAAATATCCCTAGTCCATTATATTGATTAACGGGACAATCAACTACAGACTAGTATGTGGGTATATTGATATGGAGATATCAAGTCCAATACATGGGTATGCATTAAGAGTAATTTCATACTAGATAGACCCACGATGAGAAGGATGCATCAGATTATGTCAAAGTCACAATCCATATATGGAGACAAAGGGATAACACAATACATGAACATTGGGCAAAAGGTTTGTCGGGTCACTCACTTATTTCTATTAGTTTGGTGGGATGGATGTGTTGCTAGACACCGCTCCATGTTAGTAAATAGTTACTACCAACTAAGTAGAAACTTATGGGATCACACACTGGAGGATTGAATTGGATATGGATATTAATTAGTTGGACTAATTAATAAAAGGATCATAACGCAACCACAACCAAACTTAGTAGGACTAGTTTACAAGTGGACTAATCCATGTAAGTACATGATTAGTATTGGGGCTTTTGTGTAGTTCATAAAGAGTTATTACTATATAATAGAACTCTAGCTTGATATATCTCAAGACAAGTCATTATTGAGAAAACATAACAAAACAAGAGAGAGAGAGAGAGATACAAAGCAAGAAGGCCGAAGCCTCCTTACCCGTCTGCCCCCCTTGTCGTCGGCCTCCACATGCACCGACGTGGTGCCTTGTTTTGCGTGATTCGTTCCTCCTTCTTCCGTTGCTAGCACTACATTGTGGGAAGGAATCCAATCAAGAATCCAATGTGTGGATACTCATAGAGACGAAGACACTATTTTTTGTGTGATCTCCCAAACTAAGGTACACATGTATTATGCCCTTATCATGTTATGATGGCTTGCCCGTGATAATTGGAGGGATTTGAGCATGATGAATTTTTGTTATTCCGCTGCGTAATCTGCATCGAAACCCTACACTGAGTGCAACTCGGAATATGAAGGACATCATAGAACTACAGAGGTCCCTAAGCGCGAAACTAGAGATGAAGGATCTGGGAGTTGGTCGGAAGATATTGGGAGTTGAGATCTATAGAGATAGGAAGAAGAAGAAGCTTTTATTGTCACAACAGTGATACATCAAGAAGATCTTAGCGAGATTCGGGACGTTATCAGCAAAAGCTATTGATACTCCTATGGCAACTAACAGCAAGATAGGAATGTATACCGTTCAAACTGGGGAGGGGAAGGATTACATGTCCAAGGTTCCATATGCTAGCACAGTTGGAAGCCTCATATATGCTATGGTCGGTACTCGACATGACATAGCATTCATTGTTAGTGTGGTTAGTCGTGTTATGGCTCAACCAGGGAAGGACCATTGGCAGGTGGTGAAGCTCATAATCAGGTACTAAAAGGGTACGTCAGACATTGGCCTATGTTATGGGGCTATTGAAGACATCTTGGTAGCTGGGTTCTCGGATTTAGACTATGCAGGGATATTGATAGTAGGAGATCTATGACTAGCTATGTGTTTACTTTGGTAGGCTCTGTTGTGAGTTAGAAGGCGACGCTACAGCCGACGGTGATTTTGTCAACCACGGAGGCGGAGTACACGACTCTCACAGAAGCAGTAAAGAAGGCAGTGTGGCTTAAAGGTAAGGCCAATGATCTAGGCCTACATCAAGATCACGCGATAGACAACTGTGACAGCTTGAGTGCAATTTTCTTGAATAAGGACCAAGTTCATCATGAAAGGACCAAGCATATCAACGTCAGGTATCACTTTCTGAGAAACGAGAGCAGGATCAAGGTGAAGAAGGTGGGGACAGCTGACAACCCCGCGGATATGCTCACCAAGCCGGTTCCAAAGAACAAGTTCCGGCATTGTCTGGAATTGCTCAACATCCTGAGCCAGTGAGCCCTTAGGGGCATGTCGGACCCGGCGAGGTCCAGTGAGTCTCCACAACAGAGACATTGGGTGCGGACGAGGCAAGCCTTACTTGCGAGAAGATGAGTTGTTGTTGCTGCATGAGAGAATTCAAGTCAAGGTGGAGATTTATTGGAGTTGTGTCTTGAATAGGTTGAAGAAATCATCAAGAGCAACAACGGGGACCAAAGGGACCAATATGGAAAGCAAAGAAGCATTCAGGATGTTTTCAGAGGTCGTGGGACCTGGTGGGGAGGTCGCACGACCTGGAGAAAAACATCCGGAGCATCAGGATGTTTGGAGGAGGTCGCAGGACCTGGATCAGAGGTCGCACGACCTGGTCTAGGAGGTCGCACGACCTGGACCACTGGGTCCCACGACCTAGACTGCTCCTGGCGTTTTTTTGGAATTGTTTCCTTATCTATCTAGGACGGGTCTAGGTCGGTTCTAAGCACTATAAAGAGGCTCCTAAATGTTTAGAACGTTTATGCACTACAAAGTAGCCGTTCCTCTTAATAAATAAAGGTCTCTCTACGCCGTGGACATATTTAGCTTGATTTGGGCTAGCGAACCACATAAACTTGATGTTTTGTCGATTATTTCATCGTTCGTGAGGCGCAGGGCCAACTCTAGCTTTTCGGTTGCCCCAAGCGGACAACGAAATTGAGGCCCTTTACATTCAAAAAAAAACTTAATCATACTAAGAATTAAAATAACAAACATGTAATTGTTATTAAGAGAAGAGAAAGCAATCTGCAGTAGTCGCAGTCCCACCACTGTATGAACACAATTGAATGATTGATGCCGTTCTAAGCTTGGAAGATCCCAACTCAATCATACAATCAACAATCTTGTTTTTCTAAAACTGAAAAAAAAAATTAATTATATCTCAAGCCCACAACAATTAAAATCCTAATTCATAAAAAAAAACAAAAAAAAAAAAAAAAAAAAACAAAACAAAACAAAATCCCCAATTATTAACACTTAGCATACATAGTAGAAGTACAGAGTGGTCCAGCATCTAGCTATGAACTTCCAATTTTTAGAACTCAGGAGTTGAATCTAACCCAGTAACCATAGCATAAAAAAGGGCGATTTTAACAAAAAGTTATCAAACTGAAAGACGAACAATCCCTAAACCTATCAAAAAAATTCAAATCCTAATTTTTTACATACCTGCTGCAACGTCGATTAGTAATTTGGCAATTGCCAAGAGTACTAATTTCTGAGTGGGTTACGCGCACTATAGAGTCCTGCAGATTATTGAATAGAGATAGGGAGAGCTTGTTTGGAAATCTTGTACGAAGAACTCAAGAATAGATGGAAGAATGGAACCGTCGATTGTGTGAATTTTCACGACCTGAGAGGACGTATTTAACCCAAATCATGGCAACAGTAGAATGGCAAAGGCATAGCGTAATTATGGGGATTGAATTTTCCATCTGTGTTGGAGCCTGCGAGGAAGATGGATCGATAGACCAGAGAGATTTGAGATTTCGAGGAGACGAAATTGGAGAGAGAAAGAACGAATTGTGATGGTAACTGATATGGGCATGAGTTTGACTAAAAATTGATTACTTAATATTTGTTGTAATGAAATTACGAAATTACCCCTGTCCTTTTGAAAAACTAGTGCCCCTCCATGCTCTGGTGCCCCAAGCAGCCGCCTTAATGGCTTAGGGGTAAAGCCGGCCCTGGTGAGGCGTGAGTGATCCTGAGAGGTATAATAATGTGTGTACATATATATTTGAGATAGGTCACTATACTTCCATTTTTGTTCTTTGACGATTTACAATCTGTAGAGCCATGACTTTCGAAAGGTTTAAGAGATGGAAAAGTGAGCAAAACCAGTCATTGCAAACAGAAAATTATGATGTCATTCAAACGATCTGTAAGTGCAAAGTAAAGAATTCTAAAACAGAGAGAACTCAAAGTTATATATATTTCATGGAAGAAATAAATTTTCTCTAAAGCTTGACTCGCTTTAATATATGTGCGAATATAATTATCAAAAAACATCAGCAAAATAATGTCACTCAAACAAAAATAATCCCGAAAATTCAAATAATCTGTTATAGAGATTACTACATAAATAATGTCACTCAAACAAATCCCGAAAATTCAAATAATCTGTTACAGAGACTACTACATCTTAAGGTTTTTCTTCTCTTTTTTTTTTTTTTTTTTTTTTTTTGAAAAGAATCTTTAGGTTTTTCTACTGAACCGTTCCCCTTATCTATTTGATCAGCTGCAAGATCCAACTGCAGCTATTATGCTGCTTCATTGGTCTCGACAGTAACAGTTGCTCCGGGAGCGCTCCTCAGAAAATAGTTGGTCACTACTTCATGGCAGACTTGATGGCGATTTTGTTGCCAACCTTTGAGCACAAGCTGTTCGAGGTTTTGAAATGGAGAAATTTGTTGCTCAAGCGATCCGCGTGCTAGGTAAATAACCTGAGCAAACGCAAAGATAACAAAAGATCGTATTAACAAATAGGCTATAATCATATCGGCTACAACAGAAAAAAATATTTTATTTAAATGATGCATGTAACTACGTACCTTGATGGTATGAGACGAGAGTACCACTCGTTTTGCACTGGCGAATTTCTGGAACATAAGAATAACCTGTCGAGCAGCGATTTCCTTCATTCTGGTTGTACGAGGTGCATTAACGTGGATGTCGATCTCATTCACACTGTTAAGTTCCTTCACATCAAACAAAGGCGGGGCAGACCCCTTGTACTGAAAATAAACGAGTTTAGGAGCCCAAATGGCGACTACCGCATCCTTTCTCTGAGAATAACTATTGGAGAGTAAGCAAAGACGACAAAGTTCAGGACCAAGAATGCCAAAAGAGTCCAAACCCTTCAGGAAACAACTGGTTAAGGTCAAGTCTTTCAAAATTGAACAATGAGAGAAAAACTCCATCCGCGTGTCATAGCTAGGCATGCCAATGGACTTGATATGAAGCCTCTCAAGAGAAGTTAAACGCAAGGGATTGAAGAAATACGGTACGATGTTAGGAGGGCCAGAGCCGTTAAGATTGAAGGATTCCAGCGTTGGACAAGTGAAGTCCCAACATTTGAAGAAGACGGTGTCCCAAGCAGAAATAGATATGTCCAAATGTTTTATGTTCTTGTCGGATGCACACTCGAAAATGCTATGCCAAAAGCGTTCGTGATCATTTATTGTTCCAAAATCTAGTTTGAGACACTGGATGGGGTAGTTGTTGTCTCGGCCTGACAAAACATTGCAAACAAACCGCGAGAAAGAGCGCCACGAAGTGAAATTGTGGCGACTGATGCTGAGATTGTCCAGGCTAGTCCAAATCGAGATCCATCTTCTGGAGAAGAAACTCATTTGGACAGCAATTTCGGTGTCGACGCGATTGAGAATTTGATGAATCAAGGCATTAGGCAAAAGACTAAACCAGTCAACTTCCTGCAAATTTGGTTCCATGGTGATTTCTTCTTGATGCGAAATAGGGATTTCTCTACAAGAAATTGGCTAGGGCAAGTACTTTTATAACAGCCAAAAGGTGCTAATAGATGCACCTTATTGTCTGTCGCCAAAGGACACATCTTATGGCTATTCAGAAAGCATAGAACTGCCAGAGCAGTTAACAAATTAAACGGTTGGGCTTCTGTAAATAAAATGACAAAATGACTTTTATGGCATGCATAACTTGAAAGTTGACATCATCACCGTCATGGCATTTATATCACCGGCATTTTCTTTTTCTTTCAGAGAGTCACGGCGTCTACTCTATTTTGTGATTTTTTGAACGTTCATAGGCTTTTAATATGAGTTTCTCAAAAAAAAAAAAAAAAAAACTCGGATTTTGAATAAGCTTCGTTTGTAGCAATCTGTGATACTTTTTGTGCGCGTGTAAGTGAATCAAATAATCAGTAGGAAGTCATTTATATCATTGGCCTTTTCTTTTTCTTTCAGCGTCTACTCTATTTTGTGATGTTTTGAACGTTGATAAGCAGCACTTAGTACTCGATTATGAGTTTCACAAAAAAAAAAAAAAAAAAAGAATACTCGATTTTGAATAAGCTTCGTTTGTAGCAATCTGTGGTGTTTTTTGTGCGCGTGTAAGTGAATCTAATAATCAGTAGGAAGTCTTGTGATGTTGATACCAATAAATCTACTTACCTTGCAATACATTTGTGAAAGAATGTCATATTGAACTACCTCAACAATTAAATCTTTTTATTCATTCAGAATATCACAAACGTTACCAGATTAAGGTAGCATACCTCCACCATAACGTTCATTCCGATCACGGGAATCGTGGTTTTATCGAATATCGAATGCAAGCTGCGAGACACAATCAAAGCCATTGTAATCCTTTAATCCCATTTTGCTAAGTGTTGGGTAAATTCTCAACTTGCCTCAGCAAATCCTCGATAATCATGACGTCTTGGACGTTGCGCTCACGGTGGGGGTTCCTCTGTCTGAACCCGTTGATAGCAAATTGCTATCGCTCGGGCACACACACTACACAAATACACATTACCACACTACTAATTTTATATTTTAATTGACTGATTCATAAAATTGCGGTTACATCTTGTTCAAATAGAAAATCAACTAACCCTAACTAGACGGTTCGACTCTAGGGGCCGGGGAAAAAACGACAAGAAAACCCGGTTCATTATTTAACAAAATAATGTGATTAAAATAAATACTAACTAACACTAATTAATAAATAAATAATGAAATACTAACTAACTATTAACTATGTATACAACGGATCGGGTGGCTCGTATCAACTACCCTGTGGTTGAAAACACATTGTCCTCAAAGTGAATGTGATGAAAATATCTTCAATAAGCAGGGTAATTGATGCGGGTCACCCGATCCGCTATTTACCTAGTTAATAGTTAGTTAATATTTAATTAATTAATTATTAAGTATTTTTAGCTAGTAATTATTTAATTATGTTATTTAGTTAAATAACGAACCATCTAGTAAGGGTTAGTTGATTTTCTATTTAAACAAGATGTAACCGCAATTTTATGAATCGATCAATCAAAATATCAAATTAGTAGTGTGGTAATGTGTATTCATGTAGTGTGTGTGCCCGAGCGATATCAATTTGCTATCAACATGTTCTGACAGAGAAAGACCCCCATCGTGAGCGCAATGTCCAAGACGTCATGATGATCAAGGATTGCAGAGGCAAGTTGAGAACTCAAACCAGCGCTTGGCGGTTCAGAATTTTTAGCGACAAGTTTAATATCCGACCAACACTTAGAAAAATGGGAATTAAAGGATTACAATGGCGTTTATTGTGACTCGCGGCTCGCATTTGATATTCGGAACAACCGTGATTCCCTTGATCGAAATGAGCGTTATGGTGGAGGTATGCTACAATATGGTAACGTTTTTTATTTTTCAAATGAATGAAGAGATTTAATTGTTGAGGTATTTCAACATGTTTCATATGATGCATTTTTTATGAGGGTATTTTATTGTCATGTGAACGTGAGGTGGATAGGCGAACCCTCCAGTTTATAATGACTATGAAGACGAAGATGAAGATTTCGTTGAGGAAGCTCACAAGCAGGCTTCATATCCTCCTATTGTCTATGAGGTAATGTTAAATTTTAATCCATTAGTTTTTCCATCAGAAGTTGTTATCCAAGATAAACATGAAAATGAAGGGGTGAGAATTGAATTAGAATAGTTAATGGTTTTTCCAATCTAGCTACCATCTTTCCAATGTGATCCCGAGTCAATAATTCGAGTGTTTAAATATAACTCGAAGACGAGTTCTCTTGAAGAGGGGGTTGAATGATGCAGAAAGTAATTCCTGGGAAAGTTATTTGAGTCCAGAAAAACAGTTTATGTCCAGACGCAAAATCAAGGGCATAGTTAAATTCTTGGAGAACTGGACCAAGCCACACATTCATCTAACTACAAACAACGTTCTAAGAAGAGCTTGTGAAAAAGTCACAACCAGTGTCCTTCTTTGGCCAAAATTTCCTGTTTAATGGTCGAAACTATCAAATTTGTGATTTTTAATAATACTTTGTTTCTTCGTAATTAGGTCAATTTAAATCCAACTTGGGTTATTCTTTTCGGCTATTTAAGTCCGACTTGTTGACTATTTTTTATAGTTTATTAATTAGTAATATTTTCATAAAATATGGAGTTATATCATGTGTTTTTTCCATCCTCCCCTTTAGCTTTGCTGCTTGATCACGCTCGTGCGGTATTCGGTACCAGCCCGGCGTCATGAATCCAACCTTATAGATCCAAGTAATCAGAATATATATCTCACAACATCAATATGAAAGCTGATAATTCAATCCTTCTGAATTAATGTGGTGTATAAACTCATAGGATTTATGCTTTGAAGATGATGAAATACATGATTGATTTGAGAGACATGTTCAAAGCTCCAAAACTATGAAGCTTAAAATGCTTATATTCTTGCTATACTTGCTGACAGATTTCTGTGTTGCATGACTTGAATTTGATTCCAAGGTTGATTATAGACTTTATATTGTCTCTTAAAAATATTCTTGAGCTTATATATTGAGTTTATATTGCTAGAAAAGTGTACAGATTGTATGGCTTAAGGATTACTGGATGATGGCCAAAGCTTTGAAGGTGGTCAAAGCTCCAAAGCATTGAAAGTTGTTCTGGATTCTTGCTTATGGTATACTGGCTAACAAATCTTTGATGCGGGGTGACGTATCAGGCTGTGTGATTGTTTATTGACTTGTTCTGAATCATATTCTTAATATTGATTATTATTTGGATATATTTATAGAATGTTTACTGTCATAAAATAGTTATGCTTTTTGGTTTAAAATTGTCTAGGAAACAGGTCATTCTATTCATGCTATTTAATCTGGATTGTGTCTTAACTTGTGTTCAAGTTTTTGCAGGGCTAGACTTTGATCAAATCTGGATGATCGCGTCAAGAGAGTCGTTTGAATTTAGTTGTTAAAGATAGTTGTTAGGTTGTTGAGTTTTTGCAGGAGTTAGTTCCTAAAATCTCTCAAGTTGTTGCTGCCAATTTGTTATAAATAGAATTTCAAATTCAAGCAGCTACAGAGAAGTGATTAACAAAGAATATACATAGGAGATCAACCAACAACTCTTCAACCGTTCAAATATATTAAGAGCTCAACATTTTATAAGATCATTCATCTCAATCATTCCAGATTTCTGAATAACACTTGAAGCTTAATTGCTTATTTTGTTTTCTGTGTTCTTCATATTTGTGCTTAATCTGTGTATTCATTAGAATTCCTAAACCTCGTTGACTTTAGAAGTTTAAGTTGTTCAAGTGGAAAACAAGATCTTATTGTTTCAATAGATTGTAGCTGAAACAAGATTGGTTTGGAACCACAAGTTGTATAGCTATAAGGGAATTTACTTAGGGTTGAGATCTAGGGCTAGGTTTGTGATTAATAAGAAGTTGTTCAAATTCTGAAGGGATAGTATCCCTCAGGCAGAGAGAATGCCCATTGGTGGCTGAACTTTGTAAAAAAACACTGTGCTCATTTGCTTTACATTGCTACATTCCATTCTCTTTACAAAACTGATCAACACAGAGTTTCTCAAAAGCTTTGGAGAAGTTCTTACTTTAATCTTTGAAGCTTCAAACATCTTCAAACATTTTCAAACTATTACAGTAATTGTTCAAAGCTTTGATAATCTATCAAACATATGTGTTAAGTTTCAAAATACCATTTTTAGCAAAAAATTACGTACTCTACTCAACCCCCCCCCCCCCATCCCTTCTAGAGTATCTTGATCTTGTATTTTACCTGCATTACACACTTTCAATTGGTATCAGAGCTTGGGTCACAGTAAAGATCTAACAATCTTTTGACAATGAGTAATGTAGGTGATGTTAGATTCTCACAGGGAAGAGCAGCCAACAGATCTCCACTGTTATGTGGTGAAAACTTTGTAAATTAGAAAGCGTTGATGTAAATTGTCATCATAGCTCATGAAATGGAGCTATGGTCAATCACTCAAAAAGGTCCCTATATATTCTATTCTACTGCAGATGGGATCAAAACTATCAAAATTGAAGATGATCTTTCAATTACTGAATTGGAGAAGGTATCAAAGAATTATAAAGCTATGAACTTATATTGTGCTCTTATTGCAAATGAGTTCAACTAGATATCCAACTATAAAAGGGCCAAGGAGATATGGGACAAACTGGTGGTGACATATGAAGGAACCAGCCAGGTCAAGCAAACAAAAATCGACATTCTCCTAAGGCAGTATGAGCTATTCAAGATGAGTTCTAATGAATCCATCAAAGACATGTTCAAAAGGTTCATAGACATTGTGAATAATCTAGAATCCTTGGGGAAAGCATTCTCCAATGAAGAAAATGTCGGAAAGATTCTAAGAAGCCTTCCAAAAGCCAAGTGGGAATCAAAGACCACTGCAATTGAGAAAGCTCGGGATTTGAGACTTCTGGATCTAGATGATATGCAAGGCAAGCTGCTCACTCATGTGATCTCTATGAAAGAAGTGGACGGTGATGTGAGTGACAACATCAAGAACCTGACACTCAAGGAAAAAGACAATGAAAAGTCCTAAAGCCTTGAACAAGAAGATGATGATGATGAGGAGGAAGCTTTATCCTTGATCTCCAAATCTTTGACCAGAATCTAAAGTCTTGAACTTCTTTGAATGTGGAGATGCAGATCACCTGGTGAGGGTTTGTCCACAAAATAAGAAGAACATGCATTTGTCTAAGAAGGAAAATGACATCAGAATGAAGAAAGTTATGGTTGTCTCATGGAGTGATTCTGATTTCTCAAGTGATTCAGATTCAGATAAAGAACAAGCCAATCCATGTCTAATGGCTGAGCACAGCTCACAAAGACACATTGAGGAAATGGTAAAAAAAATTACTTGCTAGTTATTCTGATGTGTTTACCTGAAATCCTCAAAAGCATGTTTTTAAATGAGGAATGTTACAGAAATGAGATTGAAACTTTGAAGGTAAAAGTTCATGATCAAGCAAAGTAAAATTTAGATTTGGCTTTTCTCAATAAGACTCTTGAAGTATCTAAGTCAAAAATTGACAGACTTCAAAGCCTTGGACAGCAGGCTCAAAGCGTTGAAGGAACAAGTAAAGGAAGTTGTGAATCAAAATACTATTTTAACTGATAAGTATGTTGATCTGAAACATCATTCGGATGATTTAGAACAACAGAACACTTCTTTGACTGAGAAACTTCAAGAATCAAGGAAAGTTTTATCAAAATTTGCTGGCTCAGAACAAAACCTTAATCTCATGCTTGGGGAAAGTCTGCATTCTGTACACAAAAGAGGAATTGGTTACAATATAAATTTTCCAAATAAGAACCATACCACCTTTGTGAAATCAAGAAACAGACATTTTCCAAAATGTTTATTCTGTGGAAAGCTTGGTCATGTTAAGCTAACTTTCCCCTCTAGAATGATAGAATATCAAATAATGAGGAATATCTATCCTTATCAGCTTAAGGGACAAGTGAGGCAGATTTGGGTTCCTAAAGGAGTCAGACCACCTAATATGGTTGATTCTGAATATGAATCCAGGTTCTACACTTGGTCTAACAGCATGTTAAGTCATTGATTGAATTTTGCAGGCTGTCACCAAGGCTAAGGATTAGAAATGGATTATGGATAATGATTGCTCCAGTAATATGAGTGGAAAGAAGTATCTATTCACATAACTTAAAGAGCTATCTGGAGGAACAATCACACTTGGTGACAAGGCAAAATTCAACATTATTGGCACAGGTAGTATTCGTAATGAATCTGCAAGTTCTATTTCTGATGTTTATCTTGTGGATGGTTTGAAGTATAATTTGCTTAGTATCTCTCAATTATGTGATAAGGGTAATAAGGTTATTTTTTACAAGGAGAAATGTGTGGTGCAAAAATCTGGCAATTGCATACTCACTGTTCTAAGGTCATACAATATTCATGCTATGAGTACCAACAAAATTGCAGGAGAAAGTCTGAAGTGTCTCAAAGATTTGAAGGAAGATTCAAAGCTTTGGCATAGAAAAATTGGGCATATAAGCATACACACAATGAACAAACTTATATCAAAGGACTTGGTTAGAGGATTACCAGCTATGAAATTTGAAGATGATGAGATATGCAAGGCATGTACCCAAGGTAAACAGACAAGGATCTCATTCAAGCCAAAGAATCTTGTAAGTACTACTAGATCCTTAGAGATTATGCATATGGACTTATGTGGTCATACGAGAGTTCCAACACCCAAAGGTAAAAGTTATGCGCTTGTTGTGGTAGATGATTACTCTAGATTTACTCGGGTTATGTTTATTAGAGAAAAATCAAAAGCACTACATGAATTTTCAAAACTTTGCAAAGCGCTTCAAACTTTGAAAAACCTACATGTTGCTTATGTTAGGAGCGATCATGGCAGAGAATTTGATCAACTTAACTTTGATTTACTTTGTGCACAACATGACATGTCACCCAACTTTTCTGCACCTAGAACTCCTCAACAGAACGGAGTAGTTGAGAAGATTAATAGGACACTTGAAGATATGTATAGAACCATGCTTATTGAAAACCATTTGCCAAAATATCTTTGGTAAGAAGTTGTTAACACTGCCAACTATATGCTTAATAGATGCTTGATTAGGCCTATTTTAAAGAAAACTCCATATGATCTTTTTAAGGGCAGAAAGCCAAGTGTTTCTTATTTTAAAACATTTTGGTTGTACATGTCATAATGGCAAGGATAATCTTGGTAAATTTGATGCTAGAAGTGATGAAGGTGTATTTCTTGGTTATTCTCAATCTAGCAAAGCATATAGAGTTTTCAATAAAAGAATCAAAGTTGTAGAAGAGAGCATTCATGTGATTTTTTATAAAAGCAATGATGGTTCCTTGAGTGATGGTTTTGCAGATCTCAATCTAAATAAGTGTAAAGCATATGATGATATTGAGAAAGATAAAAGCCGCAAAACTAACCTGCAGGAATAGCCAAGAAAATCTCAAAGGTTTGAACAACTTCCCGAACCAAATCCTTAAAGCCTTGAGACTGGAAATCACAGATCACAAAGTGCTCAAGCCACTACTTCAACATCTCACAGCTTTGGAGAACATCCAGAACCTTAGTTTGAAAATAAGAAATCGAAAGTTATTTAAAATCATCCACAAGAGAATATCATCTCAAATCCAAACACTGGTACACAGACCAGAGAATAGTTGACAAACTTGTGTGCCTTCAATGCCTTCGTATCACTTGTAGAACCTAAGAATTCAAAGGAGGCATTAAAAGAAGCAGATTGGATCATTGCAATGTAGAGTGAGCTGAATGAATTTGAGAGGAACACGGTATGGAAATTAGTTTCTAAACCAATGACTCGGTCGGTAATTGGAACCAGATGGGTGTTCAGAAACAATCTTGATGAGAATGGTAAGGTTGCAAGGAACACAAGCAGACTTGTGGCACAGAGCTATAATCAAGAAGAATGTATTGATTATAAGGATACATTTGCTCCTGTTGCCAGTTTAGAAGCTATTAGAGTACTTATTGCATTTGGATCTCACAAACACGTAAAGGTTTATCAAATGGATGTCAAATGTGATTTCTTAAATGGCTATTTACAAGAAGAAGTATATGTTGCTCAACCTCCTGGTTTTAAAGATGAACATTTCCTGACAAATCTCTCTATGGCCTCAAACAAGCGCCAAGGGCTTGGTATGACATACTTCTAAATATTTTGCTTGAAAATAATTTTAGGAGAGGCCTAGTAGACAAAACTCTTTTCATTAAGACTCGTGAAAAAGATTAGTGGTACAGATCTTTGTTGATGATATATTGGTTGGTGCTACTAATGATGCTCTGTCAAAAGAGTTTCATAGTCTAGTGTGCATGGAATTTGAGATGAGCTTGGTGGGAGACTTAAATTTATTTCTTGGACTTCATGTACATACAATGAAGAAAGGAATTTTTGTGCGTCAAGGCAAATATACCAAGGACTTGCTGAATAAATATAACATGTCTCAGTCCAAGGTAGCCAAGACTCCCATGAGTTCTTCATTATCCTTAGACAATGATACAAATGGTGAGAGTGTGAATCAAAAGGAATACAGAGGTATGATTGGTTCCCTATTTTATTTGACTGCTAGTAGACCAGATATCATGTTTAGTGTATGTATGTATGCAAGATTTCAAGAAGATCCTAAGTAATGTCACTTAGTTGTTGTAAAAAGAATTTTTAGATATTTGAATGGTACCAAAGACTTAGAGCTTTGGTATCCAAAAAAGTCTAATTTCTCTTTGAGTGGTTATTCAGATGCAGACTTTGTAGGATACAAATTTAACAGGAATAGAACTTTAGGGTGTTTCCAATTCCTTAGCTCATCACTGATAAGCTGGCACTCAAAGAATTCAAACTCAGAAGCCTTGACAACTGCAGAAGTTGAATACATAGCAGCTAAAGCTTGTTTCTTACAAGTGTTGTCGATTGCTCAACAGATGAGAGACCTTGGCTATGATTTCAGAGATGTGCCTATCAAGTGTGACAACACAAGTGTCATTTCAATCAAAAAGAATCATGTGCAACACTCCAGAACTAAACACATTGATGTAAGACACCATTTCATAAGAGATCATGTGGAGAAAGGTGATGTGTCTTTATCTTTTGTATCTACTACTATGCAGCTTTCTGATATTTTCCTTAGACCATTGTCAGATGAATGGTTTGCAGCTCTAAGGCTGGAAGCGGGCATCCTACACAAGGATGCATTGGTTTAGGGGGAGTATTAGATTATTTTTGTTGTTTGTCTGAAATTCTCAAAGCCTTGAAAAATATTTTCCCAAGTCTTGGAAGTATTTTTTATTGTTCTGCTGATTATATTGAATAATTGGATCAAATAATATTTGACATTATCTTAATATATATTTGAATAATATAATCTTGTTCAAAGAATTTTCAAAAAATATCTTAAAATATCCTTTTCTGGTACATTTTAGATAACTTTCAAAAGAGTCCTTTTTAGTCTAAGTTCAAACTCTTTTCCTACTTTTAAGCAAATCAATCCAGGCATTCTCTTCTATCTATCTCAATCTTTATCTTCGTCTCTCTCTCTATCTCTCTTTCTCTCTCCAATCTTTCTATATCTCTTCAAACCATAAACCCTAATGGAGCGAAAATCACAAAGGATTCAGCAGCAGAGTAAAGGTTCTTCAATGGGAAGAAGAGAGGGGAAATAGAAACGCAAAGATCACTATATCATATTCAGATTCTGGGAAAACTACAAGCATGCAAAAATTTTCTCCTCCAGCAAAGAAGATCAGAAAGGAGAAGGATGTGCAGGAAATAAGATCTGGTTCTGGGAAGGAACAGGGAGAAAGCAAGAAGGATCAGGGAGACAGCAAGAAGAAAGAGGGCGAAAAGAATAAGAAGCCAGAAGAAGAAAAAGAATGGTGATCAGACACCAGAAAAGGAGACAAGATTCAAGTACAATGTCGTTAAGACAAAGGGCAAAGGGGTTCCCAGCTATGGTAAAAATTTGTTGTCTGATTCTAAGTTAAGGGTATTTTGATAGATGGTTATCCTCCTGCTAAGGTAGCATATTTCAGTATGATTTCTGAGGATTTGTTGGACAAACTAGATTTAGTCTGCATCAGAAAGCTCAGAGATTCATCTATATTGGAAGATCCTAAACCCTACTTTTGTGGCATATCCTAGGTTAACTAGACTATTTTATAAATATCTTGAGCAAGAAGAGGATGATAGTTATGTGTTAACTTCTAAAGGGGCTGGTGTTGACACGAGACTTGATCATAAAAATTTATATTTATCTTTCTCAAGAGGAGGGGCATAGTTATGTCTTAATTGTATCATCTCGATGCTTAGCCGTTAACCTACGACTTCAAAATTTAACTTTTTTATGGTTTTTCGTTTATATTTAATGTTCAAAATTAATGATATGGTATTTTTCAATAAATATAATTATTATTATTTGAAAATAAACATTAGACAATTCTTTTGAAAATTGTCGTGTTATTTATTGTATTATATATATTTAAAGAAAAGTTAATGAGATGGGATCTCTAGTTTAATACACTTCAAAAGGAAAATTTCCTATCTCCGAGAAAGAATTCAGGAGCTACAAGGTAATCATGATATTGACAGGGTGGCATCAGACATCTCCTTCCTTAAGGCTGACCTCAATGCCCTTTTAGCAAATGAGGAAACGATGTGACTCCAACGTCCCAGATTCTTGTGGTTGAAAGAAGGTGATCTTAATAATAGATTTTTCCACAGGAAATCCTCTCTGAGGAAAGCTCGTAACCATACTGCATGTCTTGAAGATTCGCATGGTGTCTGGAGAACGTATCAGACGATATTATTCGTATTCTCGAAGGGAATTTTAGCGATATCTTTGCCTCTTAAAGACCATCGGCCAGTGACATGGAGCCTATGCTCAACCATATTCGGCATCTATCTCAAATGGCCAGCGAACAGCCCTTGATCGGCCTTTTACGAAGGACGAAATTCAGTGTTCTCTCGGTCAGATGGGTCCTAAAAAGAGCCCATGTATTGACGGTTTCCCTGCTATTTTATTTCAGGTGAATTGGGATTTGCTACGGGATGAGGTCACAAGTATGTGCCTACAAATCCTCAACAATCATGCTAGCGTGGCAGGTTTTAATAGTACGATTATCGCACTCATCCCAGTGGTTAAATAGGTCAAGACTCCGGGTGATCTTTTTGGAATAGATGCCCTAGAGGCAATCTAGTTTATGAACTTATTTTGGCTAGAATATTCATTGTATTATTTATTGGATATTTAATATAATGAAGTCCTTAGATTTACAATTGTGTTGTTTATCTTAAATATCCCTAGTCCATTATAATGATTAAATGGGACAATCATCTATAGACTAGTACGGGGTTGGATTGATATGGAGATATCATGATCCAACACATGGGTATGCATTAAGGGTAATGGCATACTGGATTTACCCATCTCCGAGAAGGCTACATGCATGTTATGTAAAGTCACAAGTGCTTCTCGTGGTGACAACGATATTGTCATCCTTACACTTGAAGTCACTAGATTGTTTAGTTGTGGATTATTGTGATTTTGGTAGCGTCAAACGCTACACCGTAACTGGGTAGCTATAAAGGCGCGTACCGGATACAATAAGAATCAAGCTTAGAAATCGTAGTAGACGTAGATAGAATTTTTCCCTCCCACATAACGGGAGTAAATATTCGAGGCCACTCAAGGGATAGTGATTATGGAATGTCTGGCCAGACACAAATAAATCAATATGTGATATTCATGTTATTTGCACGAATAAGGCTATTCCCAGGATCGAGAAACTATGGATTGGATATACTAGTGTAACTTTTATGTCTCGTGTCCAATCCGGATATAGAGACAAAGAGATGTGACAGTTACTTGCACAAGGTTTGTCGGATGACTATTCTATTAGTTGGCTAGAATGGATGTCTTGCTAGAGACCGCTCCATATTAGCAAATTGTTGCTACCACATAGATAAAACCTACGGGTTCACACGCTATATAGGGTTGAACTAGATTTGAGAATTAATTAATATTATAAAGTACTTGAGAAGAACTAAGGATGCTTTCTTAATTTATGGTGGTAAGGAAGAGTTGTGTGTAAGGGGTTACACGGATGCAAGCTTCCAAACTGACAGAGATCATTTCAGATCACAATCAGGATATGTGTTTTGCCTGAATGGAGCAGCGGTGAGCTAGAAGAGTTCCAAGCAAAGGACGGTGGCTGATTCTAACACAGAGGTTGAGTACATTGCTTCAAATGGCGCAGTAAAGGAATCTGTTTGGATTAGGAAAGTTGTTTCTGAACTTGGTGTGGTTCCTAGCATTGCGGTTCCAGTAGAGTTGTACTGTGAAAACACTGGGGCGATCGCGCAATCAAAGGAGCCCCGATCACACCAGAAATCCAAAATCGCGCTCAGGAAGTTCCATCTTATTCGATATATTATCGATAGAGGAGACGTTCGGATATGCAAGATTCCTACAGATGAGAACCTGTCAGATCTACTTACAAAGCCGCTTGTTCAGCACAAGCATGAAGGGCACACTAGGAGCATTGGCATACGGGATGCATCAGATTGGCTCTAGTGAAAGTGGAAGACTGTTGGAATAGATGCCCTAGAGGCAATCTAGCTTAGTATGAACTTATTTTGGCTCGAATATTCATTGTATTATTTATTGGATATTCAATATAATGAAGTCCTTAGATTTACAATTGTGTTGTTTATCTTAAATATCCCTAGTCCATTATAATGATTAAATGGTGCAATCATCTATAGAATAGTATGGGGTTGGATTGATATGGAGATATCATGATCCAACACATGTGTATGCATTAAGGGTAATGGCATACTGGATCGACCCATCTTTGATAAAGCCATATACATGTTATGTAAAATCACAAGCGCTTCTCGTGGTGACAACGGTATTGTCATCCTTAGACTTGAAGTCACTAGATTGTCTAGTTGTGGATTATTCTGATTTTGGTAGCGTCAAACGCTACACCGTAACTGGGTAGCTTTAAAGGTGCGTACCGGATAAAATAAGAAGCAAGCTTAGAAATCGTAGTAGACGTAGATAGAATTCGTCCCTTCCACATAACGGGAGTAAATATCCGAGGCCACTCGAGGGATAGTGCTTATGCAATGTCTGGCAAGACTCAAATAAATAAATATGGGATATTGATGTTATTTGCACGAATAAGGCTATTCCCAGGATCGAGAAACTATGGATTGGATATACGAGTGTGACTTGTATTCTCGTGTCCAATCCGGATATAGAGACAAAGGGATGTGACAATTACTTGCACAAAGTTTGTTGGATGACAATTCTATTAGTTGGCTAGAATGAATGTCTTGCTTGAGACCGCTCCATATTAGCAAATTGTTGCTACCAACTAGATAGGACCTATGGGGTCACACGCTATATAGGGTTGAACTAGATTTGGGAATTAATTAATTAGAATGATCACTTTGCAACACCTTACAAACTTAGTAGGACTAATATGCAAGGAAGGGACTAATCCGAACTCAGGTTGGATTAGGAAGGTCCTTTAGGTAGTTGACAAGGAGTTGTTGGACTATATAAAGGATGCTCTTAGCTTCCTCTCATAACATAAGTTGAGTGGGAGAGAACAAAGGAGATAGAGCAAGAAAAAAGGAGGCCGAACCCGACCCCCTTAGTCCCCCCCCCCCCGCCGCTACCCGTCGGCCACAAGAGGAAGACGAAAGCTTCCTTTGTGATCTCGTTGCGTGATTTCTTCTTACTCTTCCTCCGGTCCAAGCTAGCACAAAGGAGAAGGAAGATCTAGATCTCAACCCTAGGCGTGGATCAACCGTAGAGACGTGACACAATTCACGTTACAAGACATCACAGGAGAACCCTAAGGTGTGTAACAAGATTCTTCCTTTACCATAGTTATGATTCTTTTCTTGTGATCCTTGGAGGGTATTGAATTGATAATTTATCTTTCCGCTGCGTATCCATGATCAAAACCCTACAATCTTCGCCCCATCAGTTTATGTTCTGTTATTTATAATCCGGTTTCTAAATTTCTAGCGAATCGGTTAAAGGGAGTTCTCGATGGTTGTATATCGGAATTCCAAAGTGCTTTTGTCCCAGGTCGTCTGATCAAGGATAATATCCTCGTTGCTTTTGAGTTGCTCCACACAATGAGGACTCTGAAAAGGGAAGACAGGATTCATGGCAGTAAACATTGACATATCTAAGGCCTATGATGGAGTTGAATGGTGCTTCCTTGAAGCTATGTTGTTTATAATGGGGTTCAGTCAGATATGGTTCCGTCTTGTTCACGAGTGCATCTCTACATCGGTTTTTACTTTGCGGTGCATGGAGAATCGAGGGGGAGGATTGCCCCTGAACGCGGTCTGCGCCAAGGGTGCCCCCTCTCTCCCTATTTATTCTTCTTCGTCTGCGAGTCTCTGTCTAGAGCCCTCTCAGATGATGTGCGGGATGGTTCTTTGACAGGGGTAGCTGCTTCTCAGGGGGGTCCAGTTATTTTGCATATGTTCTTTGCAGACGACAGTATGGTTTTTCTGAAAGTAGTCCCAGAAGAGATTGATTTTCTCCGGTCTCTCCTTCTTAGATACGAGAGAGCTTCAGGTCATAAAGTTAATATATCCAAGTCTTCAGTTGTGTTCTCTTGTAATGTTTCTCCTCAAGATAGACTCGACTTCTGCAACCTCCTTGGGGTGCCAGAATTTGCAAGTCATGAAAAGTATTTGGGTCTCCCTACCTCTATTGGCAAAAGACGGATTGCTAGCTTCCGCTCCATCCCTGAAAGAGTTGGTAAGAAGTTGAAAGGATGGAAGAAAAATCTTTCTTACGCAGGTAGAGAGGTAGTTTTTTAAATTTTGTCACTCAGTCCATGCCAGTTTACACGATCAGCTGTATCAGACTTCCTACAACGTTATGTCAGAAGTTGGAGCGGCTTTCATGTCAGTTCTTTTGGGGAAGCAAATGGATCAAAGAGGCGGTCATTGGATTGCTTGGGACTCACTTAAGATGCCGAAAGATGAAGGTTGTATTGGTTTCAAGGATCTTGAGGACTTCAACACAGCTCTATTGGCAAAAATGCTTTGGACGATTTTGACGACTGATAGCTTGGTCAGTAAGGTCCTTATGTATAAATATTTCCCTAATTCTAACTTTTTCTCATGCCAAATGCAGAAGAATTGCTCGTATGTGTGGCGTTCTATTGCTAGCACCCTTGAGCTTATTAAAAGTGGCACGAGATGGAAGGTCGGAGATGGTCAAAGTATTCTCATCTCAAAAGGCCCTTGGTTGAAGATGTAACCAAACTTCCGTACTATCTCCAAGCTTGTCCTAGCGGAGAACAAGAAGGTGGCTGATTTCATTACAGATGACCGGTCTTGGGATGTGCCGGCACTCCGAGCTTTCGGGTTTCGCTGCTGACTTAGGGGAAATTACTAAAATTTCTATCCCCTTTGTCCCAGTCTATGATTCATTTTGGTGGCATTATACGGAGAATGGTCAGTATTCGGTTGCTTCGGGGTATAATTTGCTCCGCTCTCAAGAACCTCCAAGGCTTGGCTCACGTCTTTGCGGAAAACAAGGGTTCAACCGTATATTATTTATACCGTTTGGAGAGCTACCCAAGACTCTCTGGCTACGAGACTGAAGATTTTTCGTTTCAAGAAAAATATTTATGTCGAGTGTCCGATTTGTCACAAGCACCCGGAATCAGCTACGCATCTTTTCATGGAATGCTCGGTGGAGAAATTGCTATGGAACCAATTTTGGAATGCTTTCAATAAGTCTATGATTGGGTATATCACGGTATGGATCCCCACTTTGCTCCCAACCCTTTCCCCTTACGATCGAGTTGTATTTTTCACAACCATCTGGGCATATGGACTCATCGTAATGCGAGAGTGTTTCACAACGACACAACCTCGGTTGAAGCTCTCTTCCAAGATTGTTGCGACCACATAT
This sequence comes from Linanthus parryae, assembly GCA_023055425.1. Classification (NCBI taxonomy): domain Eukaryota; kingdom Viridiplantae; phylum Streptophyta; class Magnoliopsida; order Ericales; family Polemoniaceae; genus Linanthus; species Linanthus parryae. The sequence goes on from JALGPY010000003.1 coordinate 39,222,153, forward strand.
CTCAGTAGATCGAGTTTTCGGTTAATCCACAAGGCAGAGGAGCGGCTAACATTACCCCGGCTGGATGCTGGAGACCGCCGGAGAGTGGCTCTTACAAAGTCAATGCAGATGGGGCATGGGTCCATGATTTACTCAAAGCCTCAGGCGGAGAAGTGATCCGCAATCACCAAGGACAATTCATCACAGCTTGGTCATCTTCTTTTCCCACTGCTACGTCGGCATTTGAGGCGGAAACTTTCGCGATCCGTGACGGGCTCCTTCTGGCCTTAGATCACGATGTTCGGAATCTCACAGCCGAATCCAATGCTAAGAGGGTCATCGACGCCATTAGCGGAGCAGAGAAGAGCTGGATGGATCGCTCAGAAAATGGGGACACTATTCGTCATATCCGCAATCTTTCTCAACATTTTGAAGACCTCTCTTTTGTTTATAGCCACCGTTCGATGAATATAGTAGCGCACGAATTCGCTAAGTTCGGTCTTTCTCTTCCGAATAAATATGTATGGCTAGGTAGTAACCCAAATTGGGCCCAACAACTTCTACAGAAGGATGTAATGGGGGTTTCTAATCCCGGTACTTTGCATTAATCGAAGTTGATCTTCCTCTCAAAAAAGAGGAAGTGCCATAAATAAATATAGGGTAAAAGACACTAACCACCTCTGAGTTTAGGCTTAATTTCACCCTGCTATCCTGTATTTTGGAAAAATGCAGTTTGCACCCATTTAACGAAATATTCCATTGACACTTAGCACCCTTTTGTTATGTTCCGTTACAAAAGTGGGTGAAATAATTTTTTTGGACCATAAAGCCCCTGTGTATTATTTGGACTTTATTGTGCTCGTACATGAGTATCCTCAATCATCAAGTACCGTAAGAACATAACAGATAGGATCAAGAACAAATATGATTTTTTTATCAACGAAAACAAATATCCGTTGATAAAATGGGGACACTATTCGTCATATCCGCAATCTTTCTCAACATTTTGAAGACCTCTCTTTTGTTTATAGCCACCGTTCGATGAATATAGTAGCGCACGAATTCGCTAAGTTCGGTCTTTCTCTTCCGAATAAATATGTATGGCTAGGTAGTAACCCGAATTGGGCCCAACAACTTCTACAGAAGGATGTAATGGGGGTTTCTAATCCCGGTACTTTGCATTAATCGAAGTTGATCTTCCTCTCAAAAAAGAGGAAGTGCCATAAATAAATATAGGGTAAAAGACACTAACCACCTCTGAGTTTAGGCTTGATTTCACCCTGCTATCCTGTATTTTGGAAAAATGCAGTTTGCACCCATTTAACGAAATATTCCATTGACACTTAGCACCCCTTTTGTTATGTTCCGTTACAAAAGTAGGTGAAATAATTTTTTTGGACCATAAAGCCCCTTTGTATTATTTGGACTTTATTGTGCTCGTACATGAGTATCCTCAATCATCAAGTACCGTAAGAACATAACAGATAGGATCAAGAACAAATATGATTTTTTTATCAACGGAAACAAATATCCGTTGATAAAATGGGGACACTATTCGTCATATCCGCAATCTTTCTCAACAGTTTGAAGACCTCTCTTTTGTTTATAGCCACCGTTCGATGAATATAGTAGCGCACGAATTCGCTAAGTTCGGTCTTTCTCTTCCGAATAAATATGTATGGCTAGGTAGTAACCCAAATTGGGCCCAACAACTTCTACAGAAGGATGTAATGGGGGTTTCTAATCCCGGTACTTTGCATTAATCAAAGTTGATCTTCCTCTCAAAAAAGAGGAAGTGCCATAAATAAATATAGGGTAAAAGACACTAACCACCCCTGACTTTAGGCTCAATTTCACCCTGCTATCCTGTGTTTTGGAAAAATGCAGTTTGCACCCATTTAACGGAATATTCCATTGACACTTAGCACCCTTTTGTTATGTTCCATTACAAAAGTGGGTGAAATAAATTTTTTGGACCATAAAGCCCCTATGTATTATTTGGACTTTATCGTGCTCGTCCATGAGTATCCTCAATCATCAAGTACCGTAAGAACATAACAGATAGGATCAAGAACAAATATGATTTTTTTATCAACGGAAACAAATAGGATCAAGAACGGAACCCAGAAAATCAAGCTTCGATTTTCTACTTCCCACCACCCATTGCCACCAATCCCCACATCAAGAACAAATAGGATCAACTTGCATTAAAATGTTTTCTTCTTACCAAAACCCATAAAATGAAGCTCCGAATTTCTTCTTCCCACCCCCCACTGCCACCAACCACCACCTTCACAATAATAACTTTGTTGAGAAAAGCCACGAAGTTCAATTTTTTTTTACCTTTATAGTGTTCTTCTCTTGATGCTTTAAAAGTTTAATTTTTTTCAAGCTACTGGTGAAGGTAACCAAACAAACCTCATAAATCGCCGATTCACACCCATGGCCACGAAGAAAAACCAGAAACAAAAAACCCATACCTTCCTCGTTTCATCCCTCAAATTGAAGACCCATACCTGCTTCATCCCTCAGATCGAAGACCAAGTTTCAAACACACGCAGCATGTTCCTCCACAACCACCCCCCCCCCCCACCAAACACACACAACTGTGCAATCCTCGATCTCACCATAGTTGTTGAATATCCCGGTGATGGAGGACCAGATCCGCAACAGAGGAGGTCGCGATGGAGGCTTTGAAATCTGCACCGGCGCTTACGGAGGCGACGGAAGCGACGGAGCCCTCCTCCATCTTCCTGTGCCTTCTTCAGAGAGAGAGAGAGAGAGATCGACTGAAGATGAAGGGTCTGCTTCCGGTGAAGAAGGCTATTGTGGAAGTAGCGCCACCTCCGGCTGTGGCGGCGAAGGATGAGGGGAAGATGAAGAAGAAAAAGAAGAAAGAAGGGTTCAAGACCATAACTTTGACTGAGAAATTCAGTTGCAGAGCGAAGGACATGTATGAGATATTGATGGATGAGAACAGGTGGAGGGGTTTTACGCAGAGTAGAGCACAAATTAGCAAGGAAGTGGGTGGAGAGTTCAGTATCTTTGATGGGTCTGTGATAGGGACCAACATGGAATTGGAAGAGGGCAAATTGATTGTGCAGAAGTGGAGATTTGAAAGCTGGGCTGATGGCGTTCAATCACTGGTATGGCGTCGAATTTATGGAAAAGAGAGAGGGACGGCTGCGTTCACAGGGGAAGAGAGAAAGAGGGGAAGAGAGAGATGATTAGGGTTAAAATGAATGAGAAAGAGGTTAGGGTAATGCATATAGGAAGTAATTTTATAACATTTCGGGGGTAAATAGTCTTTTTTTTCCGTGTTGTTAGTCTACTGTTAGCCTTCATCCAAAAAAAGTTACAAACTGTCTTTTTTTGAAGAACACGGGGAGCGTGGTGGAATTAAACCTAAATTCAGGGATGGTCAGTGTCTTTTACCCATAAATATAAGATGCTCTGAAAGTTTAAACTAGACGCAACAAATATTTAGCATGAAAAATTAAGTTCGAAAAATTTCAACTTGCCTCAAATAAGAAACTAACTTTTACATATTGAAGAACTTAAAATATAAATATTTTTCTTAATTACGCCACACTATTACTTAAACATTAACCAATGGCTAACTGAAAGCATCCAAATTTAAATATCTGTGATGTTTGTTCAGTTTTAATTATCAAAATTGATAATGTGCTTTTGTTCATAATAAGAAAATGATTACTTAAGAAAAATTTGGTAATGTGGTTGACACCCGATATAATTTATCTAAACATAGCTTTGTCATTTATTGCATTAATATAAAATAAAAATAATACTTAAAAGAAAGTAAAATCGAATGGAGGAATGAGGATAGCATTTTAAAATAAAGATATTTTTCTATTATGTATGCATTCTATCAAAGAAAACGTATGCGTTTTTTTGTTACATTAATACTAATAATACAATAAAAAAAGGGTTATAGAGAGACAGAGAGAATATGGATATAGTTTTATGTGAAATTATGATTAGCAAATAAACGTTTCTAAGTTACTTTATATAACATATTCACAATTCTTAAAATAAATTAAATTATCAGAAAAGATAGGAGCTTATAAATAGTATTTATATTTATCTGAATTGTACACATCTCAAGAAGTGCAATAAATTAAATATATTTATATGGGTAAAATACAAAGGCCACCCTCCATTTATGCGGAAATACATTTTGCCCCTAATTTATGGGGAAAATACATTTTGCACCCCGTCAGTGGATGGAGGGTGGACTGATATCACCCTTCTGTTACAATTCGTTAGGGGTGCAAATTCACTTTGTGTGACCAAATTATCCTTACGAATTGTGGACAAATAACACCCTTTTTTTGTTTAATACAATGTTCATCATTTATTGGTGTTCTTGAACACCACGTCCACTACCACCACCATCATCAACAACAACAACAACATCAACCTGACCCAACACCACCTCCACTACCACCACCACCAACAACAACAACAACAACAACAACAACAACACCACCACCACCACCACCACCACCACCAACAACAACAACAACAACAACAACAACAACAACAACAACAGCAGCAAACATCATCCTCACCACCACCACCACCACCAAAGATCCAAATTTGACAAGGGAATTTGGTCAGATCCAATATATATCCATTTGCAAAGATAACCGCCCCTCAATCTTACCAGGGAATTTTACTTGATCAGAGAAAAAAAATGGAATGCAAAGGAGAAGATACATGTTCTTGATTTTACACATTTTCATCATTCTCAATGGTGTCATTTGTTGTCTCTTCTTCCTTTGTGTCTGTCTCTGTCTCTACCCTTCTCCTACAAAGGTCAAATCACTACAATCTAGAGAATGCCTTTGAGAATCCTCACCATTCCAATAGTTACACTTACATACTCTCCACCTTCACGACGACTTCCACCGCCACCGTATCCACCTCTACCACCGCCTCCTTCAACAGCTAATAACAAATTGAAGCATTGTAGGCGAATTTCTCAGATCTATCTTGTGGAGTCATGTTTCGATTTGGTGGACTGGCGATTGGAATTCAGTCCTCATCTTCACTGCTTGAGAGCCAATTGACCACCACCAAACCCCAGCGATTTCGGGCGAACCCACCAACACTCCGCTTATCTCTTCTCTCTCGGAACACCAGCCGACGGGAAGCCCAACCACTGTCTCATCGCTCCTCCATCTCCGGCGACCAACAACACACCATCGCCCCTCCCTCTTGCTCGTTTGCCCGCCGAATCTGCCCAGGACCGTCGGAAACCCACAGCGCTGACCACCTATCACCTTCGTGCGGAGAAGATCGAGAGGAGAAGGCGTCCCAAAAACACCGGCCCTTCCAATTCATTGGCTTTGAGTGGAGATGGTGGTGGAGAAGAGATGGGTTCGTGGGTGTAAGTTTCGTGAGGAGAAGGAGAAGAAGATCTCAACAGAGGAGGCGGTGATGGAAGGCGATTCAAGGCAGCGGCGGTGGTGGATGGCGATTCAACCTCGAGAGAAAGAAAGAGATGAGAGAGAGAAAGTGTGTGTGCAAGGAGGCTAAGAAGAGTTATAGAACTGAGAGAGAGGGTGGTTGGGGTTAGGAAATGAGGATAGAAGGGAAGGGAGTGGGCTTTATAGGCTTCCACTGACAAGAAGAACAAATCCCCAAATGAAAACTATAAGATGCTCTATGCAATCATTACCGAGCTGTTTCACATCAGTTAAGTTAAAAAAGTGTCTCTTTTTATTGGTTCGTTTGTTCTCATCAACTCCAGGCTATGGGTGGGTTTGGAGTGGAATTTTTGGATTTTAAGTTGTCTTTTAAGATGGTGTTGAAAAAGTCCGTGACACAAAAGTTCAAGAAAAAAAAATGTATGGATTTGATAAAAAAAGTTGGTGATGTATAAAAATCAGTGATGTGACAGTTTATTGTCTAGTGAAAGTTAATATTATGCCCCTTTGTATATATTTATTGACTTATTTGCTATGAACAAAAAAACATTTACTTAAAAAAAATCAATCCTTATGCTCATACAAACAAACCTTATGCTCATACATGAACAGACATTATGTTTCTTATGCCACTAACCCTATGCTCCATATGCCACTGAACCTAAAATCTCAGTTCTTATGTTTATACATGAACATTATTAGGTTTTCTCCAAGTTTAATGAAACCATAATAGTCCGACTCTAGACCTTTTCTAAGAACGTACGAGTTTTTCACTTCTTACTTAGATCTTCTCAAGGCCAACAAGTTTCTTAGTACTCCTGGTATTTAAATGTTTTACTACATTGTTTTTGTGATGCATTCTTCTGTTCATTCCAGGTGCATGAAATTGAAATTACTAACTGCTATCCACTAAATGGAGGAAGTCATGGTGGGTAGTTGGTGTAGGTGGGTAGTGTTAATTAAGATAAAGTGTGATGAAAAGTAACCAACAAGAGGGTGTAAATATAATTGATGATAGAGGACAAAATTGTCATTTTAATGATCTGAACAAAAAAGACACAAAAAATCTCCACAACCCCAACTTTTTTCTTCCACTCACTCTACCCTACAAATCCAAAATCCAAAATCTGCTCAAAAAAACTCATACCAAACCCTTGGAAAAAGTCCAAAAGCCAAAAAGTGGATTTTGGATTACCACAAAAAATCCCATACCAAACCCACCCTATGTTTCCGTTGACTTCCAAATTCTCAACCGATATTACTATCTTCAACGGGATACCAAGCCGCTGAAGGGCAACTTATATACTGTCAATGCTTGAGAAAAGTGATAAGACTTAAATGCCACCCTGAAATAAGTCCTCAACTGAGAGTTGATAGGCACTGCATCACCTGAAACAAGAGTTTTCTACAAAGGAAATAACGAGTTGAGTAAATAGACGGCATAGCATGATTGTATGATAGAATAACGATATGATGTCTTCTACTGGAATCAATTACGGAACTGTATGTATTTATTTGTTCTACTAATGCCCCCTCCTGTATGGCCCCTAAAGAACCCAAATAGAAGCTCCACTTCATCACACTTGAGAACTACAACCTTGTTGCATCAGACAGAAACAAGATTCCATTTTTGAAACTCATCCGTTTTTAAATCTTGTTTGGGTCGGAAGTAACAAGGAATGCACCTCTCGAGTCTAAAGAAATAAATCTCCTACTGGGATTGCCCTGAAGGGACCATGCAAGAGTAGAGGGCATTATCAATTTCTTGGTAATTCCTTCCAGGTGAAGACTTCAGATATCTCATTTATATGTACAATCATATTATTGTGTTGTATTATTTATTACATCTTTTGGCATCAACTCGTGTCATTTCTTTTGTCGGAAATTCTCATTTTTGGTTCTGTCACCTCTCAGTGTCGAAGGAATTATTTTCAGGTGACATCGAAGTCTTGTCACTTTTCTCAGGAATTGGCGGTGTAAAAGTTTCCCTTTTGCCTTGGTATTCCCTTGAAGATAGTTGTATCGGTTGAGAAATCAGAAGTCAACATAAACTTTGTCCGGGGTTGGTGGTGGTACCAAGCAAACTAAAGAAGAACATTTATTTACTTGACTAATGTGAAACTGTTCGAGGATGACAGCATAGAGCAGCTTATTGTTTTAATTATTTGATTTGATATTGGTGTGGGTGGAAGTTCATGGAACAACCTCACAGGGAGTAACCACTACCACATGGTAACTATAATTCTGAAGAATTGTTTAAGAGCATCTCCAACAATAAAATTACTATTTAGCTAAATTTTAACTACTATGAACTAAAGTTAACATGACTTTTTATTGTTTGCTCCAATGGTGTTATGTATTTTACATAAGTTTGTGGGTATTGAATTATAAATAAAATATTTTATTAAATTAAAGTAGGAGAAAGATAGACACAAAATATTTAACTACCTACATTCTAACTAGCTACTTCTATTGAGTGGGATACATAATATGTAAAATATTGAGTCATTTAGCTAGCTCATTGGAGTTCATTATTTTTTCTAGTTATGTAAATTATAACTAAACTAATTCTTTTACATAACCATTGGAGATGCTCTAACAGACAGCAATGGTGTTATACCCTAAAAACTAAGCATTTCTCAACAAAAAATCAAATTCGCTTCACAAAAAAAAAAAGTATTTCTCAGCAATGGTGTGGAGCTCCCTTTTGATTCTTCATTTCACTTCTCAAAAAAAAAAAAAAAAAAAAAAAAATCACCTCTCATATTTGAAGACTGAACTAACTCAAAATGTAACAAACTAATTGCAGCTTTTCATTATAACATGAGTTACTTAAGTTTTACATCTACAATATTTGTCTCAATTGCATATCAAAGTTATGGAATTGGAAGATAGAAGTATAGTCTTTAACAAAAATGAGATTCACTATAAAAGTCTGACCGAACACAAAAAAATCAAATATCTTGATAGCAATAACAATATGGAAACCACCGTTAGCTGCTTTCATTCCAAATCAGGTGGAAGTTTCAATTGCACCACCACCATAAAAAAAAAAAAAAAAAAAAAAAAAAAAAAAAAAAAAAAAAATCTGATTCCATACTTTTCATGATACGGGTCAACCCTATGATCCGGGTCAACAATATTATAAGTATTATTATTATTATCGTTAATCATATAATTAGTAGTCTATTTATTTAATTAGATGTTTATTAATTTAGTTAGAAGATCTGGCCGAGCCCATTAGGTCAAGTTATCTAGCTAGGGTTAGTGTTTTCCTATTTAAACGCTGTAATAGTTCGTTTTAATCATATGGAATAAGAATTGTTTTGTTAAGTTTATTCAGTTTTATTTCATATTCTTAGTTTTTTCGTAGCTTTTCAACCTATTGGTAAAGATTCGAAGCCTCAAGCTACTGGTACTTGATACTGGTTGTATCAATTTGGTGCTTTCATTGATTTCACCATCCAACTGGTGAATCACGATGAATATCGAGGAACTGATCAACAACATGATGGCCACGATGACAGAAAAGTTCGATCAGGTTAATAGTCGCCTCACGGCTATCGAAGATCGACTAACGATTTTGGAGACTCAACAACAACAACCCAAACCTGCAGCTGAGCCTAAACAAGAAGCGCAGATTGACGAACAGCCACAAGAAGTGGAGGAAGAGATTAAGGACAACACCAAGGAGGACAAAGACGATATCCCAAAAGACCACACTGAAGTTTCTGCAATTACCGTGGACAGTCCCAGGGTGCAATCAATTGTGGAAGAACAGATCGAGGCAGGCAGCAAGGAAGATGACAATACCAAACCAGAGCAGGTTGACCGCTCAACCAAGCCGCTGCCAACAGCTCTGGTCCCTACAGCAGGACGAACCACAGCACCAACTGCCGTTATCGCTGGCGATTCTAGCGGACATCCCCACCAATCGGCGCCGCCTCAAGCAACGCCTCCGACCACAGGTCTGTCGTCGCCCCAATTACAGCAGATCCGTCCGCATCTGAAACCGCCAGACAGCGCCGCCGTCGTTCAAGCCTTCTACGCCGCTATCCAATCTCTGCGGCCACCTCTGCTCTAGACCACGGCACCACCGTCGCCGCCTCTGCTCGAGACCACGGCACCCCCGTCGCTTCCCTCTCTCAAGCAGTTGCGCCAGACCCCGGCGCCTCCGCCACCACATTCAGCAGTCCCCAACGTCTACAGCCACCAACCGACGGGCGAGCTTCATCTTTCCGCTACTGGTTCTCCTCCACCAACGAGTCCTCCTAGGGTTGCGAACCCGATGGGAAAAAATTGGCTATCAGGGTCCATCTGAAGAATCCACTGTCAATCCACCTCAATCTTTTAGAAGACCAGGTTTGACCTCATTAAAGTTAATAAAAGTGATTAACTTACCCATATCTCAAAAAAAAAATAGAGCCAATTTCAAAAGAAACCCAAGAGTCTCTCTATCTCCCATCTCTCTGCTCGTTGGGAAAACCCAACCCAAGGAGAAAACCCCCATCTTCCTGCCGTCTGATCCAAAACTTCCCAGATTCCGGCGACCCCTGTTCCGATAGTCTCCTTCGTCTCCGGCAACCCTAAAACCCCCGTCTCCCTCTCCCTAAATCTCTCACTCACTTCCCCTCTCTCCATGGCTAGCACTTCCTCTAGTGGGAAATTCAACATTGAGCACGAAGATGAACTTCAAGAACGCCGGTTGTTGGATGCGGGTGTAGGCGATGGTGAAGTCCGATCATCAAAGTCCGATTCAATATATTTTTGGCTCAAAAGCCCGATCATCAAAGTCAAGGTTCGATCTTGCAAGATCGAGCCCAAATCAAACATAATCGGACTCCGAAGAAGCATGATCGGGTCACAATCTAGCAAGACGAGAACGATCGGGTCTCGATCTTGCAAGAACGAGCCCCGACTATGCTGATCGGGGTTTTGGAATGAGTAACCCGAGAGCACATATTTTTGGCTCAAAATCCCGATCATCGTCGAGGCTCGATCTTGCAAGATCGAGCCCAAATAAACAAAATCGGACTCCAAAGAAGTATGATCGAAACTCGATCTTGCAAGATCGAGCCTCGACTACGCTGATCGGGCTTTTGAGCCAAAAATATTTGCTCTCGGGTTACTCATTCCGAAAACCTAAAAATGTTCAAATTTCAACATTTTTGTCATCCAAACCATTCAAAAACATCCTTAAAAATCCAAAATGCGTTGAATTCTTCAAATCTCACATCCCAAACACGTTAGTCTAAAGGAAAATCATCGATTGTACTAACAATTCAAGAAATATACAAACACAACGATGACTCTACAATGATGCATTGTTAGGGGGCATGTATTATTGTGATGGCCCGGCCGGTGGCAACGCCCGCAGTTGTACTTCCTTTTGAAGCTTTGGACTTTCTCCCCTTTCGACGGAATCCTTTTGGTTTGGGGCCGACCCTTCTTGGTCAAATAAAGTGGTGGGAGACATTCAACCGCCTTGACTTCTTCTCGAAATTCATCATGGTTCCACTCCAATTGGTTCGGTACAGATCTAACCTTCTCCATGTAGTGACCTAACAGATTGAGAGGGAGAACGTATCGTGCCCTCACCATGGCAGCATTGAACGACTCAACAGGGTTAGATTGAGAGGGAGAACGTATCGTACCGCGATGCAGGAAAATGCGCTCGCGCCCATTTTTAAACACCTACCTCCTCTGTCAGATACGCAAACATGGACTTCTTGTTCTTGGGATTCTGAGGCATGTGCTGTTGAATACTCTCTAGCATCCACTCATGAGTTTTCAAGCTACAAGTGAATGCGGCCTTCGTGAACATCCTTTCCCAACCGGTGTTGCCGTAAATGGCAAACCGATTCATCTTGAGGTAGTAATAGCAATTTTCATTGTGCCTGTTAGAAACGATCACCAAGTTGTTGGTATCATGCACGAACTACTTCAGCTGTTTCAGAAACCATCCCCACGATACATTGCACTCCACATCGATTACCCCGCAAGCCAGCGGGAATATGTGACCCTCACTGTCAACAGCATGTGCAGCAACCATATGTCCCTTGAAACGCGTTTTTAGGAATGTTGCGTCGATCACAACCACCGGTCTCATGTAATTCCACCCTATGATGGATGATGCGAGAGCAACGAAAAAGTACAAGAACATGTTCAATCCGTCCAGCTGCAATGCTGTAATAGACCCAGGGTTTCGTTCCTTCAACAAGTGCAAGAATCCGGGAAGGTCAGCATAGTTCTGGAACGCGTTGCCGCATACTAACAAAACACCCTTCCTGTGAGCAAACCATGCCTTGTACTTCGATACTTCTTGCTCCAGTTCTGTTAGGCACCATGTAGCTATCTTCTATAGGTTAGGCGCGTTGACAACGTCGAGAAACTGATCCCTCATCCTCCAAGCAATGTACTCGGATGTGCAGTTCTTGTGATATGTTGCTTTTCCAACAAGTTTGCATGTGTGGACACCGACATACGAGGTCACCTGCCATAATCTTGTGCATCGAGGCTTCTTGGCACACCGTGCTCTCCATTTGCAGTTACTAACATTACATTTCCACACACGCTCTGTCGTGCTACATCTTTCTGACACGTACACGTCATTGGTCCTCAAGGCATCGTCTTTCACGACCTCGTCAAAATGCATCCTAGTTGCGAACATGGACCCCCTCTCCAATCCCGTACCTTCGAGACGTTTGTTACTAGGAGTTACGCCAAGAGGTAATTCATAATCGATGGGCAGGGGGGCTCGACGTCTGCTTCTCCTTGATCATCTTCTCCTCCGTCATACTCATCTTCCGAATTGGCTGTGGGATCATAATCATCTTCCAAATGTACCGTGGGATCAAACCCATCTCCATTACGGTCGCCAGGCTCTTCCGCACATAGATGACTATCGGTAACAAGCTCCCTTTGTGTTTCCCCAATCGGAGTTTCCAAATTAAATGAAGACATCTCGATCGACGGATACGGCAATGTAGCATTATCCAATGCTAATTCGACTGGAGATTGGGAGGATTCACCGAGATCCATTGTGGCGCCACGCATTGGAGAAATCCTCCTATACCCAATGTTCTCATGCACTCTCGGGCTCGTATCCACGGTGACGTATATTGCCGCCCCCCCCCCCCCCCAATTCACTATAGTTTTCAAATAGATCATCGACGTCCCCATCTTCACTTATGGCGCAAGGAGGCCACAAATCGTTACCTATTGGCATGTGATTAAGTACTACTTCATTGAGATGGCACCATAGATCAAACCGTTTCATTATCTCCCGGATTAGACCGTCGTAGGTTAAACTGCGTCGGATGCCAAAACCCTTTCTCTTAGTTGCTCCAACATAATTGTGCACACCACCTTCCAATATCCACTCTCCATAGCATGTTACAATAGCTTGTATCATAGACATATTTGAAAAACAAAAAATATAACAAATTAGAGTTTGAATAACGATCTACAAGATCGGGGCTCGATCTCACAAGATCGATATCACGATTCATAACATCGAGACTCGATCTAACAAGATCGGGACTCGATTTGTAAGAATGGGACTCGATCTAGCTTGGTTGGGGCTCGATTTAGCTTGGTTGGGGTCCGATTGAGCATGATCGAGGCCCGATCAAGATAGATAGTGTATCGATCTTATTAATCGAGTCCCGATCTTGCAAAATCGTGCCTCGATCTTGCAAGTTCGGCGTTTTTGTTCCAGTTACAGTTCCATCGGGTTTGAAACTTCAAATTCACAATTTTTCAAGATTTTGACGTAAAAACAAGACAAAACATGGAAATGAACCAAGTAAACAACATACCTTAGCTCTACGGTGGATTCTCGAAGCAAAACGGACTCGAACGGAGCTTCGCACAAAACCAACAATGGAGGAGGATGAGAGAGAGAGAGAGAGAGAGGAGAAAAAGAGAGTGTTTTATCCTTTCGATGAGCTCAAATGAGGTTGAAGGAGAGGGTTGAAGAGATGGTAGAAGAAGTTGTTGTGGGAGAGTTAAGAGTGCAAATGAATTCATAGAGAGAGAAGGGTGTAGGTTGGTGAGGGGAGTAATGGACGTTCATGAGAAGGGAGGAGGTGGTAGGGGTGATTTTTCAAAAAAAAAAAGAAAAAGAAAAAAAAAGAGTGGAACCCACTAAACTTAAGACAAAACTAAGCAAACTTTTTGAAAAGTTGAGAGTGGATTGACAATGCTTTCAAAGTTGAAGTGGATTTGCAACAACTAGTGTCACTTATGGTGTCTTAGCAAATTGTCCCAGTGGGCTACACTTCGCGGGTGGACTGACTCATATTCACACATTTGGGCCAAACTCCAATTTAGGCCACAATACTCTGGGTCAGAACCTACTCACATACCCAAACACCTATTCTGAAAGTGCTGGGCTTTATTATCACATTCGGCCTGATTATTCCAGTGGGCTAAATAATCATAGTGGGCTGAACTCCACTGTGGCATTTATTGGACCCAATTTGGCTTCTAGTTATGGATACGGGCCTCGTCCTCCGGACCGCCTTGAGAACAAGGCGCTTTTCAACCGCTGGGAGTTGATACGGGTCAACCTTATGATGCCGGGTCAACAATATTATAACTATTATTATTATTATCGTTAATCAAATAATTAGTAGTTTATTTATTCAATTAGATGTTTATTTATTTAGTTAGTAGATCGGGCCGAGCCCATTCTGCCAAATTTTCTAGCTAGGGTTAGTGTTTTCTTATTTAAACGTTGAATAGTTCATTTTATTCATATGGAATAAGAATTGTTTTGTTATGTTTATTCAGTTTTATTTCGTATTCTTAATTTTTTCGTAGCTTTTCAAGCTATTGGTAAAGATTCGTAGCCTCAAGCTACTGGTAAGATTGACATGATTTCACCAGCTGAATGGTGAAAATCAATGAAAACACCAAATTGATACAACTAGTATCGTACCAGTAGCTTGAGAGGCTACGAATCTCTACCAGTAGTTCGTGAGGCTACGAAAAAGCTACGAAACGAAACAAAATAAACTGAAATAAACTCAAAACAATTTTTATTCTCCTTATTAAAAATACTGACCAAGTTAAATAAATAAACTAATTAACAAATAAAATAAATACTTAACGAGGAATTCTAAATAATCAATAAAGGTGATAATACGGGTGATCTGTAAAATACAGTTGACCCGTATCATTTCACGTCTAAAAGTTGTGCGACTTTCTTGATTGTTCGCGGTGTGTAAATAAAAGTTTGATGAATCGAACAACTAGTTGTCGATTTTGTAACTAAATAGATAATGTGAAGCCATTGAAACATGAAATATGTCGAATCAGTTATAGCCACACCCACAAAATAGGATCTTGCAAAGTCTATTTGATTCTACTACTCTAAAATTCCTCTTTGGCGTTCGTTAATAATATAGATGTGCAAAAGCATGATTCTTAAATATGCGCAAAAAGCAATCATATTAGATAGTCTCTCAAAGTCAAGATCGATACACTTACATAATTGGCAACGCTTTTTTGTGAATTGTCATGAACATGGCCTCTTTTCCACGCCCATGTTACGAATTGAGATATTTTCCATAACCAAACAACTGAAATAAAAATAAAGGAGAAAAATATATGTGTAAGACTGATGTAAATACTCTTTACTTTCCTACAACTTGATCTGGTTTGAGGTAAGTAACTTTGCACCGGATCTCTATGAGCGATAAGGAATAATTTCACGAATCATTGATAACCATATGCATCGTGAATCATTGATAACCATGTGCATCAAATTTTCTTGTTAACAACACAAAATAATTGCATGAAAAAAAAACATAAAATACTTTCAAGAACTTAAACTATACAAACCTTCTCCATATAGAGGAATGACATAATTTGGCGATGGGGGAATATCTGCTCGACTTTGAGAAATGACTACCGTAAGAGAAGAAACAAAAAGTGAGAAAGGAGGCCTTGTCTTATAAGGTACTTATATAACTTAAGCATGGACCCTAAAAACATTGCACATTTAAATAGCTAGAAACCTAACAGGCCTCGGGCCAGAATTGATCCTACCCTATGCTCGCAAAGCCCAATCTAAAAACTTGCTAAATTCCTACGAAAATCCTGGCCAATTGGACATTTTGAGCTTAATCAGAAACTTTCCTTATAGTAAAAAAACAGTATTATAAAATTAGTCTAGTGACTATGAGCTAGTTTGGATAGACATGATTTTTTGGTTTTTTATCTAATATTAATCTGCTTTTTGAATTTCAAAAACCAAAAAAACTTGTTGAATCCGGAGTACCGGATCAAGGCCAGTGCCCGGGTAGGAAAAATCACCCAGCAAAACATAGTGCCCTGTTTGGATATCAAGATTTGGTTAACCTCCATAAAAAGTTAACCAAAACTTCTACCTAAAATGTGTAGGACCCACATTCCACTCATTTTTCTACTCACATAAAAGTCAAAATCTCAAAACCAAAACTCTCAAATCCAAACATCCACCTAGTTTGATTAACCAAACAAGCCCAACCATGTTATCCAAACAGGGTCAGTATAAGTTTTAACTTTTTTTTGGAATAATTGTACAAGTGGCAGCTCCTGATTGATTGCTACAAACTTTTTTGGTCATTTCTTACAACCTGGGCAACGGTTGCATGAAGGTGTCCAACGGTTGAGGAAAATAAATAAATAAATAAATAAATAAATAAATAAATAAATAAATAAATAAATAAATAAATAAATGGTGCCCCGGCTACAACAAGACCCGGGCACCGGTTTCTCCCATAAAAAAAAGGGCAAACATCTTTGGATTTATTTTAATAAAAAACAAAAAACCTCCTATCCAAACTAACCCTATGTCTCTATCTTCTCATTTACCACTCAGTCCTCTATCTTTCACCCTATCCGAAAATGGCTCTAGGATTGAGAGATTGGTGTTCTTTCCCGTTTTATTCTCTAGTGGGGCTGATATTTACATAAAGTGCATGTTTGGTTCAAGATTAAAACCTCATTTGAGATTAAAATCTGCCAAAAAATTTAATCACGTTTGTTTCGTAAATTATTTAAGTCAGATTTTAATTTAAGTTGGTTAATAATTTGCAGATAATCTATCAGTCAGCTTATTCACCCCAGATTAATTTTATCAGATTATTGAGATTTTAAGCTGGAACCAAACAGGCTCAAAGTAACAATCTCATCACATGTACAGTAAGTGCATGTTTGGTATCCCAAATTTTAATCCAATTGGATTAAAATCGGCCTCTTTTCAACAATCTCGTTTGTTATGTCAGCAGATTTTAATATGATAAGCTGCAGATTAAAATAATTTGTGTGCAATTGTAGAATCTCCAAAATTGGGGATTATGCAACTTAAAATCTCTAAAAAAATACTTTTGTATTTTTTTTTACATTAACATGATCACATTTCAGTTACAAATATGTGTATTCAATTAATTGACTTTAGAGCTCTTTAAATTTTGTTAAATGATCAAGTTAGTGATCTATAATTTAGCTCATAACAAACAGACTGTGATTCTCAGTTAAGTTGGATTTTCTTTTCAGATTATTTTCAGCTGATTATTGAGATTTTAAGTTGGTACCAAACAGGCTCTAAATATACATATGTTTGGTTATTGAACACTTCAACCAAATGAGTGTTTTGTCCAAACGTTTAACGAAATAATTGAAACACCTATCAAATCCAAATGTGGAGCCAAATAAACACACACAATCATTACAACAACAAAATGTGTGTTCTTCATGATGAATACATGAAGAAATCTTAGAAGTACAAAACTGAAAATAGATTAGGAAGAGCATTTTGAGAAGATCAACAGCAGCAATTGTAGCAACATCATATTCACCATCTGCAGCAACAACAGCTACAGCAACTCCTCACCATCTTCTCCTTACCTGCAAAGTCAAAAAAATAAGCTCAATCATGTCATCAAAACCCATATTATCGCCAATTGAAAGAGATGCTTTTAAGGACTTCCTACTTCACGGTTGTATCAAAATGAAACCACCGAATGGACTGATGAATGAAGCAGCAGCGAGATTTGGAGTTGATAGGAAGACTATCTACTCAATTGGAAAATGTTGAAGGAGTGTTATAATGCAAGTGTACCAATAAATGTAAAGTCTCGGCAGAAAGAGAATTTGAAGCCAAAGCAGCAGCTAAGCATTGTGATATTTCTCACAATATTATAAGAAATAAACACAATATCAGACAAGTAACTAGTAAGTGTTCAACTTCTAATTTATTTGTCCAAAATCTCAGATTCTACATTTATCAAAGAATTGCTTGATTGAGTGAGTGGCTGCATTGTACTAATGCCCTGCAAAACACCCTCAATCTCATTTCGGTAGCTGCATTGCATAATGCCCTGCCAACCCTACACACTTTACTATCCAATTCAGATATCACATAATGTAACTGTTATAATCAGCTAGTAACCAAATAAAAGATGGCATAAATTAATTTTTTTTATCATGGAACTAACCAATTCAAAGATAGTGTAACTGTTATAATCAGTGAGTAACTAAATAAAGGATGGCATAAATTAACTATTCTTATGGGGGAACTAACTAATTCAAATATTACGTAGCGTAACTCTTATAATTAGTGAGTAACCAAATAAAGGATAGCGTAAAATAACTGTTCTTATCAGGGCACTAACCGATTCAAATATCACATAGTGTAACTATTATAATCAGTGAGTGACTTGAAAGATGGCGTATATTAACGGTTCTTATCCAGGAACTAACCAAAACAAAGCTCACATTGTATAAATGTTATAATTTGTGAGTAACCAAATAAATGATGGCGTAAATTAATTGTTCTTATTAGGAAACTAACCAATTGAAAGGTCATATAACTGTTATAATCAGTGAGTAACCAAATAAAATAGGATGTAAATTAACAGTTCGTATCAGGGAACTAAGTTATTCAAAGATCACATAGTGTAACTGCTACAATCAGTGAGCAACCAAATAAAGGATGGCGTAAATTACTGTTCTTATCAGGGAACTAGCCAATTCAATGATCACATAGTGTAACTGTTACAATCAGCCAGTACAAATAAAAGATGGCATAAATTAACTGTTCTTATCAGGGAGATAACCAATTCAAAGATCGCATAGTGTAACTGTTTCAATCAGTGAGTAACCAAATAAAAGATGATGCAAATTACATCTTCTTATAAGGGAACTAACCAATTCAAAGGTCACATAGTGTAACTGTCATAATCAACGAGTAACCAATAAAAGATTATGTAATTAACTGTTCTTATAAGGGAATTAACCATTTCAAATATCACATATTGTGTAACTAAATAAAACATCTAATAAATTAATTGTTCTTTTCAGAAATTATGTTCCAATCACAGGAGAATATGGAGTTGGTCAAACAAGCGTATGGAGATGGATCAAATGAGGTGCACTGAAGAGTAGAACCTCACATATGCATCCCTGCATTAACAGACGCACACAAAATAGCAAGGTTGAAATGGAAATTAAAAGCACTTAAAGTTGATGCAGACAATGTTATAAGCTACAAGAGCTTGGATAACAATGCCCACATAGATGAGAAGTGGTTCTACTTGAATAAATTGAATGAAAAGTTTATACTACTACCATATGAGGAAGTGTCATACAAGTATTGCCACTCCACTCATTTTATAGGAAAAGTTATGTTTGTGTTGTATTTGGGGGCATATACATGGACCAAATGGTGAATTATTGTTTGATGACAAAATTGGAGTGTGGCCATTCACAGAAGAGTTGCAGAGAAGCTCAACTAGTAGGTCAGGGGGCGCTCTTGAGACCAGGACAATACCATATGTCAATAAGGAGGTAATGAGAGATATGGTTATCAACAAGATCATTCCAACCATCAAGGAGGCGTGGCCACGCACATCTTCAAAGGACATATATATTCAGCAAGACAATGCATCACATCATGTGAAAATTTTGGATGTGGATTTCAATGAGGCTGCAACAAATGATGGATTCAGCATACGACTAACCAATCAACCATCAAAGTCTCTCGATTGACAATGTATTCTTAAATCTACAAATGGCTTTTGAAGGGGAGGATGATCAAACAATAGACAATGTATTCTTAAGTCTACACATGGTGATGACTGAGATTATGATTGTTACGGATCACAATGACTTCAAGATTCCACATATAGGCAAGGGTAAATTGAGAATCTTGAGGTTGATTACAAGGAGATTTAAGGTGTACTGTCTACTACTCATGGATTGTACTGATCACATGAAGGAATTGGAAGTTAAAATCGACAATCGAGCACTAATGAAAGGATTGGGGTATGAACCTTAATAGGTGTAAGTACGTAGTGTATTTTGTTACAACTAAAAATAGTTGTAAGTACTTGGTGTATTTTGTTACAACTAGGCATGGTTGTAAGCATAGTTGTATTTTTTTACAACCAAGCATAGTTGTAAGCATGAATTAGATGGATGCATTTTTGTGCATTAGAATTTTTCACAAAAGTATCTGAACTTATTGTATTTCACCTTCACTTGCAATGTCACAATGCTCAATCAACATCGTTGAGTTGGGACAAGGGTTAACATCAAACGATTCGATCCTGATACCATTCCTGGATTTGTATCTTTGGATTAATTGTATTGGTTGTTGTGGAACCATAATGTGTGTATGACACCACTTATTGTTTGCTCTAACACCTAAGTAACCAAATTGTATAATGTCAACATGATTAAAGGAATCACACTGTATACATGTGTATAATTACTCTCAGTCCATTAATTTAGGGATCCATCATTGAGTAATTAACAAATGCAGATCATATTACAAAAACCGCAGTTAACAACATCTTACCACTTAATTCCATTTCTTTATACCCAAGAGATGGAGGTATCACATATCAGTACAAATAGAGGTATCTCATATCAATATAGATGGAGGTATCACATATTAGAACCATGAAAGCATCGCAACCAACAACAAGAATATGAAACACGAAAGAAGAACTTGCAACCTCCCTACATTCTTAAGAAACATGGATCGAGGTAGAATAATTCCAAGCATGTAATTTACAGTAGCCTTCGTCGTTGCGTTCCTCTAACGGATCGACAAGACCACTGGACGCATCGTAGCAAAGAGCCTCGGTCTCGTCAGGGTCAACCAGATCGGGAAATTCAATCGAACCCTCTAAATCGCACAAGTATACTACCAACTCAAATGAATTGGTTACCCAAGTCAACACAGCCATCGGTTCCTTGAGAAAATAGGGTTTAAACCCAGAAAACCCAAAAATGAAGATGAAGATCAAAGTTTTCCCAAAACCGTAACCGAGATTGAATGAAAACAAAACTAGAATGACAAATCTGGCGTCTTGATAGATGTAGCACAACTGATCAGCATGTGCATGGTTCGATTTGAGAGGAAATCGAGAGATTTGTGGGTTTTCTAGAGTTCGACGAGTTGGGGATGAACAAGAGAGGGAGGTAGTGAGAGAAAAAGATGTAAAAAATGAAGGAGAATAGGGGCTGTTTAATCCAGGTAAGGTTTTTTTGGGTTTGGGTAGATGTTTAGTGATTTTGGGTAAGTATAGTTTGGGTTTAGATAAGATTATCAGTTTATGAGGCTGTTTATTTGATCGGCCCACTAATTTTGGTTTTAATTGTTTCCCAATTTAGAAATATGTATTACTAAAGTGTAATAATAACTTTACATTAATAACTTGTATTACTAAATTGTGTTCATCATATGACGTGGAATTTCAAATTCATGTGGAAACCATTGATTAGTTCACTCATTAAATAGACGACAACTATGAAGACAAATGACATGGAGAGTGAGTTTTTACTCAGCTATTATATTTTTTTAATAATAATAATATAGATTTCCATATCTCCCTGGAGCAGCAAAAAATTGTCAATGCCATTGTAAAGATGGCGTATCTTTAAAATTTAGCATCATTAAATGTTCCAAAAGAGAAAACGATGAGAAAGATACGAAACGTCAAAAAATAGCAAATGGAATGAAAAATAAGGAACTGAGTGGTACAAGCTTAGTAACTCAAGACGATTTAACCAATCAGACTGCAGCTCACCGTTTGTGGCTTTTCTAGATACTATCGTCTCTTTTGAAAATCCGTGAAACTTCCAAATTTTAAAGATGCGCCATCTTAGGCCATCATGTTTCGACAAATTTGCATAAAACTGCGAGTCTAATAAAAACCCAATTTTTAAAGCATAAAACTTCAGGTCTTAAGGGTGATATTTCAGCACGGATGAAAGCCAGATTTTAACAAAGAGGGAATATTGGCAGAATCATTCCTCTTCTTCTGCCTCCTCCAGCCATTTCACAAAAGGCCCCAAAGCCTTCACACAAGGATTGTCTGCAACATTAACAAAAAGCGCCACAATAAGCTACAAAAAACGAGAGAGAAAGAGGTTAAAGAAAACCTAAATCTGTTCTATCTACCATAGTAAGATTTCTGTCCCAAACAAATATAAAAACTTTATCATATTTTAAAAATTTAAAAACAAATCGGAAACATAAGTCAGAAAGACTAAACATGATGACACAAAATTTCGTAAAAAAATAGGCTGCCACAAGATAGGAACAATATGAATAACGGTAAATAAGTGATAATACATGAATAGTGTATAAAATGATGCATACAACTAAATAATATTTAAGTTAAACAAAATCACGATGTAGCTGCAGTCGCGGTCTATTCTTTTTTGAAGTTCAAAATCTATAAGTTGTGACTGTTTGTGACTTTAAGCCAGCTAGGACGCTTATTATCACATCCATTTTAGTTTTATTGTAGTGTCTTGAACGTACGGATATGATTATCAATTGATTTCTTTAACTGTTAGATCAACGTCAACTCATATCCATATTTTTCAGTCATAGGAGGAGGCAACACCGTTCGAACTACTAAAAGATTTGTAAGTTGACATAGGGAGGATGATAACAAAAAATATGTGGTTTTTTTTGTGAAGAAATCAATAGAGGTAGAGGGAAATACATGTTCTTACCCATTAAGATATTTGGAAGCCAAATAAGTAAAGTTAAGGTGGAATACTCTTGTGATCAAGAAAGTTAGATAAAGCCGAAGATGGTGGGAAAACTTACAAAGATCAATGTCGTGCATTACATATATAACACAATCTCCTAACTTATAAAATCTAAACTAACGTTATCTATGTTGGACATTGTGTTCGTATTTAAAACCTAAAAATGTGATAAAATTAGTGGAGATATAATAATATATTTCTTTTTTTACAAACTCTAATTTTCAAGTTTGGTAAAAATAAAAATTATAAAAATGATTGGAGAGATTATTTTATGGCATGAATTTCCGTTCATTTTTATTCTTTTTCAATTTTTTTTTTAAATTGAGTTGCATCCAATGATTCAAATCCGTTAAATTTAATGGACCAAAAGTCATTTTAACTTCATGAGAATCCGCACAGTCTTGTTTGTTATTTAGATGCTTGGCAGACAACATTTAACTTTTGTTAGAGCCGTTTTTCTTTGGTTGGGGGCTTGGAGAAAGTTGCTTCTTTATATTGTTTGTCCGTAGTCAACTCATGACTGATGACCATTTTCTATTCTTACATCTTCACATTTACTTGTATGTGTTCATTAAGATCTTCTCCACCATGGGGGGATCAAAAAATACGGTTCATGTCCAAACATGAGGGGGAAGGAGAGGGGAAAGGTTATCAAATTACGGTTCGTGTCCAAACATGAGAGGGCAGGGGGAGGGGAAAGGTGGGGGGATGATTTTAGGCATGGGTGGGGAATGATTAGGATGCATTTCCCTCCCCTCTCTGTGGTAGCTAATCAATCCATTATTTTGAATATATTAATTATGATTAATTAGTTCTTGATTGAAGTTTGTTAAGGAATGAGATAATCTCCAATTATCTCTTGCTTATTTTATGATGATTCTCCATGATTTATGGGATCTGTTGTTACGTTGTAATTATCTCTTTCCTATTTCAATTGATTATACTTTGTATGTAAATCGCCTCCTCTTGTATAAATACGGACCAAGTGTCATTAGAAATATATTGAATCACTCATTATCTCACATGGTATCATAGCAGTAAAAATCTCTCTTCTACACGATCTATTTCTCCTGTCGCAAATCGTAAGCCGATTGCCTTGCTCTTCGGTCTTGGACGCAGACCATCATCATCATGACTACCACCACACCATCAATGATCCAACTGAATGCCCCAACAATCTTCCCTATCAGAATTTCCTCCGCCTATTTCCTCGTTTGGCGTCGACAAATCGAAGCCACACTGATTGGTTTCGATCTACTAGGGTTCGTCGACGGATCCACCACAACACCGTCGCGCTACACTGATTCTGTGAAATCAGTTGCTAACCCAGACTACTCTATCTGGTATCGTCAAGACCAGATCATTGTCAGTGCCCTCCTCGGTAGTTGCACCGAGTTAGTCCAGCCATTGATATCCTCTGTGTCTACTGCTCTTGAAGCTTGGACCACTCTCATGGAAGCTATGCTAGCACTTCTCCTAGTCGAGTCATTGCACTCAAGAACGAAATCGCTCGTAATCCGCGTGAAAATTGCTCCATTTCGGAGTACATCAAAGATATGAAGGACATCGCCAACGATATTGCTCTCACGCAGAGCCCAGTATCAAGCACTGATCTTCTCATATCGATCATCAACCAACTTGGAGTCGAGTACTCCCCTATTGTAGCAGCTCTTCGAGTTCCCAACACAGCAGTCTCAATGGTTGAACTCGGGTCCATTCTTGAGGAACACGAGCGCTATCTCCAAATTGAAAAACCAGAATCTGCACCGCTCCTTGTAACAGCAAATGCGACACAGCGTCACTCGGGATTGCCTTTGCACCAGGGTTCATACTCTCAGCCCTCGCACAATGGTGGTCACCCTGGAAAACAAGAACGTCGCAAACACTCATCAAATGAGCGCAATGGGTCGCGCATCCACTCAGCAATTGCGACTCAGCATGGACATCTCGAGAAGTGCTGTCACTTCTGTAACATTCCAGGTCATGTTGTTCGGGAGTGTTTCATACTCAATCGCTTCTTGAGTGATCTCAACCACTCAGCTGCGATCAACACACCTGCGATCACTACCACAGTCAGTCAAGCCTCTGGATCTGCTGATGCATGGATGTTTGACAGTGGAGCTTCCCATCATGTCACTCCTGGAACAACTTCTCTTGAATACTTTGCAACCTATGATGGCCATGATGAGATTCGTCTTGGAAATGATAAGTCTTACTATCTCTCACATTTGTAGCGCTACTCTCCCCACCTCCAGTCGTCCCCTTCATCTATCTAATGTCCTTTGTGTTCCCTACTTACGTCGCAACCTTATCTCAGTGTCTCAACTTTGCCATACTAACCATGCTTCTGTTTAATTCTTCCCTTCTCATTTTGTCGTGAAGGATCGCTTGACCGGCACAATTCTTCTACGTAGTAAAATCGTGATGGAGTCTACTATGCACCTCACCACAACTCTCCTATCATCAACACAGCTGTTCTCTCATACCTTGAGCGTCTTCACCACAGCTTTGGTCATCCTTGTAATAGAACACTAGGGCTTATCTTACAGAAATGCAATCTTGTTGTGCCTCCATCTAGCTTCAATAATTTTCCGTGTACTTCATGTCACATCAATAAAAGCCATAAGCTACCTTTTCCGAAAACTCTCTTATGAGCTCTCGACCACTCGAATTGCTTTATAGTGATGCATGGAGTACTAAACAGATCTCTCGCGACGGCTACCTCTACTATGTAGTCTTTGTTGATCACTTCACTAAATATGTGTGGCTCTACCCCCTCAAAAGAAAAACTGAAGTTAGTTCAATTTTCCAGCAATTCAAACTTCTTGTCGAGAAGAGGTTCGACCAACCCCTAGTTACCCTCTACTCGGACAATGGTGGAGTTCATCAAACTCATACCCCAGCTTAAATTTCATGGTATCACTCATTTTACTACCCATCCTCATACCCTAGAACACAGTGGCTCTGCCGAGCGCAGGTATCGCCATATTGTTAAAACTGGTATCCCCTTTCTCCATGCCGCCTCTCTCCCCTTAGGTTACTGGCCGCACGCCTTCCAAACTACAGTCTATCTTATCCATCGCATTCCTACTCCTGATCTTCGAAATGATTCCCCACACTTCCTAATCTTTCGCACTTCCCCTAACTATCGGTCCCTCCAACCATTTGGATGCCAGTGTTTCCACTGGCTTCGACCCTACAACACCAACAAACTCGACCCTCGTTCGATACCCTCTGTATTCTAGGTTACTCCGTCACCCAGTCAGCCTATAAGTGTCTTGATCCCTCTACTGATCGCATCTATATCTCTCACCATGTGTGTAATACCCCGTTTTAATTTAGGGGTGATTATTGGCTTTTATGAAGTGTAGATGTTAAATATACACTAAACGGGGATGTGGTTGTAGTTTGAGATAATATAAACTAGTTAACAAAGGGGGGTTGTAGTTGTATTTTGAAGAAAGCCTATAACCTAGTTGGTAAATAGGTAATAGTGGATTAAATATTAATGAAAAAGAATAAAAAAATTGTTTTCTCTACCCATTTTTCGGCACTTCTCCCGTCCCCCAACACTTACTCATTCCCCAACAAATTTCTTTTTTTTTATTCTCTCTCTCTCTCTCCTCCCCCATCCCCTATTTCTTCTTCTCTTCTCTCGGCAACACCCCACCCCCGACACCACCAAATCCATCGCCACCCTCACCTCCCTCTCCACTCTTCCTCCTCCCTCTGCCTCTCTTTCCCTCTGATGGCCAGCAAGCACAGCAGCAGCAGCGGCTCCGACGAGCGCCACCGCCCCACTACCGGCACCAACTCCACCACCACAGCCACCACACCACCTCGTCCTCCTCAATCTCTCCCTCTCTCTCTGCTACCTTCTTCCCAAAACAGAGCAACAACAACACCAGCAGCAGCTGGTGGCAGCGGCCAAACCCACCACCACAGCTGCTGCCATTCCCGACGGCAACCACCGGCAAAAACCACCATCAACGCCACCACCATTACAGTCACCACCTCCTCCACCATATCTCCATCTCACTCCCTCTCTTCCTCTGTTTCTGCCGACGAAAACAGAGCAACCCCCAGCAGCGGCGTTGTGCCGCTGCCTTCCCCGACGGCAGCACCAACGGGACCACCACCACACCAATCTCTATCTCTATCCCTTATTTGACCCCCAAGACTTATTCCCCTCTCTGTTTCGACCATAATAGAGGCAAGAACAGCAGCTAAAACCCACTGCAAAGAAGACCCAGAACCGCCGCCGACCGCCGGCGGCCATTAACGCCGGCGAGAAGCTCGAACGAGCCATCCGACGCTACCCAGCCCCTCAAACCAATTCCAAACGATTCCCTGAGGCCCGAGGAAGCTTTATCCGGTGCCAATCGAAGCAGAGGACGCTAGAATCATCGGATTCGACCATCACCGCCGGCCACCATCGACGGCGAACCCAACCGGACCCAAATCTCGACCGTTTTTCGAAATTTTTGGTACGGGTAACTCCTAAATCCTCCCCTAGTTCGTTTTTGATAATCAAAACACAATTTTAATAGCTAAATTTGGATTCGGATCATTGAAGTGAAGGTAGTGTACATGTGTTCATGTTGGGGGGTAATTATTGCATTTTCAAAAAAGTTGGGGGTTCATGTGTAGCATGTTGAAACTGATTTTGTTAGTAGGAGGTCATTGCATGTCATTTATGAAAAGTTGGGGTATCTAGTTGTTGATTACTTAAACTGCATATAAAATATAAAATTAAATTTGCAATTTTGTATTAGAATTAATTTCTAATATTTCTAGTTATTGTTTTAATAATATAAAAGATGTTTTTACTATTAAAATTATGTATGCATTATTTAATTTGGGATATTGATGTTTTATTGAAAAAAATAAGCAAGATAAAATATATAGTTCTTTAATCGTATAAAATTTAGTGTGATTAAATAAATATTTCAAGTATTTATAGATTAGTTTTTTTTAGTAGAATATGTTATTTTCTTAATATTGATAAAATAACATAAGTTAGAAAGTTAAAAGGAAAATAACTTTTAAGAAAATTCCTCCATTTATAAATAATTAAAGTTTGATTATTATTTGTAGATATTATAAAATAGTTTCTCCAAAATAAAGTTATAATTTATGTGTGACTAAACACTTATTTTATGTGAATAAACATTTTGTGAGTTTTATTTATGAAATTTAATCCTTTAATAGAGTATACATTTTATAATAATTGATTAGCAATAATTAAATAAGTTTGAATTAAATTTTGTAGTAACTTACAAATAAATGTGTTGTAAAATAGATTATTATTTTCTAAATATGAGAGTGTATAAAGTTAATATGCGATTTATTACTTAACAATTTTAAGAGTTAGTATTTATATAAGTAATGATTTTATGAAGAAAAATACAATTGTTTGCGTCATCGTTTTATTATATAAATATGGCACGCTAGTAAATAATGGGATAATGGGGGTAATTTCAGATGAGACTTATAGAGATTTTTCATAGCATACTTGTACACTTTGGACTTGAAATTGATTTAGGAATTATAAATTGTAGGTGACGAGTTCGTAGATGAGGGCTACATGTACTCGTAGGAGCTTTATCGTGATAATTGTCGTGCTACTTGAGGTAAGTAAACGTGCCTAACCTAGTGTGCCGTCCTCCTTTCGTGTCCAAATATTTTTATAATTTTATGTCTCAAAATGTGACTTGTGATATACCTGTTCGACTTGAGATTTCAAATACTTGTCTAAATGATTCTTTTGGAAACTATCACTTGAAATTAATAATGCGTAATAACGTAAAGTGGAAACAGTTGTGCGGTGGAACCATATTTGGATACTTTTATATTGTGATATTTTGCTCGGTTGCAATTAGCCCCGAGCTGCTCCATGTACTCACCTCTCTGGCCGCAAGAAGTCTTAGGGGGGTGCCGGCACTTAAGGTCTTGGATGCATGGGATATGGTTGGTTACTTATGAGATACTGTGATGGATTATTGCGATGGATTGGTTCGTTCCCCGCTACAACTAATTAATAAACGTGGATTTTCATGAGAAAATGAAAAAGAATTAAATACTTGAGATTTTCCCATAATTGGGACAGTATTATGAGATTATCCCTAATCGGGACAGTATGGTGGTTTGGAAATATTTCATTGGAATCATAAATGGTAATATTTTGAGAATATTGGAAAATTTATATCATCTCACACTTGGTCATTTGCGCTACTAAATACGATTCCTTGTTATTATTCGTGTTCTTTAAAGAAAAACTTGTCTCTTTCCTGTTTACACGTTGGGGTGTTTACTTATTCAGCATTTCTTGCTGACTTTGGAAAAACTGCGGTCTTGTTTCTTTCCCCCGCAGGTCTAAGAGCTTGGATTATGGAGTAGCGGGATTCGAGACTCATCTAGTAATTGATATCACTTTTAATAAAGCGCACTCTTAGTATAACGTCATCTTGTGTAACAGTATATTGCAGACAAATTAAGAGTTGTAATATATAATTATCGGATGTGTTGTTCTTGATTTCCACCGCTTCCTTTTTGAGTAGCACCCTCCTAGGCTCTCCGGTCCGGAACGGAAATCTCGGGAAACGAGGGGTGTTACAGGTGGTATCAGAGCAGTTCGTTCTAAACGGGAATTTAAAACCTGTAGGGAACACTAAAATCAACATAGGGTAAGATAATAAAACAGGAAAAGCCGATCGGATTATGGGTAGTCTAAGTGCTGATATTGGTCCCACCCACGTCCTTCCTTGCTAATTGTTATGTACTTAAAAGGTACTTGGATTATTTTGTTTGAGTTGGTAACGTCATCCCCGATGGGTTGATTGACCAGTTTACTCCTGTTGTGGAGATTGAGAAATATGGGTTATCATAACCAGATTCTGAATTGCAAGTGATTTGAGAAGATGAGGTATATATCGGTGAAAGTAATTGCATAATTTGGCCCCATGAGGTCGTTGATACTTGAATTATTTGGAATCTTTATCTTTTTATTGGTTATTGGATAAATAATGCTCTTAAAATAAGGGGAAAATTGGTTAAGAGTTATAAAAGTTGGATTGTGAATCATGAATGATGCATTACTCTATTTGAAGATCTATATGTTGTGTATAAGATTCATATTGCTAAAAGTGATATTTATCCCTTTAAATGATGATTTAAATAGACCAGGATGGAATAGATAAAAGCACTGTAGGTGACTACTGAAATTATGACTAATAAACCATTGCGATAATATACTAAGAGGGCCCGATAAGGACAGACGGCCCAGGACAATAACCACTTGGAGTAACTCTTCGTCTGATAGTAATGTTGTAGATACATGACTTTTATGATAACTCCTGGGGGGAAGTATTGGGTTTCGACCATTTGAGACTTTGGGTCAAAGAGACGTAACGGGAATGTTGAAATATTTGACTGGTGAACCCTAGTTTCTTTAACTAGATCTGAGAAGACTTCGATGATATATTTGAGGTACCGTTTGAGTTGTTAATTTAGAATTATGGGTCAAAGATAAAATTATTTTGAGAGTCTTTTCTGGTGATCAAAGAAAGTTATTCGAACAAGGTCCCACCCACCCTCACCTGAGAAGTTATGAAGACGATCCGTTGAGTCTTGACTTGTTTTGAATACAGTTTCACAGCCTTATTGATTGGAGAGACTTTGCTACGTTAACAGTTGACTGTAGTCCACTTTTTCATGGTTTATATTTGGAGGGTCACGCTAGACTGCTTTGACATTTGAGGTTACTGTTGACATTTAACTATGTGATGCGTTACTTGTATTCTAGTTACTCTAATGTTTCTTGATGATGGGGATGTCTATTCGGTTACGTATTACTTTCGGAATTATATGATCTAATTGGGAGAAATGGTGTATAAACTGTGAAAGAATTATTGTTGGGTCATTGATGATCGTGTATAATATTTGGACACACCCTATGACGGATCTAGGCAGGTTTATTCTGAAATTACACATTTAGTAATGCATTGGGTTTCTGACTCAGATTTTCAAAGTTATGTTTAGAGCCCAATAAATTTATATTTGGGAGTCTCCTATTTTTAGAAGATTGCTCGAGCGATATTATTTTACGAGAAATTTAGGAAGCCTCTTATATATAACTATAGCATATCTGGAGTGTCGTAGCAATACTGTTTCTCATGGTCGGGGTATGTGATCGGATATGATTGTTTCTAAGGGATGTATGCTTCGCATATGTCATTCTAAAGTTCTTTTGGGGTTAGGGGAGATGTTGTGCATTCTTCAACTTCGCATAGTTCGATTTATGGTGTGAGATACGAACTGTGTGAAAGTAATGCTACCAGTTACCAAGACAGAAGACGTTAAGAAAAGCTCGGAGTTCGTTTAGAAAATTTGAGGCAATACTAGCTTCATATTTGGAGACTTGTTAGGATATATCCACAAGGTCAGCAAGTGTTCCGTTATTTGGCTAAATCCACGGTTATAAGTCGAGTAACAAATTCGGACTAAGAAGAACTATGGATCTAAATGGTTGTAGTTCAATTAAAATACTCGGTAGAAGCGCATGGGTGATGAACGTCAAATGAAATATGAAGACTTTAGTACCCTCTAGGTACAACAAGTGGTTGTAGAAGTACTACCCTAAGTTTTCTTAGGTACCGAACACATAGAAGAACCTAACGTAAGAAACTCAGCTCTGGATATGACCATAAGACATAGTTAGAATCCTATAGAGTAATCGCTTCGGTGCTTGATTAGAAACAGAGTCATTTGAGGTATATTTGGGTAGCATGTGATCAAAGGGGGGCTCTTTCATGAAGGATTTTGGAGGAACTTCGAAGAAATGTTGGTAGTTGAATCAAAGGTCAGGGGACCAAACCACTAAGTTTTAGATACCCTTAGCTCAGTTGGTTTGGAGACATTGACTTAGGTTTTAAGATGTCTAATTGGAGTTTTATTATTTAGATCAACCACCCTAAGGAATCTTGTTATTGATGTGGTCGGGAATTCTCTACAATGTGTATGGACTAGCAAGTTTGTGAGCCTCCTGGAGCTGTGTAACATAATAATATGTCTCGATAGCCTAACTTTTCCTTACTTGGGGAACATACTCTTCTCATATAACTCAATCGGGGCCTTGTTGTTAGTTTCTTGTTGTGGTATACACTCTTCACTTAATTGAGGTTTGGTTATGAGGATTGAATCTTGTTAAGTTGCTTGGTAGTTCGTCTTCAGAATTGGGCCATCTCTAATCATTTGACACGGTATTTTGGGATTCTTGGGAGGTGTCGTGGAATTATAGGTCGGAGGCTAGATTTCTAATATTAAGAAGATCTGTTTATTTTAAAGTCATGCTTGTTAATTTCTTAAGACATGTTTGGGATGAATAAAGCGTTTTGCGTGTCCAAGGAGTTCTGTCACTTGACCATCACCGAAGGAGCATAAATTTTGAGTCATGAAATATCACTGAAGTCAGAGGACCCGTAAGACTATGTGTTTTGTATCGCGGGAATACATTCTAATTCCTTTCTTGATTTCTGTTCTTGACTACTGGTAATATCAAGTAAGCATTAAGTGTGGCTTTAGTAATTCATCAAGACTTTGGAGGTTTTTATTGAAATAGCTCTATCACTTGGTGTAATTAGGCTTTATCTATCGTGGTATGGTACAGATTCGAGTCTCAGATAGTTAGTGCGATCCGCCAGTGGAAGTGTGTAAGTTGAAGCCTTATCACTAAACAGATATTTGGAAGCCATGGGATGATCATTAAATTATCAACTAATTCTTTAGTATACACGACTTTATCAGGCCACTTACGTTTCACTTGAACCAAGGGTGATAGCCATTCTTTATAAAACTGTGTGAAATGGGTTATCTTGACGAAAACGACTAGTGGAGACAATATATTTCGTGTTAAAATGGGAGATATTAGTAGGTAAGAAGAGAAAAGAGACTTCCTAAACTTATGGAGAACACCTGATTCGACTCCGTCTGGAAGATTAGGCATAATATTACGTCGTAGCTTCTTAGGCGAGTGTGCGACAGTCAGTTGACCATAGACCAAAAGTAGTAACTTCCAAGAACACAACTAGCAACATATACTCGCTAAGTATGACCATCCATTGTGACTATAGTTCCAGGGACGTCACTCTATAAGGGAGAGAAGATGTAAACCCTTCGTTCGGTACTGTTATAGATCTCTATTATCATAACGTTTCTCGTAGTACTGATGCATAACAATCATAATGAGTTATAAATTTTCTCGATACTACGGATGGTTCGACACAGTATGGTGTGTCAAGTGGTGGCAACTTGCTTACGTGGAATTAGTTGTTTATTATGTAGGGATTAATCGCTTGTTGAATAACTTTTTGTATCGCGACCATTTGTTGATTTTAGCTTCGAGGACGATGCCCTCTTTAAGGGGGGAAGGATGTAATACCCCGTTTTAATTTAGGGGTGATTATTGGCTTTTATGAAGTGTAGATGTTAAATATACACTAAACGGGGATGTGGTTGTAGTTTGAGATAATATAAACTAGTTAACAAAGGGGGGTTGTAGTTGTATTTTGAAGAAAGCCTATAACCTAGTTGGTAAATAGGTAATAGTGTAGGGTTTTGATTCATGGATCGCGCAACGGAAGCATAACCAAACAAACAACCATGCAAAACCCTCCAAGGATCACAAGTCTAGATGCATAACGATAGTGAAAGTAAGAAATCATAAACACACCTTTGGGTTCTCCTTGATGACTTCAAACGCGAATAGTGTCACGTTCTCTATAGTTGATCCACGCC
This sequence comes from Linanthus parryae, assembly GCA_023055425.1. Lineage (NCBI taxonomy): Eukaryota > Viridiplantae > Streptophyta > Magnoliopsida > Ericales > Polemoniaceae > Linanthus > Linanthus parryae. The sequence continues at coordinate 39,255,443 of JALGPY010000003.1, forward strand.
TAGAGTTGTTCCTAGATCTCCAATCTCCTTGGTGCTAGCCCGGAATGAAAGGAGGGTGAAGGAATCACGCAAAACGAGGCACAAAAGGGGGCTCGGCCCTCTTGTGGCGTCGGGGACGAGTGGGCGGCGGCAAGGGGGCGGCGTCCCTCTTGTTGCTTGCTCTCTCTCTCCTTTGTTCTCTCCTACTCTTGTTATGTTCTCTTTAGAGCATAAGTTGTGTGTAGGGAAGGAAGGAAGGAGGGTCCTTTATATAGTCCAACAACTCCTTGTTAACTACCTAAAGGACTTATTCTAGTCCTACTAGAATTCAATTTAGTCCCTTCCTTGCAAATTAGTCCCTACTAAGTTTGCAAGGGTTTGCAAAGTGATCCTTCTAATTAATTAATCCAATTAATGAATTCCCAAATCTAGTACAACTCTATATAGCGTGTGACCCCATAGGTTCTATCTAGTTGGTAGCAACTCTTTGCTAATATGGAGCGGTTTCTAGCAAAACATCCATTCTAGCCAACTAATAGAATAGTCATCTAGACAACCTTGTACAAGTAATTGTCTCATCCCCTTGCCTCCATATCCGGATTGGACACGAGACATACAAGTCACACTCGTATATCCAATCCCTAGTTTCTCGATCCATGGAATAGCCTTATTCGTGCAAATAACATCAATATCCCATATATTGATTTATTTGAGTCTGGCCAGACATTCTATAAGCACTATCCTCGAGTGGCCTTGGATATTTATTCCCGTTATGTGGGAGGGGCAAATCCTCTCTACGTCCACTACGATCTCTAAGCTTGCTTCTCATTGTATCCAGTACACGCCTTTATAACTACCCAGTTACGGTGTAGCGTTTAACGCTACCAATATCACAATGATCCACAACTAGAATATCTAGTGACTTCAAGTCTAAGGATGACAATACCATTATACCCGAGAAGCACTTGTGACTCAACATAACGTGTATGTAGCCTTCTCGGTGATGGGTCAATCCAGTGCAACATTCCGTAATGCACACCTATGTGTTGGATCATGATATCTCCATATCAATCCAACCCCATACTAGTCTATAGCTGATTGTCCCAATTAATCATTATACTTGACTAGGGATATTTAAGATAAACAACACGATTGTAAATCTAAGGACTTCATTATATTAAATATCCAATAAATAATAAATGAATTTCTAGCCAATTACAAATTCATACTAAACTAGATTGCCTCTAGGGCATCTATTCCAACAGTCTCCCACTTGCACTAGAGCCAATCTGGCGCATCTCGTATGCCCATACTCCTAGTGTGCCCTTCATGCTTCCACTGCGTGAGAGGCTTCGTAAGCGGGTCTGACAGATTATCATCTGTAGGAATCTTGCATATCCGAACGTCTCCTCTATCGATAATATCTCGAATCAGATGAAACTTCCTGAGCACATGCTTGGACTTCTGGTGCGATCTGGGTTCCTTTGATTGCGCGATCGCCCCAGTGTTGTCACAAAACAACTCCACTGGATCCGCAATGCTAGGGACCACACCAAGTTCAGAAACAAACTTTCTGATCCAAACAGCCTCCTTTGCTGCGCCATTTGCAGCAATGTACTCAGCCTCTGTTGTAGAATCAGCTACCGTCTCTTGCTTGGAACTCTTCCAGCTCACCGCTGCTCCATTCAGGCAAAACACATATCCCGACTGTGATCTGAAGTCATCTCTATCGGTTTGGAAGCTTGCATCAGTGTAACCCCTTACACGCAACTCTTCCTCACCGCCAAACATCAAGAAAGCATCCTTAGTTCTTCTCAAGTACTTTAGGATGTTCTTGACAGCAATCCAGTGACTCTCACCTGGATTGGATTGGTATCTGCTTGTCATACTCAAGGCATATGACACATCTGGTCTAGTACATAACATGGCGTACATGATAGATCCTATGGCCGAGGCATAGGGAATCCTACTCATGCGTTCCTTCTCAATCTCATTGGAAGGACAACCACTCTTCGAAAGAGTGATTCCATGTGACATGGGCAAGAATCCCTTTTTGGAATCTTGCATGTTGAACCGTTTCAACACCTTGTCAATATATGTACTTTGACTTAGGCCTAGCAACCTCTTAGATCTATCTCTATAGATCTTTATACCGAGTATATAGGCTGCTTCCCCTGAGTCCTTCATTGAGAAACACTTTCCTAGCCAATCTTTCACAGATTGCAGCATGGGAATGTCGTTTCCAACGAGTAGTATGTCATCCACATACAAGACCAGAAAAGCTATAGAGCTCCCACTAACCTTCTTGTAGACACAAGACTCATCTTCGTTTCTGATGAAGCCAAACTCTTTGACCACTTCATCAAAACGTCGATTCCAACTCCTAGAAGCTTGCTTCAATCCATAAATGGATCGTTGCAGCTTACATACTTTTTTGGCTTGCTTTGGATCCTCAAAACCCTCCGGCTGTATCATATACACGTCCTCGAGGAGATTCCCATAAAGGAATGCTGTTTTGACATCCATCTGCCAAATCTCATAGTCGTAGTATGCTGCAATTGCAAGTAGGATTCGGATGGATTTGGTCATTGCGACTGGTGAAAAGGTTTCATCATAGTCAATACCATGAATCTGTCTGAATCCTTTAGCCACCAATCGGCCCTTATAGGTAATCACATTACCATCCATGTCGATCTTCTTCTTGAAGACCCACTTGCACCCTATGGGCCGCGCCCCATCAGGTGGTTCCACCAAAGTCCATACTTTGTTGGTATACATGGATTCCATCTCGGATCTCATGGCTTCAAGCCACTTCTGCGAGTCTGGGCCACTCATGGCCTCCTCATAGGTAGTAGGCTCATCATCTATGAGCATCGTGTCACCGGAATCAGTTACGAGAAGTCCGTACCTCTCGGGTTCCTGGCGCACTCTACTAGATCTACGAAGCTCTTGTGTTACCTGAACAGGTGGATCCACAACTGCTTGTGATTCCTGTTCATGTTCCATAATCGGTTCAGTAATTTGTGGTTCTTGAACTTCTTCAAGTTCTACATTCCTCCCACTTGCTTCTTTAGAGACAAAATCTCTTTCTAGAAACACGCCGGTCCGAGCAACAAACACTTTGTTTTCGGTTGGATTGTAGAAGTAGTATCCCTTAGTTTCCTTAGGGTACCCCACAAATTTACACTTATCCGATTTAGGCCCTAGCTTGTCTGATTGTAAACGTTTTACATAGACATCGCAGCCCCAAATCCTCATAAACGACAGTGTGGGACGCCTCCCACTCCACATCTCATATGGTGTCTTCATGACTGATTTAGATGGAACACGGTTAATGGTGAAAGCTGCACTTAATAGAGCGTAGCCCCAAAATGATAATGGAAGATCGGTTTGACACATCATAGATCGAACCATATCCAATAGGGTTCGATTCCTCCTCTCGGACACGCCATTCCATTGTGGCGTTCCGGGTGGAGTGAGTTGGGACACGATCCCACACTCTCTAAGATAGCCGTCAAACTCTTGGCTCAAGTATTCTCCTCCACGATCCGATCGTAGAGCCTTGATTCTTTTGCCAAGTTGCTTCTCTACTTCATTCTTGAATTCTTTGAACACTTCAAAGGATTCGGATTTTGCCCTCATAAGGTACACAAATCCATATCTACTGTAATCATCAGTAAACGTAATGAAGTAGACATAACCACCCCTGGCTGGCGTGGCAAATGGCCCACATACATCGGTATGTATGAGTGCCAATTGCTCACTAGTCCTTTCACCTTTCTTATTGAAAGGGGACTTTGTCATTTTACCCAATAAACAAGCCTCACATGTCTCATATGATTCAAAATCAAATGAGTCTAGTAATCCATCCTTATGGAGTCTAGATACACGTTTCTTATTTATGTGGCCTAAACGACAATGCCATAAATAAGCAGGATTTAAATCATTTATTTTAATCCGCTTGGTATTAATGTTGTAGACAGGATTACTTAGATCAAGGACATAAAGTCCATTAAATAATTGCGCACTAAAATAGTGAATATTATTCAAATAAAAGGAACAACAATTGTTCTTTATTGAAATAATAAAACCTTCCTTGTCCAAACAAGAAATAGAAATAATGTTTCTGCTCATAGCAGGCACAAAATAGCAATTATTTAATTCTAAAACTAATCCTGAAGGCAGAGATAGCTCGCACACGCCTATGGCCAACGCAGCAACCTTTGCTCCATTCCCAACGCGTAGATCTACCTCCCCTTTAGCCAATCTTTTACTTCTCTTTAGATCCTGCATATTTCGACAAATATGAGATCCACATCCAGTATCTAATACCCATGATGTAGAGACAGTTAAATTGACATCTACAACAAAAATACCTGGTGGTGGTGGAATCACTATTCCAAGCCTCTTGTCCTCCAGATATTTTGGGCAGTTCCTCCTCCAGTGTCCAGGTTGACTACAGTAGTGACATTCACCCTTAGTCACGACCTTGGCAATGGCACCAACAGGTTTAAGGGCTTGTTCCTTGGACTTAGCAACTGACTTGCCTTTGCCTTTGGAGGAAGAGGCAAACCTTTTACCCTTTCCTTTATGAACCATCATAATGGCCTTGCCCTTACCCTTGTTGATGCTCTGTTCAGCCGTCCTCAACATGTTGAGCAAATCTGGCAGTGGTTTAACGATCTCGTTCATGTTATAGTTCATAATGAACTGTCCATAACTCTCGGGCAACGATTGCAACACGAGATCGGTTGCCAACTCTTGGCTGACCGGGAACCCAAGCCGGGCGAGATTCTCCAAGTACCCGATCATTCGGAGTACATGGGGTCCCACCGGGTTCCCTTCTGCCAGATGACATTTGAACAGCGCCTTTGAGACCTCATACCTCTCTACCCTCGCCTACTATTGGAAGAGCTGCTTTAGATGTTCGATCATATCGACAACATTCATGTTCTCATGTTGCTTCTGAAGCTCAGAGGTCATGGTGCAAAGCATTAGGCAGGCCGCATCATTAGCGTCATCAACACGCTTTTGATACGCCTTTAAGGCAGCAGGTGTCTGATTCTCTGGACCTTCTGGAACTTGCTCCTCTATTGCGTACAGCTTCTTCTCTTGCTTGAGAACAATTCTCAAGTTTCTGTACCAATCGAGAAAGTTGGTTCCAGAGAGCTTGTCCTTCTCAAGGACAGATCGTAGGGAATGTTGTACCAATTCTCAAGTTTCTGTACCAATTCTCAAGGACAGATCGTAGGAAAATATCCTTATATTTTCTAGTGGGCCAAGATCCATCTTTTTCATCTCCTTATGAGCTTGCTTTGGCAAGTCACCCATAATTTGACTACTTCTTAGGTAGGAACAATTCCAATTGCATCCCATATGCAACTCTTGGTTCAATCGGGCAAATAACTCCTTATTTATCCATCCTTATGGATAATCCCAATTGATTGCCTCTAGGTTTCTTAATCAAATTAATAGCCTAGTTGTGTTCAACCTCTTATCTAAACAATTGCACATTGTTACGTGCCATCGCATTCCATCATTATGAACCAAGTCGCCATGCTTTGGCACGCACGAACTTGATAAATAATGATGATAATGAGTGTTTAAATAACGAGAAGGCAAGAACACAATATTTAAAATTTGGGGGATTTTTTCAATTCAATTTTAATTATTTTGTTGATCAATATCAACTAATCTATCTATTTGAGTTTGGGCACAACTCCAAATAATAGATCCGGGTTGTCTAATTATCTTATTATCCTAATTGCATGCATCATCCATACACCAACCACACAAATAATAAGACAATAAATAAACAACCACAAAACAGAAATTAAACGTGATGTGGATATGGCCTTTTCTAGACTAAGATAATTCCAAGCCAATGGAATTATCTATGAACCCTAAGCAAACACACATCTCCATGCGTCTTGTTCTTTTGGTCCATCCTTCATAGTCATGTGGGATACTCCATGCTCCATGCTCCATCTTTTGTGGCTTCTTTGGCTTTGGGCTTCTTTTCTTCAATCTTGGCTAACAATCTACTTTATCTAGCACTAGCTAACATCTATACTAAATAAAATAAATCTCACAAGTTGAGAAAAAAAAATGGCACGCAGGCCATAAAACCCTAATTAATTATTACAATTAATTGATCGGCTCGCAGGCCGTAAAACCAAACCACAAAATTAAACATCCACATCAAACCACATCCTAAGGCCATATCCAATCACCATGCGATTTGCACATAAACAGTTAAAATCCAATTTTAACGCGCTTAGTCAATTTTAATTGATTTTAGGATTTCTAGGGTTAAAACGGTCCATGGGCCCAACAATCCAATTGCCCGGGCCCAAATAAAGTGAACCATAGAGCCCTAGGGCCGGCCCGGCCCAAAACCCGCAAGCTAGGCCCGCGGGTTAGGGCCGCCAGGCCCCTTAGGGCGCCAAGCTTGGGCGGCAAGCAAGGGGGGCGGTCCCCTAGGGGGCCGAACCTCCTTGTGGAGTTTGTTTCCAAAACAACCTCCTTGCTTGGAGCCCAAGTTTGGTTGTTTCCTTGTTGTGGGAGAACTCCTTCTTCCCCAAGGATGCCCAAACCCTAGATCTAAGATCCTAAAATTTCTCAAACTCACCAATTCATGCATCCAATGCAATAATTGGGTCTTGTTATGATTAATTCTTTGACAAATTGCATCCAATGCTTGATTTGTCTTGTTTTACGCGATAAACAACAAATTAAGGTGTAAAACAACAAGAATGTAACACATAAACTACGTTTATGCTCTATGACCTGTGGCTCTGATACCACTGTAGGGTTTTGATTCATGGATCGCGCAACGGAAGCATAATCAAACAAATAGCCATGCAAAACCCTCCAAGGATCACAAGTCTAGATGCATAACGATAGTGAAAGTAAGAAATCATAAACACACCTTTGGGTTCTCCTTGATGACTTCAAACGCGAATAGTGTCACGTTCTCTATAGTTGATCCACGCCTAGAGTTGTTCCTAGATCTCCAATCTCCTTGGTGCTAGCCCGGAATGAAAGGAGGGTGAAGGAATCACGCAAAACGAGGCACAAAAGGGGGCTCGGCCCTCTTGTGGCGTCGGGGACGAGTGGGCGGCGGCAAGGGGGCGGCGTCCCTCTTGTTGCTTGCTCTCTCTCTCCTTTGTTCTCTCCTACTCTTGTTATGTTCTCTTTAGAGCATAAGTTGTGTGTAGGGAAGGAAGGAAGGAGGGTCCTTTATATAGTCCAACAACTCCTTGTTAACTACCTAAAGGACTTATTCTAGTCCTACTAGAATTCAATTTAGTCCCTTCCTTGCAAATTAGTCCCTACTAAGTTTGCAAGGGTTTGCAAAGTGATCCTTCTAATTAATTAATCCAATTAAATAATTCCCAAATCTAGTACAACTCTATATAGCGTGTGACCCCATAGGTTCTATCTAGTTGGTAGCAACTCTTTGCTAATATGGAGCGGTTTCTAGCAAAACATCCATTCTAGCCAACTAATAGAATAGTCATCTAGACAACCTTGTACAAGTAATTGTCTCATCCCTTTGCCTCCATATCCGGATTGGACACGAGACATACAAGTCACACTCGTATATCCAATCCCTAGTTTCTCGATCCATGGAATAGCCTTATTCGTGCAAATAACATCAATATCCCATATATTGATTTATTTGAGTCTGGCCAGACATTCTATAAGCACTATCCTCGAGTGGCCTTGGATATTTATTCCCGTTATGTGGGAGGGGCAAATCCTCTCTACGTCCACTACGATCTCTAAGCTTGCTTCTCATTGTATCCAGTACACGCCTTTATAACTACCCAGTTACGGTGTAGCGTTTAACGCTACCAAGATCATAATGATCCACAACTAGAATATCTAGTGACTTCAAGTCTAAGGATGACAATACCATTGTACCCGAGAAGCACTTGTGACTTAACATAACATGTATGTAGCCTTCTCGGTGATGGGTCAATCCAGTGCAACATTCCGTAATGCACACCTATGTGTTGGATCATGATATCTCCATATCAATCCAACCCCATACTAGTCTATAGATGATTGTCCCAATTAATCATTATACTTGACTAGGGATATTTAAGATAAACAACACGATTGTAAATCTAAGGACTTCATTATATTAAATATCCAATAAATAATAAATGAATTTCTAGCCAATTACAAATTCATACTAAACTAGATTGCCTCTAGGGCATCTATTCCAACAAATAGTGGATTAAATATTAATGAAAAAGAATAAAAAAATTGTTTTCTCTACCCATTTTTCGGCACTTCTCCCGTCCCCCAACACTTACTCATTCCCCAACAAATTTCTTTTTTTTATTCTCTCTCTCTCTCTCCTCCCCCATCCCCTATTTCTTCTTCTCTTCTCTCAGCAACACCCCACCCCCGACACCACCAACTCCATCGCCACCCTCACCTCCCTCTCCACTCTTCCTCCTCCCTCTGCCTCTCTTTCCCTCTGATGGCCAGCAAGCACAGCAGCAGCAGCGGCTCGACAAGCGCAACCGCCCCACTACCGGCACCAACTCCACCACCACAGCCACCACACCACCTCGTCCTCCTCAATATCTCCCTCTCTCTCTGCTACCTTCTGCCCAAAACAGAGCAACAACAACACCAGCAGCAGCTGGTGGCAGCGGCCAAACCCACCACCACAGCTGCTGCATTCCCTACGGCAACCACCGGCAAAAACCACCATCAACGCCACCACCATTACAGTCACCACCTCCTCCACCATCTCTCCGTCTCACTCCCTCTCTTCCTCTGTTTCTGCCGACGAAAACAGAGCAACCCCCAGCAGCGGCGTTGTGCCGCTGCCTTCCCCGACGGCAGCACCAACGGGACCACCACCACACCAATCTCTATCTCTATCCCTTATTTGACCCCCAAGACTTATTCCCCTCTCTGTTTCGACCATAATAGAGGCAAGAACAGCAGCTAAAACCCACTGCAAAGAAGACCCAGAACCGCCGCCGACCGCCGGCGGCCATTAACGCCGGCGAGAAGCTCGAACGAGCCATCCGACGCTACCCAGCCCCTCAAACCAATTCCAAACGATTCCCTGAGGCCCGAGGAAGCTTTATCCGGTGCCAATCGAAGCAGAGGACGCTAGAATCGTCGGATTCGACCATCACCGCCGGCCACCATCGACGGCGAACCCAAACCGGACGCAAATCTCGACCGTTTTTCAAAATTTTTGGTATGGGTAACTCCTAAATCCTCCCCTAGTTCTTTTTTGATAATCAAAACACAATTTTAATAGCTAAATTTGGATTCGGATCATTGAAGTGAAGGTAGTGTACATGTGTTCATGTTGGGGGGTAATTATTGCATTTTCAGAAAAGTTGGGGGGTTCATGTGTAGCATGTTGAAACTGATTTTGTTAGTAGGAGGTCATTGCATGTCATTTATGAAAAGTTGGGGTATCTAGTTGTTGATCACTTAAACTGCATATAAAATATAAAATTAAATTTGCAATTTTGTATTAGAATTAATTTCTAATATTTCTAGTTATTGTTTTAATAATATAAAAGATGTTTTTACTATTAAAATAATGTATGCATTATTTAATTTGGGATATTGATGTTTTATTGAAAAAAATAAGCAAGATAAAATATATAGTTCTTTAATCGTATAAAATTTAGTGTGATTAAATAAATATTTAAAGTATTTATAGATTAGTTTTTTTTAGTAGAATATGTTATTTTCTTAATATTGATAAAATAACATAAGTTAGAAAGTTAAAAGGAAAATAACTTTTAAGAAAATTCCTCCATTTATAAATAATTAAAGTTTGATTATTATTTGTAGATATTATAAAATAGTTTCTCCAAAATAAAGTTATAATTTATGTGTGACTAAACACTTATTTTATGTGAATAAACATTTTGTGAGTTTTATTTATGAAATTTAATCCTTTAATAGAGTATACATTTTATAATAATTGATTAGCAATAATTAAATAAGTTTGAATTAAATTTTGTAGTAACTTACAAATAAATGTGTTGTAAAATAGATTATTATTTTCTAAATATGAGAGTGTATAAAGTTAATATGCGATTTATTACTTAACAATTTTAAGAGTTAGTATTTATATAAGTAATGATTTTATGAAGAAAAATACAATTGTTTGCGTCATCGTTTTATTATATAAATATGGCACGCTAGTAAATAATGGGATAATGGGGGTAATTTCAGATGAGACTGATGCGCAAACTAACGTGCTATCGCAAGTGTACGAATCTTGTAGTACCGGGTGCAATTAGACTCGGATGATCGTTCCCACGAGGACTGTTTCGGGTTTACTTACGTCGTCAGTTTCGGTTATCCAAGAGTAGTTACCAGGAGGAGTAGGTTGTGATTATAATGACTAAACTAAAAACAGAAATTAAAAACGTAAACGTAATATTTTTTGTGACGTTTTCTGAAATAAGCTGATTTGATTGTAACGATAATAGATGAAGACTAGGCTCCAGGATCCCCTAGGGTTTCTACAGATTTCAGTTTTATGTTCGATTATGAAAACACTCAGCAGTTTCGATATCTGTGCAACGTACCAGTTGTGCAGTGACTTTTTCAGATTCCACACGTAATCCCGATCCTGCAGACTTTCGGATTCTTGTTAAGCTGCCTAAATCTGCAGTCTCGGTCTAATCCTGTTAGGGTTTCTAACCTGTCCGAATGGCCCGGGTCAAATTCTCTAACAGTTGGTCTCACGTTTTTCGATGCTAGCCCTATCTCCCTTTCTCTGGTCGGTCTATCAGGGTAAGGTACTAAATCCTGGTTTTTCTTCCTAACCCTAACTTGACGTTTTCACCTACAAGCTCGGGTCTATAGCAATCCTGGGTGATCAATCCTATCATGCATATACGATAACAATCAAAACCAGAATAACAGATATAACTTGCTGAATTAAGATAGCAATCATGAATCCATAAACGGCATAGTCATAAAATCTGAGTACGAAACCCTAGGTTCACCGAGAACCTAGGTGAGAAGTTTAGCTACGACTAGCCATAATACAAAACGCAGTTTCAGAATATAAAGAGAGAGAACGAAATCAAACTAAGTCTTCGAATCTCGAATCGCGCTTTCGTGCTCTCCGGGAATGCTCTGACTTGTCCTTCGGTTGTGCTGAGAATTGTATTGTGTCTCCGTGTCCTCAAAACGAGTCTGGACGAGTCTTTAAATAGTGCTGTTTCCTGAAAACGCTCGTGCCCGAAATTACGGAATCTGCCATCCGTCCACCGCCTTTGACCAAAAAGTCAAAACTGGCTGCGTATATACGCAGGGTTGCGTATATACGCAACCAGGGCCCAACAACCAACCCCCATCTCCCTCCCTGCCTGCGTATATACGCAGGCAGGGGGTGGAGATGTGGGCCCCACTTGGTCCTTTGGTGGGCCAGTTTTGGTCCCCTGGGTCCCACTCTTCTGCCTGACGCTCCCGGTTTGCCTCTTCGGTGTTCTCCTGCTTTTCCGTGTTTCCGTCGTGTCCCGGTCTTGTGCACGTTTCCCGAGACGGTCCCGGCTCGGTCCCGGCACGCTTCCCGATGCACCTCCCGAACCTGTTCCTGAAAAGGCAACACGAACGAAAACCCGTGATCATATCCAAATATAGCAAGAAATAAGCAGAAATCCAGCAAGTACAAATAAACGTCTCGTTCTAGATTCCCGGGGCATTCTAAGGCATTTTCCGGCAAAAACCGCTAATTCCGACACAAATACTCGTGAAATCAGGCTAAAAGATAACCCCTAATTGGGCGTTATCAAATACCCCCGCACTAACCTCCCGAGCAATCCTGCCAACTCTAGCGTGCATTTCTGTCCTCGTGACTGACTCTGTACATACCCTACCGTTGCATACGCTTTCGACCCGAACCTTTCAACCGGACGACTCGATAGAAAAAACTGACTCAGATAGAATATACACAGACTCAGACGACTCAAAACAGACTAGTGACAAAAATATTTTTTGGCGAGATCGGGCAACCTCAAAAACATAAACAGTGTGTCCTCGTGATCTCATCCTTTTCAGATTTTACTTCCCTGCAAGCGATCGGTAAGTCTGAACAGATTTATATGGTGGATCTAAGCACTGGACCGCAGTACTATTACTTTGGTTATCAAACTGAGCAAATCCCTAGCTAGCTTACCATCCGAGCTGTTTTCGAAAGGATCTATGTCTAATCAGGTAGGATGAATATATGTATCAAGGTATGGCATAATCCTACATGTTATGACATTCTCACAATTTACCAAACTCACACCCCTCACCGAGATCCCGAAAAACTGCCCGAAACACCTAAGTTCCTGCTTTCCCAATTCTCCTGTCCCCCGGTGTGTCTTTGCCGTGCTCGCGGCCACAAATGTGAAGCGGTGCAAAATGTCTCGAAAATTGTGCCACTCACTCAGCTTTTTATTTAAATAACAAAAAAACACAAAACAAACTAAAAACTAGATCATAATAATTTTTCTTTTTTTTTTCTTCTTCTTTTTTTTCCTTTCTCTTTTTTTTTTCAATATTTTTTTTTAACACAACTATATATACAAACGTACACGAATACTGACAATACTAAACTGACTAAAGCTGAGTGAGTGAAAATAAATCTCTGTCGTGGGGTACGCAAAATGTCCTCATGTGAAGTACCCCCACACTAATCCTGAAGCGCTGATCCTGTAGTCGAGATAAAACTGTGCAGTTCCACCGAACCTCCTCATCACCAAAGATGTAGAAAAACGGCACAACCACCAATTGACCCTACAACCCCCCGGAACCCCATTTTGTGCGAAAAGATGCTCGCACGCGACTAACTCCTCCTGTGGTCACTATGTAATGTAGTGATCCACCTCCGCAAATTAATGCACTGTCGCCCCTAACCCACCCTGTCCTTCCCTCGAAAAACGTGTAAAAATCGAAACTGTCCAAAACCGATAACTCATGAAGCTCCCCTATCTAAAACCTGCCCCTACTCACTCCCTCCGTCATAACACGTAGAATAGCCAACTATCGACTGATGAGGTCTCAAAGAAGGCTGCCTAGGCTAAAGTGGCTACGAAGAAAGAGGGTAAATGGCTTCAAACAGGTTGACTAATTGGACCTAGGGGTAAGAAACAGGACGTGAGGTCCCTTGATAGCCAGTCACTCCACCGAAAAATGCGATGACCGTGACGGCGCCCGTGGGCGGGTTGTCGACTACCTATGTGACGGTGGTGTAGCAACTAGTCGGATTTTTCGCTCAATTGATAATTACTTGCGGATTCCAAAGGTCACTGGCTCTCACCTATCTACTATACCTCGGTGCAAGTTTTCTTCTCTTTCAAAGGATTCAAACTCAATTTCTTCACTGTTTTCGTTATCTCGATTGCCCTTTCTCAAAATTTTCTGATTTTAAACTACTGTTTTTTTTTTTTTGAAAAATTATTTATACTTGCTGTTTGCGTATATACGCAGGTCTGCGTATATACCCAACCAGCAGCATAAAAAAAATTTTAATTTTTCATTTTTTTTTAAATTATATACAATGCATGGCTAGAATGATTATGGTGGGTTGACTCAAATAAAGAAAATATGCTGACTCAAAAATAAAAATAAAAATGAAAATAAATACGAAAAAACGTGCAGACCGGGTAAATGCAGACACGACTACCACCCCCCCCCCCCCCCCACTAAGAGGTGGCATGCCCTCATGGCACTCACTCGTCCGGAAAAAATGTCGGGTCTGACCCGGTCTCAGACGTACCGGATATGCTACCCGGCGAGCTGCTCTCTGAATCAGTGCTAAATACCGGCTGACGTGCCCGTGTACGGGGCCGGTAATCCGAGGACTGTGACTCGGACCCAGTCCAACTGCTAGGTGGCTGGGATCGCAAAGTCGTCCTGCCACTCGAAGGCTGCTGAGTACGGGCCCCAGTCTGCTGGGTACGGGTCCCAGCCTGACGACCTGTAGGCTGCCGGGATCGTGTCCCAGGCTGCCGTCTCTCCTGTGGGGCAGGTGGCTGTGATGGCTGAGTCGGGGGAGGTGGTTGGGTCGGGGGTGGTGGAGCAGACGTGCACTCGCTAGAGTCCCCGTCATCCGACCATCCCTCGGTAAAGCTGCTGGAGTAGGTGGGCGGAAAATACAGCGGGAGTGGCGGTTCTCGGCCTGCGTGCCGAGCCGCATCCCGCTGCTCCTCTCGAATACTGGCTAGGGCAGCCTGGGTGTCCTTCGTGACTTTCCGCTGAGTCCGGCGGTTATGCGTCAACGCTCTCCAAAGCTTGCCCACGCTCTCATACACCTTCTCTCCTATGGACTTGCGTCCGCCCTGACACCCCTCAAATCTCTCATCCACTCGGAGCAGTCTACGTGGCGGGGCCGGTCTAGCTCGTGGGGTCGGGTTGGCCCGTGGGGCCGGCTCACCTCTCTGACGGGCAGGCGGAGGCTGGGCATTCCTCTCGGTCCCCTGTCTACTCGACTCGGGGCGCTCACTCTCTCGACTAATACGGCACCGCCGAAGTCCGGCCGATGCCTGGCGACTGACCGGTCGCTCCTGAGTCGAACGCCTCCTAGGGGCAGGGGCAGGTGCAGGGGCAGGAGCCGGGTCCTACTTCATAATATCGTCATCCTCATCGAGGTCAACGACTGGCTGTGGTGGGCCCGGGTGGCGAGCGATAAGCTTCCTATAGGGCCGTGGCTTAGGAGGCAGTAAATCACCCTCCACATCAAACATCGGAACCTCATACTCCCGTGCCAGTTTGGCAATGAGGTTGGCGTACCCCAATCCCTTGTGGCTACCGGAGCAGTTCGGCTCCTGCATGTACACCCAAATCCGACGAGGAATGTCGACCTCTCGTCTCAGAACAAGGCAATAGACTAAGAGTACGTACTCAAAGTCAAGGTAGGTAAAATGCTTAATTCCCACTACCCTGTTCACTACCCACTCGGCCCACCACCGTGGCGGGCCGGTAATAAAATGAGAATGCAATTTCTTGCCTATCTCGCCTGGCCCCTCTCTCTCGAAATGGGCACCCGGGTACCCCCCAGTCACAACCCGCAATAGCTCAGCATCGCTAGGCGGGTAATCTGCACACTCAGCATATGCGCACGAAAAATGGCGCATCGGAATCTGATACGCCTGGCGGATGGTATCGGCCGTGATCAACAGAAACGTACGCCGCAAATATACCCATCGAACATCCACGTTGGCCTCACCCTCCCCCTTGTGCATGAGGTTCGCGTAGAACTCACGCACCAAGTCAGAACTGGACACGTTCGGAAACCCCGCTAGGGACGTTCCGAAAATGTCCGGTCGGCTCGCATACTCTGCCATCTCTGGCGGCATGCTCGTATGGTCTACCTGAAACTGGTAGTCAACGGGAAGGCTATGACCCATTTTGGTTCCGGTCATAAAGTAAAACTGTGCATGATGGTTGACGAACCTAAAACTGTCAAACAGCGTAGGGGAAAGCTCATCCGCCTCATAGTCAGTCGGGATGTCATCTCGCCCGGGGTCTAAGACGGGTACGTGAAACTCCATAACAGACTGAACCTAGTAAAACGTGCCGACTCGAGGAAATAAGCAAAAACGTGAAACGTGCACAAAAATAGTGTGTCTCAATAGATAGTCCACCTAAGAGCTACCAGAGGTCCACACGGCAAGTGCCGCTCCAAAACGCAAAATTACCGAAAATAACGGGCCCGGCTACGGGTCGTGCCAAAACTGAAAATAAAGCGAGGGATGAGATTTTCGACCTTCCCTAAACAGGGGTGAAGACCGGTGATTCTGCCCGGAAAGTCGCCGGAAAGCCGCCGGCGGTCGCCGGAAAATTCGCCGGAAAAGTCAACTGCCCGGAATTGAATTCCGAGCCTACCAAATCGAAGCCCTCGATCTCCTCGTTCACGTTCCCTTGTACGGTTTTTGCTAGTTCTTGCTCTAACACCTTCGAATCTACACTTTTCCTCAAGAACACCTCACTTTTTGATGGAAATTTCCCGCTCGATTTTCGCTTGTTTCTGGATTTTGATGGATGAAACTTGATCCTTGCGACGAGGGGATTCCAGAAATGTGCCCGGATTTTGATTTGGAGGTCCGATGCACAATTTGTGTTCTTCAAGTGAGAGGAAATGGAGGTAGAGAGAGAAAGAGAGGTGCCAACAATGGCTAAACCCGGCCCCCTCTCTCATTATAAACCCTAGATGGTCAAAATGACCAAAATACCCCCGGGGTTTTGAAAAAGTTTCGAATTTTTTTTTCTTTTCTGTTTACGTATATACGCAGTACTGCGTATATACCCAACCAGAAAACAACCAAAAAAAACAAAAAAAAAATTAAATCCTGCCCTCGGGTTGCGTATATACGCAGGGCCTGTGTATATACGCAGCCCGAGGCAAAAATTATTATTATTTTTTTTTCAAATCATCTCTCTTCCCCTGTTTTCCCGGTTCTGACTGTTTTGGATGTTTCGGTCACTGCACATTCTCAAATCCAAAGTTAAAAACCCGCTCATCTCGCCTCTCTCGAAAATTCAGAACTGATATAATAACGTAATAACTAATAAAAATAAATAAATAAACGATAAATTTTTGGGTTGCCTCCCAAACAGCGCCTTGTGATTTACGGTCGACGGCCCGACCTTGTTACCTCTTACGGGTCATCAAAATAGACTAGGTCTATTTTGACGACTTCGGCGGTCTCGAGATACGGCTTGATCGGGTTCCCGTTCACCCTGAAACTGGATTTGTCTTTTGGATTTTCCAGCTCGAATGCCCCCCAGGCAAAAATCTGCTTGATGATGAACGGTCCCGACCAACGAGACCTCAACTTCCCCGGAAAGAACCGCATCCGGGTATTGTAGAGAAGCACTTTGTCGCCTTCGTTAAACTGCTTTGGCGTGATACGGTTATCATGCCACTTCTTTGTCTTCTCTTTGTAAATTTTGGCGCTCTCGAAATCCGTTCTGCGGAATTCCTCTAATTCCAGCAGCGCCATCTTCCTCTTATCTCCTGCTAGATTCTGGTCCAAGTTCAGCAGTTTGATGGCCCAATACGCCTTGTGCTCCAGTTCCACCGGTAAGTGGCACGCTTTCCCAAAAACGAGCTGGTACGGTGACATTCCCAGCGGTGTTTTGAAAGCTGTCCTGTAGGCCCAGAGCGCATCGTCCAGTCTGACAGACCAATCCTTTCGACCGAGATTTACTGTTTTCTCGAGTATGCTCTTGATCTCTCGATTCGAAACCTCGGCTTGCCCGTTTGTCTGTGGATGGTAGGGTAACGAAACTTTATGAACTGACACGCCGTACTGTTTCAGAACTTTCGCAAAAACCCGATTGATGAAGTGAGAGCCCTCGTCACTAATCATTGCCCTGGGAGTCCCGAAACGAGTGAAAACGTTGCGTTTCAGAAAACGCTCAACGGTAGTTGCATCGTTTTTCTGACACGCGATCGCTTCGATCCACTTTGTCACATAGTCTACTGCCAGCAGAATGTAAAGATTCCCCATTGAAGACGGGAACAGACCCATGAAGTCAATCCCCCATACATCAAATGGCTCTACCTCCTGCCACACGGTCATCGGCATCTCGTCCCGGTGTGACGTGTTTCCTGTCCTCTGGCACCTATCACATCCCTGCACATAGTCGTGACAGTCTTTGAAGATTGTCGGCCAGAAAAAACCGGACTGCAGTATTTTATGAGCTGTTCGCGTTCCCCCAAAATGACCCCCACACTGTGATGAGTGGCAGTGTCGGATCACGTTCCAGGCCTCGTGGGTCGGGATACACCTTCTCAGGATGTTGTCGGCCCCCTGTTTGAACAAGTACGGATCGTCCCAGAAATACTGTCGACTTTCAGCAATGAACTTTTTCCGCTGTGACGGGGTGAGATCCTCGGGAAGCGTGCCAGTTACCAAGTAATTGGCTATGGCATAGTACCACGGTCTCCCGATTTTTACTGCCATGATGTGCTCGTCCGGGAAGTTTTCCTTGATCGGAACCGGGTCCACCTTCACGTTCTCAAGTCTGGATAGGTGATCCGCTACCACGTTCTCAACTCCCTTCTTGTCCCGGATTTCCACATCGAATTCCTGCATCAGTAGTACCCACCTCAACAGTCTCGGTTTTGCGTCCTTCTTGTCCAGCAGGTATTTCAGAGCACTGTGGTCGGTAAAAACGATAACTTTTGACCCGACCAAATAGGGCCTGAATTTGTCCAAGGCATACACCACGGCCAGCAGTTCCTTCTCTGTTGTGCCATAGTTGAGCTGGGCATCGTTGAGTACCCGGCTCGCATAATAAATGACGTGGCATACCTTATCCTTTCGCTGTCCCAAAACTGCCCCAACTGCGTAGTCGCTGGCGTCACACATTAGCTCAAACGGGAGTGACCAATCTGGCGTGGTTATAACCGGGGCTGTGGTCAGCTTCTCTTTCAAATGGTCAAAAGCTTGCCGACATGCTGCGTCGAAATCAAAGGGTACGTCTTTTCCGAGTAATGCGCAAAGTGGCTTTGTGATCTTGGAAAAGTCCTTGATGAACCTTCTGTAAAATCCTGCATGTCCCAGAAAACTCTTGATCGCTCTTACGTTCGTCGGGTATGGAAGCTGCTTTATCACCTCGATCTTAGCCCTGTCCACCTCGAGTCCCTTGCTGGAAATTCTGTGACCCAGCACGATCCCCTCGGTGACCATAAAGTGACACTTTTCCCAATTGAGCACCAAATTTGCCTTCTTGCATCGGATCAGAACCTGACCCAAATGGAACAGGCAGTCATCGAAACTGTCCCCGAAGAGTGAAAAGTCGTCCATGAAGACCTCCAGATTTTTCTCGATCATGTCGGAAAAAATCGCCATCATACATCTCTGGAACGTGGCCGGAGCGTTACACAACCCGAACGGCATGCGCCGAAACGCGAACGTACCGTATGGGCAGGTAAACGTTGTCTTTTCCTGGTCCTCCGCGGCTATGCAAATCTGGTTGTACCCGGAATACCCGTCCAGAAAACAGTAGTAGGCGTGGTGGGCGAGCCGGTCCAGCATCTGGTCCATGAATGGCAGCGGGAAGTGGTCCTTCAGTGTTGCATCGTTCAGCCTCCGATAGTCCATGCAGATCCGCCAGCCTGTAACGGTACGCTGCGCAATCTGCTCCTGGTCGTTATTCTGCACCACCGTAATACCCCCCTTTTTGGGCACGCACTGGACCGGGCTGATCCACGTGCTGTCCGATATGGGGTAGATGATTCCCGCTTCCAGCCACTTCATGACCTCTTTTCGCACAACGTCCTTCATGTTCGGATTCAGTCTCCGCTGGGGCTGAATCACCGGTTTCTTGCCTTCTTCAATTCGGATCTTGTGCATGCAATAGGAGGGGCTGATTCCCTTGATATCTGCAATCGTCCATGCTATTGCTTCCTTATGCTCTCGCAATACTTCCAGCAGTTTCTGCTCCTGTTCCTGAGATAAACGAGACGAAACAATTACGGGCAGAGTACTATTTTCACCAATATACGCATACCTGAGATGGCTCGGGAGCGGTTTTAGCTCCAGTGCGGGTGGCTCCTTGAGTGACGGGACCAGAATCATCTTTTGCCCGCCGTCTTCGTCCCAGTGCAACGTGGTCCAGTCCTCGGCTCTCATGGCGTGCTCACACCGAGTCTTCTCTTTTTCTTCCCCATACATGCTGTCAATCTCTTCCCACAATTGGTCCATCTCCTCGTTTTCCCAACCTTCGTCCACCACATCTATCGCAAAGATATCCTCGTGGTCGTAGTAATTAGGCAGTTGCATATTTTTGAAAACGTTGAATTTCACCTTTTCCTCGTTAATCTGCATGGTCAGCTCCCCGCTCTTGCAGTTTATCATTGCTTCGCCCGTGGCCAAAAACGGCCTGCCAAGTATGAGCGGTACCTCCCCTGCCTCCATGTCCAGGATGACGAAATCTGCCGGAAAAATAAGCTCGCCGACTTTGACCAGAATGTCCTCGATAACCCCGTAGGCCTGTTTTACGGACCTGTCTGCCATCTGCAGCATGATTCTGGTGGGTCGGGGTTCACCGACTTTCAAACTCTTGAAAATCGTCAGCGGCATCAGGTTGATGCTGGCCCCTAGGTCACACAGAGCCTTTCCTGTGTAAGCGTTCCCTAGGGTAACCGGTATAACGAAACTGCCAGGATCCTTTCTCTTCCTCGGTAGCCCATTCTTCACACAATTGCTCACTTCTGCCGTCAGGTTTATGGTCTCGAAATCGCTCATTCGCCTCCTCCCATACAAGATGTCCTTGAGGAATTTGGCGTAAGTGGGCATCTTAGCCAAAGCCTCAGCAAAAGATATGTTAATCTGCAGCTGCTTGAACATATCGAGAAACCTGGCGTAGTCCTTGCTGTCATCCCTCTTTCGTGTTCGCAAGGGGTACGGGACCTCCTTGGAGACGGGTACAGTTTCTGCACTTGTCTCGTTCTGCACTGCATCCTGCTCAACCGAGCCCTTCGGCTGGGGGCGGTCGACTGTGCTGTTATCCTGGCCCGACAAGTTGCATTCTACTTCTTTCGAATTTTCTGCACGTGCGTGGCTAGGATACGGTGGATCATGCAGTGCCAATCCACTCCGAGTGGAGATAGCATTGATCTGAGCCCGTGGATTGTTTACTGTATTCGAGGGTAGGTTTCCTGGCTGTCTCTCCGTTAGCTGCTGTGCTAACTGCCCCACCTGCACTTCCAAAGCGCGCAGTGACGTTTTGGTTGTCTGCATATCTGCCGTCAAGGTGTCCATGTGCTTGAACCGGGACTCCATTGTCTGGAACATGGACTTGATCTATTTCATCTGAGCGTCGTACTGCTGTGCGGATGGGGCTGACTGAGCCTGCGGGGCCGGGGCAGCCTGCTTAGCTGGTGGCCTGTGCTGGAATCCCGGTGCATAAACTACTGCGTTCGGGTTTCCGTACCGAAACCCGGGATGGTCTCTCGTACCCGGTCGGTACCGGCTCGGGTCCCACTGCTGCTGTACGTAATTGGTATCTTCGGTCCTTAGCTCCTCAATGGCTGTGTCCAGATCAGGTTCTTCGACTGCTGCAACAGTCTTCTTATCTGAGTAGACTTTCTTGACCAAGTCGTGAACGATCTTGGCCAGGTTGTCTATACGGTCATCCTCTGCAGGTTCGGCTCTAGCCGCCATCCTGCGATCGTCAAACAGTCGGGTGTCCTGCTTGGCCAACTGCTTCATCAGGTCATACGCACCTTCTTTTTCTACGTGATACAGGAAGTTTCCCCCGGCCTCTCTGTCAATCCTGTCGGCGTTCTCCCTGTCTAGGGCATGGTACCTGCAGGATTTTCGCATCTCCAAAACCGTGGTTCGGGCACCGTTTGACCAATCTCATGAGCCTGTCCCATGCGTCCACCACCGTCTCCCCCATCTTCTGCCTGAATGACAGGATCTCGCTCTGTAACTGTATGACTCGGGAGGCGGGATAGAACTTTGCCAGAAAATCCGTGACACACTCCTCCCATGTGGTGATGGATCGGGGTGGTCGGGATTCGAGCCAGTCTTTGGCTACTCCGTAAAGACAGTATGGAAATAAGATCAACATGAGTGCCTCTGCTTCTACCCCCTTGTATCTGACCTTGTTGCAGTAATCTTCGAATTTCCCGATAAAATCGTTCGGGTCTTCGTCGGCCCTGCCATGAAACGGGCAGAGAGTTTGTACCGTCTGGATGGTGGATGGTTTGATGTCAAAGTGCTCGGCGGTGATCTCGGGCACCACAATAGCTCGCTCATGCCCCCCGGTGGGGACTTCGAAATTTTCCACCAACGCCTTCCCAGATCGGTTATATGTTCTCTGGTTGCTTCGGGCAGCAAGCCCCGCTGTGACAAGCTCCTCAATGTACCGCGCCATCTGGGCTGGGGTACGTGTCTCTCGTTCCTGTCCACCGGCCTCGGTGTTCTCGGGTGGATCTCTCTGGTTGGTTGCCATCCTGCTTTCTCGGTTTCTGCAGTTCTGTTCGGTATACAGTTTTTCCGGGTTGTCGAGTGGTGTGACCAAATCGCGAGGCAATCTGGGCATCAACTAAACAGTCCTGAAAACGCAGATTCAAAACGCAGTGAGATAAAAAGAAAAATAACAAAACTGAAAATAAATAAAAACTCAGAAAACTAATTCTGACTACTAAATAGACCCTAAAAAGTCCCCGGGAACGGCGCCAAAAACTTGATGCGCAAACTAACGTGCTATCGCAAGTGTACGAATCTTGTAGTACCGGGTGCAATTAGACTCGGATGATCGTTCCCACGAGGACTGTTTCGGGTTTACTTACGTCGTCAGTTTCGGTTATCCAAGAGTAGTTACCAGGAGGAGTAGGTTGTGATTATAATGACTAAACTAAAAACAGAAATTAAAAACGTAAACGTAATATTTTTTGTGACGTTTTCTGAAATAAGCTGATTTGATTGTAACGATAATAGATGAAGACTAGGCTCCAGGATCCCCTAGGGTTTCTACAGATTTCAGTTTTATGTTCGATTATGAAAACACTCAGCAGTTTCGATATTTGTGCAACGTACCAGTTGTGCAGTGACTTTTCAGATTCCACACGTAATCCCGATCCTGCAGACTTTCGGATTCTTGTTAAGCTGCCTAAATCTGCAGTCTCGGTCTAATCCTGTTAGGGTTTCTAACCTGTCCGAATGGCCCGGGTCAAATTCTCTAACAATTGGTCTCACGTTTTTCGATGCTAGCCCTATCTCCCTTTCTCTGGTCGGTCTATCAGGGTAAGGTACTAGATCCTGGTTTTTCTTCCTAACCCTAACTTGACTTTTTCACCTACAAGCTCGGGTCTATAGCAATCCTGGGTGATCAATCCTATCATGCATATACGATAACAATCAAAACCAGAACAACAGATATAACTTGCTGAATTAAGATAGCAATCATGAATCCATAAACGGCATAGTCATAAAATCTGAGTACGAAACCCTAGGTTCACCGAGAACCTAGGTGAGAAGTTTAGCTACGACTAGCCATAATACAAAACGCAGTTTCTGAATATAAAGAGAGAGAACGAAATCAAACTAAGTCTTCGAATCTCGAATCGCGCTTTCGTGCTCTCCGGGAATGCTCTGACTTGTCCTTCGGTTGTGCTGAGAATCGTATTGTGTCTCCGTGTCCTCAAAACGAGTCTGGACGAGTCTTTAAATAGTGCTGTTTCCTGAAAACGCTCGTGCCCGAAATTACGGAATCTGCCATCGGTCCACCGCCTTTGACCAAAAAGTCAAAACTGGCTGCGTATATACGCAGGGTTGCGTATATACGCAACCAGGGCCCAACAACCAACCCCCATCTCCCTCCCTGCCTGCGTATATACGCAGGCCTGCGTATATACGCAGGCCTGCGTATATACGCAGGCAGGGGGTGGAGATGTGGGCCCCACTTGGTCCTTTGGTGGGCCAGGTTTGGTCCCCTGGATCCCACTCTTCTGCCTGACGCTCCCGGTTTGCCTCTTCGGTGATCTCCTGCTTTTCCGTGTTTCCGTCGTGTCCCGGTCTTGTGCACGTTTCCCGAGACGGTCCCGGCTCGGTCCCGGCACGCTTCCCGATGCACCTCCCGAACCTGTTCCTGAAAAGGCAACACGAACGAAAACCCGCGATCATATCCAAATATAGCAAGAAATAAGCAGAAATCCAGCAAGTACAAATAAACCTCTCGTTCTAGATTCCCGGGGCATTCTAAGGCATTTTCCGGCAAAAACCGCTAATTCCGACACAAATACTCGTGAAATCAGGCTAAAAGATAATCCCTAATTGGGCGTTATCAGAGACTTATAGAGATTTTTCATAGCATACTTGTACACTTTGGACTTGAAATTGATTTAGGAATTATAAGTTGTAGGTGACGAGTTCGTAGATGAGGGCTACGTGTACTCGTAGGAGCTTTATCGTGATAATTGTCGTGCTACTTGAGGTAAGTAAACGTGCCTAACCTAGTGTGCCGTCCTCCTTTCGTGTCCAAATATTTTTATAATTTTATGTCTCAAAATGTGACTTGTGATATACGTGTTCGACTTGAGATTTCAAATACTTGTCTAAATGATTCTTTTGGAAACTATCACTTGAAATTAATAATGCGTAATAACGTAAAGTGGAAACAGTTGTGCGGTGGAACCATATTTGGATACTTTTATATTGTGATATTTTGCTCGGTTGCAATTAGCCCCGAGCTGCTCCATGTACTCACCTCTCTGGCCGCAAGAAGTCTTAGGGGGGTGCCGGCACTTAAGGTCTTGGATGCATGGGATATGGTTGGTTACTTATGAGATACTGTGATGGATTATTGTGATGGATTGGTTCGTTCCCCGCTACAACTAATTAATAAACGTGGATTTTCATGAGAAAATGAAAAAGAATTAAATACTTGAGATTTTCCCATAATTGGGACAGTATTATGAGATTATCCCTAATCGGGACAGTATGGTGGTTTGGAAATATTTCATTGGAATCATAAATGGTAATATTTTGAGAATATTGGAAAATTTATATCATCTCACACTTGGTCATTTGCGCTACTAAATACGATTCCTTGTTATTATTCGTGTTCTTTAAAGAAAAACTTGTCTCTTTCCTGTTTACACGTTGGGGTGTTTACTTATTCAGCATTTCTTGCTGACTTTGGAAAAACTGCGGTCTTGTTTCTTTCCCCCGCAGGTCTAAGAGCTGGGATTATGGAGTAGCGGGATTCGAGACTCATCTAGTAATTGATATCACTTTTAATAAAGCGCACTCTTAGTATAACGTCATCTTGTGTAACAGTATATTGCAGACAAATTAAGAGTTGTAATATATAATTATCAGATGTGTTGTTCTTGATTTCCGCCGCTTCCTTTTTGAGTAGCACCCTCCTAGGCTCTCCGGTCCGGAACGGAAAGCTCGGGAAACGAGGGGTGTTACAATGTGCGCTTTGTTCCCAATATTTTTCCCGTTGCCTCCTTCTCACCTACCAAATTTGCTACCAATTCTGAGTCCCTTACCATGAGTAATTTATTTGCTCCAGTTGCACATGCGCATCCACCCACTGTGCCTCATGCGCTGCCTCCTACAGTATCTCCTGAGCAGGAACCTAATCCCGCACCTTCACTTGCGCCACCACCTACACCTCCTGCCACGGCAATACATGGGCTCGCTCATGATCCGGCATCTCCTCAAGCTACAATAACACCACCTGTGCAAACACATGCTCATGCGCCTCCCAATGAGATACCTACCCCCACTCCTGCAACAACGCGCACTCCCCATCCTAATCTAAAGTACTACAATTCCCAGTCTGTCAACACTACCACTGTTCATCCTACTCCATCTACCATTGAACCAGGAACAGTGGCTCAGGCACTAAAAGATCCTCTTTGGAAACAAGCTATGGATGATGAAATTGATTCTCTGGCATGAAATGACAATTGGGATCTGGTTCCTCGTCGTGGCCAAACTATTGTGGGATGCAAATGGGTATTTCGGGTCAAGCGTAAAGTTGATGGTACCATTGACAATACAAAGCTCGCCTTGTGGAAAAAGGCTACTAGCAGGAGTACGGACGCGACTACCTAGAAACGTTCAGTGGTGTCATGAAACATGTTAATGCTCTCATTATCCTCACCTTGTGTCTCTTGCATGGGTGGCCAGTGCGACAATTGGACATCAAAAACTCCTTTCTCAATGGCACGCTCACGGACACTGTCTTCCTCGCCCAACCTCTAGGATATGTAAACGGCTCTAACCCCAGTCATGTGTGCAAGCTTCGTCGTGCACTCTATAGTCTCAAACATGCTTCACGTTCTTGGTACAACGAATTGTCTACTTCCCTCATCCAGTCTGGGTTTCAACGATCTCGCTTAGATCCATCTATGTTTTACCTATCTGCGAAGGGAGTTCAAATGTTCTTTCTCTTCTATGTCGATGACATTGTGTAAACAGGTAACTCCCCATCAGCTCTCGCACAGTTCGTCGCCAAGCTAGCTTCACCATTCTCCCTTAAAGACTTGTCGCTTAGTCATTTTCTTTGAATGGGGGGTCATCCCAGCTCAAGGTGGTCTTTTCCTCTCCCAAGCTCAATATATCTCTGATATTTTGGAGAAATTTCACATGGAAGATGCTAAGTCTGTTTCCACACCCATGTGATCCACTGAGCCACTGCCCACAGCAGATTCAACAAGGGAGTCGACATCTCTGACTACAGACGTATCTTGGGTCTTTTACCATATTCGATCTCACGCGACCAGACATATCATTTGCGGTGAATCGGCTCTCACAGTTCCTTCATGGCCCACTATCTTTGCATTGGTTGCGACTAAGCGGGTACTTCGTTATCACAAAGAAACCATACGTCGGGACTCTATCTGCGATCGGGGGCGCGGATGGAACTCTCCGCTTTTTCCGATGCTGATTGGAGTGGTCATTCAACCATGGGACGCTCCACCACTGCTTATGTTCTATACATGGGCTCCAATGTCGTATCCTGGAAGTCCGCACTTCAAAATTCTGTCTCGCGTTCGTCCATAGAAGCTGAATATTGCGCACTTGCAAATGCCACTGCTGAGTTATTATGGGTTCAACACTTGCTTCTTGAAATTGGCATCCCTCTCACTGGTTCGCCAACCTTGTTCTACGATAATCTTAGCGCCACATGTTTGCAAGAATCCAGTCTTCCACTCTCGCATGAAGCATGTCGCGCCGGACTACTTCTTCGTCCGCGATCTTGTTACATCAGCCAACCTTCATGTGCGACATGTTCCAAGTCAGCAACAACTAGCAGATACACTCACAAAACATCTTGGACGCAAACCATTTCTTCATATGCGATCTAAGATTTGAGTCTCCGAAGGATCCTCCATCTTACTAGGGCGTGTTAAGGAATGAGATAATCTCCAATTATCTCTTTCCTATTTTATGCTGAGTCTCCACGATTTATGGGATCTGTTATTATGTTATAATTATATCTTTCCTATTTCAGCTGATTATACATTGTATATAAGTCACCTCCATCTTGTATAAATACGGACCAAGGTTCATTAGAAATATATTGAATCATTCATTATCTCACAGAGTCCACCGAGCGGATCTGGCGATGAGGCATCATATATTCGTCAAGTGATATGTTGCCGAATAAGTATTGTTTGTTATTATTCGTATTATTATTTGTATCCTTTTTTTGAATATATATATATATTGATATTATTTTGAATTTTATTATCACTATTAATAATTTATTTTTAGATTGTTAAATATATTTCAAAAAATATACTAATTAGGTGGGATGAGGGAATTGATTGTAGATGAGTAGTAGTTTGGGAGGGGGGGGGAGGGAAGTGGGGGGACTAGGAGGGGGAGGTGGGGGAGGGGAAAATGCTCTAAGAACCATGACTGGATTGGGCATGTATAATATGTGGATTATTTTCAGTGTCTGTAACATATATATTGAATTGTTCAAGACATATCGTACAAGTATACTTGGGGCTGTTTGGACGAGCTGAAATGAGCTGAAATTATATCAGTTTATTGAAATGAGTGGTTAACGTGAGGATAGAGGCAGCTTCTCTCCTCACCTAACCCACTCATTTCAATAAGCTGATATAATTTTAGCTTATTTAAGCTCATCCAAAAGGGTCATTCTGTAGTATTTGAATGCGATAGATTATTGTTAAAAAAATAATTTAACGAGGTCCAAACTTAGGATCTCTTGCAGGGACTTTAACCACTTTACCACTTAGCTAACACACTTGTATAACATATCCGGAAATCACCGTAAAGATGCTGGAATTTCTCAAAATAAATCTGGATATTAACAGGCAAAAAAAATTAGAATTCTGGCTAAAAATACGGAAATCTGTATTTAAAACTGGGATTCCGATTTTTTGGCAAAAATCCAAATTTTTTTTGGGTTTAAAGATGTTTGACCGATTATATTAAAGTTTTTCATTTTCCCTTCCTTCGTACTTCCTCTCATTCAAACAAAAGAGGGTCAGTCAAAGGTTGAGCTTCTCTAAAGATCCATGTGCTTGGTGACAGAAAGAAAGGATTGGAGTAGTGTTTGTTCCATTTGGATCTTTTGTTGGCTGAATTTGTCATTCTCTTCTTACTCCATTCGGTGCTTGTTGAAAAAATGATGAAGGTAAGCTTTATTTTCCCTCACCGTTTGGTTTGAGTGGCTTCTTGAGTGGGGTGTGAGCTCTTCGTGGAGAAATTGTTTGAGGTGGCAAGGATGTTGATCAAGACCGGTTAGACTTGTGTGAAGCTTGGTTTGTCGGAATTAATTTCCGGCAATTGTTTAAGACCTGTGGTTCCGATGGAAATCGGTGGTGGCGCTCCAATTTGGAGGTGTGGTTTTGATGCTGCAGATCCACATTTGCTTCCCTCTTGGTTCATGTATTTATTTGTATGAGAAACAGATGATGTCTCAAGAGTCCAAAGGTTCATGGTCTTGTTACTGGTGGCGTTCTTGGTGAAGTCCCCTTTTGTTCTGCTTTCCAAAGATGATAGAATCTGGTAGAGTAGGTTGTGGGTTTTGCGTTGGTGTGTACCACCGGTGAAGTAATGGTTTGAATTAGGAAATTCGTCCTCATTATTCAAGAATACATAAAATAGCTAATAAATGTCCTGGGCTACTCCCCTCATTACCAATTGGTTTTGAGGTGGAACCCCACGGATACTTCTTAACATGGTATCAGAGCGCGGTAGAAACTTATCTACTCGGTCCACCTGCCCGTCGCAAATTAAGATGACTTAATGATTTCCACGTGTAACATTCGAAGAATGCATACACGTGAGGGGGCGTATTGAGAATGTCCCACATCGGATATTCAAGAATACATAAAATAGCTAATAAGCGTCCTGGGCTAATCCCCTCATTACCAATTGGTTTTGAGGTGGAACCCCACGGATACTTAACATGGTATCAGAGCGCGGTAGAAACTTATCTACTCGATCCACTTGCCCGTCGCAACTTAAGCCGACTTAATTATTTCCACGTGTAACATTCCACGAATGCATACACGTGAGGGGCATATTGAGAATGTCCCACATCGGATATTCAAGAATACATAAAATAGCTAATAAGTATCCTGAACTAGTCCCCTCATTGCCAATAGGTTTTGAAGTGGAACCCCACGGATACATAACACTCATCTCCAATTCGAGCGCCGTCTCCGAGGAGAGAACCATCAAATACACCGTCAAGACCCTTTGCAGCTGAAAACGGACGAAGTCATTTTCTCTCAGCAAAATCTGGGTTGAAGATCATGGTCATCTCATTCTTCATGTTCATCAAGTTCATCATCATGTTCATCATTTCCTAGGATGGTTTGATCCTTCTACCGGATACAGTTTGGTTGGAGGCTATTTCTAGTTCGGGTTGGACTAGTTTGTTGTTGGGTTTGGACCATGGTTATGTCTGATTGTGACATTTCTCTTGTCACCATGTACTCTCTGGCACATGTGACCGGTCATGGTGCATTCTTTATGGAGACACCGCCTGGCATCTCTGGTCTCTCGAGATTCCTTTGTTTAGCCACGTGTGGATCCTTTTTCACTCATTAGTTGACTCTTGTCATGGTCATGCTTGATCCACGTTTTTTTGGAGACAATGCACATCTCAATACCGGTCTTGTGTACTTCTCTTGGTGACGTGGCTCATTAAGCCATTGGTGTGGACATCTTCAAGTGACCTAATGACGTTGGGAGGTCACTACAGCTCACAGTTTGGGGGACTGAAGTTTGAAGTGGTATGATAGCACAATTGCTATCACTCGGGCACACACACGACACTAACACACACTAAACACTCTAAAAAACTTTTAATTTCTTCTTTATTGATTCTAACCGAACGATTACAATCTTTTAAATAGAAAAACAACTAACCCTAACTAGACAATTTGACGTAACGGGCTCGGCCCGGTCTACTAACTAATTAAATAATAATATAATTAAACTAATAAAATAAATAAACTAACTAACTAACAAATACGTAGATAAATAATAATAAATAAAGATAACGAAGATACGGTAAACCCGTATCAACTCCTCTCCCGTTGAGATTCACCTTGTCTGCAAGGTGAAACGATTAATAATAAGAGTGATAATAAGACGGTTGCTGAAACTGTCTTCAACCTCATCCAAGAAAGCGTCCCATGTTGTGAAATAATATTTCTTCTTATTCCACTTAAACCAACGAGCGGCTTCCCCAGTCAATAAATTTTGAACCCAATTGAGCCTCTCGACTGTTGGAACTTGCAAAAAATTATAGTATGCTTGGACTTTGACTGTCCAAGTAAGCGGGTCATTACCCGAGAAAAATGGTGGATCTTGAGGTATAAATCGATCCTCCGTAGATGGATGTGGACCGCGATAGTGGCTGCTGTAGTGTGGTCGGTTATCTGATGGTCCAAGATAATTTGAGTTGGGGTTAATTGGCGAATGAGCCTTCTGAGTTGTGGAAGTCCACCCATTAGTGCAATCAGGGCTAAATGATTTCAACCCATAAGTGCCAGATGGATTAAATGAAGTCGGACCACAAGTGGTTTGTGGCCCAACTGCAAACCTAGGTCTAGCACCCAGAGAAACAACGTTCACCTGTTGTTGGGAAGAGAAACCCGTCGGGGCTAATGTGAATTCCGTCGGAAAGTGCTCGTGGCCAAGGCGGCTGGCGAAATTGACTGCAGCTGGTGGTGGGTGCAGCTGAAACGAAGTTCGGGGTGTGGATATGGAGGGCGGACCTGGGCGATGGTGGTGGGTAGAACGACGGCGGCTGGGTGATTGGAGCAGGAGGATGATGTTCGCCAGGTGGGTCAGGCGGGTCTGGTGGCTGAAGCTCCGGCGACTGCTGAGCCTTGAGGGCGGCGAGGACGGAGTCCAATGCTGTTTGGAGCGATGGCGGTTGTTGTGGCGGCGCAGACAGAGTGGCGACGGCTTCTCAGTTGGCTGTCTGGCTTCTCAGTTGAGGTCGACATGATTTCACCAGTTTAGTGGCGAAAATCAATGAAAGCACCAATTGATAGCACAATTGCTATCACTCGGGCACACACAAGACACTAACACACACTAAACACTCTAAAACACTTTTAATTTCTTCTTTATTGATTCTAACTGAACGATTACAATCTTTTAAATAGAAAAAAGAACTGAACCTAACTAGACAATTTGACATAACGGGCTCGGTCCGGTCTACTAACTAATTAAATAATAATATAATTAAACTAATAAATAAACTAAGTAACTAACAAATACGTAGATAAATAATACTAAATAAAGATAGCGAAGATACGGTAGACCCGTATCATGGTATCTCTTTGTAATGGGCTATTTGTTTATGTTTTTGGTAGTGTGCACAATTTATTTGTGTACACCTTGTTTGTATTAGTTTTCTAGTATTACAGCAATTAGTTATGATTTAATCGTAGGGTTATAGCATAATTTATCTGTTTTGTGCCGATACCGCCTGTGGAATTAAAGGCAGTCATCTCCGGATATGCTTGGCAGTAGACTGTATTTTTTTTTATCATATTTACCTATTTGCACATCAAAAAAAGTCTACTATACAACACAACACAAAAAATCATTAAAAATTGAATTATTTTACTATTTAAATCACCCGGTCAAAATTACTCAGTGAATAAGGTTAAAAGTTAAAGCGATGAGAAAGAGTACTACCTCTGTTTCTTCTCTTTCAGCTTATTTCACTTTTTGTCACTATTCACTGGGTCACTATGATCTGATGATTTGATTAGCAAAACGATACAAGAATTCGGTAATCTTTGCATGGTATTATAGACAAAATTTTACTCTCTACACACCATAGAAATAGTAAAAAAAATTATATCGTTTTGCTGCCCAAATCACTGAATCAAAGTGACTTAGTCACAGATTCAAAAGGTCAAACGCAGACTAAAGAGATGAAACGCAGGTAGTATTTTTATTCGTAAAGACAAAAACCACCCTCCATTTATGGGTAAATACATTTTGCCCCTTGATTTATGGAAAAAATACTTTTTGCACCCTTGTTAACGGATGGAGGGCGGACAGATACCACCCATCTGTTACAATCCGTTAGTGGAGGGGTGCAAACTAACTTTTTGTGACCATTTTACCCATACAAATTGGGGACAAATAACACAAACTTTTTTGTTTATTATTTTATTTATCAAGTTCTTGATGTCCGTTGTGTTCTTGAGCACCACATCCACTGTCACCAAACCCTCACCACCACCACCACCACCACCACCACCACAACAACAACAACAACAACAACAACAATGAAGACTATCGCGATGAATGATACGATCAGATTTCAAATCGAACCTTCAAAACCAACATATCACATAGTTCAATTCAGTGAAGAATCCCAAATTTGCTTCCCAGAACCTTAAAAACATGTTCTTCAACTTATCATCCCCATTCCTCTGCATCAATCACACCTTCTAGCTCCTTCAACCGCCCACTAAACCTTTCGAAAGCTGCTTTTATGACCGGATCTTCCTCCCACGACGCCTCCATCACCCCGCCAATCTACTCATGATCCATTCTCCTACACCAAAACAACCCTCCACCAAACAGGCACCTCACTGCCTTCAATCTTCATCCCTAAAACCTACAACTACATTACCATGACTAACACCGAAAACATCACACACCTCACTGCCACCATCTATCCTAGAACCACAACCCAGCAAACCCACCACCACCACCAGATCCACAGCTACAAATTCCAGCACACCACCAGATACAATAGATAGAAGAATCAACCAATTGGCAAACTCTAACCTGCACCCTCCGAATTGACTGATAAAAACCCTAGGTTGCAGAGAGCGATGGTAAATAGAACGACCCCCTCTCTCACCGTCGCACCTCACTCGCTCTCTGCCTCCCCTCTATTCGGCGACCAAACCGAGGACTAGCAGCAGAAGCAGAGCGCCGGAGCTCCGCAAATCAACACCGCCGTCCCACGGTTCATTTTCAGATTCGAGAAATTAGGTTCAGCAGACTTGGGGGTTCGAGTACGAGGAGAATAAGATGAAGAAGAAAATGATGCCGCTGTTGAGGCCGCCGACGAGGAGCTCCTCGTCATCGTCGTCCTTATCATCGAAATCCATGGACGAGGGTTTTGAATCGAGGGAAATCAAAGGAGAGAGATGAATATCAGTCGGAATCCATGGTTGAGGGTTGTTGCTGCTGTTGTGAAGGGAGAAGAAGGAGGAGGCGGAGAGAGAGAGAGAGAGAGAGAGAGAGAGAGAGAGAGAGAGAGAGAGAGAGAGAGAGAGAGAGAGAGAGAGAGAGAGAGAAATATGTGTTAGGGTTAGAAGAAATGGGAAGGAGGAGAGAATCAAGAGTTAATTACATGTGTAATTTTTCTTCAATGTGAGGGTAAATATGTCATTTAGACCATTCCGTTAGCTCCATCAGTTAACAGGGGTGCAAAAAATATTTTCCCCATAAATCAGGAGGCAAAATATATTTTCCCCATAAATGGAGGGTGATTTTTGTCTTTTACCCTTATCCGTAAGCGGTTTTTTTTGGGCTGATTTTAACAGAAAGGTTTTCTCTGTCCATAACCTCTCCAAAAAGTCATTCATCCCTAACATTGGAGGTAGGTAGGTGGAGTTAATAAAATTACCCCACTCCAACTAACTTCTTTATTGCACCTAGGAAAAAAATCATCTCTCACTGACCCTCTTCTACCAGTCCGTCCGACATTTCTTTTTACACCATTTAGACTTTTATCACTATTTACTGAGTCACTTTGACCCGGTGATTTAGATAGCAAAATTTTACAAGTTTTAGATAATTTTTTCGTAATATTATAGAGTAAGTCTTATTTTACAAAACCATAAAAAAGTTATCAAAAAATTACATCGTTTTGAGATTCAAATTACCGGGTCAAACTGACCCAGTTACAGCTAAAAATTCAAATGGTACAAAAGAGGTGGGACGGATTGGTACAACTTTACCATCGTTTAGAGCTTGTTTGGTATCCGTTTAAAAACAAGAAAAACATTGGAAAAAAAAGGTGTTGAAAAAATACGTTTAAAAACGGAATAAAAAAACTGTTTGATATTCGTTTAAAAACAGTGTTTTAAATCAAAAACATATTTAGCAAAATTACTAAATTTCAATGTTAATTTGTTTGAATATCATTTCTACGTACAATACCGACATATATTTGATACTTTTTGCATCTAATAATAGTTGAAATGTTTTTAAACACCAATAGTATGAAAATAATTAAAAAAAAAACACCACATTTGCTGCTTTTTTAAACACCTGCATTTCAACATGTTTTTGTTTTCAAACAGTCAGAAAAACATGCATACCAAATAAGTTTAAAAAAAACACCATATTTTTAATCAAAGTGATGCCAAACATGCACTTACTGGTCTTTACACTTCTACAGCTTTACTACCCCCACACACCACCTTCTTCTCCAACCTCTTTACTGCACCTACAAAATTTAATACCATATTTCCTTTTCATCTCACCCACCATCTTCTTCCGTTTTATTACCCCCACACCACCAGCATCGTCTTCAACCGCTCCATTCCTCCTCGGGTTTACAACACTGAAGTCACTTGAAAGTTCAATCTTTGGAAAAGAACATCACCACCTCCACCCTCGATCTCTCTCCTCCACCTTCGAGAAGACGCAGGAGCTGTGTCATTAGCCACCATCACCACCGCAAACACCACCGTTCAACCACTAAAATCGGCCAAACTTTCGACCAAGCTCCACGGCGCCACCCACGTCTTCAACTTGCTTTCATTCAACTCCTAGGGCCCAACTACAGCTTATAACGCCTGCAACGAAGGTCACCTCGACGTGATACGAGACCTGACCCGTTTCTTGTCCGTTCTTGTGTTTTCGGTTCGGGTAAGTTCTAAATCCCTCTCTAGTTCATACTAGATAATCTAAATCATAACTTGAGGATTAAATTTATATTTAGAGTGAATGAGTAGTTGATGTGTAAGGGCGTGTAGTTGTCTTTTTAGAAACTGCTAGTAATATGTAATTGATGGGGGAGCTGGTCGTATTTTGAGAATCTGTGAAGGGGTTGATGTCTTTTGAATTTAAATAGATCTGTCTTGTGAAAGGGTAGGCTGTCCTTCAACCCTAACATTGGAGGATGGGGATGCTTTTGTGTTGCATTCATAACAAATAAGTAGGAAAACGATTACCTCTATGAATTCCCCAAAATCAAACAAACAATACCGTATAAGATGTACATTGAATTCTCTTACTGCTGCGTATGATAAAACATTACATTTATTACCTCTGTTTCTTCTCTTTTAAGTGCGGTTGTTTTTTTTTATCCGTAGTTGGGTCACTTTGACTCGGCAATTTGGATAGCAAAACAATATAATTTTTTTATAAATTTTCACAGTATTGTAGCGTAAAGTTTACTCTACAATATCATGCAAAGATTACCAACTTTGTGTATCGTTTGGCTAATCGAATCACCGGGTCAAACTGACACAGTGAATAGTGTCAAAAAGTGAAGCTGAAAGAGAATAAACAGAGGTAGTACATTGCACAAACAAATCACCTGGGTTAGAAAAGTGGCAAGATATTTATGAAAAGGGAGATGATTCTTACAAAGCAACTATTGATCCTTACAAAGCCACTTATCAGTGGTGTGTACTATATGACAAATTTACCCTTGCATTTTCATTATGTTAACCTCTACATATAGCTAGTAACTAAGACTTTCAAGTTCCAAGACAATCTCATCTAACCAAGTAATTACTTTACTTTACTTTATTTTATTATCCTAATTTATTTATTTATGGGTTGACTCGTGTCAAGTAAAAAAAGGATAATATTATTGATAAACTTATTGCTAGAATAGCATACTGGTGTTATTTATCTATTTATTTATCAAAAATCATACTGGTAACACGAGAATATATTTCCGTCTTAAATGTATTTTTTTTCTTCTTTCCCATCATAAATAATTGAAAAATACTACTAGAAGTTCTATGGAAATATAGGCCAACCCACTTTTCTTCAAAGACATACCCGAACCGTAGTTCCGTGTTCCTGACTATCAATAACCGATTACAATTTAAGCACCACTATTTTCCGCTTGGTTGAAATTGGATTTTGTTGAGGAAAACAAGAATAGTAAATAAATTCAAGCAAAATATTGTCATTAAAGAATGGACTTACCAGAGTTCGTCCTGTAGAACTAGCTAGGAACACTCTGTTTTTTTGTTGGTTTTTTTTTTCTTTTTTTTTTATTATAAAAAAACTCCATAGAAATGTCGTCATGGCCAAGGAGTACTATGCTTGATTTCAAAAATGAAAAATTATGCACACTTCACCAATCATTCTCCATATCCCTTCATTTACAGTATACTTTTATTTCCACGGCACTGGTGAAAATACCATACAAGCTTCAGCTGAAGAAATACAATAACATGTAGATATTCAGTGTAATAACCGTTTTGAGAAATGTGTTCTAATTTGATAGCTACCCCTATAGTATTTTTCAATTATGATGCAAAAATAAGCAATGAATAATAAATGTAACCGATTATAGTTGACGGAAACATATTCTCATGTCACCAATATGACTTTTGATAAAAATAAATAAATAAATAGTACAATATTAAAATTTGAGCAACTCTTTCTTGCAAGTTTATCCATAGTATTCTGTTTTTTTATTTTGACACGAGTTAACACAAAAAGAAAATTAGAATAATAAAATAAAGTAATGAAACTACCTAGTTAGATGAGATTGTCTTGGAACTTGGTAGTCTTAGTTACTAGTTAAATGTGGAGGTTAACATAATAAAGGTTGAAGGGTAAACTTGTCATATGGTACACACTATTGGTAAGTGGCTTTGTAAGAATCAATAGTTGATTTGTAAGAATCAACTCCCTTATGGAAAAGTGTAGCCGAGAAGTTCAATCTTAAATGTAAAATTAAATGTCACCAAAAACAAAGTTTCTACATGGAAGTTTACTTGTCACAAGATTTCCAATTGGGAAGAATTGAATGGTTCATACATCCAACATGTATTCGACTGGGAGAAATAGCATGACACATGTCTTTCAGGTGTTACTTCTCATTTCACACATGGAACAAAGAAAATGCAATTTCCTTGCTTTTGTATATATATATATAGAGAGATTATAGATGGCAGGGCAAAGTTCTTTTTGGTGCGATATGGTTTTGAATTGATTTGTTTGTCATGTTACAGGAAAAAAAAGTAAAAAAAAAAAAAAAAAAAAAAAAGGATAGTGGAATTTCATAAATATATATATGCCTGACTGTGTCCGATTACAGGTTCAAAGTTCACATAGAAGAAGAGGCGACCAGAGGCTAGCTGGAGTTTCTCAAGATCATTTCCGAATCCAAAGAGGAGGAAAGCGTGCTTAGAGAAGCGAGATATATATTGAGACGATGAACGCCAGCGACGAGACTCTGCTCGCAATAGATTGTTTTGTAGAAACTTTGAAGGAATAGCTTGACGCGCACCGAGTGTAAAAAATTTATGTGTTACAACATGACCCCATAGGAAAGAAGAGGCCCAATGATACTGTTAGGCGGATCATTGAAGCCATGTTCAAAGCGGTATGCATGTGGAATATGAAGGGGTGGTTCCATGGGAGCATGCGTTATGCATAAAATTATTCTGTCTCCCCGTCTCAGCAAAGTGGCATCGGTCAAGGGCAACCTCCTTATTCCATGTTCGTGGCACTTACCAATGCCAAGGATAGTTTAACAAAAGTTATCTACCTATGAGAATCAATAATATGATGAAAAAAAGTCTAGACGATCTCCGCTACCTTGTTTTCACAAGGATCCTTGGAGGTGAATCACTCCCCCACGACCTAGAGCATCTCCACTCTAGGTCGTGGGGGAGTGATTCACCTCCAAGGATCCTTGTGAAAACAAGGTAGCGGAGATCGTCTAGACCTTTCTTCATCATATTATTGACTTTCTTATGTAGACAACTTTTGTTTAACTTTCCCTTGGCATTGGTAAGTGTCACGGACACGGAATAAGGAGGTTACCTATGACCGATGCCACCTTGCTAAGATGGGGAGAGAGAGTAATTTTCTGCGTAACGCAAGCCTCCATGGAACCGCCCCTCCATATGTCACATGCATACTGCTTTGAACATGGCTTCAATGATCTGTTAACGGTCTCATTGGGCCTCTTCTCCCCTATGGCGTCATGCTGTAACACAAAGAAAAAGTTTTGCCCTCGTTGTGCGTCAATGCATTCCTGCAAAGTTCCTACAGAGCAATCTATTGCGAACAGAGTATTGTCGCTGGCGTTCGGCATCTCAATACTACAATTTTGCTTATTAAAGCCACAATACACTTTGCAACAGTCTTCACTCGACTCTTCGTCTCTTCTGGATCCGGCAAAGGTATGTTCAACTCCTCTGTCTCATTCGGATCCTGTGTAGCTTAGCCCCTTAGATCTTCTAAGGGTTTCACCTGATTCAGTTTCTTAAATTTCGTGTTTGAATGTCGGTGCTTCCCGGTTTCATACTGGCTTGGTAAAATTTGATCCCATTCACCAAGACGCTAAGCCCACCAAATAATAACATCAACCCAATTCCGAGTCTGTTTACTCAATGTTTTGTTAGTTTCAAATTTACTAATTGCATATTTACAGAAACGGTAATTGAATAGCGGCTTAAGCTCATGAAAAAGGTCAAGTTTGGTTTGAATTTTTCATTTATATGTTCCCGGGAGTCTTTCATTTATATCTTCTTGGGTTTTCTCTTACAGGGGATGAAGGTTGCTGAAAGTTGAAGATGCCACCTAATGCTAGCAAACTTAGACAAATAAGTTGTTCTCCTGATCGAAAGAATGTAAGAATAGCTAGAAGGAAAGTTCAGAAGTCGACGTACTGCAAATTCAGAAAGGTTAATATATTTAGCTCACAGTGGTACCTTGCAATATAATAGTTTGGTTGATAATTCTCAATTCTACTTATGCCATGTTGGTGATATGCATTCGTGCTGCTAATACGAAATATATATATATATACTTTGCAAGTGTAATGACAGATTTAGACGTGCTTTTTTCTTTTGGTAGCCGGAAACCAAACATAGAAAATTATGCATTCGTGCTGGTCTAGTTTGGAAGCCTAACATAGAAAATTAAACTGTGTAAAACATGATTTACAAACACTATACACTAAATCTGAAAATGGCACTGCTACGGTTGTATTTTTTAAATTGATTTTCTTGCGAGAGGGCTTCTATGGTTGTATTTTCTTCCGGATAATGTTAATATCAATACACTTCAAATTACCAAGTTTGTTTTCCTTTGCATGATATGATCCTGAAATGTAATCAGTTTGTTATTAAAGATATGTAGTGTTGAGTTTGGAGATCTGAACTGTGTAGAGTTGAGAGGTGGGAATATATTCTCTAGTTCTAGACTGACGTTTCTTTGTTTCTTGTATATTTTTTTTGTCGTTAAGAGGATTTCTCTGCCAAACTGGGCTGTAGAGGAGATTGCTAATGATCCTGAGGACACAAATCAATGAGGAAGGACTAGGAGCATCTATCTCGTTGTTGGGACATCCTACCAGTCCTCAAAGAGAGATCACCGGTCCAATGCGATGTTGTCTTGAAATGTACATAGTTGTGTTTGGCTTTAAAGATTCATTTTGTATTTCGTAGTTATGCTAGTAAAATGCTTCCATAACTTTCGTTTTGTATAATTTTATGCACAATTGAAAGAATTGATGCAACTTTCATGGGTTGTGTAAGAATTTGTCATAAATTTCTGTTTTTGATGAATTGACTGTGTTTATTTATATACTTCTATATGATGTTACTTTCAGTTTAAATTTTTTTGATTCGGATTTCAGAAACATGAAATAATCTGGGGACTGCAAGGTTTTGGAGGTATATGTAATTTCTTTTTTGAACACTTAATGCATCAGCCACGGGAGCCCATTGTGGCCTAGACAATTGATTTTGGCAGGTAATGAACAGTCATAGCCACAGGTGACTGGTGCGGTCACAAAATGTAGTAGCCACGGTTTCAAACTGTTGCAATTAATATCTTCGGCCACCACTGATACCCGTGGCAATTGATGTTTTTAGGAACGGGATAAGAATTACTATGACTAGTGGTCGATGTTGTAGGGATGAAAAATTTGGCTACGGGAATTACCGTGACAAACAGTTTCCCACGGCTTCTCACCGTGGCTAATTCAAAAAACCACAAACTTTTAGAGCACATTAGACTTTTGTGACATCAGCCGTGGCTAATACCTTTACCCACGGGAATTCGGAATTTCAACACGTGGATTAGCTGTGGCTAAAGCTCATATTTCTGGAAGTGACAGTACGCATTTGCTAGCTGAGCAAGAGCGTAATGTGGAGATGCTCTAGGTCGTGGGGGAGTGATTCACCTCCAAGGATCCTTGTGAAAACAAGGTAGCGGAGATCGTATAGACATTTCTTCATCATATTATTGATTTTCTTATGTAGACAAACTTTTTTTTAACTTTCCCTTGGCACTGGTAAGTGTCACAGACACATATTAAGGAGATTTCCCATGACCGATGCCACCTTGCTGAGATGGGGCGAGAGTAATTTTATGCGTAACGCAAGCCTCCAAGGAACCGCCCCTCCATAAGTCACATGCATACTGCATTGAACATGGCTTCAATGATCTGCTTAACGGTCTCATTTGGCCTCTTTTCCCCTATGGCGTTGTGTTGTAACACAAAGAAAAAGTGTTTCCCTCATTGTGCGTCAAAGCATTCCTGCAAAGTTCCTACAAAGCAATCTATTGCGAGCAGAGTATGGTCGCTGGCGTCAAGCATCTCAATATACACTACAACAATTTTGCTTATTAACGATCAGTTTCATTCTGACAATCAGTTTTGTGATCGTCTATAACGGTGAAAACTGTCCTTTTTGGCCACCACTGATACCCGTGGCAATTGATGCTTTTAGCCACGGGATAAGAACTACTGTGGCTTACCGGTCGATGTAGGGAACGGAAAATTTGGCCTAGGGAATTACCGTGGCAAATAATTTCCCACGGCTTCTCACCGTGGCTAATGCAAAAAACCACAAACATTTAGAGCACAATTTGACTTTCGTGGAATCAGTCGTGGCTAATACCTTTGGCCACGGGAATTCGTAATTTCGCCACGCGAGTTACGCGTGGCTAAAGCCCATATTCCTGGTAGTGTCAGTACACTTTTGCTACCCGAGGAAGAGCGTACTGTGGAGATGCTCTAGGTCGTGGGGGAGTGATTCACCTCCAAGGATCCTTGTGAAAACAAGGTAGCGGAGATCGTCTAGTCCTTTCTTCATCATACTATTGATTTTCTTTTGTAGACAACTTTTGTTTAACTTTATCTTGGCACTGGTAAGTGTCACATACACATATTAAGGAGATTGTCCATGACCGATGCCACCTTGCTAAGATGGGAGAGAGAGTAATTTTCGGCGTAAAGCAAGCCTCCATGGAACCGTCCCTCCATATGCCACATGCATATTGCTTTGAACATGGCTTCAATGATATGTCTAACAGTCTCATTGTGCCTCTTTTCCCCTATGACGTCCTACTGAACACAAAGAAAAAGTGTTACCCTCGTTGTGCGTCAAAGCATTCATGCAAAGTTCCTACAAATCAATGTATTGCGAGCAGAGTATTGTCGCAGGCGTCTAGCATCTCAATATACACTACAACAAT
Organism: Linanthus parryae; assembly: GCA_023055425.1. Lineage (NCBI taxonomy): Eukaryota > Viridiplantae > Streptophyta > Magnoliopsida > Ericales > Polemoniaceae > Linanthus > Linanthus parryae. The sequence continues at coordinate 39,297,133 of JALGPY010000003.1, forward strand.
TTTGCTTATTAACGATCAGTTTCATACTGACAATCAGGTTGCTGATCGGCCATAACAGTGAAAACAGTCCGTTTTGGCCACCACTGATACCCGTGGCAATTGATGCTTTTAGTCACGGGATAAAATTACTGTTTCTTGGAGGTCGATGTAGGGAATGGAAAATTTGGCCACGAGAATTACCATGGCAAACAATTTCCCACAGCTTCTCACCATGGCTAATGCAAAAAACCATAAACTTTTAGAGCCTAGTTGACTTCCGTGGCATCAGCCGTGGCTAATACCTTTGGCCACGGGAATTCGCAATTTCGCAACGTGAGTTACACGTGGCTAAAGCCCATAATTATGGTAGTGACAGTACGCTTTTTCTAGCTGATGAAGAGCGTACTCTGGAGATGCTCTAGGTCGTGGGGGAGTGATTCACCTCCAAGGATCCTTGTGAAAATAAGGTAGCGGAGATCGTCTAGTCTTTTCTTCATAATATTATTGGTTTTCTTATGTAGACAGCTTTTTCTTAACTTTCCGTTGGCAGTGGTAAGTGTCACAGACACATGTTAAGGAGATTGCGCATGACCGATGCCACCTTGCTAAGATGGGGAGAGAGAGTAATTTTATGCGTAACGCAAGCCTCCATGGAACCGCCCCTCCATATGCCACATACATACTCCTTTGAACATGGCTTCAATGATCTGCCTAACGCTCTCATTGGCCCTCTTCGCCTCTGGCGTCCTACTGTAACACAAAGAAAAAGTGTTACCCTCGTTGTGCGTCAAAGCATTCCAGCAAAGTTCCTACAAAGCAATCTAATGCGAGCAAAGTATTGTTGCTGGTGTGCCGCATCTCAATATACAGTACAACAATTTTGTTATTAACGATCATTTTCATTCTGACAATCAGGTTTCTAATTTTCTATAAAAGTGAAAGCAATCATTTTTTGCCACCACTGATACCCGTGGCAATTGATGCTTTTTGCCACGGGATAAGAATTAATGTGGATTAGTGGTCGATGTAGGGAACGGAAAATTTGGCCACGGGAATTACCGTGGCAAACAATTTCCCACGGCTTCTCACCGTGGCTAATGCAAAGAACCACAAACTTTTAGAGCACAGTTGACTTCCGTGGCATCAGCCGTGGCTAATACCTTTGGCCACGGGAATTCACAATTTTGCCACGTGAGTTACTCGTGGCTAAAGCCCATATTACTGGTAGTGACAGTACGATTTTCCTAGCTGAGCAAAAGCGTACTGTGGAGATGTTCTAGGTCGTGGGGGGAGTGATTCACCTCCAAGGATCCTTGTGAAAACAAGGTAGCGGAGATCGTCTAGACATTTCTTCATCATATTATTGATTTTCATATGTAGACAAACTTTTGTTTAACTTTCCCTCGACACTGGTAAGTGTCACAGACACATATTAAGAAGATTTTTCATGACCGATGCCACCTTGCTGAGATGGGGAGAGAGAGTAATTTTCTGCGTAACGCAAGCCTCCATGGAACAGCCCCTCCATATGCCACATGCATACTGCTTTGAACATGGCTTCAATGATCTGCATAATCTTCTCATTGGGCCTCTTCTCCCCTATGCCGTCCTGCTATAACACAAAGAAAATGTTTTGCCCTCGTTGTGCGTCAAAGCATTTCTGCAAAGTTCCTACAAAGCAATCTTTTGCGAGCAGAGTATTTTTCGCTAGCCTCCAGCATCTCAATATACACTTCAAACATTTTGCTTATTAACGATCAGTTTCATTCTGACAATCAGGTTTCTGATCTTCTATAAAAGTGAAAATAGTCCTTTTTTCCACCACTGATACCCGTGGCAATTGATGCTTTTAGGCACGGGATACGAATTACTGTGGTTTAGTGGTCGATGTAGGGAACGGAAAATTTAACCACAGGAATTACCGTGGAACAATTTTCAACGGCTTCTCACCGTGGCTAATGCGCAAAACCACAAACTTTTAGGGCAATGTAGACTTACGTGGCATCAGCCGTTGCTAATACCTTAGGACCAGGAATTCGTAAATCGTTGTGAGTTACCCGTGGCTAAATCCCATATTTCTGGTAGTGGCAGTACGCTTTTTCTAGATGAGCAAGAGCGTACTGTGGAGATACTCTAGGTGGTGGGGGAGTAATTCACCTCTAAGGATCCTTTTGAAAACAAGGTAGAGGACATGTCTAGACCTTTCTTCATCATATTATTGATTTTCTTATGTAGATAACTTTTGTTTAACTTTCCATTGGCACTAGTAAGTGTCACAAACACATATTAAGGAGATTGCCCATGACCGATGCCATCTTGCTGAGATGGGGAGAATGAGTAATTTTCTGCGTAAAGTAAGCCTCCATGGAACCGCCTCTCCATATACCACATGCATACTGCTTCGAACATGGCTTCAATAATCTGTCTAACAGTCTCATTGGGCCTCTTCTCCCCTATGGCATCCTGCTGTAACACAAAGAAAAATTTTGCCCTCGTTGTGCGTCAAAGTATTCCTGCAACGTTCCTACAAATCAATCTATTGCGAGCAGAGTATTGTCGCTGGCGTCCAGCATTTCAATATACACTACAAAATTTTTGCTTATAAACGATCAGTTTCATTCTGACAATCAGGTTTCTCATCGTCTATAAAAGTGAAAACAGTCCTTTTTTACCACCACTAATACCCGAGGCAATTGATGCTTTTAGCCACGGGATAAGAATTACTGTGACTTAGTGGTCGATGTAGGGAACGGAAAATTTGGCCACGGGAATTACCGTGCAAAACAATTTCCAACGACTTTTCACCGTAGCTAATGCAAAAAACCAAAATCTTTTAGATCAATGTAGACTTACGTGGCATCAGTCGTGGCTAATACCTTTGGCCACGAGAATTCGCAATTTCGCCACGTGAGTTACCCGGGGCTAAAGCCCATATTTCTGTTGTGGCAGTACGCTTTTGCTAGATGAGCAAGAGCGTACTGTGGAGATTCTCTATGTCATGGGGGAGTGATTTAACTCCAAGGATCCTTGTGAAAACAAGGTAGCGGAGATCGTCTAGACCTTTTTTCATCATATTATTGATTTTCTTATGTAGACAACTTTTATTTAATTTTCCATTGGCACTGGTAAATGTCACAAACACATATTAAGGAGATTGCCCATAACCGATGCCACCTTGCTGAGATGGTGAGAAAGAGTAATTTTCTGCGTAAAGCAAGCCTCCATGGAACCGTCCCTCCATATGCCACATGCATACTGCTTTGAACATGGCTTCAATAATCTGTCTAACAGTCTCATTGGACCTCTTCTCCACTATGGCGTCCTGTTGTAACACAAAGAAAAGTATTTCTTGTTGTTCGTAAGCATTCCTGCAAAGTTCCTGCTAAGCAATTGCGAGCAGAGTATTGTCGCTGGCGTCCAGCATCTCAATATACACTACTGATACCCGTGTCAATTGATGCTTTTAGCCACGGGATAAGAATTACTACGGCTTAGTGGTCGATGTAGTGGACGAAAAATTTGACCACGAGAATTACCGTGGAAACAATTTCCAACGGCTTCTCATCGTGGCAAATGCAAAAAAACCTCATACTTTTATAGCACAGTTGACTTCCGTGGCATCAGTCGTGGCTAACACCTTAGGCCACGGAAATTCGCAATTTCGCCACGTGAGTTACCCGTGGCTAAAGCTCATATTTCTGGTAGTGACAATACGCTTTTGTTAGCTGAGCAAGAGCGTACTGTGGAGATGCTCTAGGTCGTGGGGGAGTGAATCACCACCAAGGTAGCGGAGATCTTCTAGACATTTATTCATCATATTATCGATTTTCTTATGTAGACAAATTTTGTTTAACTTTCCCTTGGCAATGGTAAGTGTCACAGACACATATTAAGAAGATTGCCCATGACCGATTCCACGTTCCTGAGATGGGGAGATAAAGTAATATTCTGTGTAACGCAAGCCTCCATGGAACCTCCCCTCCATATGCCACAAGCATATGGCTTTGAACATGGCTTCAATGATCTGCCTGACGTTCTCATTGGGCTTCTTCTCCCTATGGCGTCCTGCTGTAACACAAAAGAAAACGTTTTGCCCTCGTTGTGCGTCACAGCATTCCTGCGAAGTTCCTACAAAGCAATCTATTGCGAGCAAAGTATTATCGCTGGCGTCCAGCATCTCAATATACACTAAAAAAAATTTGCTTATTAACGATCATTTCCATTCTGACAATCAGGTTTTTAATCGTCTATAAAAGTGAACGCAATCCTTTTTTGCCACCACTGATTCCCGTGGCAATTGATGCTTTTTTCCACGGGATAAGAATTAATGTGGCTTAGTGGTCGATGTAGGGAACGGAAAATTTGGCCACGTGAATTACCGTGGCAAACCATTTCCAACGGCTTCTCACTGTGGCTAATGCAAAAAACCACAAACTTTTAGAGCACAGTTTACTTCCGTGGCATCAGTCGTGGCTAATACCTTTGGCCATGGGAATTCGCAATTTCGCCACGTGAGTTACCCGTGCTAAATCCCATATTTCTGGTAGTGACAGTATGCTTTTGGTAGGTGAGCAAGAGCGTACTGTGGAGATGCTCTAGGTCATGGGGGAGTGATTCACCGCCAAAGATTCTTGTGAAAACAAGGTAGCGGAGATCGTCTAGACCTTTCTTCATCATATTATTGATTTTCTTATGTAGACAAATTTTGTTTAACTTTCCATTGGAAATGGTAAGTGTCACAAACACATATTAAGGAGTTGCCCATGACCGATGCCACCTTGCTGAGATGGGGAGAATACGTAATTTTCTGTGTAACGGAAGCCTCCATGTAACCGCCCCTCCATATGCCACATGCATGCTGCTTTGAAACATGGCTTCAATAATCTGTCTAACAGTCTCAATGGGCCTCTTCTACCCTATGGCAACATATTTTAACACAAAGAAAAAAATTTTCCCTCGTTGTGCGTCAAAGCATTCGTGCAAAGTTCCTACAAAGAAAACTATTGCGAGCAGAGTATTGTCGCTGGCGTCTTGCATCGCAATATACACTACAACATTTTTGCTTATTAACGAACTAATTCATTCTGACAATCAGGTTTCTGATCGTCTATAACAGTGAAAAGAGTCCTTTTTGGCCACCACTGATACCCTTGGCAATTGATGCTTTTAGCCACGGGATAAGAATTGTTATGGCTTAGTGGTCGATGTAGGGAACAAAAAATTTGGCCACGGGAATTACCGTGGAAAAAAAAATTCAACGGTTTCTCACCGTGGCTAATGCAAAAAACCACAAAAGTTTTGAGCAATGTAGACTTACGTGGCATCAGCCGTGACTAATACCTTTGGCCAAGGGAATTCGCAATTTCGCCACGTGAGTTACCCGTGGCTAAAGCCCATATTTCTGATAGTGGCAGTACGATTTCGCTAGATGAGAAAGAGCGTACTGTGGAGATGCTCTAGGTCATGGGGGAGTGATTCACCTCCAAGGATCCTTGTGAAAACAAGGTAGCGGAGATCGTCTAGACCTTTCTCATCATATTGTTGATTTTCTTATGTAGACAACTTTTGCTTAACTTTCCATTGGCACTGGTAAGTGTCACAAAAACATAGTAAGGAGATTGACCATGACCGATGCCACCTTGCTCAGATGGGGAGAATGAGTAAGTTTTTGCGTAAAGCAAGCATCCATGGAACCGCCCCTCCATATGCCACATGCATACTGCTTTGAACATGACTTCAATAATCTGTCTAAATCTCATTGGGCCTCTGCTCCCCTATGGCGTCCTGCTGTGACACAAAGAAAAGTTTTTCCCTCGTTGTGGGTCAAAGCATTCCTGCAAAGTTCCTACAAAGAAATCTATTGCGAGGAGACTATTGTCATTGGCGTCCAGCATCTCAATATACACTACAACAATTTTTCTAGTAAACGATCAAATTCATTCTGACAATCAGGTTTCTGATCGTCTATAACAGTGAAAACAGTCTTTTTTGTCCACCACCGATACCCGTGGCAATTGATGCTTTTAGCCACGGGATAAGAATTACTATTATTTAGTTGTCGATGTAGGGAACGGAAAATTTGGCCACGAGAATTACCGTGGAAAACAATTTCCAACGGCTTCTCACCATGGCTAATGCAAAAAACCACAAACTTTTAGAGCACAGCTGACTTCCGTGGCATCAGTCGTGGCTAATACCTTTGGCCACGGAAATTCGCAATTTCGCCACGTGATTTACCCGTGGCTAAATCCCATATTTCTGGTTGTGACATTAAAATTTTGTTAGCTAAGCAAGAGCATACTTTGGAGATGCTCTAGGTCGTGGGGAATGATTCACCTCCAAGGATCCTTGTGAAAACAATGTAGCGGAGATCGTCTAGACATTTCTTCATCATATTATCGATTTTCTTATGTAGACAACTTTTGTTTAACATTCCCTTGACACTAATAAGTGTCACAGACACATATTAATAAGATTGTCCATGACCGATGCCACCTTGCTGAGATGGGGAGAGAGAGTAATTTTCTGCGTAACACAGGCCTCCATGGAACCTCCCCTCCATATGCCACAAGCATACTGTTTTGAACATGGCTTCAATGATCTGCCTAACGTTCTCATTGGGTCTCTTTTCCCTTATGGCGTCATGCTGTAACACAAAGAATTTGTTATTCCCTCGTTGTGCGTCAAAGCTTCATGCAAAGTTCCTACAAAGCAATCTATTGGGAGCAGAGTATTGTCGCTGGCGTCCAGCATCTCAATATACACTACAAAAAATGTGCTGGTAAACGATCAGTTTCATTCTGATAATCAGGTTTCTGATTGTCTATAAAATTGAAAACGGACCTTTTTTGCCACCACTGATACCCGTGGCAATTGATGCTTTTAGTCACGGGACAAGAATTACTATGGCTTAGTGGTCGATGTAGGGAACGGAAAATATGGACACGGGAGTTACCGTGGAAAACAATTTCCAACGGCTTCTCGCTGTGGCTAATGCAAAAAACCACAAATTTTAGAGCAATGTAGACTTACGTGGCATCAGCCGTGGCTAATACCTTTGTCCACGGGAATTCGCAATTTCGCCACGTGAGTTACCCGTGGCTAAAGCCCATATTTCTGGCAATGACCGTACGCTTTTGCTAGCTAAGCAAGAGCGTACTGTGGAGATGCTCTAGGTCATGGAGGAGTGATTCACCTCCAAGGATCCTTGTGAAAACAAGGTAACGGAGATCGTCTAGACCTTTCTTCATCATATTATTTATTTTCTTATGTCGACGACTTTTATTTAACTTTCCATTGGCATTGGTACGTGTCACAAACATATATTAAGGAGATTGCCCATGACCGATGCCTCCTTGGTGAGATGGGGAGAATGCGTAATTTTCTGTGTAACGCAAGCCTCCATGGAACCGCCCTTCCATATGCCACATGCATACTGCTTTGAACATGGCTTCAATAATCTGTCTAACGGTCTCATTGGGCCTCTTCTCCCCTATGACAACCTGTTTTAACACAAAGAAAAAGTTTTGCCCTCGTTGTGCGTTAAAGCATTCCTCCGAAGTTCCTACAAAGCAATCTATTGCGAGCAGAGTATTGTCGCTGGCGTCCAGCATCTCAATATACACTACAACATTGTTGCTTATTAAAGATCAAATTCATTCTGACAATCAGGTTTCCGATCGTCTATAACAGTGAATACAGTCCTTTTTGCCCACCACTGATACCTGTGTCAATTGATGCTTTTAGCCACGGGATAAGAATTACTATGGCTTAGTGGTCGATGTAGGGAACGAAAAATGTGGCCACGGGAATTACCGTGAAAAACAATTTCCCACGGCTTCTCGCCGTGGCTAATGCAAAAAACAACAAACTTTTAGAGCACAGTTTACTTCCGTGGCATCAGTCGTGGCTAATACCTTTGGCCATGGGAATTCGCAATTTCGCCACGTGAGTTACCCGTGCTAAATCCCATATTTCTGGTAGTGACAGTATGCTTTTGGTAGGTGAGCAAGAGCGTACTGTGGAGATGCTCTAGGTCATGGGGGAGTGATTCACCGCCAAAGATTCTTGTGAAAACAAGGTAGCGGAGATCGTCTAGACCTTTCTTCATCATATTATTGATTTTCTTATGTAGACAAATTTTGTTTAACTTTCCATTGGCAATGGTAAGTGTCACAAACACATATTAAGGAGTTGCCCATGACCGATGCCACCTTGCTGAGATGGGGAGAATACGTAATTTTCTGTGTAACGGAAGCCTCCATGTAACCGCCCCTCCATATGCCACATGCATGCTGCTTTGAAACATGGCTTCAATAATCTGTCTAACAGTCTCAATGGGCCTCTTCTACCCTATGGCAACATATTTTAACACAAAGAAAAAGTTTTTTCCTCGTTGTGCGTCAAAGCATTCGTGCAAAGTTCCTACAAAGAAAACTATTGCGAGCAGAGTATTGTCGCTGGCGTCTTGCATCGCAATATACACTACAACATTTTTGCTTATTAACGAACTAATTCATTCTGACAATCAGGTTTCTGATCGTCTATAACAGTGAAAAGAGTCCTTTTTGGCCACCACTGATACCCTTGGCAATTGATGCTTTTAGCCACGGGATAAGAATTGTTATGGCTTAGTGGTCGATGTAGGGAACAAAAAATTTGGCCACGGGAATTACCGTGGAAAAAAAATTTCAACGGTTTCTCACCGTGGCTAATGCAAAAAACCACAAAAGTTTTGAGCAATGTAGACTTACGTGGCATCAATCGTGACTAATACCTTTGGCCAAGGGAATTCGCAATTTCGCCACGTGAGTTACCCGTGGCTAAAGCCCATATTTCTGATAGTGGCAGTACGATTTCGCTAGATGAGAAAGAGCGTACTGTGGAGATGCTCTAGGTCATGGGGGAGTGATTCACCTCCAAGGATCCTTGTGAAAACAAGGTAGCGGAGATCGTCTAGATCTTTCTCATCATATTGTTGATTTTCTTATGTAGACAACTTTTGCTTAACTTTCCATTGGCACTGGTAAGTGTCACAAAAACATAGTAAGGAGATTGACCATGACCGATGCCACCTTGCTCAGATGGGGAGAATGAGTAAGTTTTTGCGTAAAGCAAGCATCCATGGAACCGCCCCTCCATATGCCACATGCATACTGCTTTGAACATGACTTCAATAATCTGTCTAAATCTCATTGGGCCTCTGCTCCCCTATGGCGTCCTGCTGTGACACAAAGAAAAGTTTTTCCCTCGTTGTGGGTCAAAGCATTCCTGCAAAGTTCCTACAAAGAAATCTATTGCGAGGAGACTATTGTCATTTGCGTCCAGCATCTCAATATACACTACAACAATTTTTCTAGTAAACGATCAAATTCATTCTGACAATCAGGTTTCTGATCGTCTATAACAGTGAAAACAGTCTTTTTTGTCCACCACCGATACCCGTGGCAATTGATGCTTTTAGCCACGGGATAAGAATTACTATTATTTAGTTGTCGATGTAGGGAACGGAAAATTTGGCCACGAGAATTACCGTGGAAAACAATTTCCAACGGCTTCTCACCATGGCTAATGCAAAAAACCACAAACTTTTAGAGCACAGCTGACTTCCGTGGCATCAGTCGTGGCTAATACCTTTGGCCACGGAAATTCGCAATTTCGCCACGTGATTTACCCGTGGCTAAATCCCATATTTCTGGTTGTGACATTAAAATTTTGTTAGCTAAGCAAGAGCATACTTTGGAGATGCTCTAGGTCGTGGGGAATGATTCACCTCCAAGGATCCTTGTGAAAACAATGTAGCGGAGATCGTCTAGACATTTCTTCATCATATTATCGATTTTCTTATGTAGACAACTTTTGTTTAACATTCCCTTGACACTAATAAGTGTCACAGACACATATTAATAAGATTGTCCATGACCGATGCCACCTTGCTGAGATGGGGAGAGAGAGTAATTTTCTGCGTAACACAGGCCTCCATGGAACCTCCCCTCCATATGCCACAAGCATACTGTTTTGAACATGGCTTCAATGATCTGCCTAACGTTCTCATTGGGTCTCTTTTCCCTTATGGCGTCATGCTGTAACACAAAGAATTTGTTATTCCCTCGTTGTGCGTCAAAGCTTCATGCAAAGTTCCTACAAAGCAATCTATTGGGAGCAGAGTATTGTCGCTGGCGTCCAGCATCTCAATATACACTACAAAAAATGTGCTGGTAAACGATCAGTTTCATTCTGATAATCAGGTTTCTGATTGTCTATAAAATTGAAAACGGACCTTTTTTGCCACCACTGATACCCGTGGCAATTGATGCTTTTAGTCACGGGACAAGAATTACTATGGCTTAGTGGTCGATGTAGGGAACGGAAAATATGGACACGGGAGTTACCGTGGAAAACAATTTCCAACGGCTTCTCGCTGTGGCTAATGCAAAAAACCACAAATTTTAGAGCAATGTAGACTTACGTGGCATCAGCCGTGGCTAATACCTTTGTCCACGGGAATTCGCAATTTCGCCACGTGAGTTACCCGTGGCTAAAGCCCATATTTCTGGCAGTGACCGTACGCTTTTGCTAGCTAAGCAAGAGCGTACTGTGGAGATGCTCTAGGTCATGGAGGAGTGATTCACCTCCAAGGATCCTTGTGAAAACAAGGTAACGGAGATCGTCTAGACCTTTCTTCATCATATTATTTATTTTCTTATGTCGACGACTTTTATTTAACTTTCCATTGGCATTGGTACGTGTCACAAACATATATTAAGGAGATTGCCCATGACCGATGCCTCCTTGGTGAGATGGGGAGAATGCGTAATTTTCTGTGTAACGCAAGCCTCCATGGAACCGCCCTTCCATATGCCACATGCATACTGCTTTGAACATGGCTTCAATAATCTGTCTAACGGTCTCATTGGGCCTCTTCTCCCCTATGACAACCTGTTTTAACACAAAGAAAAAGTTTTGCCCTCGTTGTGCGTTAAAGCATTCCTCCGAAGTTCCTACAAAGCAATCTATTGCAAGCAGAGTATTGTCGCTGGCGTCCAGCATCTCAATATACACTACAACATTGTTGCTTATTAAAGATCAAATTCATTCTGACAATCAGGTTTCCGATCGTCTATAACAGTGAATACAGTCCTTTTTGCCCACCACTGATACCTGTGTCAATTGATGCTTTTAGCCACGGGATAAGAATTACTATGGCTTAGTGGTCGATGTAGGGAACGAAAAATGTGGCCACGGGAATTACCGTGAAAAACAATTTCCCACGGCTTCTCGCCGTGGCTAATGCAAAAAACCACAAACTTTTAGAGCACAGTTTACTTCCGTGGCATCAGTCGTGGCTAATACCTTTGGCCATGGGAATTCGCAATTTCGCCACGTGAGTTACCCGTGCTAAATCCCATATTTCTGGTAGTGACAGTATACTTTTGGTAGGTGAGCAAGAGCGTACTGTGGAGATGCTCTAGGTCATGGGGGAGTGATTCACCGCAAAAGATTCTTGTGAAAACAAGGTAGCGGAGATCGTCTAGACATTTCTTCATCATATTATCGATTTTCTTATATAGGCAACATTTGTTTAAGTTTCCCTTGGCATTGGTAAGTGTCACAAACACATATTAAGAAGGTTGTCCATGACCGATGCCACCTTGCTGAGATGAGGAGAGAGAGTAATTTTCTGCGTAACGCAAGCCTCCATGGAACCTCCCCTCCATATGCCACTAGCATACTGCTTTGAACATGGCTTCAATGATCTACCTAATGTTCTCATTGGGCCTCTTCTCCCCTATGTCGTCCTGCTGTAACACAAGTAAAAAATTTTGCCCTCGTTGTGCGTCAAAGCTTTCCTGCAAAGTTCCTACAAAGCAATCTCGTGTTCTTCTTTTATTCGTTCTTCGTTTGTGAGGTGGTTTGTCATAACAGGGAGTAGGGATTGGACCCTCACAAATGTATACTCACTCCAAAATGGAAGTCCTGTTGTGATTTGCAATTGAGGTGATGATTTGTGTAGCAAAATCATATGGAAACGTGTTGTTCGTTTCACAGCCTTGTAGAGTTAAGATTACTCTACAATGTGAACTTTTGGTAACGTTTATCTAGTCAAATCATCACCTCAAATTTAACTTATAAATAAGAAAGTTATCTTATTCTTCACTTTTACCCAGATCAGAATATGAATTATGAATTAAGAAAAGTACGCTACTTTCCAAATCTCGAAAGTTTGTTTAACAAAAGGCCCTTGAGATGTGATTAACAATAGTTTATGTCATGGACTATCTACAATATCAGAATGGGACATATACATATACATATAGAATTAAAGTTTTATCCAACTTTATCAAAATTTAACATCTCCATTATTTTGAGCCTCTCAACTTGCAATATCTCTATAAAGCATTCCTGCAAAGTTCCTACGAAGCACTCCCCCATTTCCTCCATATCGATCGATTATACACGCTAATTCCCCTCCCATCTTCCCCTTGCCACTACTCTCTCTCTCTCTCGTTCCGCACGACCGCAGTCTTCTCACTACCACTCTCTCTCTCTCTCTTTCTCCCTCTCTCTCTTTCCATGCGCACCACTGTTTTCTTGAATCGAACGCTCCTCAATTCGATTGAGTCAATCTCGGCTTCCAACCATACATACATCACGGTCAAGGGCGTGGAGACGAATAACAGTGTTGAATGCTTACTCGGGAGTCAAGGGCGTGGAGACGAATGAGTACCGCACAGGTTATTGTGGGATTGAGATCCCGGCCCGTGACACTTGGTAAATAAGTCGAGAAATTCAAGGTCCACATCGAGCAAGGAAACCAGTATAAATTGCGATGTTTGGAATTGTTCGAATCCTATTCCCATTGTTTGGTCTTTTTAGGCAACTTTGAATGATATACATTGGAAAACTCCTTAATTCTAGGGTTTAGGTAGAGAGCCTTCCTCAACTTTTGGATCCCATTTCCCAGTCTCTCATCTTTTTCACCTCAAGTTTATCTCCTTATTTCTCCTCTCCTGCCGGTGGGGAACTTCTTCAGGTCTTAGAGACCAATGTAGTTACACCGACCAAGGGGGGCTGCTGTAGTCATCGTTGTACAGTTGTACTAGGTCCCGAAGGTGATATCACACATTTAGGTTAGACACATGATCAAGAACCAGCCAATTTCTACTGAACGCTCTCAAATTTCTTTTATTATGCCAAACTGCATATCATTGCTTTAGTCGAAAGCAACCAGGCCGCTGATCCCATGAGAAACGCATACAAAAATAAAAAGCCTCATCTCAAAGCAACGTCTCACAAAGTATTTCATTTAACACCAAGATACAAACCAACACAAAGCTGTTGAAAGAAGGTAAGAGATCCAACACCAGACAGCCATATTAGGCCATCATGTAAAGCATGTTTCGACAAATTTGCATAAAATTGCGAGTCTGGTGAAAACCCAATTTTCAAAGCATAAAACTGCGAGTCTAAGGGTGATAAAAAGTTCACTTCTTTTTTTTATTATTTTTATTAGACAGCATACAGTACGAGATTGACGCTTCATCAGTAGATATCTCAGCATCGACAAATCCAGATTTTAACAAAGAGGGAATATTGGCAGAATCATTCCTCTTCTTCTGCCTCCTCCAGCCATTTCACAAAAGGCTCCAAAGCCTTAACAAAGGACTGTCTGCAACATCAACAAAAAGCACCACAATAAGCTACAAAAAACGAGAGAGAGAGAGAGACAGGGGGGGGGGGGGGGGGGGGGGGGGGGGGGGGGGGGGATCAACAGCCATTTGATAAAGGAGTACATGTTTTCACTTGAACAACTCTTACAGATTTATGTTTATAAATGCAGTTCATGAAAGAATGATAGGGAGAAAGTTACAAGAACGCCTAGTTTACCTGGACTTGGGTGTTGGTGTCGTGTCGGGTGTGTATCCGAGTATGGGATCAGCCCCCTTCGGAAATTTAGGATTTGAGGACTCACCTATAAGTGTCCCAGTCTGGGACAGGGATGTGGGGATACGGTGTCATTGCAATTATTTTTCGTAGTATGTACTTGTGTTCATAAACTAAACTTAAACCTGAATGATTATTGACCCCAAATAAAGGACACGCGTGTTGCCATTAAACAAGGTGAATACGATGAAACGAAGGAGGATGCAAGGGGGGAAAATACACGGAAGCACCAATTTTGTATCTGACCATGATTAAAAACCCTGGAATATCTAATGAATGAATGCAAATCAGCTGCATACCCCATACCCTTATCCGCATGGATCATGTTCCACACGGGTATGGTGCTGACATTAAGAGCCCTAGTAACTTAGATAGACACATTACGGTAAGCACAAACTGATCTTACAAAAGTTTATGAAGTCGGAGTGGAAGGAAAAGGTTAACGCACAGATCGTTAAGTGAAATGGACCTAAACCTTGGGTGGGTTTGCAGATACTTAGCCTACTCCTATATTATGCTTTGAGGTCTTGTTTGGGTAAGGGATAAAGGGAGGGGATAGGGATAAGTTTATAGTTTCTGCTCCTTATCCCGTGTTTGGTTGCGGTATAGGGAGTAGGTATAAGACACTTTATCTTATCCCTTTCACTATAGTTTTGCCTACAAGGTTATACCACCCAGGCCAGGATAAAGAAAGAAGGGGATAAAGTGGGTATTAGGAAAAGATCAAATTACCCCCCAAACAAGACAATAGTTGTGAGGTGCAACCCTAGAGGCTCCCCCTCGTTCGTCCGGTAGTTTTGCATCTTATCCTGCTCTAACCAAACACTCAGAACCAAAAATCACTTATCCTCTCCTGCCTTATCACAGTATCCTAAATTCCCACCTCATTTCCCAGTATATCTCCTATCCCTATATTTTTTGTCCCTTGCCAAAACGAGGCCTGAGGATGCAGAAGCAGAACCTCTCGGGTATGTTATCCATGATAACAGCTATGAAAGAGAAAGTAGTAAAAAGATAGTATGCCCAACCACCATGTTAATTTCAACATACCTACAAACACTAAATTAATGTCAATTCCAAGGGAAAATGAGATCAAACTTCAAAGAAATGTATACCCTCATCTTGTGAAGGCTCTTGAATTTCGCTAGGGAAAAAAAAGATGGAAAAGTTATGGCAAAAACGCATCGGTGGTGCCCATACTTGCTTCTTTGCCTAAATGGTACCCACTGTTCCAATTGCTCCAACGGCGGTAAACAAATTTGCTTTCAATGAATTTGTGTAAAAAGACCATTGCTTCCTCTCATTCTCACCCATAGTTTTGTAAAATTACAATTTTTGACATCAAATTTAAAAATACACGCACGCACGCACTGCTATAAAAGAGTGAAGCACTCCTACTTGTTCAACACCTCTGAATGTTTACCACTTCCAATTGCTTAGCACCTAGATGTGTTTTCTCCCTTTCTATTGTTTTCTACACTTTTGTTATGCCATAAACACCGCTCACTGGAACCAATAATTACTTCTCGCCCTTTAAACTTTTTTCAGTTTTACAAATAACGTGTGTAACTCTTCAGTAACTAGGTTTTCTGTTTCGTCCACGTAATCTCCATCTTTTCGGTCTCTAACCGTTTCTCCGTCCGTCACTCAACAAACTGGGGATTCCCTTCGTCTCTCCCTCATGTCACTCACAAACAGATGATCTCTACTACTATAAAAGAGTGAGGAACTTGTTTAAAATCTCTAAATGTTTAACACGTCCAATTGTTTAACACCTACATGTGTTTTCTCTGTTTCAATTGTTTCCTACACTTGTCGTCATGCCATAAATACCCCTTCTGAGACCAATAATTATTTCTGAGACCAATAATTATTTCTCGCCACCGAAGTCTCTTCAGTTTTAGAAGTAATGTATGTAACTCTTCAGTAACAAGGTTTTACGTTTCCTCCAGGAATTCTCCATCTCTCGCTCCCGCACCGTCTCTCCTTTCGTCACCCACAAACAGAGAATTTCCCTGTATCTCCCTCACGTCACTCACAAACAGAGGATTCATCCCTCATCTTGATTAATAAAGATCTTTCAAGTTTTACAAGTAGCCTCTATAACTCTTCAGTAACAAGGTTTTACGTTTCCTCCAGGAATTCTCCATCTCTCGCTCTCGCACCGTCTCTCCTTCCGCCACTCACACACAGAGGATTCGTCCCTCATCTTGAATAACCAAGATCACTTCATCCCACTGTTTAAATTCTGGGATCAAATCTTTTTCCCACTGAGAGTTCTAGCTAGGTTGTAATCTGAAGTTGGGGCTCAGAAATTTCTTAGCTCACCACTCATCCATTCTTGCTCAGGTTGGTAGGTCGAATTTCAAATCGAGATTTGATGAACCAGCAGTATTTCATTCGTTGATATGTGTTTCATTCGTTTCTTTTTCTTTGCATTTTCATGCGCATTCCGTGGTTCCACACATAGCTGAGAGTTTCACGACTTCAATTCTGATCATCACCCTAATATTCACATTGGGAAGTCATGCCAGTACCATGATTAAAAGTTAAAACCATCGTTAACCCTACACTATGAGACCAAACCCTAGAATATCAACAAAGTTGTTCCAAAGACGCATACCTGCCCTTGGGGTTTGTTCCTTTGCGGAACCAGTGAAGAACTGTATCTTCTGCGAGCACATCCTGGTCATATAAAGATCTCACAATTTCAGGGAACAATTTCATCAGCTTTGTGTCCTCATAGCACTGAACCTGAACTTTGTACATGAGTTCCAGCTCGAGTTTGCCACTGGTGCAGAATGAGTTCAATAAACTTGCCCAAGTTTTCACCTGTGTAATAAATATACTATGATTAACATCTTCGGCAATCAAATCTCTTACAAGCCATACAATATGTAATGCACTGTTGGGAATTAAGGCATTATGTAGGTACAGCAGATTTAGTGCTAAACACTAGCTCTGACTGAACAGTGGCATTTACCAGATTTAAGCAAAATATCGTGCGTAAAGTGAAATACCAACAAGATGCAAGCTTCCTCAAGCACAGCAACTTTAGTTCTAACATCCCAGCTCCACTTTTAGACTTCACTCTTGCTCCCTCTGTCCCACTATCTTAGTCCCCTATCAATTTTTGATGTCCCAAAATTTTAGTCCACTTTCCTTTTTGTAGTTTATAGTATTGGAGTTTCTCCAACTTGCCCTCAAAAAGTACGAGTGACATCATCAAGCAGTTAGAAAGTGACTTGATAAAGAGTTGGTGGGTAATGATTACATGTCCCCTTAAATAGTTGGATATCCCAAAGGGCACCAAAACATTGGGACAAAGGGAGTAATTAACAATATTAATAACTTCGCTCTACATAACCAGCAAACAGTCAAAGATGCGGCCTCCTAAGAAGCTAAAACGAATCATAGAACTATAAGGCGTGTTAAAGCTGCTCAAAAAGCCCTTGGTTGAATTTGAGTATAGAACTCGCAACTTGTACTAACAGAATTAGTTACTATGTGAGAAAACTTCAGCACTATAATGTTGACAGTTCCAAACTTGTAAAACACCCCGAATATGTCCGGCGGTACAGCTGCACAGATAATTATAACATATATTAGGGCCAGCATCGAACTGTTGAAGGAACAAAAAGAATAATTGGCCTGTTTGAACCCATCCTGAGGGAGGATACGGTATGCTTCCTTTCTTTTTTTTACAAATGTTTTATGTTATTTTACTTAGATTCATGAAAACTTAATATACACTAGGTTGCATGCACAGATAATTATATCAAATATCCGGGCCAGCATTGAACTGTTGAAGGAACAAAAAAGAATAATTGGCCGGTACGAAACCATCCTGAGCGGAGGATATGGTATGCTTCTATTCTTTATTTTTTTATAAATGGTTGATGTTGTTTTACTTAGATTCATGAAAACTTGTTTTATACTTGGTCGCATGTTAGTATCCGTCCAAAACAACTGATTTATAGGGACTATAATTGTTTGCAGTGATTGTCTATTAGTGTGGCAATATTAATTAAAGAGAGCGGATAGACGATAAATTGCATGCAAACATAAAAGATGAGGGCATTCTAGACTAAGGAACTAGGTTCAAGGCTGCAAATAGCCAAATACAAATAGAAAAAGTCTGGGCTGCTGGGTTCCATATAGGTTTGGAGAACGAAATCCACTAATCATGGTAAATGTGGTGAACTGAACCTAAGCACTGAATGGCAGAACTACACATGCATTTTCCTTCAACCACCTAACCATATTTACTGGCCACGTTCTAAGAGCAAGGAAGTCATAGAATTCCAGGAGTCTATAGCCTCCCGTGGACTTATGACAACCATTGCTCATGATGGTCCCCCTCCAACGTATCACTAATGAGAGTGGACACTGCACTACATTGTGCAAGTTTAACTTTCAAAGAGATCTTGAAAGAAACCAGCTAAAAACTATAAATAACAATCCTGATAATGACTACTACACCACACCTCCATTTATATCATTAGTTGCCATAATAGACTAGAACCGACAAAGCGATATTGAAGATAGGTGGTTGTTTTGTACATAAAGTAACCAAATGTGTCAGGGTTACCTGGCGAAGCGCAGAGTTGGCATTCTGCTGCTGATTCTTTCCAGACCACTGAACTGCATCCATCAAGACATCCCATAGGATCCGCACAACCTCGATATCCGGAAATTTAGCATCTTTTACATGTTGCTTTACTGTTTCTATGACTTCAGATATATCAGTTTCTTCAGCTATCTGGGTTGTTAATGCGGTTTTCATTTCTTTCAGTTTCACATCAAATGTCTTCTTCTCATTGTACTCGACCAAAGGAACGAGCCCGACCTTACTGAGAACATAAATAATAAAGTTAATTATATCTTGTCCAATAATTTCAGCAAGCATAGTACAATTCTTCAGTTATATCTTCATTTCAACTGAAAGACAAGGAGTCACACAAGTTTACGGTTTAGAAGGTAAATTAGTTACCCCAATTCGCAAAACTAAGGTTGTCCCCCTAAAAACTACAAAAAAAAACTGGTATAAACTGAAGTTTATATTCTGAAATTCTAGCATCATTTCAAGTATTAAAGGATTCTGACTAACTAGACCAAGACCTTAAATAAATATTCTAGAAATTCCAAATTTAGTTACACCATCTAAAAATGCAGCAAGCAAACAACTGATAGAGAGATAAAACTTCTTTTAAATGTGATTATGTGACCAAGATCAACCAAGTCAACTCGTAGACTATGTTATAACACTTAATGGGTCTTCTCTGCACCCAAATACTATTAAGGATTAATACTAGTAACGAGACATTATAATAGGCAACTATTTTCTGAAACCAAAAAAGCCGGGAAGTACCAATATTAAGTGACAATGGAACAATTAGACCATCAGATTGTTTAGAAAATTTGTGATAATTGAATGTAGCAGTTCTGTTACTGCCGGCAGATATCTTTAAGTTGCACAAAACAAAACCATTTTAATAAAGCCCTGCCAACCAAATTGTAAAGTAAAATTTTCATGAAACTAGAACCTACAACCTACTAAGTCATAAAGATGATAAATGTGAAGCGAAACAAAGCAAAGTGATTATTCCACCGTAACACTGGATGTAACTGTTTCTTTAACTAGCACAATAAACCGTATAACAGTAGCAGCTAGTGCATCAAACGTTCAGATTAATAGAGAACAAGTGAATTCGTCTTACGAGAAATGCTCCGAAAAGGCTTCTGGTGACTGCTTAGCGGACGGGAAAAAGTCTAGAAGATTGTCTTCCATTTTACCTCGCTTCAACACCATAATCAAATCATCAAGACTGTTATCAATGAGATACTCCTTGAAGAAATCTGTTATGAATAAAAGGACTAGCCCTTTCTCCACAAGATTAGTATCCTTGAGTAGTGGCTGGAACACAGTCTCTGGAGGGAGGCCTGACAGCTTCTGTGAGAATGCAAGTGCTGTAAAAATTGCCAGCTTCTTCCTCTCATTTTCCTCAAAGAGCTCCAAGGACTGAAGGAATCTTCGCATAACATTTTCAAGATTTTTTATGAGAAAGGGTTTCCGTCGCAAGATCTTCTGTATGTAGATTATGGACGGCAAGATCGCTTCACGTTTTGGCTCACAGTCTAGGATAGAGTAAGGATGACGCTCCCCCTCATCAGGTTTAGTTGTGCCAGGTTGTGTGCGACCACCTGTGAAGATAACCTGCAATCATAATGAACGGGTGCTCAAAATATAGCAGCATCCTCTTCAAAATTGTCCAGAAACATCACAATTTGGTATCAAATTATCTCGAAAACAAAATGTCACTGCAATTGTAAGAATATCTAAAGATTGTTCCTACTTTTCTTGAAGAATATTAACTACAAAGTCTAAAACCGAGAAATTCTGCTTCAACACCAAAAGTCAAAGCAAACCAAAATAGGCCGAGATGCTTACAGGAATGTATGAGGAGGAAATATACATATTTAGGTCTAATCAAACCCTGAGTAATCCTCCTTCAAACTTCATCACTACATGTTTTTTATGCACTCAGTCACAAAAATAATACAGGGAAAAACAACTGGATCAGATATTGACCTTCCCGACTGACCCCAAGGGTGAATTTTTTTAGCTGAGTTGTGTAGAACTAATTCCCTTAAAGCAATCAGTGACATCAGGAAACCAAAAGAAAAAACAAATAAACTAACCTCAAAGAAGGTGTCACCGTATCTGGAGAAGTTAAGGTCGGCAGACTCGATGCTCTTAGCAACAAGTTCCTGCAGATAGGAAATGATCTTCACATATAATGTATGAATCATACGGAAAACAGACATATATACACAAACAAAGATGAAACATGCAGGTTTAAAGTTTTGAATTGTCACTATAATTACTTACCAGATCACCAGCATTATCCAGATATATCTGGACCACTGCATCAGCAAATGCTGCAGGGTCCAGGGGAGCAGCAATATTCCGTTTGCGGGTCTTAATCCGCGTACCACTAAAAACATGATAAGAACAAAATTCAGGACAACAGAGTTAAAGGGAAGCAGCAACAAAAAGGAAACAACAAGATGACAAAAGGAAGCAGATAATATAATATAATATAATATATATATAGCAGGAAACCGAAAACAAAAATTTCCAGATGTCATAAAAAATTAAAAATCCAAATTTGAGATCTATTCCTGGTCTCCAATCCAGAAAATGACCACTTTTCCCCGGACTGATAACATGAACATGCCTGTGATCGGGTACAAACTATCATCAATTAGAAGACGGACAACATTTCCTAAAGGAAACACCACTTTAAATAAGCTTCAAGCGTCTAAAATCTCCAACTACAAACCAATAATAAACGACCTTTAATGGTCAAATTAGAG
The DNA here is from genome assembly GCA_023055425.1 of Linanthus parryae. NCBI lineage: Eukaryota > Viridiplantae > Streptophyta > Magnoliopsida > Ericales > Polemoniaceae > Linanthus > Linanthus parryae. The sequence continues at coordinate 39,318,436 of JALGPY010000003.1, forward strand.
ACATAATTTGCACAGCTAATGGGTAATCGAATTGGACCACTCACTACAATCCCTCTCACTTCACTTTAAATGTCTACAACCAAAATACTTTACCAGGATACTACAAGAAGCAGTTGAAGAGAGCTAATACTCCACTTAAGTAAACATGAACGCGCATTTGATGTCATACAAACAATTCCAACTAGAAGACGATCATCATTGCCCGCATGCGGCCAAATCAATTTTGCAGCTCATTCTAAATAACCTACGTTTCCTCTTCAATCATCAAACACAACCAATTATCAGCAACCTCTAGTGTTCCGATTAGAGAGATAATATGCACTTACAATACTGGAATCAAATTATGCCCTGACTACCACCACTATGTATGGATGGGTTACTAACTTATTATACTTCAATGACGCAACCATTTTGAACATCCGGACTAATATAAGAACTCAAGCTCGGGCATTCACCTTTGAACCTTGAACCATGGGTGTAGTCCAGTATAATAACACTTCTGACACCAACAATGAAGAGCTCTACCAGCATCAGATAGATGCATGAATATATTCATACATTGATGAATAGTATCTCTGAACAATCAGGTAAAATGGGTATAACGAAGCACCATGATGCATTTAAGTTGCACCCGACCACAACTGCAAACTGAGACTAAGAAAGAAAGAAAGAAAGAAGCACCTACGGATGATATATAAAAATCACTCCCTCCGTCCCCTAATTTAGTCCCCTTTTGGGGAATCCAACTATTTAAGGGGACATGCAATCATTACACTCCCACTAACTGTTTTTCATGTCATTTACTAAAATACCCTTACTTTTTAACTTTTAGTTTGGGACGGAGGGAGTAACAGATTAGTCAAGCCCACAAAAGGAAAGTGGACATCAATTTGGAGACAGCCACAAAAGGAATAAGGGACCAAAATTGCGGGACGGAGGGAGTAACAGATCAGTCGTGCCCACAAATCTAACCACTCCCTCCGTCCCACATAAATTTCCCACTTCTAACTTTTCTACTGGGGGATATCCCAAATTGTTTGTCCATTTTCTTTTAAAGATCTAAAGCTTAATAGATTGACAATATTGTTCAACAAGCTGTTTTCATAGTGGCCTTGGAAAAAGAGATTTCAGGGATGTTTAAATAATATCATAATATGTGAATTTGTGTGCTTTTATCACATGTCCCTTTACAACATTAGTTTCAGTAAGGAACAAATTTTGTAGGCGGAGGAAGTATGAAGTAACCAGCTAATGCACACAGAAGAGAACAGTGCCTAGCTTTTCACTGAGGATAAACATGCAAGAACAATGTTGTTCGGATTACGCCACATGAAGCAAAATTAAAACTCTAATCCCTCGTTGGTATGTCAAAATTGAAGTGCGGATATACGATTAAAAATCTAAAAGGATCTGGTAAATAATAATCGACTATAAGTTCTGGAAAATAGCAAGTGGATAACTTCTGAAGGTTACACAACTGAAGAATTGGCATTCACCGCCCGTTAATTGTTAGATAGGCTGTAAATTCAGCTTGAATACCTTGTTTCTAAGGAAGACATATACAATACATGAAAGTTAAAAATGATCATTCACCACGCATTGTTGTTCGATAGAATGTACATTTCAGCATGAGAGCTTCATTTCTACCGAACAACGAATACTGCTCTTGTCATACCAAACAAAAATGAGGGGGAAATAAGGTGTTTTCCTATTATGTTTCCTCTTACCAAATGAAGCCTAAAATATCCGGATACATCACCTATCGCAGTGCAAGAAGTGAGAAGCTATGTGTTTCATTTTAAACAGTCCAGATAAGAAGGTGATACATCACTGCCTATCAGCACTAGATAACAAAGTATAATATATAATTTAAAGAGCATCACCACCCCCCTCCCCCCCCCCCCCCAAACAAACACAAAACAATTTACCTGTAAGTTCATTTAGAAATAAGTAAACATGACAGATCCAAATCCCACTGGACTGAAAGAGAAGGGCAAACACTCTCCTCTTGACTTGTAGCACTTTTTCTAAATATTCAGTAGTAGCTTTTCTAAATATATCTGGCAACTCTAGACCCTCTCCACCATAATAATCCCAGATAGAAAACAAGAAAGGCACATCATGTGGCGACTATTACAGAATGACAAAGGAGACCAAAATATGTTAATTGGACTAGAGCAGGAAAAAAACGCACTACTCCCATGCCGAGTTTTTTGGCAGACGTTACTCCTGTCCTCTTTACAATAAAAAAACTAAAAATGCATACCTTCTTCCCCTTTGAGTAATAAGGGGTGAATTTAGAAGTGATAATATCATCATGATAAGCGGAGAGTATCATTTGTGATATGCCTACTTGAAAAGTTAAAACACGGTGAGATTACTGGTCAAATTATTAATGGAACTTATATGGCACGAAGCTTCGCCACAAGTTGTTGGAATACCTCACTTTTGTTACATTGTCCTATTAGATGTTTACTTCAAAATTACTACAGCGCGTATCTGAGGTGACAATGAAACATGAGAACAACCAATACACCCATCAACTACCAGAGGAGAAATTAGAGAATTCTTTTAGCCAACATAACTAGCAACAAAAGCAAGAAAATCCGATATAGATGTAAGTATGTAACCACTGACATTCTCACATTACACCACCTATAAGGCATAACTGCTGCCAATGGTCTTCTATTCAGTTGTATCAGCTATAGAAGGAATAGTATTCCAGTTCCTATTGACAAGTTGTTTTAAGGTTCAGACATGGTTCTTCAACAGTTTAATTAATTTATATCTATGTCGATATCATATCCGCAGAGGATCTGTCTTAGCAGAATTTTTCTTAGTACAGGTAAAGTTAATAAGCTACACCATGAATAACTTGGGGTACTGAATATATGCACCCGAAAAGAAAGAACTAAACATCTTTTGTAGCTGACTACTTTCCACCAAAGCATAGCAAGTGTCACCCAAGTATGATTCAAGTACAAATAAATTGAAAGAACTTACCCTAGAGTGGGCTTCTCCTTCGAGCTGCAAAAGTCCAAAGCATAAAAGAATAAGTTCAGGAAAGTAGTAGGGTAAATAATCGAAAGAAAATGGAAGTGTTTGACAAAGAAAGAGAATATAAAAACAGACTCTAGAGTGATTCTAACATCAGCATATATAGATGACGATGAGAGAAAGACCCAAAAAATAAAGAGATTACGCAGTATGAACATATCTTGATAACTTGCATGTACCGTATGTGCCAAATAAGGTGACTTAGAGATGAAAGAGAAAAGATGCCATAGCGACTAGTTGGATTGCATAGGAGATATTTAAGAGAGTTCTTACTTCAAACTATTCTCCCGATCGGAGAAGGAAAAAGGCATTCAGAAAAAGTGCTCAGAGTATCAAAATTACACCATGCACCTCAATCAATGCGAAAGCAAATGTGAAACTATTTTTCATATGTAGGCATCCCCAGAGTACACAGAGCCAGTCTTCTCAAGTTCAACCAAGAATTAGTCAAAAATTATCTCTAAGCTATATGCTACAGTTCCTGTCAAGTTGGAAATGTTCTCTCAGATTTCATTTGGAACATTCTAATAGAGAAGTACACATAAGGTCTACTCTACAGGTACAGCAGGAGCATTCCAACAATAAGTCTGTTATCAAATCACTCTTAGGAAACATTATAGGATATTTTACTTACTGGGAGAAGAGAGATAAAAGACAATATCTCAATGTAATTTTACCCCAAAAAAATATGTCAATGTAATATTGTGATGATAGGTGATAAAAAGATAAGGTGGGTAAAAGGAAATAGCTTGATGTACTCAAGTATTCATACACTGGCTGTAACTTCAATCGCCATCATAATATTATGATAAGTAATGAACAAAAAAGTAGTATTGAAGACATCTTAATACAGAAAGAAAACAAAGGGTCCAACTAGCATCCGTTGGTACTTGGTAGTAATAGTATATGTAACACTGGTCACCTCATTCATGCTACACTATCCCTAGCTTTTTCAATTAAGCCTCAGAATGGCAAGGATCAACAGCCAATTCCGGGATGCAAATAAATATGAGAGTGGATAAAACAAATTTGAGGGTGATTGGCTTCTTGCATCATGTATAAATTCAGACTACTTCTGCTGAAGCCTATATGCTCCGCAAGGCCCCTAGTGCGCTTGCTGAGCAAGCTGGTACACAATAAGTCTTCTTTGACAAAAACAATTAATATAATGCAGTATGTTTCATGCATAGAAGTCTTTTCTAGCCCATATTTGTTTCATAGTAACCGTCTAACTTAAGAATGTGTTTCCATGAGAGCCCTAAAACATACAAATTTCAAGAATGGACGCCACCCCATTCATGTGCCTCATGTACCCCATAGAAATGGCATCATTATACAGTGAACTCCTTGCAAACTTGAACTTGTTAAATTCAAAATTAAGTTTACCAAAACTCAGATGCAATATCAACATAAAAGATTGAGAAAAGAAGACAAAATAAGATGGCATATTTTGACGTGATCAGGCGCTGGCTGGGAGGGGTCAAAGTATAAGTAAAGAGTGTTAGGTAGTTAGCAGTGACCGTTAGTATCTAACGGCTATGATAAAAGCAACGTGTGACAACATGGTGCAACAGGGAACAAACGGAATTAAGTAAAGGAATCATAGGTAGTTTGGTCTAATCATGCACCTTCAACCTAATTCAGCCACTCTTCGCTATTTGACCTTGGAGAGAAGAGGAGTGTAGCAGCAAATATGATGTTTCGTCTTCGTCTCTAATTTCCAGCACTTGTTCTTAAATCAAGTAATTAGGGCTTATCCTATCAGTAGTTGTAATTCCCTTTCAATTCAGTCAATTAATTCCAACTCATTTACATTCTTCTCATTTTCTACATTCTCAATTGATCCTTTGTGTTGTTTTCATGTTAACAAATTAAGTCAGAGACCACTATCTAGTACTACTTCAAACTGATAATACAGAAAACTACTCATATTTCTTCAATTCTTTTCAGCGCTGAACATAGGCAACAACTTCCGATGGCTTTCCCGAACGAAAAAATCCAAAAACAACAAACAAAGAACAGACTGACTCGGAGAACAAAATGCCCAAGATCTAACCCTAAATCAGCAAAAACACTTAACCACGTACAAACATGCGTATCCGGAGATGCCATAGATGATTTTTTACAACTAATTACATGAAAATCTTTCACAGGGACGTAAAATTTACGAAGCAAATCCATCGAGAGGGACAGATCTCAGAAAGAGTAATCAACGAGAGCGACGCAACAGAGATCGAGAAGTGTACCTCATAAACCAGGATCGAGAGTGATCGAAATCGAAGAGAAGCTGCTCCTCTCTGCGTCTGAGCTACGAGTGACGGGTAAATGAGGGAGAGGAGAAACCAGGTAGGAGAGAGGAGAAAGGGATTTCGTTGATGGAATGAATGACTTGGGAGCAGATATTTATGTTGAGAGAGAAATGAAAAAGATGCGCTTGTTTGGTTACTGTTTTTCTGTACGGTGGCTGCTACCGAAGATAAATTGCATTTAGGTACCCTGAGTTTGGTACTATGAGTATCTGGGCGGAACCGATCGGATTTCTAACTGGTACGGATCAACTTGTGTCCCCTCTTAAAGTATTAAATTACTAAAATGAAAACCAATTGTTTAATGGAAGTTAACGGTGTTTGTCAAATGGAGCTAAGTGTCCGAAAATTACAAAGTGCAAGGAGGTTTTGTGACAAAATCAATACTGTTGGTAGCTAAGTGTCAGCGAAACGATACTGCAAGGGGGTTTTCTGTCAAAAGTTCATATATATATATATATATATATATATACATATATATATATATATATATATATTAACACATTACACAAATCACTACACATTATATTTTCAGGCCTGAAAAAAATATTCCACTATGGTTATTGACAGTTTTATTGTTGTTTTGATTGAGTTTGTAGACAATTTTATACATTATTGGTGTCTTGAACCTTTGAATGACTTGCTTATATTTTTTGGTAGACTTACGTTTGTCATATTGCTAAAATATTTTTAATATATTTGTACTTTTAGGCTGATTTTTTTTTGGTGTGGTGACTCTTTTTATACATTTTTCTGAATTTGTTGTGTATTTTTTATGAGAAAAAAAATGCTCGTGATCCGAATATGGATCCGAATCAGATCCGTTTCTGAAGATTTGGATTGTCGGATCGAATATGGATATCGCAAATTAAATCCGGTCCATATTCAATCCGAATCCGTTTAGGATCCGGTCGGATTTGGATCGAATATGGATCCACTTATTTTGATCGGATTCGGATATGGATATAGGTGGATCCGATCCGAATCCGATCCATTGCCATCCCTATACGAGGTTAAATATTTTTTTTCTTATAATTTATATAAAACAAAATTGTTTAAATGGTCTTCTAAAATATGTACGGTTAGACTATACGACCCGAAAAAGAACCACAAAGAAAATTTGGTCGAAGCTTATTCTCTCAAAGACTCTATTACAGCTTTGTTAAAATAAATTAACAAATTAATTATTTAGTGACGTAATCATCTGTATACATCAGGTGTCTTGTCATCCTAACTGGACGAGCCGGAGCTTTGGGCGAGTCTTCGTCTTCCGCAGTTGTGCTAATATCCAACACAGTTGAGTCCTTGGGACGTTGATACCCGTATCAACTATCCCGTTCTCGAAAATCACCTTGTCCTCAAGGTTTAAAGTGGGAAAGGCTTGCCGCAAAGATGTGATCGGTCCGCAAGTATCGAACGCGACATTGGACCATTGAATCAACCATTGCTCCTGGGGTTGGCCTTTTTTACCAAAACTATGTGAGCCTTTTCCGTTGCGAGAAGAACTGCTATTAGACGACTCTGAAAGAACCGTTCCGGCATATCAATTGTGGGTGGTGCAGAATCGCGGGACACGTAAGGGCGCAAGAGCGAAACATGAAAGACGTAGTGAACACGGCTAGATGGAGGCAGACGCAAGAAATAAGTCAGTGCTACAATGCGCTCCAAGACCTTAAAAGGACCATAAATTATCGTGTTAACTTAGCAGCCACTAGTCGCGCGACGGAATGCTGACCATAGGGTTGTAGCTTCAAAAGAACCAAATCACCTACCTCAAAAGAAACACCCGACGATGTTTGTTTGCGTGAGCCCGCATGCGTTGTCGCATTTTTGTGAGGTGGGCCTTCAAGTCACGGAGCAATGTGTGGTATTCCAATAACAAGTCGACAACAGTAGGGGAACGACTGACTGAAGGTGACAACATGGAAGGAGGATCTCGAACTTAAAGTGCACGAAACGGCGACATTTTAGTAATGTCATTATGAATGCAATTTAGAGACAACTCGGCCGAAGGTAGAAACTGCGACCAACGACTCGGGCGTTCATGAGTAAACGCCAAAGATACCGTTCAAGGCTACCATTCATTACTTCCGTCTGACCGTGGGTTTGCGGATGATAAGTCGTGTTGAACTTGAGAGTAGTCATGATCAATTTCAACAACTCTTTTCTAAAGGTACTCGTAAAAACCGAATCACGATCCGAGACCAAGGAAGTGTGAAACCCATGATGCTTCACAACCACATCAATAAAGAGACGAGCCACACGAGGAGCATTAAAATTAGCAAGTAATGCGGCAAAGTGAACATACATCGTAAGGCGGTCAACAACCACCATAATCATTGAATAGCCTTTAGAAGAGGGTAAGCTGGTCATAAAGTCCATCGAAGCATCTTTCCAGATACGATCCGGGATAGGTAAAGGTTGAAACGGGTCGCCCTATTTTTTAGTTGAATATTTGGTTGTCTGACAAGTGTGGCAAGAAGATACAAACCGCTGTCATCGGGGCGCATCCGAGGCCAATAGAAAACTGAAGAGAGACTGCAGAAAGTGTGCTTGATACCTGTATGGCCCGCCAGGAGAGAGCTATGAAGTTCCTGCAACAATGGGTCCCGTAACAGTGAATCACGGCTAATGCATATCCTTGTCTTATAGTATAGAATACCCTCTATGACAGAAAAATGCAAATGTGGGTCAACGGAGGCTATTGCGGCGTGCAAAACTCGGAGATCGGCCATAGTAGAGTTTCTAGCCGAATCGAAGGAACTGGGTGATAGTTTGCCGAAACTTTCAAAAGTCATTTTATCAGCCACGCCTTTAGACTTACCACTCTCGTAGAAGCTCCGAAAGACTCTCACGAGCTCGTTGATGGCCCGGTTAACAGAAAGCTCGCAGAGCTTTCCCGACTCAACGTGACTCGTGTTACTCAAGACTTAGGCTATGTTTGGTTCGCAGAAAAATGTTTTACAAGGAAAAATATTCTACGCGTAAAATATTTTGTGTGAAAAAAAAATTCTCTGCAATTATTTTATCGTGTTTGGTTGATACTTGCCAAAGCAGTTGGTCGTGATGACGGTGGCAGTGATGGGTGTCGGTGAAGGTGGGTGGCGGTGGTGGGTCGTGGTGGAGGTAGGTAGTAGTGGTGGTTATTGGTGGTGGAGGAAGAAAATTGGTGGTTGAGCCGGTTGGGGAATTTGAATTGAGGCTCTACCCTCGGTTGACTTTGTATTTAGTATAGACCTCATTTACGGTAAAATAAGTAATTAATTAGAACTAATAAATAAAGTAAACAAATTTTGTGTATAACCTAAAAATCAACTGAGGGTACTATGTACTTCATCTCCCACTCACAACGGGCCCTTACTCACAACTCTCTCTGATTTTCTCTCCGCCCCTTTAGCACTTAACTCTGCGATGGCCTCCTCATCCTCGTCTCCACCTTCTTCTGCCATGGCGGCCACCGGAGCTTCTTCCCCTGGTGCATGGTTATTAAACCCGGACCGGTGGTTGACCCGGCAAAGATGTCGGGTCACTGGGTCACCGGTCCAACCGACGGGTCGCTGGTCGGACCGGTGGGTCAATAACGAATTAATAATAATATATTATAGTACATATTTATAATGAAATAAATTAAAAATTGACATATCATAGCTCAAATTATTAATTTTATGTGTTGTTTAAAACTTTTTACATTTATTATGAATGGAATCACACAAACGTTCAATATAAATGTTTAAACGAGCATTTCAATTTATTTTTTTAATGCTTTAAACATGTAAAATCCGGACCTTTTCACCCCAGTTAACCCGGACCGGGTCACCGGGTTGATGACAAACCCGCCGGGTTTGATCGGGGTTTGACCGGGTCAGTCGCATACACGAACCGGGTAGTGACCCGGATCGGTTCCAGGTCCGGGTCACCGCTCGGACCGACCGGGTCGAGCCGGGTTTAATAACTATGCTCTGGTTCCATTTCCCACCCCGCCGCCCACAACGCTTCAAGAACTCTCCCGAATCCATCTGTTTCCACCATCAATGTGGACAAGGGCAGGTGATCTCGCCAACTCCGACTCTTTTAGTTGAATAAAGGGGCAGTTGAATCATCTGTCAGATTTGAGAATCGGACGAGTGAACTCGTCTGATTATTGATCTGGCGAGTAGACTCGTCGGGTTACTAACCAAATTTGGAACCGGACGAGTAGGTAGTTGGCGACTTGTCTGGTTCAGATGAGTAGTTGAATACTTGTTCGTTTTGTTCCAAACTTGGCTAGTAACCAAACGAGCAAGAATTTGGCCACTCATTTGAAACCAGACGAGTTGTCAAATACTTGCTCGTCTGATTACTTCCCAGGTTTGGAACCAGACGAGCAAGTATTAATAAACTGAAATAATTTATAAATAATTGAATCAGACGAGCAAGTATGTGGAAGTTGGAATTAGACAAGCAGTTGGTCAGATTGAATATGAATATGTGACCTTGAATGTGAACTTTTTTTTTTTTGAAATTAGACGAACAGTTGGAATTACATGAGCAAGTATGTGAACTTTTTTTTTGAAGTAGTTCGTAGCATTAAAGTCATATTGAATATGTGAACTTGAATATACACCAGCCACTTCAATTGAATAGTTGAAATATGTGAAGTTGAGTTATTTATTTATTTATTTATTTATTTATTTATTTATTTATTATTATTATTATTATTATTATTATTATTATTATTATTATTATTATTATTATTATTTTGTGAAGTTGAGATTTGAGAATGTAATTTTTCTGTGAATGTGATTTGGTCAGAGCGAGTGAAATAATGTACTTGCTCTGGGTCCAAACTTGGCCAGACGACTATAAGTGATTGGAATCAGACGAGCAGTTGGATGAGAAAAATAATTGTATTAGTTGGAATCAAACGAGCAATTTAAAGTAACCAGACTAGCAAATTAGTGAAAATGGACGAGTATACAGCTGTATCAATTGCACTTAGTGAATAAATAACACTTCTACAAATTAGAATGAGCAATTATGAGCAATTGTGATCACTTAAAAAAATATAACTCTTAACCACACTTAACTAACAACAATTCTAAAGTAATAACACTTGTGAAAACAATACTCAAAACAGTATTAACTTCAAAAAAAACAACACTGAGACTTTAAAATTTTGAAATAACACTTAACAAACATCAAATAAAAAATTTAAACAATAGTTTTGTGTTATTAAGGTTGATAAATTTACTTATAGTTTGCTAATAATATTTTCTAATAATATTTCAGGTGCATCTATTTCCGGTCTCCTTGTTAGGCGCGGTTCTGCGTCCAATTTGTGATATTGCGATCGAGAAAGAGAACATCGCGACGCGAGTGAACTTGACACACTACAAGCAAAGTTTGTCGTATATTCGGGATGATGTGATGGACTTTATTGATATGAGGGTCCCAAGATTGGCGTTTTCGTTGTTGATCGATTGTGGCGAGTTTTTATTCCATGACAGATTATGAACCTGGTTATGCACTCGCAGATGAGCATAGGTGATTCTGAGGCGTGGTTCAATGTGAGTGGTTCATGCCTTGGGTCTCAAACCGCAATGCCAATGGGGGAGTACATTGGCTACTAGTCTACATTGATGTCAGTGATATGGTAGTGAAAGTCTACGATCCAATGATCTATTCCGGCTTCAAGCAATGGCCAATCGATCGTCTTTGCAACGACTTCCCTAGACTTCTCAAGAATTTTGGTGGATGCAGGGCAAGTCCTCACTTGTTGGATCAGCCTGTAGAGAAAGGCTTCGTCTTAAATAAGAAAGTCGCGAATTTCCAGTGTGACGTGAAGAATGCATCAACATATTATGTTCTTCGAATGATTGAATGCCTGATTGAGTCGCCAGAAATAAGAGGTTTTAAAGTACAACATGACAACTTGTTACCGAATTGGGCATGATATTGTACATCAGTATGGATGACATCATTTCATTTCACTGTGTACGATCACCATCGCAAAAGGAGAGACGAGAAGTCTATTACGTAGCTGCTATGTAATTTGGAATTTAAGCAAAATGAAACTTTCGTTTTTCATTATCGAATGCAACACTTTTTAAAATAGACAATATCGATAATGAAAATATCGATAATGAACACAAGATTCCTGCATCGACAAATTCATTTACCTACTAACAAACAGAAGAACACTACGAATACATTGTTATGCCAATTCTCTTTCACCAAGTTCCTCCATAGTTACGTCAGTACAAGGAAAGAAAGGCGAGTATAGGTCATCATCATTTGATGATAAAAATAAGATGATCTTCTTGTTCGACTGATGATCGTCGCCCATTTGAGAGAAAACCTCATTCTCTAATGTTTCGACACTAACTCGCTTCACTATCCGGAATAATGTTTAGGGTTTAGGGTATGGGGTTTAGGGTTTATGGTTTAGAGGATACAAGTTGTCCATTCATAATGTTACCAATATGAGTTAGTTAGGACAGTGTATGCTTTTTAGGGTTTAGGATTTACAGTTTAGGTTATACTCTTCTGATTATAGCTAGCCAGCGAATTTGATCATCTGGTTCCAATCTGGCTAGCACCAGACGAGCAATATATTGGATATGTTTTCTAGTTCCAAACAAGACCATTAAATATGCTCGTCTGGTTCTAACTGCTCATCTGATACAATAATATTTGTCTGGTTCCAAATGTGGCTAGTAACCAGACGTGCATAACATACTCGTCTGGTTACTAGCCTTGTTTGGTACCAGACGAGTATCCATGGAATCAGCCGAGCAGTTACAATTACAACCAGACGAGCATCTTTAATGGTCTTGGTTGGAACCAGACGCGCATATATAATATCTTGCTCGTCTGGTAACTAGCCAGTTTTGGAACAGACGAGTATACTTAGTACCAGACGAGCAGTTAGAACAGATTCAATGCTTCAGAACTGGACGAGTGTAAAAATCGGATGAGCATATTCAGTGGTGTTGTTTGGAACCAGACGAGCATATGCAATATCTTGCTCGTCTGATGACTAGCCAACTTTGGAACCAGACGAGCATATTTTTCAAATCTATTATTCAAACGAGACAGTCACAAAACCCATAAATGAGTAAGATTCAAGAACATATTCATGAACATATGAGTATATGACCAATATTTATGAAATGCAAGCACAAAAAAATGAGAAAAAAAAAACTCATACAATAGATTTAAGGTGTGATGTTTGAAGACTTTTAAGGTATATTCAGAAGGAATAATAGATACAAGTGAGTGGTAGATGCAAAAATATTAATATTTTGTAGAGAGAGAGATAGTAGGGATGGCAGCGGGTCGGATCCGTATCGGATCGGGCCAGATCCGATCCAGCTCCGTTCGGATCATCATCGGATTCGGATCAGATCGGATCGGGTCTCATTCAGCTGTCCAAATCCGATCCGTGGATCCATATAGTACATAGTCGGATCGGATTCGGATCGGATCCGGATCGAGTTTGCAATAAAATAGAAAAAACAATATAAAAAAGTAAACACTATTGCATACGCTAAGTCATGTTCGTAAGTTATGAAGCCTAAAAAATAAAAGAAATAGCTTCATAGGTGGAAGTTACTAGTATTCTTCTTGTAAATGTACGTGGTGAGGTAATATGGATATATTTGTAAAGCACACATATACGTCGGATCGGATCGGGTCGGAACCCGGTGGATCTACCCTCAGATCCAAATCCAGATCCAAATTCGTTCGGGTCTGGCTTTCCGGATCCAAATCCGATCCATTTTCAGTTGGATCGGATCTGGATCCGATCCATTCGGCTCGGATCGCTCGGATCTCAGATCAGATCGGACCATATTGCCATCCTTAAGAGAGAGAGCAACTTTAGGCATGCATGTGGAGAGGGGTGTAATGGGATTTACATTGTTTTCAAATTTATTGGGGACCACATCCTGACTAACAAGCTTTGTAATTGTTGGTTTAAGTTGGAGGGTATTATGCAAGGGTGAATTGAGCCTAGTGCATTTCACCAAGCCCATTTCACAAACGGGTATAGTGCAAATACCTCTGGTGGAGGTGTTAGTATGAATTGTGGTGCTCCTTCACTCTACGGAAAATGGCTTACGGATTTGATATGTGTAAATCATTTTACATCATTTGAGAGAAAATGATGTAAAATGTTTTACCACCAACCAAACGGAGCATTAGAGTAAGACGAAGTGGGTGTATAGGGTCATATCTCATACTGGTTTGACTGAAGTAGAGACCGGACAAGTGTGGTTGCCCTTCGTTTTTGGTGTTCTCGACAGGTGGTGAAAATGGAGAAGATATTCAGTATCACGGGGATATGGGTGATGTGGTACCACGGGACACTTTAATTGGTTGATTATATTATTTCTACCATATTCATTGTATCAAGGTATGGAAATAATGACATGATCAACTAACTAGAATGTCCCGTGATACTCATATCCCCGTGGTATTGAATACTTTCTCCTGAAACCGGCTCCCACGATAAGCCCGATGAGGATGACGACAGATAATCGGAAATGGCAGCTCACCTTCGGGTGTCTTGACCAAACCTCTATAGCCTATGCCGATAGCTTCATTGAGCTTGCCATAGGCTTTCAGGGAAGCATTGGTAAGACTTCTCTAGCTTTGCTCAATTGCTTTGATTTGAAATGGGTTTTGGTATGTGAAATGCTATTTATATGGTTTCATGATACAAGGTTTTTGTGATCTATTTGAAAAAGGTACTTATAAAGAACTATCGCTCCTGCCAACATTGTGATTATGTGAACCTAGAGTAGAAACACTTGTAAATTGTAACGATACTGGGGTATTGGCATAAGATTCTGATTATTTCTGGCAAAAAACAACAGGGTATTCTCCGTTTACTGTTTTAGAGGCATGTCTTTCTGTCGGTGAAGGAAGAAGCACAAGCCGACCAGTGTTCTATACCGCTGCATTGTCAAAAGTACACAACTTTCGGATGATATCCACACGCGACTGAGTAAGCTCGAAAAATTCTTGAAGCTACATGAATTTTTAATACACCTGAGAAATAACATCGGACTTCAGGCAGTGGCTCAAAGAGCTCTCCCACTGGACTCGAGACCAAATTCAATAATCTTATTATTGTGTCAAGTGGTTCTGTGTCTAGGAAGTGAAAGAACTACTAGTCTGAGACGTATTAGAGGTCGGAAGCATCTAATGTTTACCTTTCGTTCCGTAAGAGACAATGAACAGTTAGAGGCAAAAGGAAGGGGTTCTCCTCAAATGCCCGGTTTGTATTTAATACCTGAACCAGTTAACCACTCGTTGCCATCGATAAAAGACTTGACAGAGAACTTTTTAGCTTCTCTCATGGTGATACTTCTCAACCCCTTCCACTTCACCCTATTCTCAGTGGAAGAACCCAACCCAGAATTCTCAAACTCGGCATAAAAGATCGTCTCCGGCGCCGAATCTCCCACCCAAGGTAACCACCCATTTGGATGAACAACACTGCCCATATCTGAACGGATATACACCGTTGTGGAGTAATTCTTCCAAGGCCGCCCCAAATATGTGTTTACACCGCTCAGGTCTCCAAATGGCCGAATAGTGCAATTTTGTATAGAGATTCCGGTGTTCTGGTTTGGATCGGTCTTCCCTTGAGCTGTGATGGTGTTTTTCTGGCCAGGAATTGGTTTTCTGGGGAATATGTTGCTGTTCTGAATGACCACCGCGGAGTTTCCGAATATGAAATCAACTGTTCCGTATACGTCACATTCGCGGTAGAATTGACGGTTAGCGTGAGGGTAGAGACTGTCCTGAAAGGCGTCAATGCGGCAGCGGTAGAACGCCGATTGATCGGAGTTCGACATCAGGGCTACTGCTTGATGCTTTGTAGGACCTGCTGTGTTGTAGAATCCAATATCTCTTGCCATGAAGCCCTTCCCAAAAGCAGCTGCAAACAAATTCGAAAAGTGAAAATGACACTTTCACCCCCTTCCACTTTGGAAAAGAACACTTTCACCCATTCAGTATGCCAAACTTCAAGTAATTTACACCCCTGATTGTGATGCTGTTAGACTAGAGGTGGGGTGCGTCAATAAAAGTAGTTTAGGAAACACCTTTGCCGCCCATATCATGTCAAAGATTCTATAATACCCTTGAGTAACCCATACATTTTGCATAATATGAAGGCAAATTTGTTCGAAAAATTAATGTCAGTCACAGAACCCAACTCCGGTGTCACAATATGGTAAATAAGTTTACTGGAGTTTGGCAGGGGTGGAGTGTCCTTTTCCAAACTAGCAAGGGGTGAAAGTGTCCTTTAATTAAACTAGAGGGGGTTGAACTGTCTTTTACCCATTCAAAAAAAGAAACAGATAAGCAGTCAGGAAAAAAAGAAATCCAACCCGAATGGGAGAGATTTTCAGGTCGAAATTTACCGAATGTTGCAGTTTTGAACGTCGGGATTCCGTCGACAGCGTTGAGACTGCCGGTGACGGTTGTCGCGTCTTTCCCATCGCCAATCATCATCACATTCCACTTGTTCTTCTCAACTTCAACGTTTTCTTTGTAAACTCCCTTCTTTACGTAGATCACGAACCTCTCCTTGCACTTATTCGGGACTGCCTTCAGGGCATCACCAATCGTGCTGTATTGCTCATATCCATCCTGTGATACCACAGCGTCCGCCTTGATTTCTAAATCAGAACTCTTTAGAACCCGCCGGTCTTCCAAAGAGAGCCAATGTGGCATATCACTGTCACCAGCTTCGTTTAATAACCTCCTCAGCTTCAACGACTTTGCCAGTTTAGAGAACTCGGTGATGATAGCGAGGCTGTTGCTGGTGAACTCAGTTGAGTTCTGAAGGTACTTCGAAACTTTGGTTTTCGTGGCATCATTGAGACCATCAATGCATGTTTGCTGGTAAGTAACCGCTGAACTCAACCACGTTCTTAGGTCGTCGACGGCCCCATACAATTTCAGGCCACTCTGAGATAGGGCAATATTCAGATGATCCAATGCGAGATTGAGTAGCTCGTGACAGCTCTCAAGAGCAGCCAATGTCATCTTATCTTTGAATCGCCCATTCGCATTGAAGTTCTTAGAGGCTTTTGAGAGCTCGTCGATAGCCGCTTGAATGGATAGCTTGTAGAGGTCTTGGGGCCGAGTGTGTCCCGAGATTACCCCAGGTCTTAGGCTGTTGTGACACGACCCAGGGTACAGGGTCAGGTCACATACTGCCTTGACTGATGTGGAGAGAGACTGAATCCCACCACCTCCAGAACCAGTGTTTTGGGGTTTTCCAGGGTTTGTTCCCACCATGGCGATGAGGATAATGAAAGACAAGCAAATGATGATCACTTGCTTCCTTGTGTTCCTACAAGCCTCCAGCCTTTGCTGATCGGCTTCGTATAAATTGCCGTAGGCTTTCTGAAAATCCATTTCCTTTTCCTTTCCCTCCTTCGGAAGGAATCAGAATAGAATGGGTTTCGGATTTGGTTTGGATTTGGGGTGCAAGTACTGTTGAATGAAGATTTGAAATTTGCAGACAGATTTGCTAGACATTACTAATATTTTTAAATTTTAAGTGGTATTAAGTATTAACTATTACGTGCTCCGCATTATTGACAGAATCATGGATATTATATTTTTCAAACTGGAGATGTAGAGGAGTGCGGCACATGTCTGGTGTCAGACCAAGCATGGAAGACCTTTTTCCTTTGACAATAATATCGTTGAGAACTTAATGGTACTATAATTAAGTAAAGACCAAATCTCACTCAGAAAATATGTTAATCGAAAAAATTAGTATCATCTATACACTTAACAAGACTGCGTAGTCAGCATTGCTTAACCCAGATGCTAAAAAGTGGAACAATTTGGAACGTGAAGATTTTTTTCCCTAGAATATTAAACCAAATTAAAACAAAACCTTATGAAGTTGTAAGATAGATGAAAGGATTCATATTTGGCATTTTGTCCTTCGAAATTTGGTAGCAGTTCATTTGGCGGCCACATATACTGGCTAAATTAAATAAGAGGTGCTAAATAGAAAATGCTTTCTTGCTATTGTTGTTTGATCTCGTCTATTATAGGGGAGCAGAGAAGAGGGCTTTTCTGTCAGGGCTCGAGCACTTGACCTCAGTGTGGGTGCTATAATGTTATACCACGTCATATATCATCCCTTGGCCTTCCCTGCTGGTGTTAGATGATGTAAAATTACTTTGTTTTCGGTTCTTTTGCTAGTTAGTTACGAGTCAATCACACACAATTACATTGTTATAACACGTTTGCTTGGGCTTCAGAAATGTGAGCTGCATACTTACTAGTTAGTTACGAGTCAATCACACACAATACTTCTATAAACGCATCACTACATTCTTCTGAACAGATTATTATTTCCTACTTCTCAAGAGAGATTTTTTATGTGATGGTAAAGAGTTGAGCTGGAAAATACGTTGATGCTTTCAAACCAAGGACATAATTTCTAGAAAGCATTTGGCATTCAGCTTCCTAATTATAGTAAAATATCCTACAAATAAGCTTTTCTTTGACTTAAGTAGTATATTTTTTGGTTGCAATTGAGTTTTGACTTCATTGGTTCAAAGGTAGTATACAATTCTAATGATAAATGTTAATATGCTCAAGGAAGAAAGGTTACCACTCTAAAATTAAAATCCTGGATGCACTGTCTATTGAAAGTTAAAGAAAAAGGGAAAAGAATCATTTCAAGCCTGAGGAA
The DNA here is from genome assembly GCA_023055425.1 of Linanthus parryae. Taxonomy (NCBI): domain Eukaryota; kingdom Viridiplantae; phylum Streptophyta; class Magnoliopsida; order Ericales; family Polemoniaceae; genus Linanthus; species Linanthus parryae. Next base: position 39,336,517 of record JALGPY010000003.1, read on the forward strand.
GGATGAATAGCATACACTGTAACTGAAGAAGTTCACACTACCCCTAATTTTAGGGTTTGAGAAGGAGATGATACGATTTGGACTTCCACGTGAGGTGTTACTGTCTCATTAAGCAATGTGATTAACCTAAGGACCCTACTGTGTGGTAAAGAGTTATCCTGCTGAAGGTGGTTTGACTATGGGAATGAAGAAGAATGGTTACAGAATGCAAAGTTGACCTTTCAGAGCCGCGTGACACTTGATTGTATCAGCACAGTGGCAGTTAAAAATTGAGCTCTTGAAGGCACCACATATTCGCCCAGAGTATCTTAATTATGAACAAATGATTAGCCAGTTTAAGTATTTTGTATACTTACTGCTTCCTCTACTTCGGATGTCCCTAAAAGAAAAGATACAAAATGGAAATAACACATCACAGATATTGGAATTAGAACTCAATGTGTATATTCTAAGTAGGCCAGTTTGTGGAATAGTGATCCTATGCAAGTGAAGACTCTTCCCAACAAATAAGCCAATATGACAAGGCAAGACACGGGCTTCTCTTGGAAAAGTCTAACTACGGATTGGCCAGGGAAAGCTTCTTATTTACATACACCTTTTATAGACATTATCACCTCTTTGGTTATAAGGTCGACGACTATTTTCCTAGTTCGATGCACTAATAGTCTTATAAGTTAAAATGTGATGGAAACATAAGTTCAAGGTTTAAGTCCCTAACCAGAACCCAATTTTTCTCATCTCATTGGCTATAAAGACACAGAATGCATCCCAGTATGGGGTCAGAACACAGGACAAGACCCATCAAGCAAATTCACCAAATTATCTGTCTCTAGCAGCAACAACCACAAGAGTATCCAATTCAGTAAATTCTCTGAAAGCAAATCTATCAAGATATCAACTATGTCATTCAGGACTTTCGTCGAACAGGTAACGTGCACAGAGAAAAAACCCATAAATTATTGAATCAAATAACATAAACAACACCCGTGGGCAACGAAACCCAATTGCATACAGGCACCAGAAAGATGAGAAGTGTCAGAAATCAATTAAGGGAGACAAAAACGCTATAGAATTGGAAGTTTTTGGATTCAAACCGCCTCTGACGAAATCTGATCGGCAACGAGTTCTTGAGTGTCGGGTAAGCTTTCAGTTGCAACATCAGATTGGATTCCAGTGTTGGGTTCTTCTCCACGGTTCATGAGCTTGTCCATGTCTCTTATTCGAGTCCTGGCAACATTGCCTACCATAACTGCAATCAGAAAGAATAGTAAGTCTTTTGAGTATGAGTGTATGGTGAAATGGAGAGAGATTTGTAAGAGAGAGAGAGATGATTTACTTGCTGCGGTGCCGATGGTCCAGACCCATAGGATCTTCACGCCGGGACTCTTGTCCTTGAACATCTCTCTCTCTCCTTCTTCGTCTTCCTAGTCAAGTGCGCCGATCCCCGAGACTGAGACTTGACTGTTCTGTGATTTTGTGGAAATCTGAAAAATTGGGTCTTGAACCGGCTGGTTAATTCGTCTTTGCACTCTACCCTCAGGTTGATGTTGATTTGTTTTTTTTTTTTTTTTTTTTTTTTTTGAAGTAAACTAAAGCGAACCTAGAGTACAGGACTATATAAGGAGACTTAAGATCAATATATGAAAAAACTTGTAAAATTACATGGAGAGACACTACTGAAGAAAACAAATACAAGAGAAAACCGTAATGGAAAAACACACTACACCAAACATAGCATAAGATATTCTTGAAGTCCTTAAGTCCACAACTGACACGTGTTGGTGTCGGTGGAGAAACCCACCTATTGAAGTTGGTGGGGGCAGTGAAGGGAGGAGGTGAATGGTGAGGCGGTGAATCGGAGCAGAGTCGCCAGCTATGGCGGTGAGGAACCTTGGAAGTAGGGCCGGCAAAATGGGTACCGACACGACAACCCGACACGAACACGACACGAAGTTAGAGGGTTTGGGTTTACTCATATGGGTTTGGGTCATAAACGGGTCGACACGATTGAACACGAAACAAGATGGGTTAGATGTGGGTTGACACGCAAAACCCATATAAAACCCGCGTAACCCGCTCGTTTTAAACAAGTCACCCGTTTAAATTTTTTACCCAACACGACATGTTATAACCCGTATTTAAAACCTAATAATATTTTATAATATAAACCTAATATATTGGCAATTTGAGCCCAACCCACTAAAAATAACCCTAATTCGTTCCTATAAAAACACTACCGTAGGTCAGCACACTTCATTCTCTCACGAGTCACGATTCTTTCTACCCGAGATCTGAAGTTCTGAACTGTGTGAAAGAATGGCCACAAATAACACGAATGGTGGAGGCAGCCCTTCTGACACTCTAGAGGTAAATATTGACTTGCTATTCAATTTTGTCTCTTATTGGTTGTCTTTGATTAATATGTCATGTGGGATTGTGGGTTAGTAGTGCTCTTCAAAGGCGGCTGCAGTATGCCTTTAGCATCAAGTAAGTTCACTTAGAGGTTCACAAAAGCATGATTTTCATCATATTATTTATCATACTCATTTTTTTAGGGATCAGGTCTTAACTGTTGAAGGTATTATAATATTTTTATGGGTTCTTTACTTCTTTTGTTAATCTTTGTATATTTTGTATATGTTAGGAATGCAGATTGTGTATGCATTTTCTCTCATAAAAGAACTATGATATGAAGTAACTTCGTAGCAAATTTTCCTACGAATCCTTTTTACTGCGTTTCATGGGAAAATATTTGTTTCATAATGCGTTCCTTCTAACAATGTTTGTATTTATTTCTTGTAAGACATACATATAGTCTGATGATCTTTTTTTTTCTATTGCAGATGGAAAACAAAAAAATTCCAGATTTTCCAGTTGATCTTGAGTCTGAAAGTGAAGAGTTAGTTGAGCTAGATGAAGAAACCCAAAACCCCAAGAAACCAAAGCGGACGAGAAGACTTACCTCAAGTGTTTGGAATCATTTTGTCAGACTACCTCTTTCAAAAGATAAAAAACAAAGGTGTAAGTGCAAATATTGTGGAGCGAAGTATCTATGTGCCAGCAAACACGGTACGGGTAATCTAAAGCGCCACTTTGAGCGATGCCCTCGTAGAAGCACACGCGATGTAGGTCAGCTTCTCATGTCTCAGACTTCAGGTACCGTGGCTTTGAGTTATTCTAAATTCGAGCCAGAAAAATTTCGTGAATTATTTGGTGCCGCCATTGTCTTGCATGATTTGCCTTTTACTTTTGTGGAGTATAGTGGCATTAGGGCTTTGATGTCTTACTTGAATCCTAGTGTCACATATATATCAAGAAACACAGCTAAGGCTCATATTCAGAAAATATATAAAAGAGAAAAGGAAAGGATAGTCTCCATGTTGAATGATGCACCAGGGAGGATCAATTTTACTTCGGATTTATGGACTTCGGTTGCAACTGATGGATATATGAGCCTTACTGCACATTTTATTGATAAAGATTGGGTACTTCAGAAAAGAGTTTTGAACTTTTCACTTATGCCTCCACCTCATAGTGGTGTTGCATTAAGTGAGAAAATTTATAATTTGTTATCTGAGTGGAGTATTGAGAAAAAAGTATTTTCCTTCACCCTAGACAATGCTTCCTCAAATGATGTTGCTGTTGATTTGTTAAGGATGCAATTGAACATTAAAAATGTTCTCGTGTCTAAAGGTGAATTCATCCACATTCGTTGTCGCACGCATGTTTTGAATTTGATAGTTCAAGAAGGTTTGAAGGAAATTGATGAATCTGTGAACAAAATTCGAGAAACAGTAAAGTACATCAGAGGGTCACAAGTGAGGAAGCAGAAGTTTTTAGAGTCGGTCAAGCAAATGTCATTAGAAACTACCAAGGGCTTGAGACAAGATGTTCCTACAAGATGGAATTCTACCTTTCTAATGCTTGAAAGTGCTATCTTTTACCGATCTGCATTTTGTCACCTTCAATTGACTGAATCAAACTATAAGCACTGCCCCAATGCTGATGAATGGAACAAAGTGGAAAAGATGTGTACATTTTTAGCCGTTTTCTATGATTGTACTCGAACTTTTTTCTGGCACAAAGTACCCTACTGCGAACTTATTCTTCCCTGCCATTTGGATGGTTTATTGGCATTTAATAAAACAAATGGAAAATGAAGACGAGTACATCAAGGCTATGGCGAGAAGGATGTTCACGAAATTTGATAAGTATTGGTCAGAATTTGTTCCCATATTGGCTATAGCAGTTATTTTGGACCCTCGCTACAAACTTCAGTTAGTGGATTTTAGTTGTAGGATGATTTACAATCGTCCCAACTCTCCGGAGTTTTTAAAAGTTAAAGAGAAGTTATACTCTCTGTTTAGAGAGTATGAAGCCAAATCAGGAAGTTCTTCTTCATCTGCTTCAAGCAATCGTATTCATTCCCAAGGATCTGGAGGCACCAGTTTGTCTCATAGCAAGGATACTTGTGATATGTTAAAGGTAATTTTGTTAATTTATTCTTCATCTTATTTGAATGTTAGTATAATTAATTATTAAACTGACTTAGTTTCATTTCATATCAGGAATTTGATCGGTTCGATTCGGAAGCGACGGTTGGTAATTCTAAAAAGTCTCAGCTGGACCTTTATCTTGATGAGCAAAGGATGAGCAGGGATGTGGACCTTGATATACTTACTTTTTGGAAGGGAAATGAGATTCGTTACCCGGAGTTGGCTTCTATGGCCCGTGATATATTGAGCATTCCAGTATCTACTGTTCCTTCTGAATCAATTTTTAGTATTAGCGGAAGAATTCTAGACCAATATCGGAGTTCACTCAATCCAAAGACTGCTGAGGCACTAGTTTGTACTCGAGATTGGTTGTATGGTGATCAAGGTAAAATAATTTTAATTGAAGTACGAATTTTCTTTATGCCTCTCATTTTAATTATTCACGCTAATACATATTACAAGTATGATCTGATTGTTATGCAGGAGAAGAAATTTTGAACTTGGATGAGCTCACTGAAAATATCATGAATCTAGATTTTAACAAAGACTCTGCCACGACTATCGAGTAGTCTGCTTCAGTTGAACTTCATCATGGAGAGTGAAATTAGGTAAGAAACTTGTTCAAACATTCAATTGTTACAAACTAGATTGAGCTTCAAACCCTTTTGCTATACTCCCAACATATTTGGGTAGTAGCCTCAGTTCCCTCCTGAACGTCCACACTGACTGGACTAATTGTAACTTAGCCGCCATATTGTTTCAATTTTTTAATTTGTAAGGCTCCTTGTTGCTAGTGGGAGTATAGAAATAATTCAAAATGTCTACTAACACCTTGCATATTCCAGCTTCTAATAAGTAATAACTTTGTTGTTTCAACAGCTACGAGACTTAAAGTTGTTGCTGCTTTCTTCGCTCAATCTTGATCAGTGGCGCATTATTGAGTTAGAGGTGCTATGCGGACCGTGGTGAAGCTATCGTCAGAAATATTACTTAGTTCATAGCCAATTTAATTTCAGAAATTTTCTTAGTTAAAACTTATGGAACAGTACAATTTATATTTTTTTATTTTAGTTCTCAGATTTTGATGTTTGGTTTTATAATACATAGGATATGATTTCACATGTTTTGCAAAAATAAAACTATATTTGATGTTCAATATTTGATTAGTCGTAAAGTTTTTTTTTCCGAGTGCTTATAGTTGTTTTCACATATTTTAAATGTGTACTCGTATTGTATCTACTTGTTGCTTATATTTCATAGTAATTTTTTGTTTTGTTTGTGATTACATGAATTAAACGGGTTACACGACGGGTAACCCGTTTATTATATAGGTCGGGTAAGGGTTTATATTACTAGACACGCTTAATATGTGGGTCGGGTTCGGGTTTACCCTAAATGGGTCTCGACACGAATATGACCCGACACGAACCCGACCCGTGACACGAATTGCCACCCCTACTTGGAAGTAGCCGCGTAGCCTCAACAAGGACAGCGACGTTGGCGGAGGAGAAGTGGCCGAGAAATTCAGGTGGTGATGATGGGACCTGGCTGGTGCATCGCCTGAGACCATTTCTTCGGACGGCGACAACGGCAAAGAAACAAAGATGAAGACGACAACGTCGGCAAGATGATAACACCAACCAAGAAACCACCGGAGAAGACGCCGGCGAGACCTTTGAGAACATGGCGGCAAAAACCACCGGAGAACCCATCTGCAAAAACATATCTGAAATCCAAAAAGAGAAGAGAGGGAAAGGGTGTAGATCGGGAAGCCAGACCGTCACCCACCTGAAGAACATCTCAACAAGGAGACCAAACAAGTGGTGGAGTTGGCCGATCCAACCGACCGACTCACTCTCTAGAAATCTAGAGATCAAAGCTTTCCTTATGTGTTGTAGGAGTACAAAGCTCAAACAGACTGGAGAGTTCGTTTGAATTTATGAGAAGTCTTTATCTCACTTGAACCACATGGCCGAATACTCCAGTTGGTGTTTCCGGTCAAGAAGTCGGCCAATCGCAATCGCAAGCCCTATCTCGTCAACATAACAAATAATAATTTACAACGTCAAATACAACTGGTCTGAGGGAGGGAGTGACCAATACTCTTTCGGGGTGTCGGGGATGTATGGATTTGATTTATTCAAGGATTATATTAAATGTTTGCATGTTTTTATTAAGTATCTTGACATTTTTATCCATTATTTGGTCCTTTTTAGCTGATGCTTTAGTGTGTTATCTGGTTCTATGTGTGTTTATCCGCTGTTGCGAACTTTTGATAATTTATGAATTATCTTTTTTATCCGATTCAACGCTTTTTTATCCATTGGGGGTGGTGACCAGCTAGAACCGGTCACTACCCCATCAAATTTCGTGTTTTTTCCCCGGACGTACAATGGATAGACCCGAAAAAAGACTATAAACTCATTTCATTTCATACCAATAGTGCCCTTGCAGTTTTAAGAAGAACGTTTTTTTTTTTTTTTTTTGTTCAAAAGAAGAATGCTTTTCACTACCATCTTATTTTCTTTTGTTTAACTAAGAGTTGCTACAATGCAACTATTGTGTCAAATGGGCCGGCCCAGCCCCCAAACCGGCCCACATACAACCTGGTCCCGAAATCGTCCGCCCCGCTCTCCTCCAAAACAGAACTAGTCCGTTGGGATTGGGGGTAGACATGGCAGTTTCGTGCCTATTCCAAACTGCGTGTTCCTACCTAGCTGAGATCCGGGCTCGATTCAATAGTTGGGCTGATTCTGTCCTATGACGGTTGTGGCCTCATTCTAGAGTGCGGGCTTGGTCCTGTTATGTGGGCTCAAGACCTCTTGACACCTGTATGATAACAATATTCCATGCTTTTAAGACAAGTATTGCAACGGATATGAAAAAATATAAAAATACGGCAAGTTTAGTGTATTTACTACGTTAAGATTCTCTCGCTCTATTCATAACCATCATCTTACATTTAAATGGGAAATAGACCATATTTGATAGTACTTCTTGACATGAAATAAACATAATCTCTCATGAATTTTCATTAAGAGCCGAATGTCGCTAGCTACGTGTTTGTCAGTGTTAACAATATTAATGAAAATAGAGGTTACGAAATTGAAACCAGTCCTTCATCTCCATATGTTTATCATATGGTGCTAAGCGATTCAAACGCGTATATATCATATTTCTATCATATTAGAACAGGAGGTGTTGAATTAGACAATCTATTCAAAGAAATATCAACTTTCCGGTTACTCGATGGTTGTCTGCCTAAAAACACTATCAAAAAGTAATAGATCATAACATAAATTGGACAAATATAAGGGTCGTACTCTATTTTTATAAAATATTGAAGAATATACCACAAACTTGTGATCATAGTACGAATTCTTCAAAGTTTATGGGTCATAATAATCCATTAAGATTGTCAGATCATTTTTTTATAAAGTTTGTGTTAGTATAATTTTTATGAAGTTTATGGCTACATTATAATAAGATATAAATATAAAATGTCTCTTTTAAAATGTGAAAAATTCACATCGATCTATTTTATTAAACAGAATTATAAAACCTATATATAAGCAAATAAAAAATAGGCACCCTTGCAGGGAATGTTGCCATTCAAGAGAGCTAAAAGATTAGATCGAACTATAGTACAAGTCCTACGAACAAAGAAAAAGTTGCTAGAAAGAAAGAAAATTGGGAAGCTCAAGGATGCCTATTGTCTGTCTCCATAATGGATCATAACTTCATATGCTCCCTAGACACGATTTGGATGATCTGCGCAATCAATCAGGATTTTTCAAGTCTGATGAGAACAAAGACAATCAAGTATAAACTTCTTCATGATCAAATCAAAAAATTCTTTGATCGCCAACCCTTCTTCCGAAACCAGCAAAACCACTATTTTTCCAGGTTTATTACTCCCTTGTTGATGCACTTGAATTCAGGTATGGATCAGTTCTCAAAATCCATTGCTCTGCTACTAATGCGCTGTTGCTGCTCCGTGCTAGACCACCATTTTTATCATCACTTTCATCAATGACCTTTAACCACCATTCAGAAACAGATAATGATTCAGGTATATCACGTATATGAATCTTGACGGAGAAGATACATGGTTATCAGTTTCACATTCCAACCATGAAAACCAACAGTCACTGCCCAAGCAGTTCAATGATCGTCAGATTCGCTTCAGATAGTACTATATGATCCAAGTTGTATACTCATAATTGGAAACTCTGTACATTTTACTAAGAAGCAGACAATATTCTTTCGTAGCAGAGACTTCAAAAGAGGCCCGTGCACTCTGCAATGGAAGTGTAGGCGAAGAAAGTATGATAATATTCCCTATGTAATCCAAGAGTAAGGTGTAACTGGGTTCTTAGTACGTATTCACTTGGCTTGCTACGCATCCTTTCAGTTTATTTCATTCAGCAAAAGCAAGCTTTCTGTATAAAAACCAGCATACACTGACCAAATAGAATAGCAGAAAACTAAAGACTTCACTTCCGAAGATCTCAAATATGATAAGACTCCCAATATCTAAAACCAAAGCAGTTTTGTTTTAGAGATATGACGAGTTTTTTCGATAAAAAAAAAAAAGCTAAAAGAGGAATTTCCCAACACATAAATCCCCCAAAGACTCATCATCTCCTGAACTCCACAATGCCATAACCAAAGCAGTGCGGAAAAGCAACTAAAAGAGGAATCTAGCCTAAGATACCTCTTCTGAAAAGCACTACAAGGAAACAACTATCAAGGTTTATTACAACAAAATTCCTGAAAGATAAATCTAGCCCTCAACACTCAACAACAAGCTATGACAACCAAAGTCGAAATGTAAACAGAAACTTAGTGCTTGTTTGGTACCTGTTTGAAAAAAGAATAAAAAAATCTTGGAAAAAAAGCTGTCACATATGTTTTTTTTTCTATAAAGAACTTTTTAAGCAAACCTGCCTAAAAACAAGGTTACCAAACGTGCACTTACACCAACAGGAAAAGTTGATAGACTGCTGTCGGTTGAGCACTGTTTTACTTGGTAAAGACATCATAATGTCTACAAATGCAATGTGACAATTGAATTTAAGATTAAGGTGCATCACATTAACATATGATTGAGCGGAAAGCAGTGACCAAATGCATTCAATGAACAACACAGCACTCTATTTTGGAAAATATCATCTTACAGAAGACGTCCACGTGCAGTCCGTAAACTAGCTCTTCATGAGTCGTAAACATTCCAAATAATATTAGAAAGTAAATAGCACCATGCTTTTGAGTGGAATGCAGAACTTCACTGTTATATTTGATTTGTTTCAAACCAAACCTTCAGAAATGAGGTCTTTAGTTGCTCATAGGTGCACTCTGCAGGCTACTACTTCATGCTAAGAAAGCAAGTGCCCAGATGTAATCCAACAGAAAAGTGAAAAGGAAATGTAACAGTGCAATTTGGAAATACCAGCTTTATAGACGTGTCCATATGAATGAGTACACCATTACAAGTGTTAAAATTATGCCAACGGAGATTGCAGATGGTGTTTCAAACCCACATGTATTCTGAATCCTGATTCACTACCTTAAACAAACAAATTTCAATCCCAGCTCTCCAATCTCACAAGTAAACAGAGCATTAGTGCATTACCAGATTACCTTGAACAAAGAAACCAAAATCTAGTGAAGCTGAGTCTCTAATGAGACCCATCAGAAGAATTTTAAGCTTCATTGAGATGATTGACAATGCTTTATTAATAGCTAAATGGCAGTGTCTAACAACACATAATTCAAGTTTTAAGATCACCGGAGTTATAATAGAGCATGCACATAACATCAATAAAGCACGACAACAGTGTTCTGAGAAAATATAGCATATATATGAACTGCTAGGAGATCAAGGATATGAGAACACAACTAACCATCCATGTCAGAAGCGATTAAGTTGATTCAGTTTCGCACAACATCCAAGAGAACTGTAAACAATCATGGAACCCATAACTCAAAATCATAAAACAACATTCTTCTTACAGAAGTCCACTTCTGAATTGAAAACTGATATTGTAAGACAGCACAACAGCCGCAAAGGTGCTACTAACATAAGTTCAAAAACAGTCGCGAAGGTGATTCAGCTTAAAGACGGTATAATTGACCTGATAGCTGTCAATCCTCCAGTTAACATCCACCAAGTGGCTTACGCATTGCTGAGACATACAGAAAACAAAAAGGATAGAGTCTACAGATGCATTACAAGTTCTAATCATCCCAAGGGAATAAATCCAAGCAGCGGCAAAAAGGATAGAAGTCTACAGATGCATTACAAGTTCTAATCATCCCAAGGGACTAAATCCAGGCACAGAAGCAGCGGCAAACACGTGGCGCATAGCTACACGGTTCACAAAGAATTCCCCATCCACCTCATTATCCTCATCTGAAGAATCATCTGAAGTAACCGGACTCTCATAAGATTTGAGTTGGCTGGCAAAGTCTCCATTCAACAAAGCCAGGCTCTCTTCATAAGCAGCAGCATACAGCGAGCCCTTGTAACCACGGATTCCAAGTTTCTTGGTTCGCTTGCAGTTAGGTTCAAAAGCAGCTATCTCATCATCTTGTGTCACCACAAGCATTTCCCCATCGTCCCGGAAACCGAGCACTGTTCTTATCACTTCCTTGACCTCAATCCTGAACTTCTTACTCCAAGATTCCACCACACCATACTCATTCATCACATAAACTGAAAAAACAGTGCCATCCAAAGGAACACAGCACGCAATCAGAGCGAGTGAATCCCCATGTAATCCAACAGAGAAGAACAGCGGAGGCAAATAAGCCCAGGTTTCGGGAAACTCGAGTACCCCAAACTTCTCATCAGCCACGTTAAACGTTAAAACCACGTTGCGGAGCCTCTCTGTTTCATCCTCATACGCAGCCCAATGCACGGAACCATTGAGGAACACCTGTGACCAGATATGCTCCACAATACCACAAGAAGGAACCCCGCGCTTGATTCTTTTCCAAGAACCAGAGCTAACCGAAAACGCCTCAACCTTAGGAGTAACACAGAACATGGATCTTCCCGATTTCGGAAACTGAAGGTAAGTGAGCCTCACTAGTTTACACTCATTTCTCTGGACATCAAACCCAAAACCAAGAGCAGTCATGAAAGGACCATAATCAGTGTAATTAACATTTGGTTTGGGGAGTTTCAAGAACCTCCTAATAGCAGGGTTCCATATGATGTAAGTGTAGTTATAGCCAAAACAGTCATCAGAGAGACAAACTAGCCCATTAGAGACACCCACAACCCTAAAGTGTGCCCTCTGAGGTTTAAAGGGGCAATCGAATGATTCATACTCGTCGAAATCAGAGTTATCGAACTGCAACGAGTACTTTTCAATTGGGGAAGTCCAAGACATGTACCTTGTAAGGAGAAGCTTGTGGCTGGTTTTGGTCTGGTTGAGATGGAGGTTGAAGAAATTAGGGCTTTTGATTAGAGCACACCAGGATTTGCACACGCACCTGAACTTCAACAGCGATTTGACTGGTAATCTGGAGAGGATCTCCGTCACAACCTCAGGAGGGAGGTAGTCAGACATTGTTGAAAACAGAGAAAATGGGTTCTCTCTGAATCTGAACAACAGAGAGTGGGAGATTTCTAGGGTTTTTCTCTCTAAAACCCTGAAAATGGGTTCTCTCTGAATCTGTAAATTTTCGGAATTTGTGGTTTAAGTCCTTCTAGTTTGTGCTGGTGCTCTGTTTGATTTCAACGTTTGGTTTCTCATGGACAAGTCATTCCTTAGTGGCATGTTTGGTTTTTCGTACTAGCTGGATTGGAGTAAATTAGATTTGTCGGATTGAATTGGATTCAGAGCTTGTTTGGTATCCATTTAAAAACAAGAAAAACCATATCGAAAAAACACGTTTAAAAACATAATAAAAAAACTGTTTGATATCCGTTTAAAAACAGCGTTTAAAATAAATTTCAATGTTAATTTGCTTGAAAATCATTTTTACTTACAATACCGACATATATTTGATACTTGTTGCATCTAATCGTAGTTGAAATGTCTTTAAACACCAATAGTATGAAAAAAAACACCAAAAAAACACCACATTTGCTGTTTTTTTAATCAGCTGTTTTTCTGTATGTTTTTGTTTTTAAACAGGCAGAAAAAAATACATACCAAATGAGTTTAAAAAAACAACCCTGTTTTTAATCAAAGTTGATTAAAAACAGGGATGCCAAACATGCACTCAATTAGCCTAATTAATTATAGTTCATACTGTTACTATCACTTCTGAATTAGCTTAGAAAAAAATAGCACATATATGTGTCATTTACAATTTTGTCCTTTAAGCAGTGTGAACTGTGAACACATTAAAATTATGACTCATTAGACATAACGTAGTGTGAACACACAAACAAGTGTGAGAGTAGAATAGCTATTTCACATTAAAAATAGAAGGGCTCAGTAAGGAAAGAAGACTGATAGAGGGGAAGGCCCAATAAAAATATTAGTCTGACTCAGAAGAAGCAGAAGAAGTATAGGGTTTGATTTTGTGCAGTTTTAATTCAGTATTTAAGTTAATCCTCTCATGTCAGAAGGGACTAATTAGCGTAATAAATACAATTATTTCACTATTTAATCTTGAAAATTAGCTTTATTTTGAGAAAGTGATCATCATAATATGATTCCAATAATCCCACAATTTGCATAATCGTCAAAATTCGGAGCCGTAAATAAATACCATTATTTCACTCGTCTTACAAATTAGCTTTGTTTAGACAAAGTAAATATCATAATATAATTCCAATAATCCCACACTCCACGTATTCATCAAAATCCGGAGCCGTAAATTTCACAGGAGATTTTGGGAATTTATCATTCCTGCTACATGGCGGCATCTGATTGGTTTGAAGAATCTGGATGCCTGAATCTGTGGAATATGTCTCCAGATTTGTAACTGCCTTGGCAATATAATAATAGGCGAAACCCTGAAATTTGTAGCCATTTTTGCGTTCTATTTGGTTAATGAAAGAACAAGAACCAAATGAGAATTGAGCTAACAGTCGTATCAAATACGAGGGTTCTTAAAGAGATCTTAATTGTCCTCACGCCATCCACCGTTTTCCAGGTGTAGATAGTGCTTTCCAGACAGACAGATCACAACCACGTGGCAGCCATCCAACGCACCTAGCCATACTCCATATACACTGGATACCTACCCATGCTTATCCGCTTGGGGGGCTGCGAGACAGGGCCCTCGCGTACCAACACGGGACTTGTAGGGACTTAGTGGTTCAGAGGCTAGGGTAAGGCCCGCCGCGCGCGTGCGACAACTAAGCTCGCGCGCGATCCTTTGTAACTGCTTTGAGAGACTTAATGGCCACGTCCTATAAACCCGGCTTGACCTCATACCGGTCTCCGGTATGTACGGTCAGGTGCCTAACGGTTCCTATATACACGGTTGAATGTGCCGTTACAGGGGCTACCATTAACCCGCCATTTATGGTGCATTAACCCCCTCACAACTGTCACTTACCCACTATATATAGGATCGTTAGCCCTCCGTTGCGACACACTAGTTCTACACAAGTTCTTCTGAACTTACCAAAGCTCTGCCATTAAGATGTCTCTCTCTCTCTCACAGTTACCATTGCTTACCCTCTCCCTACACACACCCTACATCTCTCTGTGTTCCTGTTCGCTACTTGAGGTGCACACTTGGATCTCTCCGAAGGATTTCCTTGCGCAAACCAGGATTCTGCGAGACAGGATCTTCGCCGTCTTCCTCAAGCAGGCTAGAACCAGCGAAAAGGGAGACCAATTTGATAAGCTTGTTTGAATACATTAGAGGCGTCATATCCTTCGACGTTCGTGATAGTCACCAGTCAGTGCAAATGTGGTAATATTCAGAACATCGGATTATGCTCATTCATATGGATTCATTGGTGGGTTTTAGGCAACACAATTGTTTTGTCTGTGGCGCTTGATTGCCCAAAACCTAACAATCACTTAGACGCCGACGCTTCAATCCACCATGCACACACATTTACGCTTGCTTCATTTGGAACCCTTCTTTGACTAAGGGATCGAGTTCACCATTTAACAAGGACAAAAGATGATTACGAGAGTGTGCTATAGAGTTATATGAGTTGCGTCTTTATTTAGAAATAGTTTTCAAAAATGAAGTCGTAAAAGCTTGGACTCTGGTGAAAATATAGAAGGTGACGAGAGTTTTTCAACTCATCAAAGACGCTTCTGGGAAAGAGACAAAAATTCATATGCAAAAGCAAACGAGCACATAAAAATATCTTTGACTGCTTGACTGCCATTAAGTTGCATAACACATGGGAGAAAGGATAATTAGGGCTAGTACTACGTGGCATGCATACGTTGTGGGACACCTCAATTAGAATTGGACAAATATTTATTGGTTATGCAAAACTTACATGTTTTTGAACATTTTTATTATTGCATCCCACCATACAGGTATGTTAAGTCTTGACTTAGAAAAAAAATTACAGAGACTATTATTTTGGGACGGATGCGTATTTTTCTTGATTCATTGCATCTTAGATATTTTTTTCAAGGGAAAATTGTATTAAGAAAGATCAAAACTGTTGCATCTTTCTTTTGCCAAAACTGGCTCCAACATAGAGCTAATTTTTTGCAAGTCAAGTCTATTACAAACTACCAAATCTTTAACAATAAGCTTAACAAACTTATCCACTAGACTATTAGCAAGTCTTGGAAGCTGAATTTCACTCCCTTGGAGACAACCAACTCTTTGACATCAGAAATAAGGGAATTCACACACTGCATCGTTCAAATCTTTCATCACTGATCTGTTATCTCCTTCAACAATAATAGGCAAGTCACCCATTGATCCAAGCTACTGCAGGCCAATCTCACAGCTGCTGCTTCAGCCTCTAAAGGAGAACTAGCCCAGATTTTTTCCAATCCTCCAAATTCAACCAATGACTGAGATATTATTCATCTTCTGTTAGGTAACATCAACATTCACTTTAATCCAACTTTTGGGGAGGGGTGGGGGGGGGGGGGGGGGGGGAGGGGTTGTTTCCAACCAATCAGTGCAAGCGGAATTTTTGAGGCTTGCCACCTTTTCAATATTTTTCAAATTACATGTTAGATGTTTGATCTGGTTTCAAACAACATCCCATCGAGTTGTATATTCATCGCTTGCTCTAATTATCTTTTGTTATGCTAACAAATGAAGATGGGAAAATCATTTCATTTCCATCTATTTTTTTTTTGTATTTTATTGTTTGTTTTGAGGAAATGTATTTTATTGTTTTGGAATAACTTTTGTTTCAAATTAATACCACTAATGGAAAGTAATAATGAGAGGGGGTAGGTAGTTGGCACTCCGAGTGACGTGCGCTTTTCAGAACCCAAACAAAGAAAGTGAGAAATTGTTGAAGCCGTCTCTGTAATTCTCCTCCTTGCTTGCGAGAGGGGACGGAGCCATAAAAATGAACAATTGAACAAGAAAACGAATCGCACTCGCACCAGAACACGAAGAACCTCCTCCAATCTCACAACCATGTCCGCGACCTCCAATCTCACAACCCTCCTAACCTCCAGATTCTCCTCCTTCACCTACAAATCCCTCACTTTCCGACCACCGGCACCGTCTCTTCTCACAGCCACTCGCCGATGGAGCAGCCTCTCCTCCGCCACCTTCCGCCGCTCCTATTCCGCCTCCGTCGCCGGCACCGTCGATGCCGGGATGGACGCTGTCCAGAGGCGTCTCATGTTCGAAGACGAGTCAGTAAATATCTCCTACTTTCCTAACCTAACTCTCTCAATTCGTTTCTAGTACTTGCATCGAGATCTTGTTAATTAAGCTTGCTTGCACTGTGTGATGTGTTGTTGTTGATGATGATTTTGATTTGGTCAGGTGAAGGAGTTAGCATGTGGTGATCTAATTTTTGTTTTGATTTGGGGAAAATTTGTTGCTGTTAGGAAAAGGTTATTCTGGTAGATTACACTAATTTGTGGAAAAAGCAAAGATAATATCAGTGAAAACTAAGTAGCTTCAACTTGATCGTGAATGTAGATATCAGTAAAAACTAACTAATTTTGAGGAAATGACGATTGCCGATTATTCTGAATGCGGTGAAATTTCGTTCTCAATAGGAGTGTTGTCTCATCCAAATTGAGGATCAGGAGAGTCGTATCGAGGCAAGGGATAACATGTACACTTCCATGGAACTTTGTTTTTGGAGTTGAGGGATTCAATCAACAAATAAAGTCGTTGTTGATCTAATGAATAATAAAGGCTATAAGTACTAGGGTCCCTAAGTACTACAGTACTTATAAAAATTAACTAATTCATTGGTGAAGTTCGAGAACCTGCGCGGTATTTCCTGCAATTTTCATAACCAGGAAAAAAGTACACTGTATTTCTTGCCTGTGTTGTTGTTACTTTGCTGAAGATAAACATCCTCATTTGGTTTTGCAGCAAGTTTCTGATGGAAACTCAAAATTGACTTTGATTGTAACGGGTAGAAGATAAAAGTTCTTATGTACAACGAGGTCGCATGAGACGTGAGAGTTACTCTTGCCTTTGGTTGTTTGTAAAAAAAAAGGAATGAGAAAGGAAAGGAAATATAAGAGGAGCAAGGCTGAGGTTGCTTGATTTTAGTTCCTATGCTTGCCTATCTGTTCTTCCAACAAATTTTGTTTTGTAACATATTAATAATATGATCTCCATATTATGTTTAAGTGCTTTCGGTATCCTGTTTATTATTTGATGTAAACTTTATCATCTGTAAAGAAATTTCTTTAGAGGGAAGTTTATGTGAAAATACCTTAGTGCACCATAAAGGTTCTTTGCTTCTGTTAGACTGCACTTCATTGTGACTGAGTAATCTTTACTGGGTAATTTCAGTTGGATCCGTTTTCTAATGATACTTGTGCCCCTACTCCTGCAGATGTATTTTGGTGGATGAGAATGATCGTGTTGTTGGTCATGATACCAAATACAACTGTAAGTATTTCTTCCCAGCAATTCGGTTTTTGCGAATCAAATTGTATACATTACTCTATTCAATAGAATAATTCCTTTAACGAACAAAACAAACAAAAAAACAAAGAAGAGAAGAATCACCACTTGACACTTTTTCTTGGTGAAGCGTTTCTAGTATTGCAAGGCATGGGTTCATGTGTCTGTGAATCTTGTGGATTCCGAATCTGTTCCAATAACCTGCATCATAGCTTGAATATGCAGTTACGCTTTTCTAAATATGGTATGACCAGCACCAGCCCACCGGTTATATCTATATAACAAATTAGCATTGTTGCTTTTGAAATTTCTTTAAGCCTTAGGATTCTTTTAATCTCAACCATTGGATTGCAACTATTTGAGGAAGGTTTCTGAAAATCCAATTGGGGGGAAATATTTAAGCAAAGTTTCCAATGATTGCAATCATTGGTGGAATGTCATCTTCGATATGACAAATTAGTATTGTTGCTTTTGAAATGTCTTTTAAGCCTCAATAAACATCTTATGTTCAAATGGTTGTTTTGCAGAGGGAGTCATACGTATATTAATAATTTATCGCTCATATGTGAAGATATCTTGATTTTATTTGGGATAGTGCCCTAAGGGCACTGGCAATCTTCTAGCTTACAACATTTTGGTATTGGAAGAATCATCAATGCAACTGGATTTGGAAATGGGAATAGTGAACTTATCTATATCCTAGCAAATTACAAGTTCTTGATTAATGTGCGGTCTTCCGATAAGTAGTGTACAGGCCGCTTTATAGTGTCTTTACCAACAGTTTAGTCACATTTCAAACTTTTCTGTCGTCTATAAATAATTTCCGAGTATTTTGCCGATGGTTGGTGGCCCTAAGTGACAAGTACATGATAGTAATGCTCGTAGACTTGACCTTTAAAATGTGCATTTCTCCTAACATATCTGCTTTCGTCTAAACTAGTACTGTAATATTACCGAACCTGCAAGCTTCTAGTACATCTTTATGATGCTACCATCTTCTAACAAATTTTAAGTGTTTGTTGTGCTCACCGCTACTTTTTTAGCAGGTGATGCTTCATAAGCCTGCAAACTTTGCTTTTGCATACATTCTTTGGATATTGCTCGCTTTAGCTGGCATTGGATTTATTAGCTGTACATCTTCATTTTCTCAGCTAAAACTCCACTTGTGTCTGCGGGTGGTGGATTATGGTGGAATAGCTATTTATCTTGGCTATTCCTTCTAGCTGCCTTCTTGGACCTTATATATAAGATCCTCTCTCGTTATTTGTTATAGATCTTGTAATGTCTGAGATTAGAAAATTCAATCTGGCTGCCATTTTATTTTCCTATAGAAGCTTATGAAAATGTTTTTGTTGCTAGATCCTTCTTTACTACCTTCTTGATCTGAATCATTTTTACTGCAGGCCACTTGATGGAAAAGATTGAATCTGAGAATCTGCTGCACAGAGCTTTCAGTGTTTTCCTGTTTAACTCAAAGTATGAATTACTTCTTCAGGTACGGTGTAGACATTCTTACTCGAGAAATGGCTAGTGATAATATTACTCTAGAATATTTTGCATGGTATTCTTTCATACATGGACTGAACTGGAGACCAATGAGGATAATATTTGATGTTCTTTGTTTCTTCATGTGTATGTAAACAAGAGAGACAGAACCAAGTAACATCTGGCTTCGTTCTAGACATGTTTGGTTTCTTAGTGTACTGCAGAGTTTCTCTCTCATTCGTTCGTCTCAATTTTTCTTTTGTGCTTTACTTTCTCTTCCATATACTAATCGCTGTCCTGTCTTTCCTTAAACATATAAAATGCAATCGTTTAAAGAAATTTAGATTTAGAAATATACTGTTATTTCCATGTGGAAATACTGCCTTCTATTTCGTAATGTCCTCTCTTTGGGCTCTTGGTCTCACAATCTTACTTTTGACGGGTGTTCCTGTCTTATCTGTAATGAATTGGACTTTAAGGCTCCAAAATTTGACTAACCTCTTTTGTATTGTTTATTATCGGTTCCATATTTGTATTATTCTCGGATTCGTACGAATATTTGCAATGTTGCTGACTTGTTGTAACTTGTGACCTCTCTCATATGAGCAGCAAAGATCTGCAACTAAAGTAACTTTCCCATTGGTCTGGACCAACACTTGCTGCAGCCATCCTCTACATAGAGAATCTGAGCTAATCGAAGAGAAATCCCTCGGTCTCTCTCTCTCTCTCTCTCTCTCTCTCCCCTGTGTTCTTTTCCTCTGTCGGACACTAATAAGTTAAATCATCTGTCAGGTGTGAGAAATGCTGCACAAAGGAAATTATTGGACGAACTTGGCATCCCTGCTGATGATGTGCCAGTTGATGAGTTCACCCCATTGGGTCGCATTCTGTACAAGGCTCCATCGGATGGAAAATGGGGTGAACACGAACGTAACATCTCTTACTTTGGTCTAAAGTTGTTTCCTCTTTTCTTTAAACGCGTTTCCCCCCCTGCATTTGCATACTATAATCGTGTTGGTTCTCTGTATATTTCAATTACTGTATTAGATTTCAGTTTCAACAAAAAAGATTTATGCATTTTGCAGTTGACTACCTACTCTTCATTGTCCGGGATGTGAATGTGAACCCGAACCCTGATGAAGTTGCGGACGTTAAGTTTGTGAACCGGGATCAATTGAAAGAACTACTGAGGAAAGCAGACGCGGGAGAGGAGGGTGTGAAGCTGTCTCCGTGGTTCAGACTAGTCGTGGACAACTTTTTGTTCAAGTGGTGGGAAGATGTTGAGAAAGGGACCATAGCAGAAGCTGCTGACATGAAAACAATTCACAAGTTGTAAAACTGTAGTAGATCCACTTCTTATGCTCTGGAGAGATAAAGGTTTTGATCCTATCAATAAAAGTTAGCTGGAATTAGGTGTTAGGTTGTTTTCTGTAATACGGATTTGAGTTCAGAATACTTCACTGTCATGTTGATCGAGGTTTGGTTGAACTGACTTGGATTACGCGGAGCAGGCGTTTTCCATGGTAGAGTGTTATGTTATAAATAAAGGTTTACTGGCATTTTCTTGAAATAAACTCCATGCTTGCGGAGACTTGAGCATATGTCGGGTTGGATTTTGATGTCAAATGAAATATAATGCTCAAATAACTCTTTGTTCGACCTGGTTCAACTCTCCCGGAACTACAATCACTGAACTAATAGTAGTAGTACCTGCTAACTCTGTGTTTGTTACTCAACATAGATCATGGCTCCGTTTGTTTCACAGTAAATTAGTTATTATTTTTATTTTTTTTAAAGAACAGTAAATTAGTTTACTGTAAAATATTTTACAAAAGTAAAGTGATTTGCATACACGATGCAAAATGATTTAGAGTTCCGAATCCTTAGCCGTTTTCCAATTAGTAAGGAAGCATTATTAACTCCTCTTCTGTGAAATGTACAATCCATCACTAGCAGCTATGAGCATTTTTATACACCTCCCAATGTGTACACCACATTTTCTGTTAGGATTATTGTTGCTGTATTACACATCAGAGGAATACATCAGTCATTTATTTGTTTAGAATTATTAATCTAACTTTCGAAGTGTTGAACTAATGTTTGACGTGCCTAAACCGGACTAAACAAGTAATGAGTGGTTCGGTTTGAGTTTTTGCCAAAACTATATATATATGCAGAGAACAAGATTTCTGCATTCAACATATTTTCAACATAAGAATATTTACTGGAGAATCAAAGCTACAAGGGATATGTATTGCAACTTCTACATCAGAACACAAACCAAATTTCAAAGATAGCTATTCAACCACATCCTCATATAGCGAACAGTCTATTTCTTCTGATATATAGTACTATAGTAGTACTAGGTAATAGTAAAATCTGAAAGTACAAGAGATCCAAGACATATACAAAAGAAAAAGTCTATGTGAACAAAAACTCCGACTAAAAGTTGAATATAAAGTGACGTGGATAGAAACATGTCATTAAATAAACACTTGGGGCAAAGATTATGAAAAAAAAAATAACAAATTTGGGTGATATTTAGGCATTTACTGATGTGGCAGATGCCGCATCATTTTTTGTCCAAATTTATGTTCTGTGTTTAGTCCCTTTAGCACGGCTCGATACAAAATAGCGAGAAATTGCCACTGTATAATACAACTCCCATGCCAGCATGATGAAGCGAAATTCCTAACTCCTATAATACAACTCCCATGCCAGCATGATGAAGCGAAATTCCTAACTCCTTGCCCTGTATACTTCAGGCAAGTTTACTCTCTTCTTCTGCTGCTGGTGGTCACTCTTTAACATAACGAGAGGAACATCCCACTGTTTACAGACAACAGGTAAAGGTCTTGCTGTCACCGCCTTCGGCCATAAATTGAGTGTACCCATGTGAATATATCTAATCCTTCTCAATAAATAAGCTTCCAAGGGTATCGTACAAATTAATGAACGGGTTTTTCAACTTGTCGCAGAGAATTGTACACGCTCCGAGTCTTATTCTTGGTACATGGAGCTACTCACATGGAATAGTTGAGACAGAATTTGTTAGTCTGAGGGATCTTATGTTCCATTACCAGAGCTGTATGCTTCTACACAGGTGGAACACATTAGCAGATACTTGAGCTTACGACAAAAATCTGTAAGCTCGTGTGAGACTAAAATGGAGTACTTGAAGCCACCTTCTATATGCACAGCTCATCTTCACGTGCTGCAGAATTAGAAATGAAAGTGGTCAGCAAAATTCATGGACCTGGGTCAAATGAATGAAAAAAGAGAAAAAAAGAAGGCTACAATTACAATAGTATCACTAACAAGAACATAAATTTCGTAGAAGGCTAACATGCAGCACTAAAGAGGCTTGCCTCAATTCTGAGGTAAGAAAAGTTCCTCTAGGTTATCATACTTAGATCAGAGCTAGGGTTTAAAGAAGTGGCTGTTACCGTTATGTTATAGACGATACGTAGTGGCCGAGTCTGATTCAATACACACCGTTATCAGTGAAAATCGGACTATACGCTCCTTTTCATTAATGAATCGGTAAAGATGGGTGATTGTCGGAGAAGAAAAGCACTAATCCGAAATTTGAGAAATCCCTAGAGACCAGTCTTGGAATCAACCTCCATAGCCTTCAGTAATAAGCTTGTATGTTTATCTTCTTGTAATGAATAAAGTTGTATGTATCTATATTTATATATTATGAATTAACTATAATAATTTGTAAAACAAATCCAAAGTCTAGATCTTAGGAGTTGGGACATGTTTGGTTCACTGAGCTATAGAAGAGATTGGGCCTGTTTGGATTAGAGGGTTTTGGGGTTTTGGTTAACCCTACCCCACATGTGTTTGGATTAAATGGTTGGGTTAGTTAATCCCAACTTCCAAAAAGGGTGGATTTTGGTTATGGTTAACCAAACCCCTCAATCCAAACAGCCACATTATCAAGGATATATTTTGTTTAACTGTGCAATATCGAGTGATAGAAAATAGTATACATGGTCCAAACATTAGTTAAGCATGATTGAAACAAGTAGTAAAAATACTGTTAATATGTTTGATACACAAAATCAAGGTTTCAAAAGTAGTTTGAACATCTTTTAAAGATTTTTAAGATTCACATGTTCTATTGCTGCACGTTACAGTCTCTCCCATACACGGGCCTATTATGTTACACGCAACAGTAACGTATCCGTTAACCGAAACCGTTTCCTAAACCATGATATATGACACTAATATCATGTTTTGATTTCCCTCCCAAAATCTCAAGTGAATGACTCAGATTCTTAAAGTAATTAATTTTCAAAAAATAAAATAAAATGATGGCACACAGGTGGAGAATCTTTTCAGTTGAAAATCTGCATGTCAAAATGGACTAATTAAATTTAGGGTAGTGATTCTTACACCAGTTAATTTGATGGTTACACCAGATTATTGTTGTCATGACTTTATTACCCACATGACTGATAATTCTAATCATTTTCTTAATTTAATTTACAATTCCTATTTTTGGTAAGTTTAGGTTTTCATGGCTTCCAATCAATTATTTCATATATAGTGCTATGTTTATCTGAACTAAAATTCCATTGGACAAAAAAAATGTCCACCTACTATTACTTTGACTCACCTTCCATATCAATTTATAAGCGTAGAAGAAATTTGGTTCCTTATTAACTTGAACGCTATCACTTAAATAACCAAGACCTTTTTTTTTTTTTTTTTTTTTTTTTTTTTTTTTTTTTTTTTTGAAGAAAATAACCAAGACTTAACGACCTTTCAGAAGAAAACCTAAAATGTGGGCCATAAGGCCATAATCTAAACATATTTTTGTAGGTCAAAGCTTTTTCCGAGGAGGAAAAATTGTAACCACCTAAAACATTTTTATTTAATTTTGGATGAAACAACATTAAGTTTCATGTCATTTTTATTTGTTTTTCTTTTGGATAAATCTGTCACACACATCCGCCGTGCAAGTGTGGAGCAATAGAACATTGTATTTGATCTTTCAAGATCGTTGCATTACAAGTCAGAAAGTGGACAAACGCAATTAGGAGTATATATGGGAACCTCCCAAAATGGAGTAAAAATTATTAATATGACTAGAGAAAATTTATGGACATGCAACATGCAAAAATAAATGATTACCATCAATTAAGTTAATACTATTTCTACTCACTATTTTGAAAGATTACTTTTTAATTCATAGGGGCAATTAAGTCTTGACAACGATTATCTGGTGTAACCATCAAATTAACTGGTGTAAGAATCACTACCCTTTAAGTTCTTTTTTGAGTTAGGAATCAGGATGGCAACTGAGAGGAACAAAACACGTGAAACTAGGATTAGACTGTTGAGACTTGAGATAACAAAACGAAGAACTATAAAAACGAGTATTTGATGCATGCCTTCAAAGCTGTTATCTCAGTTGACGTATTACAAACAGCTGCTGTGTTAATATGTACCAAACCACTACAAGTAGTAAAAATACTGCAAAGGAGTCACTTCAATTCTATATAAGCACTTAATTCTTTGAACAAAGTAAATGATGGATTACATATGAAGAAGTAATCAATATTTTTAAATTTTTTGTTTCTTGGTTAGCTGCAAGTGAAGGTTACAACTTTGTTGGCTTGGCAACAAAAACTACCCTCCAGCTTAATCAAGCAGCCAAGTGGTGAAGGGCACAGGGTCTCAGGTTTGAGCTTGTAAAATTCCTTTTGTAGGCAACTTAATTAAAAGATTTTCAGTTACGAATAAAAATAAAGCACAAATAAATAAGGTATCCGTTGTACAAATTCTCTGTTCGAACATATGTAACATATGATTCTACACATAGGATACTTAAAGTCCCGAGATTAAACTGTTGTAAAAAAAATCAACATTATAAATATAATACACATGGATAACAATATTATACACTATATGAAATAAAACGAGAGCCCCCTGTTAACTCACTGAGCCCAATGAACCCGGCTCGTGTTTCAGCCTATTTAGCACGGGCGCTTTTAGGAGGACGCGCACCCGCACCGGGTGCTTCGTGGGTGCTTTGTGGATTAGGCAGGGTCACTTTGAAAGTTTTTGTTGAGAGGTCTTCTAAAATATAACTACAATTCAACCAAAAAAGCGGCATCTATGTGAACATTTCTAACACTTAGATTACTCGTCTCTCCACAGCTGCGAAAAACGACAGGAAGAAATTATATTGTTCATATAGTAACTCTGTATCTTTGAATCTGCGTATGAATTCCGGTTTGATTATAATATGGATGACTATTATAGTTGATTTATACTTGCATAATGGTATCACAAACAATATATAAAATAAAATTATAAATAAAGTCGCCGCACCCAAACCGCACCCTTGATTTTAGGGAATTCGCCGCACCCACGCTACATAATTTTCAGCCATAGCTGATGAGGGAAGAGATAGAAGCAAAGTGCTTTTTTTTAGATCGTTGGAAAATCATACGGTTACTATGTAAATACAGAAACAAGGTGTTAAGTAGAATAAAAACAATTTCATTTTAATATATCGCAATGGAAACATTGACGACTTTTTTATTTTATGGGTACGTGGATGATTTGCACCCTTCTCCCCACGTGTGAAACCAGTTACCGTCACACTCCCCTCTTTTGCGCCAACGGCAACCGAGCAAACGACCGCCACCAAACAGCCCCCTGAGAAATCCTCCGCTACTCCTGCCTTCTCCTCCACAGTATCCGAGGTTGTCTCCACCAAGTTGAAGTTGAACCCATAATACACACCAACAAGCAAAAAGTCTCTCTCAGGTTTCACGAGCAAACACGTCTGCACTAAGTCTGGACAATCAGCACAACATCTACATCTACATCTCAGACATATTTCTCAAATTAAGGAACACCTCAGAAGTCATGCATTTCATCAAGCAGAAAGCTGATGAACTTGCCTTCTTTGAAAGCCTAACTTGATTGACCGCATCCTTGACAGTCTCAATGAAGCTTATGCACCTGTCGTTGAAGCAATAAAATCTCAGGCCGTGGACAACCCGGTTAGTCACCGCCCGGCCAGCCCTCCCTTTTCGGTGCTCCTCCATTGCCACCGGCCATCCAGTCCAGGCCCTGGACCCATTCACCGAGCTCCTACCCACGGGAGATGTGTCCCTTCCTAGGGTTTCTGTCAGGACCAAGGGACACCGCATACGCGAGTGCCCCAGTTTGGGTGGATGCTACAAATCTCTGGCACTATCACCAGTCTTTACCAGCGGTGCTCCTCTGCCAATCTGATATCATGGACCGGCTCAGTGTCCTAAATGCGCTCATGTTGCCACAGCACCTCCCACCAGTCGCCCATCATCCCCTCCTACTTTGGCTACTTGACAATGGGGCCACTTGTCACTTTACAGTTGACCTGCAGAACCTTTCTTTGCCAATCACCCATACTGGTTTGATGTCACTCTATTCTCCCTTTCGTTCCTTTTTATTATCTAATGTTCTCTGAGTCTCAGATATCTGACAAAATATTATCTCTGTTTCCAAGTAATGTTCCACTAACAACCTTGTTGCTGAATCTCTTCTTGCGGTTCTGTCTTGAAGGACCGTATTATGCCCCCCCCCCCCCCCCCCCCCCAAACAGGCCCTCTTAAAGATGGAGTCTATGAATGACCAGCTTCCTTTCTAACATGTCCCCTCATTTTCGGTCTCGTCCGTGAACTGTTGTCTGGCATCATCGTTTGGTTCATTCCGCCCGCCATATTTGTCAACAATTAGTTTCTAGATTTTCTCTTTCATCTTTGTAATGTGTGTGAGTGCGCAAAGAGTCACACACTAGCTTTTTCAGAGTTCAGTATTAGTTCCTCTCGACCACTGGAACTTGTCTTTTTTTGACGTTTGGACCTCTCCAATATTTTCTAATGATGAAATGAAATATTATGTTATTTTTGTTGATCATTACACAAGATAAGATTGGCTCTACTAAAATCAAATGCAAGTTTCAAGTGCACGATATCTTTTTCTTTTCTGTGCTCTTGTCGAAAAGTTATTTGCTCTCCCTTTCAAAACTCTCTACTCGGACAACGGAGGCAAACACTACGCCACACAACAGTATCTCTCGGCTCATGGCATCTCACTCATTTCACTACACGCCGGAACAAAATAGGTATGCCGAGCGCCGTCATCGATATATCATTGAGACGTGTATTGATCTCCTATACCACGCGTCAGTCCCTCTATCTTACCCGCCTTATGCCTTTTCCACTCCAGTGTATCTCATAAATCGTCTTCCCAAACACTCCTCTCACATGATGTCACTTTTTGAGTCCATATTCCATAAAATCCCCAACTACTCCAAACTCCGCACAGCCAGTTCCACACCTACCCAAAGCACTTTGTGAGTTGTTCAGCACAATTTGTTCAACCCGAAGCTCCACCGGCCAAACATGAAGATCCACCGGCTCCCCCATTGTTACTGGACCAACCGTCAACTCCATCTCCCACCCATCCTATGATAACATGTTCCAAATTTGAGTCTCCCAAATCTATTCCTAAGTACACACCCTCTGCTGCAGTTTCTTTTTCCTCCTCTGAACTCGCAGGCTCTTAAAGAACCCTAGTGGTGATCTACCATGATTGCTGAACTTGAAGCACAAGTTCATAATCATACATGGCATCTTCTCCGCCGTCTGACACACAGAATCTTGTTGGCTGCAAATGGGTGTCAGTTGACTGGTATAAAGCCGGACTAGTGGCCAAAGGGTTCCATCAAAGACACAGTGTTAATTATACCGACACATTTAACAAAACCCTCTCTTTATCTATCAATAACACACTCTACTTATCTTTTACCAAAGCTTTACCGAATAGGGTTACTTTGTGGCTTTGGTGATGGGTGATCTTCTTTGGTTGGTAAATTGATAATGGTTAATGACGGGTAGATACAAGATCAAGGCAACTCAATCTAAATTGAACCTTTCGAACCTTTCTGTTCCAGAAAACGCCTTCCTATCCACCTTTCTCAATATCTATTTCCCTAAGGAACATTAGGTTTAATGATTTGAATGCTCTTATTGTGAACGTTACAGTGGCATTGTTAAATTATGTTTAAGTTCCCCTTTTCGAAATTGATTCTATGAAAGCTTACAGATAAAATCTAACACTACAACTCCATGGAGTTCACATATTCTAAAGCAAAATGAGCCGAATTGCATTGACTTCTACAGAGCATGAAGCCAACTAATAGAAATTTCTTTGATATGTTAAGAAATCATGGGAAAATGTCATATCTAACTGGTGGGAGCATTAGCTATGTTAAGAATAAATAAGGTAGTACCAGGAGTAACCGGAGATTGACGAGTTGATATTAGAGGCTTTTGGCACTTTTCATCTGCCCAGTTGGCAACTGATACGAAGCCGAAGAAGCCCCCACATCCTCCAATGTTGGTGTGTACATGCTGCCAAGGTAGCATGTCAGTTATTGTTAGCTTGTATGCAGTTTATACAAAGAACCTGAATGTATCACATAATTTACAATGGTTGTCCACATACAGAAACATCTCCAGAGGTATTACATGTCAAATAAAGCAGTCTCATTTAACTTGCTTCTTGTTTCGTACCAAAATAGTCCCTCCATCACCTTCATGGCCACCGAATGATCTCTTCGAGGTACCACTGTGGTGGTGTTGTCACAGCAAGCAGAATGTACAAGCTCCAAATCAGTTGGATCCACTATTGCATGCAAATAAAGTCATGTGGTTCAGATTTTTGCAGTTGAACATGAATATGTGCTGAATAAAATGGCAACTAAAAGCAAGATACATCAATAACAAAAGAAATGGCGACATAGCCTTGCCATTCCAGTCCCATTTGGCATGTCTTTTGGTAAATGTGTTATTTTGTCTTTTCTCCATAAAGCTTGAGATTATATGTGCAGTTTGAAGAAAGGATTATAAATGGCAAACACATAAGAGATGTCAGTCTACTATGAACTTAAATGCCCATAAGAGAGAAGTTATATACATGGCTCAAATCGTCAAGTTAAAAAAGGATGATGAAATACAATAAATGCATTTACCTGTACGTTCCTAGGCAGGCGAAACAGATCGGCAGATCCTTGTGATATTTCTTAGTCAGATCTCCACATGTATAGAAGGCGAATTCCAAGCCACTTCTTACATGCACTCAAGAAAATCAATGCTTCATACTGTAGAGCTAGAAATAAAAAGAATCAGTAGCCGTTCACATAAAAGGGGTCTAAATTCTTGCAAAAAATCTTGAAGAAACTCACAGAAATGAAAGATTCCATCTTTTATGAGCCCTCTGATTTGTTAAGAAGAGCCCGAGTCAACAGTGATTTTGTTTGTGGACTAAGCTGACATCCTTTTTCCTCCATCAAGGTTACCAAATCAGAGAACCTTTCAACAAAACCCCTCTTAAGTAACCCTTCAATAAGAACTATCCAGGCCAGTTCATCATGATTGAATCCACATTGAAGCAAATTACAGAAAGCGTCTTTAGCCTCTCCAATGTTTCCTTCTTCATACAGCCCACATACAAGCAGCTTGCAAGACTCTAGATCAGGTAAGAAACCACGTCTGGCCATGATGTTTACTAGCCTCGTACCTTCTCTGAACATTTCCAAGCTACAGCAACAACTAACCAGAGACTTGTATATATCTTCGCCGGGAGATATTCCCCTTTCACTCATATGATCCACCAAGCTCCAGGCTTCTGCCAAGCGCCCCTCTTTACAAAGACCTGTGGTCAATGCAGTATAAGTGTTGAGATTAGGCGTGCAACCACGTTTACTCATTTCACCAAATAGGTCAAGTGCAGTATCAAATTCCATAGTTTTCCATACATCAGCTATATTGATGGATGTTATGGTTGGATTCAGTTCTTGTCCTATCAAGTTGGTACTTGCTTTTGATAATTTCTCATTACAGAGATGTTTAATTAGAACAGAATAGGTATATGTTGAAGGTTCACATCCTGAATCAAGCATACATTTGAAAGTATCAAAAGCACAATGTAACAGTCCTCTCCGTGCATAACCATCGATCATTACTGTGTAGGTCATCAAATCTGGAACAATACCTTCCTCATTCATTTTGGCTATCATACCATCTGCTTCATCAAATTTCCCAGCATTGAAGTATGCAACAAGAAACGAAGTGTAGATACAAACATCTGGTTTATGCCCCAACGAAACCATTTGGTTAAAGATCTTCTGAGCTTCATGAAATGAAAATTCCTTCAACATTTTCTCGACTAGTATACTATATGTAACTACTGTGGGCTTTACGCCTCTATTTACCATCCTTTCCACTAGCTGTGATGCTTTGGATATCTCATTACCATTGCACAATCCTTGCACAAGCACGTTATAAGTCCAAGAGTTGGGAATGCAATTTTCTGTAAGCATCCTCTCTAACAAACTGCAGGCCAAATCAAGTTTCTCTGCTTTGCAATAACCATCTATTAAAGCAGTATATATCACTTCATTTGCCACAACTTTTTTCTCCTTGAGGGAATCAAGCATGGAGTGAGCTTCTTGCACTCTCCCTTCCACACATAAGGCAGAAATAAGAGAACTATAAGTCCACTGGTCAGGGACCACACTGTTTTCATTCATCAACTGCAGCAACTTGATAGCGCTATCTAGATGACCCTCTTTACACTGCCCATGAATTAACATGTTATAAGTAACCCAATTAGGAGACAGCTTTCGGTCAAGCATCTTATTAAGTAATGCCATCGCCCTATGCACCTTCCTTGCTTTACAAAACCCACCAATCAACACATTGTATGTTCGAACATTAGGTTTGCATTTATTCAACTCCATCAAATCAAATATCTCAAAGGCAGCATCAATCTTTCCCACCTTGCAGTACCCATCGATGAGAGCGTTGTATGTCACGGAGCTTCTTTCCAACTTTTTCTCTGACATGGCATCAAACATTTGCCTGGCTTCAACAACCTTCCTACTTTTACACAAGCTATCAATCAGAACAGTATAAGTATGAGAATTCGGCTCACAGCCTCTCTCGATCATCTGTTTGAATAGATTCAGTGCTTCAACCTTCCTTCCCTTACCACACAAAGCATGTATCAAGACAGTAAAAGTCCGCACAGTCGGACGACAACCATCCTCCCCCATGCTTGAAAACAGCTTGAGAGCTTCATCGATTCTCCCAGCTTCACAGAACCCGTGAATAAGGTTGGTATAAGAAACCTCATTTCTCCTACACCCCTTCTGGTTCATAGCCTCGAACACCATAAATGCATCATCTACCCTCTTTCTCCTACAATTCCCTAGAATCAAGGACGTGTACGTATGCACATCCGGCCGCAGCCCAGCCAGAAAAATCCTACTTAGATACATCTCGGCACGGACCATATCCCCCAATTTACAATACACATTAATCATGGTATTATACGTATATATATTAGGCCGAATTCCATCCCCCAAAATGTTATTATACACACCCTTCATTTCCTCAACCAACATAAATTTAGCTAATGCCATCAACAATGTATTATAACATCTAAGACTAAGCTTAAATTTTCCTTCACTATCATTGTTCATCTTCCTCAACACTCCCAAAACAAATTCAGCATCTTCAACCGATTGGCAAGACTTAATCATCGAAATACGTATCTTTTCAGCAACACCCAGAAACTGATTAATGATTAGAATATTAAGCAGTGAGGAATAGGATTGCACATTGGGTTTGAAGGTGGGTCTTTGAGTGAGGAGATTAAAAACTGAAAGAGCTGTATTGGGGTTGAGATTTGGGTGATCAGTAAAAACAGAGGTGAGATGGGTTGGGGTTATGGAGGGGATTAGTTTATGCAGAGAGGGATCTGTTTTCCAATTGGGTGAGGAGAGAAATGAGACGAGTCTCGTCGCGGTGAGATCGCACGGTGGAGATGACGACTCGTGGTGGTGGTCGGAGGGTAGAGGTTCGGCGAGGGATGAAAGTGTTGTGAGGGATGAGGACTGACCTGTTTTCTTGAAGACGATTGATGCGCCGGCTCTGGTTGTTGTTGTTGTGATTGTTATTGTTGTGGTGGTTCGTATCATAGTGATGGGTGGTGGTGAGGCAGAGGGCTCCGGAGGAGCTCTGCGGGTTACGGACTCGGTCGCATTGAGATCGGCGATGGTGAGTCGTCGTGGTGGTGGGGTGGTGGGGTGGTGCAGAAGAAGAAGAAGAAGACGATGAGGGTTGCAGAGAGTAGGCAAGAATGGATCCGTATGGTCAATGGGCTTCTTCTTCGGCCCGTAAGTTGAATCCGAATACTACGACTGTGTTAGGAGGGACTGGCTAAATGTCGGGGAGCCCACCTGTATTCTCGGCCCTATCTCAAATCAATTAACTGCATCTTCAATAGATCATGCAAATCACCACTTTATGTAAAATATAAAGGAGTTTGTGTTGAGAATGAGAGAAGTAATGGAGAGAGACAATAAGAGAATCTTATTGATGTGTGTAAAATAGTCTCCAACCCTACACCCTTTATATAGATATTAGGGTGGGTTAATAGGCCTAACCCTAAAACATAAAACATGGGCTACCCACTATGGTGGATATTCACCCTAAGCCCAAATACAAATTTCATAACACTCCCCCTTGAATATCACCATAACTATGCCTCGTTAAAAACCTTGTCAAGAAAAAACTCAGTGGGAAAAATCTATGACTAAGGAAAAGAGTACATTGGTGATGGGACTGGTATGGTTTGCCTCGTTAAAACCTTATCACGAAAAACCCATTGGGAAAAACCGTGATGAAGGAAAAAGAGTACAAACACTAAGAATACCGACTCCCCCTCATGATAGCATCAATCATAAAAGCTCTCTGAGATGGCGCATTCCACACTTTCGGATATGTAGCTTCATTGTTGAGGCTGGCAGTGCTTTCGTAAATAAATCTGCAGGATTCTCACTTGATCGTACTTGCTGAATAGTGACTATGCCTTCCTTTTGGAGCTCATGTGTGTAGAAGAACTTAGGAGAGATGTGCTTAGTACGATCACCTTTAATGAACCCTTCCTTAAGTTGTGTGATGCAAGCGGCATTGTCTTCATGTAATGGCGTCGGACTTTCTTTGTTGAATGATAATCCACAAGCTTCTTTAACATGATACACCATTGATCTCAGCCATACACATTCTCTGCTAGCTTCATGAATTGCAAGGATCTCAGAATGATTAGAAGTTGTTGTCATTGTCTGCTTCATTGATCGCCAAGATATTGCTGTGCCTCCATAGCTGAATAAATATCCTGTTTGTGATCTTGCATTGTGTGGATCAGACAAGTAGCCAGCATCTGCATATCCAACTAGAGAAGCATCTGAACCTCTAGGATAGAATAATCCCAAATCAATGGATCCACGCAAGTACCGCAATATGTGCTTAACTCCATTCCAATGCCAGCGAGTAGGATTTGAACTAAACCTGGCCAAAAGATTAACAGAAAATGCAATATCTGGCCTAGTACAATTTGCTAAATACATCAAAGCACCAATTGCACTAAGGTATGGTACTTCAGGACCAAGTAATTCTTCGCCATCCTCTTGTGGACGAAATGGGTCATTGTTTACATCAAGTGACCTAACTACCATCGGGGTAGTTAATGGATGTGCTTTGTCCATGCTAAATCTCTCAAGTATTTTCTTAGTATAATTTGATTGATGAAGTAAAATACCTTCTTTCAAATGCTCGATTTGTAAACCAAGACAAAATTTAGTCTTTCCCAAATCCTTCATCTCAAATTCTTTTTTCAGATATGAAGCAGTCTTAATAATCTCTTCAGGAGTTCCGACGATATTCAAATCGTCTACATATACTGCAACAATCACAAATCCCTTAAGAGATTTCTTTATGAATATGCAAGGACATATTTGATTATTGACATACCCTTCTTTCAATAAGTATTCACTTAAGCGATTATACCACATCCTTCCAGATTGTTTCAATCCGTACAATGATCTATGGAGTTTAATTGAATATGTACTACGTGGTTGTGTTGCTTCAGGCAACTTAAATCCTTCAGGGATTTTCATGAAGATATCGCTATCAAGTGACCCATATAGGTATGCTGTCACAACATCCATCAATTGCATGTCCAAATTTTCGGATGCAGCTAAACTTATTAAAAATTGAAAACTTGTCGCATCCATAACTGGCGAGTATGTTTCTTCATAATCAATGCCTGGTCTCTGCGAGAAACCTTGAGCTACAAGTCGAGCTTTGTATCTTGTAATCTCATTTTTCTCTTTGCGTTTCCGCACAAATACCCATTTTGATCGAACGGGTTTCACATCACTTGGAGTTTGAACTACTGGTCCAAAAACCTTGCGCTTTGCTAGAGATTTTAATTCAGCCTGTATTGCTTCTTGCCATTTTGGCCAATCCACACGTCGTTGACACTCATCAATCGATCGTGGTTCGTGGTCGTCACCACTTATCTCAAGTGCAACATTAAAGACAAATGTGTCATCAATGACAACATTGCTTCGTTCCCATATATGTCCGGAACATATGTAATTGATCGAGATCTCTTGATTTTCAGGTACCATTGCCTCTTCAGGGGCTACATTTAGATTAATTACTCTGGGGAGCTCATCACCAACATCGGTGTTATCTTTTGTCTTTGTAGAATCACTTGGATTTACTACAGTTGCTTGATTTATCTTCTTTTTTCTAGGAACTAAATCTTTTGAGCCTACAGGTCTTCCACGCTTCTGGCGTGCTCTAGATTCATTCGCTTTTATGCTCGAATCTTGTCCTACTGGGACTGTTATCCGTGCTGGAGCATTCACAGCTGGTATATCGGATCTTACAACTTTACTTGTATCCACAAATGCATCAGGCATTTCATTTGCTATGCTTTGCAGCTTAAGTATTCTTTGGACTTCAAATTCACACTGTTTAGTTCGTGGATCCATGTGTGATATCGTTGACGTATTCCAAGAAATTACATGTCGAGCTTCAGGCTCTGACTTGTCTCCCCCTAATTTCGGGAATACTGTCTCATCAAAATGACAGTCTGCAAAGCGTGCTTGGAATAAATCCTCTGTTAGGGGTTCCAGATATCTAATAATAGAAGGGGACTCAAACCCCACATAAATACCCAGTCGCCGCTGGAGACCCATCTTACTACGATGTGGTGGCGCAATAGGAACTTGCACGGCGCACCCAAAAATACGTAGGTGGGAAATATCTGGTGGTTGGCCAAGTACAAGTTGTAAAGGGGAGTTCTTAAGATAAGAAGTAGGGCGCAAGCGAATTAAAGCGGCAGCATGTAAAACAGCATGTCCCCAAACAGAGATGGGCAAATTTGTTTTCATCAATAAAGGTTTAGCTATCAATTGAATTCTTTTTATAAAAGATTCAGCTAAACCATTTTGGGTGTGTACATGGGCAACGGGGTGCTCAACATGTATACCAACTGACATGCAATAATCATCAAAATACTGTGATGTGAATTCACCAGCATTATCTAGTCGTATCGACTTTATAGGATGGTCAGGAAAATGTGCTCTTAATTTAATTATCATGCCCAAAAGACGGGCGAAAGCAACATTTCGTGTGGACAATAAGCACACATGTGACCATCTAGTAGATGCATCTACTAATACCATAAAATAATAAAATGAACCACTTGGTGGATGAATTGGTCCACATATATCTCCTTTAATTCTCTCTAAGAACTTAGGAGATTCAAGACCAATTTTCATTGGTGAAGGTCGTATTATGAGTTTCCCTTGAGAACACGCATTACATGGGTGTTCATTTGGTAAAAGAATCTTCTGGTTCTTTAAGGGATGTCCAATAGAATTCTCAATAATACGCCTTATCATGGTGGCGCCTGGGTGACCAAGTCGATTATGCCAAAGCATAAATTTTTCAGGATCACTTGGTTTCATAACGGCATTTATTTCAACTGCTTGGATAGAAGTGTGATATAATCCAGAGGATAAAGCAGGAAATTTTTCTAATACATGCTTCTGGCATGAAGTATTAGAAATAATGCACATATACTCCATATTGTACTCATCGAGAGTTTCAATATGATATCCGTTGAGACGGATGTCTTTAAAACTTAGCAAATTTCTGCTGGATTTTTTGCTAGAATATAAAGCCTCTTTTATATGGAGTATTGTTCCACCCGGCAAAATAATTGATGCTCTTCCGGAGCCCTCAATTAGACTAGACATACCAGAAATTGTATGTACATTTGCTTGAACTAGTGATAAATTCAAGAAATACTCCTTATGGCGCAATATAGTATGTGTGGTGCCACTATCCACCAAACACGTGTCTTTGCCAATCACCATGATATCTATAATTTAAAAGATAATCTATAAGTAAATAGAAATTTAAAATTATGATCCATAACTAGAACTCTTATTCAAATTTCATTGTCCAAAAATACTAACCCAAATGATAATGTAATTAAAACACAACTCAAAATTCTAAAATAGATGAAATAAGAATCCTAAATCGAACATCAAATAAATTTAATGGACTTCTTAAAAGTTTGTAGTGTCATCAATCATAGCATCAAAATCTGTCTCAACGGAAAGGAGATCGTCAACGTTAAACTCCGCGAGTGGTGCCTCAAATTCCACGAGATTGAACTCGGGTTTCTCCTTTTGAGATGCCATGTAAAGGGCAACTAAGTGCCTTGGTGTACGACAGGTACGAGACCAATGCCCACTTGTGCCACATCGACGAAAAATATTTATATTTGTAGGGGGAACCCCAATTGCAACTTCTGGTGCATTGTAGTTTCTTCTCCCATATTTTCTCCCCCTATTCTGGCGTTTTCCACGACCGAAAGCATGGTCACGTGAATTATTCTGAACTTGTAAATCAGCAGCATTCGCTTCAGGGAATGCACTTCCACCCGCTTCAGGGGGTGGGGCCACACCGGAGACCAATTGAGGATTGATGATGAATGACATCTACAACAATGTTATATATATAAAAAATTTAGTTACTAACCAGTTTTAACAAGTAATGTAACTCTAAAAAAAAAAAAAAGAATAATTAAACAGTAAATGCAGTTCATCCTCTTCTGGAGGGTGGATCATAAGTTATCTCTTCAGGAGATTTCTCGTTAAAATATTTTAGAACTACAAGTTCTAATATTCATAACTGCAAGTTATGATATCATGTAATATGTAACTTCGGGTACATATGACATGGCCAGATTTAATATCCATGGCGATAACGAACCTCTTCAGGAGGTGTGCTTTTGATCCATAATAAATAAATGACAGAAATATATAATAGAAAAGAACTGCGAATATAATAAAATAAACAAATTGCAACCTCTTCAGGAGGTTGGGAAAGAAAAATGGCTAGAATTGTAAAAGCGTCTCTTCTGGAGATCTAACAATACGTAACTTCTGGTTACAAGTCATGAAATAGCTGCATCTTCTGGATGCGCTTGTTTGTAACTTCAGGTTACAAGCCATGAAAATAGCTGCATCTTCTAGATGCGCTTGTTTACTTTTATCGTAACTTCAGGTTACAATTACATCATCAAGTTGTAACAGAGATAATTGCGTAAAATTTAAATAAACTAGCATGACGCAACCTCTTATAGAGTTTTTTTGTTTTTTTTTTCAAAATAAACTATCACTATATAAAATGTGAGTAAACAACATAAAAAAAAAGACTGCAATATATTGAAAGAATAACCCAAGAACAATTATCAATTTTTCTCTCTTTGTTTACAGAGAAAAAGACCATATTTAGAAATTGATGAGCAAAGGGGGCTGGAACATGGTAGATGGATCAGGGGTAAAAAGTTGTGGGTTGTGTGAGGCTGACTCACAGTGAGTGAGGTTCCAACCCTAGTTACACAAATAACCCAAAAATGATAACCTTAAGCATGTGACCTTGATTGAAAAAAGAAAATTAAAAGAATTGTAGCACTATACAACGGACTATAGTCATCTCTTTTTCTAGAAACAGTTAGAAAAACTAAAAAAAAAGAGTTGATACTTTCATAGTTTAATAATATAATATTATCAATATGAACCAACTACCGTAGGTACTAAACCATTTGTCATATCATAGTATTAGCTTAGAAGCTTCCAGGCACATGGTTGTCTATGTCCTATTCATAGAGGACAAACACTGTAATTCGTATCTGATTTAAACAAACAGATGAAACAAGGGTTTAGTAGAAGCGTAACATGTTCCAATTATGTATCAAAGGAGCACAGTTTACCGTGAGGCCATACGTTCTCTTCGTGCTTCTGCTATAGGATCATGAATAAAAAGATTTGTACCTTTTGTTGGAGAAGAAATCTGGTAGCACTTCGTCTTTGTAGATCCCTCTCGTGGGTAGAGTCGTGCTGATAACGTGTTGAGAATGAGAGAAGTAATGGAGAGAGACAATAAGAGAGATCTTATTGATGTGTGTAAAATAGTCTCCAAACCTACACCCTTTATATAGATATTAGGGTGGGTTAATAGGCCTAACCGTACCCGGGCCCTGTACACACCGCCCTTCACACCCTGGGAATTGGTTTCGCCCGAAGCCTAAAACATAAAACATGGGCTACCCACTATGGTGGATATTCACCCTAAGCCCAAATACAAATTTCATAACAGTTTGTAAAAAATTGGACTCCAATAGAGCATGCATAGTGAGATGCAAAATACAAAACATGCAAACTCCTCGCCAAACCTGGCGAGGGAAATTGCTTCGGCAAATCTTTTAGACATGTTTCCTATTTTTCCTCCTACATTTTCTACATGATGATAACTATTTTCCTACCATTTCTCTTTCTCTCTCCTCCACAATTCACTTGTTGCACGTGTTTTGAGTAAAGATTAAATTAAAAAATATATTTTGCATAATTTTTACATTGTAGTGTTGGAGTAGGACTCGTAATACAAAATGCAAAACTCTACTTTTATGTATTATTTGCATAACAATCACGTATCACTATTGGAGATGCTCTAAGAGTGTGTGTCTTTTTTTGGTACAAAACGTAGAGGTGAAACCTCATCCTAGTACTAGCCTAGGGGGCAAAGAGCCCTGCAGAGTATCTGGAGGATTCGCTCCAAGCAATTAGCACAATTGTTGTTGTTACTCCGAGGTAAGGATATAGTGATATTGCAATTTTTCCTATAAAGAACGCAATCTTCAAGAATAGTTATGAACTCAAGATTCTGGAACTTCTGTTTCTTGAAGAAGCTCAACAGTTTCGAGACTATCACTTACGGTGATAGCGTCGTGATGGTTGTGAAGATATGCCAACTCCAATGCTGCTCAGATTGCTTTGATTTTGGCCTCCAGTCTGCAGACGGTCGCACTAATTAATTCAAAGAAGCCTCTAATCCATTCCCTTTAAGTCCTTCCACTCATGCCTCTTTCATTTCTGCCACATAGCTCACATTCGTATTAAAATTTGAGCCTACCTACAGGAGAACAAGCTCAGTCAATACCCTTAAAACACTTCTCATGAATATTATCTGCACTCGTGTGGTTTCTGCATCCCTGCAAATCAAGCGAGGAATATGAATCTTACTTTTGAAAATCAAACTACTTCTGGACTTCCAAATAGTTCAACAAACACACGCAAACACGACACTGCAGTTAATTGTCATAGTACAATTTCTAGTCGTAGCTGTCAAATTATCCTACAACCAGTTGTAAACGATTTATCACACAACATGATCATCATAGCATATAGGCTTAGAAATTTGCACCATACATATCTGTGTTTTTGGCAATTCCTGAGAAGGTGACACACATCTTCCATTCCCATGTTGCACCTGTTGCAAAGAGAGTCGTCAGTAAGGTTCCAAAAAAATCTCTACTCACAGTTACAATTTGGGAGATGGACAGTTTGAAGGGTATAGTTGGGGATGGTAGAGGTAACACATTGAATCAAGGTAGTTCTTCCC
Source organism: Linanthus parryae (assembly GCA_023055425.1). Lineage (NCBI taxonomy): Eukaryota > Viridiplantae > Streptophyta > Magnoliopsida > Ericales > Polemoniaceae > Linanthus > Linanthus parryae. Next base: position 39,376,424 of record JALGPY010000003.1, read on the forward strand.
TCAAAAGACAAATTCTTATATTTCCAACCCGAAAGTCTTTTTTTTGGATCTTTTCATAAATAAAGTGGAAGGTGTCTTTTTTTTAACATGCTCATGAATTATAACATATTGTAGTGAAACGTTTGAGTTGTTTAGATCACCAATATGATGATGCACAAGCAATATTCATATAACATATATTCAAACAGTATCTAAACAATCAATATCTCAGCAGGATGCTACAAGATATTTACCCGAGTTTTAGATAAGGCTTAGACCACATCTTTTGACTAAGAGGAGAAGCACGTTGCCCTGTTATAGAATTTTGATGCAGGTAACGCAACGGAATAGCAATAAATCAATCTTAATCAAATCCCTTCACGGATCACAGGCAAGCTTTTCATAACATGATAAAAGAAGAGAATTGTGAACTTTAGTTTGTGTGATCACTACCAATAATTGAGTCTTGGTATCTACGAGTATCCACACCTCGGCTTAGTAGTTGGAATCCTTCTCCACGTGTAGTGCTAGCAACGTAAGATGGAGGCAAGAGATCACGCAAAACGGAGCAGCGGAGCCGCGCCACAAGGAATGGCCGACGACACCTAGGGGCGGACGGGTGGGGGGTTTCGGCCTCCTACTTGGTCTCTCTCCTTGCTTTGTTATGTTCTCTCAACAATTAATCTCTTGATAAAATAACAAGCTAGGTAGTCTTTATACAATTAATAACTCCTTATTAACTACATAATTGCCCCAATACTTATCTTGTCCATATATGGATTAGTCCACCTTGCAAATTAGTCCTACTAACTTTGCTTGTGGTTGCGTTTAGATCATCTTGATTAATTAGTCTTACTAACTAATGCCCATATCCAGTTTAATCCATATGGCGTGTGACCCCATAGGTTTCTACTTAGTTGGTAGTAGCTATTACTAACATAGAGCGGTGTCTAGTAACACATCTTTGTCCCCCCAACTAATGGAAATAGGCAATGATCTGACAAACCTTGTGCCCAGTGTTACCGTATTGTATAATCCCTTTGTCTCCATATCCGGATGGACACGAGACATAATTTTCACACTCGTATTTCCAATCCATAGTTTCTCAATCCTGGAAATATGCTTATCCATTCAGATAACATCAATATCCTATATTGATTTATCTGAGTCTGGCTAGACATTCTATAAGCATCATCCATGGAGTGGCCCGTGGATATTTACTCCCTTTATGTGGGAGGGAAAATTCCTCTGTACATTACTACCATCTCTCAGCTTGTTTCCTATCATACTCGATAACTATCTTTATAGTTACCCGATTAAGGCACAACGTTTGATAATATCAAGGCATGATATCTCACAACTGGAGTATCTAGTTGTTGGAATAGATGCCCTAGAGGCAATCTTATATTTAGTATGAACATTGTTTTGGCTAGAATACTCATTTATTATATTGTGATATTTAATATGATGAAGTCCTTAGATACAATGTGTTGTTTATCTTAAATATCCCTAGTCCTCTATATTGATTAATAGGGCGATCAAATATAGACTAGTATGTGGGTAGATTGATATGGAGATATTAAGTCTAACACATGGGTATGCATTAGGAGTAATGGCATACTGGATTGACCCACAATGAGAAGGATACATTAGATTATGTTAAAGTCAAAATCGCTTCTCGTAGTGCTAATATAATTGCAATCCTTATACTTGAAGTCACTAGATACTCTAGTTGTGGAATATTGTGCTTTGATGTTATCAAACGTTACACCGTAACTGGGTAATTATAAAGATAGCTATCGGGCATGATAGGAAGCAAGCTTAGAGATCGTAGTGATGTAGATAGGATTTGTCCCTCCCACATAATGGGAGTAAATATCCACGGCCACTCGAGGGATGAGGCTTATTGAATGTCTGGCCAGACTCAGATAAATCAATATGGAGATATTGATGTTATCTGTTCGCATAAGCATATTCCCTGGATCGAGGAACTATGGATTGGATATACGGGTGTGACTATTTATGTCTCGTGTCCAATCCGGATATAGAGACAAAGGGAAAGTGCAATATAAGATATTGGGCATAATAGGTTTGTCGGATCACTGATTATTTCTGTCAGTTGGGTGGCATGGATGTGTTGTTAGATACCGCTCCATGTTAGTAATAAGTTACTACCAACTAAGTAGAAACCTATGAGGTCACACGTCAAATAGTGTAGATCTAGATTTTTGTTTAATTAATATGATTAATTAATAAGAAGGATCATTGTGCAACACCTTGCAAACTTAGTAGGACTAATTTTCAAGGAAGGGAGTAATCCAAGTTCATGGATAACTAGGAAGGACCTTTATGAAAACAACAAGGAGTTGTTGGAGTATATAAAGAAGGCTCTAGCTTCCTTCCCACTGAGTGAATGTTATTGAGACATAACACAAGAGAGTGGGAGAGAACAAAAGAGAGAGAGCAAGACAAGCTAGGGTCGACCGCCTCTAGCCGTCCGCCCCTCCCGTCGGCGCCAAAGAGGAGGCCGAATCCTCCTCTTCTCACCTCGTTGCTTGATTCCTTCTTCCCTCTTCCTCCGGTTCAAGCTAGCACTTGTTGAAGGAACAATCTATATCTCACATATAGACTTGGATCAATCGTAGAGACTAGGACATCTTTCTTCGTGTGATCTCTCAAACCATAAAGGTACACAATACTATGTCCCTTATCATGTTATGATATCTCATCCTGACGATCCGTGGTAGGCTTTGAGTAGGATTAATTTTTTGTTATTCCGCTGCGTTACCTACGTCAAAACCCAACAGTGGTAGCAGAGCCACATGTCGTAGAGCATAACATGATTTTATGTGTTACGATTTCAGTTTATACACCGTATTATTGTTATTACGCGAAAACTGAAAAATATTGGCATAGTAAATGCAAATTGAATTTGATTCAATGTAAACAAGATCTAATTTAACATTGGATGTTAGAATTGGTGAGTTTAATCACATAGGATGTGAATTATTGGGTTCTTGAAAATTAGGGTTCATGGCCACAAAGTTGAAAAGGGGTTTTCAATTATGGAAACAAAATTTATGGAAACATCCATAAGGAAACAACCTTGCTTGGGCAACAAGGAAGAAGGGAAGGAGGCTAGGGACGAAACCCTAGCCGCCCGCCCCCTCCTTGCGCGCCTAGCAAAGGCCGCGGGCCACATGGGGCGGCCGGCCTTGGTCCAGGCCGTGTGGCGGGCGGCGGTCCTCCTAGGGGTTCGGGCCTTGTTGGTTTGGACTCCTTGGACCGTTGTAACCCTAATTATCCAATCTAATTTAAATTGAACAAGTGGGTTAAAAATTGGTTTTAACTGTATTATGTGCTTTGTTGCATGGTGGATGGATATGGCCTAGGATTGTGGATGTTTATTGCTTTGTGGTTTGGTTTACGGCCTGCGAGCTGATCAAATTAATGTAATAATTAATTAGGTTTTACGACATACGGGTCGTCTTTTCTCCTCGACATGTGAGGCTTTTATTATTTATTTAATCTAGATGTTAGGCTAGAATTAGAAATATTTAGGTGATAGTCAAGATCACGGAGAAGAAGACCGTAGAACCAAAGAAGCCAAAAAGACAAAGACGACACCCTCCTATGCGCGCGACTATGGCGGAGCACATGGAGATGAGCTTGTTACTTTAGGGAAATTGGATATTATAATTGGCTTGATAATATCATTAGTCTAGGGGCCATATCCATGCCACGTTTTTTTATTTTGTGGATGTTTATTATTTATGTATTGTTATTTATTTTTGTGTGTATGGCGATACTAGCAAAACGTTAACAAGATAATAATAAACAAAATTGGTCTTTTATTGTGGATTGCCCGATCCAAATAAGTAGATCATGTTGATTTGATCAACCAAACAAATTAAGAAAGAAAAATCCCTCAAATTAAATATTGTGTTTTGCCTTCTCTTGCCAAAACACCCTTCATGATCATGGTTCATTAAAATCCGGGCTTGCCAAAGCAAGGCGATTTTAATTTACCATGGTGTGTTGCGTACGACACAAGATAGTAATGTGTGTATGTCGAAGCAAGAGGTTAGACGCAACTTTGCAAGATTCAATTGGATTGATGAGCCTAGAGGCATGACAATTAGGCGTTATCCATGGGACAAATAATAAAGAGTTATTCACCTAATTGGACCAAGAGTTTCATGGGATGCAATTGGAATGGTTCCTACCTAAATAACCTATTCTTGGGTGACTTGCCAAAGCAAGCTCAAGAAGAAGTGAAAAATGGATCTTGGACCTACTAGAAAATATAATGATATTTTCCGCATTAATGGTGAGGGCTATTAATCCGAGAAAAATAGTGGGAGCTATATTTGATGATCTAGCCATTGTTGAATATAGTTAAATTGTTAAAAATACTAAAATTGCACATTTCTCGTTTTGTAGAATTCCAAATGGCAAACAACAACGCATCGACTTCATCCCTACGATCTGTCCTTGAGAAGGATAAACTGTCTGGAACGAAGTTCCTTGACTGGTACAAAAATTTAAGGATTGTCCTTAAGCAAGAAAAGAAGTTGCACGTCTTGGACACTCCAATTCCAGAAACACCACAAGATGAGTCTGTTCTAGCGGAAGTAAGGGCACGTTAGAAACATATTGATGATTCTAATGACGTGACTTGCCTCATGCTTTGCACGATGACTCCTAAGCTTCAGAAGCAGCATGAGAATGGAAGCCTATGATATGATCATACACTTGAAACAATTGTTTCAGGAACAGGCAAGGCATGAGCGCTATGAGGTGTCTAAAGCATTATTCAAGAGTAGTTTTGCAGAGGGGAATCCAGTAGGACCTCACGTACTCCGAATGATCGGGTACATTGAGAACCTTGAGAGACTGGGAATCCCACTAGGCCAAGATTTGGCTACTGATCTTGTCTTGCAATCGTTGCCTGACAGTTAAAATCAGTTCATCATGAACTATAATATGGACGAGATCAGTAAGACTCTGCCTGACTTATTGAACATGCTAAAGACAGCAGAACAGAGCATTAACAAAGGCAAGGGCAAGGCCATATTGATGGTGCATAAGAAGAAGGGCAAAGCAGTTGCCTCTACTTCCAAAGGAAAACGCAAGAAAGTTGCGAAATCCAAGGAAGCCCTAAAGCCTAATGGAGGCGTGGCTAAAGGTGAATGTCACTACTGCAGCCAGCCGGGTCACTAAAGGAGGAATTGCCCTAAATATCTGGAGGATAAGAAGCTTGGAATAGTGATTCCACCACCACCAGGTATTTATGTTATAGACGTCAATCTTTCTATTTCTTCATCTTGGGTATTAGATACCGGATGTGGTTCTCACATTTGTTGTAATGTGCAGGATTTGAAAAGAAGTAGAAGACTGAGTAAGGGGGAGATAGATCTGCGCGTCGGGAATGGAGCAAGAGTTGCTGCATTGGCTGTAGGCGTTTATGAGCTATCTTTGCCTTCTGGACTTATTTTAGAATTAGAAAATTGCTTTTATGTGCCTTCTATGAGCAGAAATATTATTTCAATTTCTTGTTTGGACGAGAAGGGTTTTCCTATTTCAATAAAGGACAAGTGTTGCTCCATTTATTTTGATAGTATGCACTATTGTAGTGCGCATTTGTATAATGGATTGTATATCCTTGATCTAAATAGTCCAATCTATAACATAAATACTAAAAGGATTAAAACTAACGATTTAAATCCTACATATCTATGGCACTGTCGTTTAGGCCATATAAATGAGAAACGCATATCTAGACTCCATAAGGATGGACTTCTAGACTCATTTGATTTGGAATCATATGAGACATGTGAATCTTGTTTATTAGGAAAAATGACAAAGTCCCCTTTCAATAAGAAAGGTGAAAGGACTAGTGAGTTATTGGCACTCATACATACCGATGTATGTGGACCATTCCCCACGCCTGCAAGAGGTGGTTATACCTACTTCATCACATTTACTGATGACTTCAGTAGATACGGATTTGTATACCTTATGAAGGCCAAATCCGAATCATTTGAATTGTTCAAGGAATTCAAGAATGAAGTAGAGAAGCAACTTGGTAAAAGTATTAAGGCTCTACGATCGGATCGCGGAGAGAATACTTAAGCCAAGAGTTTGATGAATATCTTAGAGAGTGTGGGATAGTATCCCATCTCACTCCACCCGGAACGCCACAATGGAATGGCGTGTCTGAGAGGAGGAATCGCACGTTATTAGATATGGTGCGATCTATGATGTCTCAAACAGATCTTCCGATATTATTTTGGGGACATGCTCTAATGACGACAGCTTTTACCATTAACCGTGTTCCATCCATATCAGTCATGAAGACACCATATGAGATATGGACTAGGAAGCGTCCCATAGTGTCGTTTATGAGGATTCGGGGCTGCGATGTCTATGTAAAATGTTTACAAACAGACAAGCTCGGGCCCAAAGCGGATAAGTGTAAATTTGTGGGATATCCTAAGGAAACTAAAGGATATTATTTCTACAATCCCACCTAGAACAAAATGTTTGTTGCTCGGACCGGCGTGTTTCTAGAAAGAGAGTTTGTCTCTAAATAAGCAAGTGGGAGGGCTGTAGAACTTGAAGAAATTCAAGAACCACAAATCACTGAACCGATGATGGAACATGAACAGGAACCACAAGTAGTTGTGGAAGAACCCGTTCATGTAACACAGGAACTCCGTAGATCAGGAAGAATGCGTCATGAGCCAGAGAGGTATGGACTTCTCGTGACTGAGTCCGATGACGTACCACTCATGAATGATGAGCCTGCAAACTATGGAGAAGCCATTAAAGGCCCAGACTCTTAGAAGTGGCTAGAAGCCATGATATCCGAAATGGATTCCATGTACACCAACAAAGTATGGACTTTGGTGGAACCACCCGAAGGGGCTCGGCCCATAGGGTGCAAGTGGGTCTTCAAGAAGAAGACCGACATGGATGGCAAGGTAGTTGCCTATAAGGGGCGATTGGTAGCCAAAGGGTATAGACAGATTCATGGTATTGACTATGATGAGACCTTTTCACCAGTCGCCATGACTAAATCCATTCGAATGCTACTTGCTATTGTAACATACTACGACTATGAGATTTGGCAGATGGATGTCAAAACAACATTCCTTTACGGGAACCTCCTCGAGGATGTGTACATGACACAACCAGAGGGTTTTGAGGATCCAGAGAATGCCAATTAAGTCTGTAAGCTGCAAATATCCATTTATGGATTAAAGCAAGCTTCTAGGAGTTGGAATCGACGTTTTGATGATGCAGTCAAAGAGTTTGGCTTCATCAGAAATGAAGATGAGCCTTGTGTTTACAAGAAGGTTAGTGGGAGCTCTGTAGTATTTCTGGTCTTGTATGTGGATGACATACTAATCATTGGCAACGATATTCCTACTTTGCAATCTGTTAAAGATTTGCTAGGAAAGTGCTTTGTAATGAAGGACTTAGGAGACGCAGCCTACATACTTGGTATAAGGATCTATAGAGATAGATCTAGAAGGCTGCTCGGCCTAAGTCAAAGTACATATATAGACAAGGTGTTGAAGATGTTTAACATGCAAGATTCCAAGAAGGGATTCTTGCCCATGTCGCATGGAGTCACTCTTTCCAAGAATGACTGTCCCTCCAATGAGATTGAGAAGGACCGCATGAGTAGGATACCCTATGCTTCTGCCATAGGATCCATCCTGTACGCCATATTGTGTACTAGACCAGACGTATCATACGCGTTGAGTATGGTGAGCAGATTTCAGTCCAATCCGGGTGAGAGTCACTGGATTGCTGTCAAGAACATCCTAAAGTACTTGAGAAGAACTAAGGGTGAGTTCTTAATATTTGGAGGTAAGGAAGAGCTAAGTGTAAGGGGTTACACTGATGCAAGCTTCCAAACCCACAAAGATGACTATAGATCGCAGTCTGGATACGTGTTTTGCCTGAATGGAGGAGCTGTGAGCTGGAAGAGTTCCAAGCAAGGGACAGTTGCTGATTCTACAACAGAAGCTGAGTACATTGCTGCTGCGGAAGCAGCAAAAGAGGCAGTTTGGATAAAGAAGTTTATCACTGAGCTCAGTGTGGTCCCTAGCATTGTGGATCCCATAGAGTTCTACTGTGACAACTACGGGGCGATCGCACAAGCCAAGGAACCAAGATCACACCCGAAATCAAAGCATGTACTCAGGATATTCCATCTTATTCGTGATATGATCGATCGAGGAGATGTGAAGATGTGCAAGATTCCAACGGATGACAATGCTTCAGATCTGCTCACAAAACCTCTTGCGCAGCGAAAGCATGAAGGGCACACCAGATCTATAGGCATACGTGATGCGCCAGATTGGCTCTAGTTCAAGTGGGAGACTGTTGGAATAGATGCCCTAGAGGCAATCTTATATTTAGTATGAACATTGTTTTGGCTAGAATATTCACTTATTATATATTGTGATATTTAATATAATGAAGTCCTTAGATACAATGTGTTTATCTTAAATATCCATAGTCCACTATATTGATTAATAGGGCTATCAAATATAGACTAGTATGTGGGTAGATTGATATGGAGATATCAAGTCTAACACATGGGTATGCATTAGGAGTAATGGCATACTGGATTGACCCACAACGAGAAGGATACATTATATTATGTTAAAGTCACAATCGCTTCTCGTAGTGCTAATATAATTGCAATCCTTAGACTTGAAGTCACTAGATACTCTAGTTGTGGAATATTGTGCTTTGATGTTATCAAACGTTACACCGTAACTGGGTAATTATAAAGATAGCTATCGGGCATGATAGGAAGCAAGCTTAGAGATCGTAGTGATGTAGATATGATTTGTCCCTCCCACATAATGAGAGTAAATATCCACGACCACTCGAGGGATGAGGCTTATTGATGAATATGGTGTCACACGTCCGCTCCATGTTAGTAATAAGTTACTACCAACTAAGTAGAAACCTATGGGGTCACACGTCAAATAGAGTAGAGCTAGATTTGGGATTAATTTATATAATTAATTAATGATAAGGATCATTGTGCAACACCTTGCAAACTTAGTAGGACTAATTTGCAAGGAAGGGACTAATCCAAGTTCGTGGAGAATTAGGAAGGACCTTTATGGAAAAAACAAGGACTTGTTGGAGTATATAAAGAAGGCTCTAGCTTCCTTCCCACTGAGTGAATTTTATTGAGACATAACACAAGAGAGTGGGAGAGAACAAAAGAGAGGGAGAGAGCAAGACAATCTAGGGTCGACCGCCCCTCCCGTCGGCGCCAAAGAGGAGGCCGAATCCTCCTCTTGTCATAGTGGCGGAGCCAGGATTTCATCAAAGGGGGGGGGGCACGGTAGCCAGTATTTGTACTCTTATTTTAAGTTAAGTAGCATTACATTTCAAACGAGTTGCTATAAGCCTTTCGGCTCAGTTGGTAAGGCGCCCTTCTAGTGAGTTCTCCAATGAGAGTTCGAATCTCTTTGGGGGCGTATAATATTTTTTGTGGAAATTAAATTTGATAGCGCGCAGAGCAAGACTCGAACCTGTGACACTTCAGGTTCTAAGCAGAGCATTTGCCATCTGCGCTGGAGGCGCTTTAAGAATGAGGGGGGGGGGGGCACTTTTATATATGTACACATACACATTTTTTTTTATACAAATTAAAGGTTATCTAGCGTTTTCGGAAAATTTGGGGGGGGGGGGGCACGTGCCCCCCGTGCCCCTACATGGCTCCGCCCCTGTTTTCACCTCGTTGCTTGATTCCTTCTTCCCTCTTCCTCCGGTTCAAGCTAGCACTTGTTGAAGGAAGAATCTAGATCTCACCTCTAGACGTGGATCAACCGTAGAGACGAGGACATCATTCTTCGTGTGATCTCTCAAACCAAAAAGGTACACAATACTATGTCCCTTATCATGTTATGATATCTCCTCACGACGATCCATGGTGGGCTTTGAGTAGGATTAAATTTTTGTTATTACGCTGCGTTACCTACGTCAAAACCCAACACTAGTGACTTCAAATCTAAGGACTACAATACCATTAGCACTACGAGAAGCAATTGTGACTTTGACATAATCTAATGTAGCCTTCTCGTTGTGGGTCAATCCAGCATGCCATTACTCCTAATGCATACCCATGTGTTAGACTGGATATCTCCTTATCAATCTACCCACATACTAGTCTATAGTGATTTTCCCGTTAATCGATATTATGGAATAAGGATATTTAAGATAAACAACACATTGTGATATAAGGACTTCATTATATTAAATATTTCCGTAAATAATAAATGAATATTCTAGCCAAACAATGTTCATACTAAATCTAGATTGCCTCTAGTGCACCTATTCCAACACCTATAACATTCTTAGCCACATACATTTTAGATTTTCTAAGGTTCACTCTAAGACCAGAGGCAGTGCAAACTCGTTAAGCGTTTTCATGATCACATCACATCCGCTTTCCGTGGCTTCACTAAAAAATATAGTGTCATCTTCAAAAAGTAAATGTGAGAGAGGCATACCGTTCTTGGAAGTTTTCAAACCTCTCCATTTACCTTCATCCACTTTATTTATGATCATCTTAGAAATCCTATGCATTTAGAGAACAAAAAGATAGGGGTGGATAGGGTCTCCTGCCGTGAATTTGGGTAGGGGCTCCCTGTAACACCCCCATCTTGGACTACTAGAGGACTACACTTAGATCCCCCAGACTCTCCAAAAATGTCATCCGCTAAGCACGAGAGTGCTCCGCAAGGAGTCTAACCATAACGATTCTGTTACGAGAAAATGGAACTTAAATAAAACTTAATATCATAAATTTGCACACTATGTTGTGACAACCTCTAAGTGGTGACTACTTCCTAGGATCCCGTGTGCTCACATGCCAAGTTTTAGAAGGCATAGACGTCAAAACGTCATATAATAATGAAATATACATGGAACCTACGGTTCCTTGCTAGCACAACCAAACGAGAATCCAAGTGTATTTATTCCATAAAAACTCGGATAAACCCTCCAACAATAGTTTGAAAGAAATAAAATAATATTGTTTAAATTCTGAATAAAATGCTTCCTAGATAACTGAAATACTTCCTAGCTGCTTGATCCTAATCTTCAGCTTACGTGTACGCGTTCCCCACTTTATTCGTAACATGCGGGTTTTCAAATGGCAAAAGCTGACGCAGTAAAAGTTTGTCAGTAAAAACTGAGTAAGCATATACCAACGCGTAAAACAGAGTTTTGGCTTAAAGACTGAATCACAATATAACTGAAGTAACTTCAAATTTAATCATTAATTGAGTTGAGGCATATTAGATCCCAGTGGGTATTGAATGCGCACAGAGAGGTCACGATGCAATAATATCATCACACAGGTACCTTTTGGGATATCACAGTTCATCCCAATTCACCCAGAGCGTTTATAGGTAGCCTGACACAACCGCGCTCATCACATAGCTAAAGCACCTTAACTGTCAACACCTCTATACTGTTGTGACCCACACTAGCATAGGTACTACTCTATAGCTTTGGCAATAAATAACCCCCCGCTACCTCAGCACATCGGTGCATATATATTGGCCACCACGGGGGGGGGGGGGGGGGGGTATATAACCACTAAGGATTAAACTCGAGGAGGTTTGCGTCCTAGTGCCTCCGGCCATAGCCTTCACACTCATCCTCTGTACATCGCCACATATCATTTATCATTCATTAACATATCACATGATCATTCTAGTAACCACAAGTAACCTCATACTTTTCAAAGAGATATTTGCAAGAGAAATTTTAAAGTTCAAGACTTAAAACAGTTGTACGATACACAAGTAACACATGCCAAACACATTTTGATAGTTGAAGGTGTTGTGCATATAAACTTACTGGGAAAGAAATAGCTCGTCACACGGAAGCTAGCACGCAACTACTCCTAATACGGGTCCTCAACGAACTCGCCTCCTACGAACTCTGAATCTACAATATCGAGTATTCCTAGTTAATATTCTACTATCACAAAAATATTGCACACATAGTCCTATATGCAATCCCTACAACCCCTTATTTATTTTCTCCAAATTTTGCTAGAGTAAATATACGACTTTATTATACAATATACGATTTATAAAAGCTAAAATTAATTATTGTAAAAACATACTATACTATAATTAAACTTATAAGGTAATCTAAAATTTTCCTAATATATTATTATTTTAGAATAAAGAAAATTAATTAATATTTAATCAACAATTATTTTACAAATACTTTGTTAAGAGTATGAATATAAAACAATTAATTAAATAGTAACAAGATATAAGGTTGGTGGAGAACTAACTTTTCGGAAAGGTACAACCACATGCCCCCAAAATTTTGGTAGCAATGACAAGTACCCGCAAGGTTTCAGATTGTGCAAAAACAACCCTCAAAGTTTGCCAATTGACACTTTTGTTACCCCCTTTCTATACACCTACGGGAACCATCTTCTTCCTTTCACCATTCTCAAACTTACACAAACCCAAACCCACTCTAGTATTACTACACCCTCTACTACCAAGTTGAATTGAAAACCAACTAACTCAATTAGACTTCAAGGCAGAGGGTGGGTGTTTTACCGAAAGAAGAAACGGCAGAGGCGAAAATAACAGACGACGGCGCGGTGGTGAAATTCCGGCACTGCTGCTGGAGCTTCGTTGGAGGCAGGGCGATGCGTCGGAGAGTCCGGCGGAGGCTGGAGGAACTGGAGTCGCACGGTGGGAAGAAGCCCGCGCTAGGTTCGACTAGGCTCCGGTCAAACTCTGCTGTTTTTTCGGCCGTGTTTTTTTTTGCTCGGTGTGTACAGGAAGATCCTTTGAGGAAGATCCAAGTGTAAACCAGGGGTAGAGAATAGGAACACAGGGAGTGTATGTTGTGAGTAGGGAGAGAGCAAGATAATGGTAACTGAGAGAGAGAGACATTATATGGGCAGAGCTTCCGCGTAGGTATATCAGAAGATTGCAGTGAAGGGTTAACGATCCTATATATAGTGGAAATGCGACCGTTTTAGTGGGTTAATGGGCCCATTAATGGTGGCTTAATTACCTCAACTATTACGGCACGTTCGACCGCATATATAGGGACCGTTATGCACTTCACCCGTGTATATCGGAACCATTACGAGGCTGACCGGGTTTATGGGACGCGTGGCCATAAATCTCTCAAAGCAGTTACCAAGGGTCGCGCGCGGGCTTGGTTGTCGCTCGCGCGCGACAGATCTTACTCTAGCCTCCAAACCACTAAGTCCCTACGAGTCTCGTGTGGAATGATATGCGAGGGGCCCTGTCTCACAACCCCTATATGGATAAGCATGGGTCATTTTCGTGTAGTACTGGAGCACTACCAGATGTGCTGGATGACTGCCACGTGTAAGCTAACTCACGCGGCTAGAACACACTATCTACATTAGCCCCTTTTTTGTGCGTGGAGACACTTATCTGATAGACTTCAATGCGCAAAAACCAACACGCCCGTTCTAGCTACGCACCAATTCAAATGTCCGAGAAATCAGCCTCCATGCTTGTCAGTATGACCTAGAATCCCTAGATTCGTGCCTTCTGTTCCTCTAGGTTTTTTGCCGTGACATCAACATAGGCCTATGATTGCACGAATTCGGCCGTGACTGTTGTGATTCGGCCACTGAAAGGACGCGACTCTTCACTAGATTTGAATAAATACTCCTCATCCTCCAATGTTTCAAACTTACTGCTTCTCTATAAAGTGAATGTTTTTTGAGAATCTCCGAGAGCAAATCCAGATAATCAATCACCAGTTCTTCTTGCCGAATCGACTCCTTCAGATTGCTTCAAAAGCACAAGGTTGGCTTACTCAATTTTGAATTAATGCTTCTCGTATGAGTATCTCTCTCTTGAAATGTATTTATCTGTTGAATATGAAACCCAGAAACATCCGAAGACCAACCATTGCTTGCATCAAATTGTGGAAAAAGTTCTTAAACCCTAAAAGATTGAAACTTTGAAACAGTGATTTTCTTGAATTCTGAACCCAGAACTAGTAATTCCCACAATTGAAGTTGATGCGAGTCAATCTTAAAACCCAGAAACTTGAAGCTCCTTAAACCTGAACTAGACACTTCTTCACATTTGCTTGAAATTTGTTTTTGAACTTCTGCTTGAAAACTAAAAGTGGATATATTTCTCCCCCCTTTCTTGCTGTAGATTTGGCTAGAACAAAAACAACCAAATCTGTGAAAGAAGCTGAAGAGATCCCTGATCTTTCCAAGTCTTTGTGGAAGAAGGCTCCTTATCTAGGTGGTGAAGACTACTATCATGCCACTATGAAGTTGAGGAAACTGCCTGAACCTGCTTCTGCGGACTTGCTATTGCTAATTCCTTCGCCTAGTCGATCGGAATTGGACTTGATTGATGCCAAGGATGTGGTCATATTGGTTCTTGAAAATGGATTCTATCCACACACTGAGATCTCAACCCAGACTTTTCGTGAATAAGTTGGATTTAATGGATGAATGGATTGATCATGTACTGACCTATCATGCTGTCAATCTGACCCAAGCTGGGGTTTATTACACCATCAGGGCTGCGAAAGGTGCTGCTGTGAAACTGGATAAGACGATGCTTCTGAATCTCTTTTCCATATACTCGCCCATAACCCATACCTTCCGTTTCGCTGAGTTTGAAGCAGTCCCCACCTTGGAGGACGTGCATATGCTGTATGATCTTCCTCCCATGGACGAGGTCGATCCCTTGGCTGCATTAGAAACTGATGAAGAGCTCGCTCTATATGAGAAGATGATAGAATGTATAGCATAAGTCAAGAAGATTTCTAATTGCTGGACATCTGCGGAAGCTCTTCCAAAATTCCAACTAGTTGATACCTCTGTGAAGAACACTTGGGGCAAGTGGGTGCAGTACTTCTTTCGTGACTATGCGAATAGCAAGCTCACCAAAGATATACTGAAGAAGGATCCCAAGGCGAAGAACTACGTCATGATGGGGTCTTTTTATCAAGTTCTACCTATTGCTGTCAAGCTATCCTTAGGTCAGAACGTCGCACTCGGGCCTCTGGTGTTGGGAACCCTCTACCATCGACTGGACCAGCTTGTGGTTGCAGTAGAAGAGTCGCGCGGGCGACTTGATGTGCTAACTTTTGTCAACATTGCCTTCCTCTCCATGTGGGTGTTTGAAAGATGGCCTTCCTATGCTCCCGTCCCTTCAAAATCCAGAGCATGGAATGTTACTGGTGCTCAGAGCGCACTTTAATGTGGGAGGGCCTCACGGTGGTATAAGACGAAGGAGCCTAAGTGTGCACGGAGTTTAATCTGCGACGATCGAACCAAGTTTGTTGCCAGGCCTTATGCCACTAGTATTAAAGGGGTTCGATTCTTTGAATATATGTACCCAGCTGTAGGTGGCCCTATCTCTTAGGATGGCATCATCAAAGGGCCCAGCTATTTCAGAGAATTTGTCTGCTGGTGTTTGAGAGGCTCATTGCCTACTCTTGCTAAGTATATCACTGAGATATCGCCTAAGTATGAGCGTATCACCGTCGATGTTGATCCCATTCGCGTTTGCCCCCAGCTGGGCTATGACATAGTGGCACCTTCCCTCTGGCCTAATTCAGTGAAAAGAGGTTGCTACTAGCGACTGCTGACACCAAGGTGCAAGTCTACTCTGGTTGGTAGTCTGCCTTTTGATCAGCCTTCAGGGAAGCACGAGGGTCGCCCCACCAAAAGTTGGATTTCTTTCTGGAACACTCAGCAAGCAAGGTTTGCTTCATCCGCTTCTCCGCGCATCAGCAGGGCTCCCTCTATTAGAAGGAATTCCTCCCCGTTTCGTTAAATCAACAGTTTGGACGACTCTGCTTATGGGTTTTATTCCTTGCTTGACAAGGAAAATCACCTATGTGCTGACGTGATCCTTTCTGATAAGGTAACTGCTGTTAGGGGAGGGATTTGATGCATGAATGAGTACAGTGAATCTTTCGATAAGGTAAATAACACCTCTTTGTCTTTCTTGAAACACATCTCTTTTTAAGGTGCGACATCTTACGTAAATTTCCCCTTTTCAGTGCTGTTTAAGGAGGTTCGCATCTGGAGACTGTTGCACTGCGCTGGTTGATGCTATCCTTCATGCAAAAAGAGGTAAGAAGGTCATCTCTCTGACCATGAAGATGGATCCCAAAGTGGAGGCCTTGTTGCGCCAAGAGATGGATGTATTCGCTCGTTTTCTGATAAGCAAAAGTGTTGAAGAAGACACAGAGGTTGCTCCCACGGCCAAAAGGAAAAAACAAAAATCAATTGTGATCTCTTCGCCACCCAGGGAAGCTCTGGCTTCGCTGCCTACGAAGGCTCCTGCTCCCAAAGGCAAAGGCAAATGTCGTCTGCGCGGCAAGTCCCGAAAGGATCTAGTAGTTGAAGATTTTGTCCTGTATGATCAGGAGGAAGAGGAAGATAGAGAAGAGAGAGAAGAAAGAGAAGAAGGAATAGAAGAAGAAGAAGAAGAAGAAGAAGAAGAAGCAAGGCAAGAAAGTTCAGAAGGTAACTGAATGAACTTAATTTTCTTTCAATCAAAAATTTTTAACAATAATTTTGTTAAAAGAAATTCTCTCTCTTAACAGATGATGATGCTGAGACCATCAGCGGCCTTTTGGCCAAGGAACGCAGACGGACAAAGGGATCTCGCCCAGATACGTCAAGTGAACCCATAAATGAGGCCATAATCGAAGAGTCCAAGAGGATGGCTACTGAGGCAGAAGGGAGAAGGAGGAAGCGCGAGGAAGATGATGTGGAGGCTGTGAAAAGGAGAAGTCTGGAAGAGCAAAATGCTGGCAGTATGAGTGTGGCTGCTTTAGAGCAAGCACAACATGACTTTGAGGAAATCGCCGGTGGAGAAGAAGGTACAATTTTTAACCTTGCTGTAACTTACCAAGAGGTAATCTTTGGTGCATTAAAGCATGGTGTGTCTAAAAATGACATTCGCCGATGGTTAGTGAACAAGTGTGGCAAATCCTCAGGTAAACACTTGAACAATGTTTGCAAGTAAGGTTAGCAAGTCATTCTGTATTGTGACAAATTTTCACATAACTTCAGGTCATGCACACCTTAAGGATGTGATAGATGAGGGAACATCTGTAGGATATGGTGTCGCATCTATAGCATATGGTGTTGGAGCTGCAATCCCACATGAGTGTGGAGGTTCTCGCTTTTGATCTAAACATAGAATAGAACATAATAAATAATTCATAAGTCAAATTACCTCAATGACATCCAAATTCGTCCTGCAGGTAGAGCTACTTCGAATGAGCCTGCTGCTGTCTCAAGCAAGCTGGCTATTGGTTCAAGTGAGCCTACTGCTGCACGCGGCATGATTGTTGATGCTCCTGCTGCGAGCTTGCCCAATGATGAGGCAGGTTCTGGTATTCCTTCTACTGATTTAGCCAACAATGAGTTTGACCTCATAATTCCTCAGACTCCTGGAGACTTAGGTGGTTTGGATCCCTATGACCCCTTGATATGCGAGTTTCCTCTCATCTCTCCTCCTAGTACTTATGCCAACATACCTAATTTCTTGAGGAGTTCCATTGTTCCTGCTGCTGAGGTAATCGCTCAGAGTAGCTCTGAGGACGTTATGGTGCTTGAGCAAAGAAGTCAATCTCCCCTGGCTCGTATTCCAGAGCGAAGTTCATACACAGAAAAGCCTGTTATGGCTCCAGAAGATGCAGATTAGCCCTTGGAAGATGTAATTGAGGTATCTGAAGATGATGGGCTTGCCACCGAGATGCGAGAGGGAGGTGTTGAATATGATCATGCGAATGAAGATGGCAGGGGCGAAGAGAGGAAGCAGAAAGTGCTGAAGCTGAAGTTCACACAGATGAAAAAGTCTCTAAACTTCCAGGAGCTCATCCGATTACTGAAGATCAAGCGACTCATGAGAATGTTGATACCCCAATGGTAGCTTCTGAGCCAAGGGAATATCTTTAAAGTGAACAAGTCGCTAGGCAAACAGAAACGGACCAAAATGCTCTTTAGGCTGCGCACGCGAATGTGGATGCCTTAATGGAGACTCTTGAGACAAGTCCTCCTGGAGAGGCTGCAGTTACTGATAACAGTGGTGTTACTCCTCCATCAACTGTTAATCCTGTTGCTGAGATTAGTGGTGCCAATGCTCAACAGATCCCTCCAAGTCGAGCTGCCTTAGTTGGTGTTTCAAGACCTCCTCAGCAGAGCCCTCTTATCCCTTCTATTGAGATGGAATTCTCGCAAGTTCCCGATGCATGGAGCTTATGGGGCTCGCAGGCTACATCGGCTATTGGAAGTGTTGAATCTTATGCCATACCCGCTGACTACAAGGAGCGCAAAGCTTTGGCTGATAGTCAAGTAATGCAGCAAGGAAACGATCCATCATCCCGAGCTACGCGCATTCCCTCATTGCGCCAGATTATTGAGGGAACATGTATGTGGTGTCACATCTCATACTCATTACATCTCTTTTTTAATGTTTGCACACCTAAACTTGGTATTTCTTTAGGTATGAGGCAATCTAATGTGGAATGGCTTATGAAGATGCGCCTATAGTATCCGAGGTCATTTGAAAGAGCTTCGAAGCTAGGCCCCTTTGATAGAAGAATTTACCTGACTGAAGCCATATGGCTTTTGGAGCAGCTATCCGTGAAAACTCCAGTTACCATTTCAGCTCAAAACGCGCGGACGTTCTTTGAGGCATGCCAAAGGCTTCAAGTTAATGCCCAGGGCAAGCTGGATTTTGGTTTTCTTCTTAAGAGGCTCAACCAAATTCTCAAATCTTTTATACTGAAGTATGACCACCGCAACCTTGCCCTTGAAAAGAACAAGTTGGAGGAGCAAAACAAGAAGGCCGAAGAGGCTGCCAAACTCTTCTACGAGATGAAGGCTGGTTTTGAGAAGCTGAAGCAGGACATTTCCAAGGCAGAGAAGGCTTCGATACCTCTAGCACCAGAAGATCCTCTAGAAAAGGATTTGTTTTAATAGTTGTATGCTACATCGGCCTTTCAAACATTTGAACACAATGTTGGCCTTTGCTTTCTAAATGATCTCCTTTCACATTCCAATGGTGCAATAATTATCGCATCATGTTTTACTGTAATTTAGAACCGAATGCTTCAGGACTATTGATGAGTCCAGAAAATTTTAGACATTCATAGGCTCAGGTCCCCACGAGCTGCCATCATTATTTGAACTACCGTGCCGCCATAGTATTAAATAAGGTGTGCTTCTCACACAGTGGGCCCATCCTTCATCATGACCTAGGGTTACTGTATCGTCGTAGTCTTTAATAGGGTAATTGATTCATTTTTCATATTCCGAGGCGTTGCTGACTCAGCTGGGAAACAGAAGAGTCTCCTCTGAGTCCTATATAAATCCCTTTTTTTTGCTATTTTTATTCTTTATCTGAGCTTCTGTGATTGACAAAAATGTCATCTTCAGTGAGTCCTCACAACTCTTTTCATTTCACTTTGACCATTTTTGATCCGTATTAGCTCTGGTCTTCCAAGCTTGAATTGTGCATTGTGCTATAGAAATGGTTCCCAAGGAATTCACTGAAAAGTCCCCTGATTCGCCTGGTATTTCTGAAGACCAATTGTGTAAGCCCTTTCGTTGGAATGAAAACATATTTTCCTTCATTATGTTTGCAGAGGTCATCTCCGGTGGTCCTCCGGCAAAGCGCAACTTTGCACCAATTCTTGTACCAGCAAGTAATGAGTGGTGTGCATCTCTGTTGGTTCTCCGGTGGAGAACTATTTGCCACCATTGTTTCAGCCAGGGCGCAACGAGTGGGTGTGTTTATTCCTTACACACAATTAGCTTCCTACCCCATGAGCTGTTCTCCCATTTGTTCTTCACATCAGCAACCTTCATGGCTTGAAGTTCATTTGGCATCTTTCCATGTCAAGGGTATAAGCAAGAGCTCTGTTCTGGTCGAGGACGTCGACAACAGCGTCAAGTTTCGTAGCTTTAGGGTTTTTCGTAGGAAAGTTGCTTAGATTTGTGATTGAAAGCTTTCCTCGTTGTAAGCTTTGCTTTAAGCTGCTATCTAAACAGATAAGTTGTAAGCCGCATTTGACTGTTATGAAAGTATGCTTTCCATTTGCTGTTTTGTCTACTATCATAGACTGTAACTTCGCGTATTGACTTGCTATGCGACCAAACAGGCTTTGTACTCCTACTGCCATTAGATATATAGACGTTAGCCGTGTTTCGCTGCTGTCAAGCTAGATAGTCTTTGAATGAGTTGCTTTCTAGACAGATAGGCTTTGGATCACATAGGATCATTATTTTGTTATCGCTGCTATCTCGGCAGATAGGCTTTGGATCTCATAGGATCATGTTTTGTTATCGCTGCTATCTAGGCAGATAGGCTTTGGATCACATAGGATCATGTCTTGTTATCGCTGCTATCTAGGCAGATAGGCTTTGCATTGATTAGCAGGTATGAATAATATGAAAAATTAAGTAAATGGAGCAACAAGGCAATTATTTGATAAAAGGTCTCTCATATGGGAGAGTTATTATCATCAAAGCATCCTCATATGGGAGGAGTATGAAAAAAGATTCCTCATATGGGAGGAAGCAATGCAGAATACATATGAACTAGGAAGCCATAAAACATATGAATTGAAAAGAAAATAAACAAAGCTAAGGATAGTACTTCTTAATCAAGCGCATGTTGATTGGACGTGGAGTTGTTGCAGTCCCATGAAGCCTCTGAGTGGTGCAGTAGTCGCTGTCGAAAACCTCTTTGATCTCGAACGGTCCCTCCCAGTTAGAAGCAAACTTGGGGTGAGCTGCTTCTCGCATACAATGGTCCGAAGCGTGTAAGACTAGATCTCCAACTGGAAAGTCCCGGTATTGGACAGTTTTGTTGTAGGCGCGAGCGATCCTTTCCTTGTACCTCGTGTGAGCTTTCTTGGCCTCTTTACGTTTTTCTTCCAGCATGATGAGATCGTGATCACGTTGATTCTCGTACAAAGTATGAAAGGCTATCCTTGCAGAGTTAACTTTAATCTCAGTCGGGACAACAGCCTCGGCCTCATAGCATAGAAGGAAAGGGGAGACTCCTGTGGGAGTCCTTGGCGATGTGCGATATGCCCACAGAGCCAGACTTAGGGAATTCACCCACTTCTTGTGACCGTCTGCGACCATTTTACTTAGGATCCTCAGCAATGTCTTGTTCGTTGCTTCTGCTTGTCCATTCCCTTATAATATGGTGTGGAGCACACCTGTCTTATGTTGTACTCTGCTAGCTTTGCAGCCACTTGTCGATTTACGAAAGGAGTCCCGTTGTCAGAGAGAATGAAATTGGGAATCCCAAAGCAATATATAATGTTCCCCTGAATGAAATTAACAACCGCCATTGCGTATGCTGTCTTGAGTGGCACCGCTTCCACCCACTTGGTAAGTTGCTCAGTTGCGGTCAGGACGAACTGATTCCCGTGTGAGGCTGGTCGAATAGGGCCAATAAAATCCAAAGCCCACGTGTGGAATGGCCAAGGTGTTCCCAATGCATGCAAGTCTACAGCAGAAGCGTGTACAAGGTTGCCTTTGAACTGACATTCTTTACACCTTTTGACCTTGGTGCGACAGTCTGCTGCCATTGTGGTCCAGAATTAACCAACAGTGAGGAGTTGTCTGCATAATTTCGCGCCTCCTTGGTTCTCCACTTGATGGGACATATCCATTACTTCCTTTGCTTCTTGGCTATCCAAGCATCTGAGCAGATTCATCTCATGACCTCTTCGCTAGATTATGTTTTCCTTTACGACATATCGAGTTGCCTTTCTTTTGAGTTTTTCAGCTTCTTTTCTCTGAGTTGGTTCAATTCCTTCCTTCAACTAGTCAAACAGTGGCTTCCTCCAATCTGTGTCGTCATCGATTGCACCAATTTCTAAGGAATCTTTGACCAATGCACAATTCTCGCAGTTCCCTTGAATGATTGCAACGTATGTTGACATTTCTGGCCAGTGAATCCCATATCTCTGAGCTTTTCTGTAAATGGAAACTTCATTTTCTCCACATGAGTGTTGGTGGATTTTCTCTAATAGTGCCTGCCCTTCCTTCCGTGAGGCGCATTGCATAAGAACTCCTCCTAGTCCCTTAAAATAGATGGAATTATCATACACACAGATACCCTTTGTGGATTCCCAGTTTGTCTTTGCTCGTTCCTTTAGCAATCGCATGCAGTATTGGCCTTCTCCAGTCTTCAGCTTCGACAGGCTCCTCTTCGCATAGCTCTTGTGCTAGAGCTGGTGTTTCTGAATTCGATCAAAACCCTTGCTGGGCACTTGTCAGCGTTGATTTTGGACCCCAAGGTGGCTAAAGCATCTCCGTGTCGGTTGTCAGCCCTAGGAGTATGCTCATACTTGACATTGTGGAATTGCTGCACTAGCTTCTGAACCATAGTCCTGTAAGTCAGTAAGTTGATTTCCTTTAAACCATACTCGCCTGAGGCCTGTTTGACAATGAGCTTCGAATCTCCCATGACCATCAAGTTATTTACTTCCAATGCCTTGGCTGCGAGGAGCCCTGCAATTAGAGCCTCATATTCTGCCTCATTGTTATATGAGCCCTGCAATTAGAGCCTCATATAAAGCAGAAGTGGTGACCCCAATTGAGGTGCGATCATTATACGTGGTGATGTCAACAGGTCCTTCAACTTCTCAAACATGGCTTGATGCTCCTTTTTCCACTTATACATGGCACCTTTCTTGAGAAGATCACCAAAACAGAAGGTCAGCTCCGCGATTGCCGGTACAATTCTTATCAATTACGATAGCTTCCCCAAGAACGTCTTTAAGGTGCTTTGGTTGTGGGGTGCCACCATGCTAGTGATGGCTGAAATCTTCGCAGGATCAGGCTCAATCCCATGGAGGTGGATCACACACCCCAAGAATTTCCCAGAAGTTACCCCAAATGCGCACTTCATTGGATTCATCTTTAGTTGGAAGCTCCTGCACCTTTCGAACACCTTTCGTAAATCTCCCAGATGATCTGCCTCTTCCTTTGACTTGATGACCAAATCATCAACATAGAACTCCACTTCCTGATGCATCATATCATGGAAAAGAGCCATCATGGCACATTGATAAGTTGCACCTGCATTCTTCAATCCAAAGGGCATAACCGTGTAGTTGAAAACCCCAACTGGCGTGATGAACACAGTTTTCCTCGCATCTTCAGGGTCCATATTGATTTGATTATTCCCACCGAATCTGTCCATGAAACTGAACATTCGATGACCTGCAGTAGAGTTGATGAGCAAGTATATCTTTGGTAATGGGAAGTCCTCCTTGGGGCAGAAGCGGTTGAGATCTCTGAAGTCCACGCAGATGCAAAGCTGCCCATTTTTCTTGATAAATGGCACAGTGTTGGCCAACCAAGTAGGGTGATGGTTGGGTTCAATGAACTTTGTGCTCAGCAACTTAACTATTTCCTCTTTGATCTTCATGTTGATCTCTGGCCTGAAACTCCTTGCACTATGCTTTACCGGCTTGAACCCTGGGACAACATCCAAACTATGCATTTTCACTCCTGTATCAAGGCCAGGCATCTCATCGTACTCCCAGGCGAACTTATCGTTGTACTCTGTGAGCAGTTTTAGCAATTTTTCTTCCTCTTCGCCCTTGAGATCTGCACTAAAAAAAGGGCATCTTTTTTTGCTTCAGATGGGCTTAGGAATACTTCCTTTAGCTCTTGCTTCTGTGGCTTTGGTTTATATTTCATTCATTTGTGCGCTTCTTTCAACTTCTCCTCCGGTAGGTCTGGCTTCAGCTTGTCTTCCTCTGGTGCTTGTTCAATTTGATTGATTTGCCCAGGGATATCCCCATGTTGAGGTGGGGGTACCCCCTCGCGCCTTCATATGCGATAGCATTTCTTCCCATTAGAGTAGAAACTTTATATTTCTTTTCCTTTGTTGTCATGCTTCACCACCCTTTTTAGGGTGTACACGTTCTTCTTATGATAAGTAATCTTTGGCACCTCCTCGCACGCAGGCACCTTTTCCTTGGGATCTTCCCTTGTCACCATCACTCCTTCCGGTGACTGATCTTTGATATCCTCCCATAGAGGTAAAGGGGTTGGTTTAAATGGCTCAGGTGTCTGTTCGTCTGCCATTTCGGTGAACCATGCGGCCTCAGTCAGATGCGCTTCATTCAAGTTGAAAGGGTTTGTCGAAACTGGTATCTCAACTACCCTGCCATTCAAAATGGCCTTCATCACCTGGTGGGCTGTCGATGGTACTGCGTCAAAACGATGGATCCACGCCCGAACGATGATCATGTGGTAGGTGGTGTTCGCATCGATGACATAGAATTTGGCAGAACACTTTATCCTTCCTATCTGAAGTCCCAAGAGAATCCATCCCACTGTCATCCTTGAATCGCTTCCGAATCCCATTAACGAAGACGGGCGCCTGTCAATTTTCTTCTCGGGAATTCCTGCTAACTTCAGGGTGTTGAGCGAGACTACATTGACGGCCGCTCCTCCATCAACAAACACCCTTTTAAACTCGACATCATTGATCACTGCTGTGACATACAGGGGCTTCTGATGGCTCGCATCTGTCTTCTTGTCTGATTCAGAAAAGGCCATTATCTTCTCAGTTGAGCGAGAGGCCCTTACAACTCTCCCATTGGAGACAACTATATCCTCCTCAAAGTCTTCTGCCACTCCGAGGATCGCCTTCGTCATCTCCTTGCGGAACTTTTCTGAAAATTTCATTTCATCAAAGAACCTTCTAAAGTCGTGTGATCCCTTCATCCTATCGGCGCGCGAGTCCTCCGTGTCCATGCTATAGTCTTCCTCATCATGGACTTCGGCTACAATAGGTATCCCATATTCTGCGATTTCTTAGAGGTCCATAATCGCGATCATGGCCACCTCCTTGTCTTTTGGCTCTTATTCTGAATGGGCTGGTAGGGGATTGTTGCGCACATCCTGCCTTTGCTCGCTGATGACCAGCTCCCCTTCCTTTATCTTCTTGTTTACCAGCCACTTGAGCTTCTTGCATTCAGCTGTTGGATGCATGACTTTACCGGGGAATTCACACCACTTTGGATCCCTTAGTTTCTCCCTAGTGGGTGCCCTTTCGAGTTGAGGTAGGACCCCATCTTTACGCCACTGTTTGCAGAGATCAATCACCTCCTCAGGGGAGCATGGTAATGGTGGTACATATATGGTCGAACCCTTGTGCTGTTTGTTCGGTGAGACTGTATTGACTTCAGCCTCGCGCCCCCTCTTGTAGTTAAATATGCCAATCCTGAAGGTCGATCCTCCTGGGGACCGTTCAGTGGCATGCTTCTTCCTTTGCCTCTCAACTATAGGCTCTATATTCTTAGTACAATCGATTAACTTCGAAAAGGTAGGCATTTGCAATTTAATCAACATACCCTTGTACTCGTCTCGCATTCCTTGGAGACATATCTCGACGAGCCGGCTTTCAACCACCTCATCTCTGCACTCCAGCAAATTTGCCCTGAACTTTTTGATAAATGCGCGACAAGTGAATCATCTTGACCTTCTCCTCCATCTGGAAAAACTTGGTATAGAACTTTTTGACCATGTCTTCCCATGTCTTTATGGAGCCAGCTTCCAGTGTCCTGCACCCCTTGTATGCGACGTTCCCCAAGGACTTGGGAAACTCGCGTCTCAGTAGGTTAGAATCAACCTCATGTGGCCCCATCATGTCGATGAAGCGCATGACATGCTCCTGAGCATTCCCATTGACATCATCGAACTTCTCCCCCTTGGGAGCTTTGTACCCTGCACGGTTGGGCATCAGGTAAATCTCGCGCGGAATAGGAGGCGCGTTATCAACCTTCGGGATAATAGTGTCCGTGAAGCATTGATTCGCAAGAAGATTGTCCAAGCGCTGCTCCAAGGCCGTCATGCTTGTTGATGCACTTCCTCCCGCAGCAGGAAGAAGGGTTGCAGCTGGGGAAGGCACATATGCAGCACTTGGATTGAGATTATAACCAACATTGTTCATAGCTGCAGGCGGGGAAAGTAGGGGTTGCTCTGGTTGGACATTAGTGGGAACACCTGGTAGCTGAGAAACAGGCGTAACAAGCGATGGTTGAGAAATATGTCCCTGGGCAAGAGATGGCTGGACAATTGTTGGTGGGTTTTGTAAGCTGGAGCTAGGCGGTGTGGGCGTTACCTCTGTCCCCTGGGAAACATCAGTTCCCAGTGCCGGATTCTGAGTAAGAGCTCCCAGAATCGACATGATCTGGGCCATCTGTGCAGATTGAGCCTGGAGAGCCTTCGCCTGGCTCTGAAGGGTTGCATTCAACATCTCCAGGGTCGGAGTAGCGCCAGTTGCTGTGGAATTAGGGCGGGTTTCCTCCCTTGAAGTTGTCTCTATTGAGGAAGATCGGTTGCTGGCATCTTCATCGTGAGACATGGCTGCTTGCTAAAGTCCATTTCACGTCGGGTTCACCAAATTTGGACAGGAAGTTCCTTTGAGGAAGATCCAAGTGTACACCAGTGGTAGAGAATAGGAACACAGGGAGTGTAGGTTGTGAGTAGGGAGAGATCAAGACAATGGTAACTGAGAGAGAGAGAGACAGTATATGGGCAGAGCTTCCGCGTAGGTATATCAGAAGATTGCAGTGAAGGGTTAACGATCCTATATATAGTGGAAATGTGAGCGTTGTAGTGGGTTCATGCACCCATTAATGGCGGCTTAATTACCTCAACCATAACGGCACGTTCGACCGTGTATATAGGGACCGTTACGAACTTCGCCCGTGTATACCAGAACCGTTATGAGGTTGACCGGGTTTATGGGACACGTGGCCATAAATCTCTCAAAGCAGTTACCAAGGGTCGCACGCGGGCTTGGTTGTCGCTAGCGCGCGACAGATCTTACTCTAGCCTCCAAACCACTAAGTCCCTACAAGTCCCGTGTGGAATGATATGCGAGAGGCCCTGTCTCGCATCCCCCATATGGATAAGCATGGGTCATGCTCGTGTAGTACTGGAGCACTACCAGATGTGCTGGATGACTGCCACGTGTAAGCTGACTCACGCGGCTAGAACACACTATCTACACTTGGAAAAATGGGCAGAGAGAGGGAGATCTTCGGAAGAGATTGAAAGTGGAATTGGTGGTGTGATTTCTGGGTTTTCACAGGGGTTTATGTAGGCGGTGTTGAGGAGAGTCCGATCGTAAAACGAGACTTTCCGGGTTGATATTGATTTCGAATCAAGCCACAAAATTGGGTTAAATTGATTCCTTGGTGAGCAAGGATCGGGCTTTAGCGAGTTGGGATTGAATTGGGACGGAATTTGGTGAAGGTGGTGGTGTTTGGAGGCGGTGTCAGAGGTGGTGTTGGAGTCGGAGACGGAGAGGGAGTCGCAGATGGTGAGGGAGAGTAGAGGATGAAGATGACATAAGAGTTGTTACGGTGTGGAATGCGTACGGCTACTGCGGTGGTCTGTCACGTAAAATTAATTTAAACGTTATGTTTTGATCACGTTATAAAGTTACACGACCCGTTACACTTAAACAATTAAATAACTACTAAACTTTTAATACAATAAGAATATATTTTTTTCTAACAAAAATAATATATATATATATATTTAAATAATATAAAAACTGTTTAATAAAACAAAATTACTTTTATAAATCCTAATAACAACCCAAAACATTCACTAAGCTACTAAAAATACCCCTAAAATATCAGGGTATTACATCACATCTCCCTTAAAACAAAACTTCGTCCGCGAAGCTTAAAGTAATTCTCCCAATGCAAGTATGCAGTTCTAATATGCATGTAAATCAAGACATGACGAGTACTTAAATGCACGGTAGTTAATCACGTCTCCCTTAAAAGGAGTGATGTCCCCGTCACTTGGGTCATGGTCGATATGGGTTTCCTGAGTCACTAAAGCAGGTATGATGGTAGTCTCATATCTAGTATAGTTCAAAGGTATAAGGTGTCTCATGTCACTAAGATTCGAGGTCGAGACAGTTACAAGAGGTAATAATTGGTAATTCAAATTTCTAGTAATAAATAACGAGATGAAGGGTAAACGATGATCTAGAATAAACTAGCGTTGGGTGGAAAAGGATGTACCAGTTACTACGTTGACCTGCTCCGCTTGTGTCGGATTAATGACATTGATGGTCCCAGCCTCTCCACGAGTCGTAGATGATTGTCTCATAGTTGTTGGTGCTATTGGAGTTGCTAGTGTTGTTGCTGTTGGAAATATGCCCTAGAGGCAATCTATTTCTTGTGACATGTGTGGATTTACTATTCATTATGTTATCGATATGGAGATATGTTAACATGAATGAAGTCCTTAGAATATAAATGATATATTCTTAAATATCCCTAGTCAATTATATTGATTAACAGGACAATCAACTATAGACTAGTATGGGGTTGGATTGATATGGAGATATCACGATCCAACACATGAGTATGTATTAGGAGTAATGGCATACTAGATTGACCCACAACGAGGAGACTACATTAGATTATGTTAAAGTCACAAGCGCTTCTCGTAGTGCTAATGGTATTGTAATCCTTAGACTTGAAGTCACTAGATACTGTAGTTGTGAAATATCATGCTTTGATATTATCACACGTTACACCGTAAATGGGTAACTATAAAAGTACTTATCGGGCATGATAGGAAGCAAGTTTAGAGATCGTAGTGACGTAGACAGGATTTGTCCCTCCCACATAATGGGAGTAAATATCCATGGGCCACTCGCGGGATGGTGCTTATAGAATGTCTGGCCAGACTCAGATAAATCAATATGGAGATATTGATGTTATCTGCACGGATAAGCATATTCCCAGGATCGAGAAACTATGGATTGGATATACGAGTGTGACTAATGTCTCGTGTCCAATCCGGATATGGAGACAAAGGAATAACACAATACATAAACGTTGGGCACAAGGTTTGTCGGATGACTATTTCTATTAGTTGGGTAGCGTGGATGTCTTGCTAGAGACCGCTCCATGTTAGTACTTGTTACAACCAACTAAGTATAAACCTATGGGGTCACACTCCATATGGATTAGAACGGACATGGGAATTAATTAATATGATTAATTAATTAGAAGGATCAATACGCAACTACTTGCAAACTTAGTAGGAATAATTTGCAAGTTGGACTAATTCTTGTATGGACACAATTAGGATAGGGGCTTTTATGCAGTCAACAAGAAGTTGTTGGACTATATAGGGGACACTCCTAGCTTCCTTCCAAACTAATGCTCATAAGACACTGAGTGGGAGAGAGAAGCAAGGAGAGAGAGAGCAAGGCCTAGGAGGGCCGAACCTCCCATGGTCCGCCCCATACCCCGTCGGCCAAGAAAGAGGGCCAAAACCCCTCTTCTTGTGATTCGTTGCATGATTGTGATCTTCTTCCTCTTCCTCCTTCAATCCTAGCTAGCACAAAGGCTTGAAGGATCCGGATTCAATCCTAGGAGTGGACTATCCGTACATACGTGAACACTATTTCACGTGAGAAGTCACCACAGGAGAACCCAAAGGTATGTAGATACTTTATTCCCTCATTATCGTTATGTAGTCTCTTCCTGTGATCCTTGGTGGAATTTGAGCAGGATTAATTTTATTATTCCGCTGCGTAACCTGCGTCAAAACCCAACAGTTGCTTCAGCGAGACTGCCGCCTTGAGATTGGTTATTGTAGACATTTCCACCTTGCTGGTAGATTTTCTGGTTCCCGCCATACTTGTTACCTCCATTGTTGTTAACTTGAGTTGTTGACCTACATTCGAAACTGCGATGACCCAACTTGCCACAGTTGAAACATGTTACTTTCATTCCTTGTCAATCTTCCCATGGGTGATTATTTCCACAACGATTGCAGTAATAGACACGATTCGCGTCGGGTCCTCCATAGTTGCGATTTCCTTACTGATTGGGAGGGTTTGGGTCGGGACGATAGCTCTTGTCCCGGCTATTGTTATCAGTACTAGGTGTTGTCGGTGCTTCGGGCATCCTCTTTTTCTTTCCTCATTGTTCCCGTCAATCAAATTCTGAGCGTATTGAGCTGCCCCATAAGTATCCATGAGTGTGTCTCGGGTCGCGATCAAGGCCATTCGAAGTTGGAAGTTTAAACCTCCCAGAAACCTCTTGATCTTCTTTGCGTCGGTCGGCACCAGATCCCTTCCAAACCTCATTAACTCCATGTATTTCTGATGATAATCATAAAGGCTGTCACTTCCTTGTTTCATATTCATGAATTCATTGAACTTCCTATATTTGACATGGTAAGGATAG
Source organism: Linanthus parryae (assembly GCA_023055425.1). Taxonomy (NCBI): domain Eukaryota; kingdom Viridiplantae; phylum Streptophyta; class Magnoliopsida; order Ericales; family Polemoniaceae; genus Linanthus; species Linanthus parryae. The sequence continues at coordinate 39,406,739 of JALGPY010000003.1, forward strand.
AAACGTTCTCGTAGGGCTACTTTCAGCTGTTCCCCGCCAAATCCCTACTAAAAAAGAAGTTCTTCTCCCTTGGCTGACCACCAGTCGTCATCCTCTTTCTTGAAGTAGAAGATGGCTACTCCAACACGCTGATCCGCAGAGCATCGTGCAAATACTAGGACTTTTCCGAAGTCCCTGATCCATTTTTCAAGGTAGAGGGGTCATCCTTCCCATAAACAAAGTCCGGGCGGAGTTAGCTGCCTTACTCATAACATTCCCCCGTCCATTGTGGGTATTGTGGAGAATTTGAGTGAGGGCTAGGGTTGCCTGCTGCATATTCTGGAATTCAATGGTGTCCACTGGTGGCTTGTCCGCCTTGACCTTGTTGACCTCCTCGGTTCATTATCGCTGAAAAGAAGAGAGAACAGTCTCAGAATGGTTCTAACCAACGCATCACTCAAAATCTCTAACAGAACTAATCTTAAATAATCTAAAATAATCAACGATATTAAACACAAGTGCTAAGTAATTATCACAATAATATTCTCACATTGAGGCACAACATATATCACATAGCAATCTTCGTCTCCAATGAATATCAAATAACCAACATTAATGCTGCTAGACTATCCCACAACCCCGGCTTGTTTGAGTTTTATTGTCAATTTTAGTTATCCAATATTCATTTTAAATTTTGAAAAGTTATTATTTTTAAAATTTCATCTTCAATTGAAATCGTAGAGTAGTACTAGCATTGGAACCGTCGACTCTGATACCAACTGAAACATCCTTGCTAGCACAACCAAACGAGAATTCAAATGCATTTTTTCCATAAAAACCCGGATAAACCCTCCAACAATAGTTTGAAAGAAATAAAATAACATTTTATAAATTCTTAATAAAATGCTTCCTAGATAACTGAAATACTTCCTAGCTGCCTGATCCTAATCTTCAACTTACATGTACGCGTTCCACCACTTTATTCGTAACCTTCATGTCTTTAAATGGCAAAAGCCGACGCAGTAAAAAATTGTCATTAAAAACTGAGTAAGCATATACCACAACCCGTAAAATAGAGTTTTGGCTAAAAGACTGAATCACAATATATCTGAAGTAACTTCACATTTAATCATTAATTGAGCTGAGGCATATTAGAGCTCACCGGGTAACGAATTCCCATAGAGAGGTCAAGATGCAATAATATCATCACACATGTACCTCTTGGGATATCACAGTCCATCCCAATTCACCCAGAGCGTTTATAGGTAGCCCGACACTACCCCGCTCATCACATAGCTAAAGGACCTTAAGTGTCGACACCCCTATACTGTTGTGACCCACACTAGCATAGACAATACTCTATAGCTTTCGCAATAAAGAACCCCCCGCTACCTCACTCATCGGTGCATATTGGCCACAACGGGGGAAGTATATAACCTTTAAGGATTAAACCCGAGGAGGTTCGCGTCCTAGCGCCGCCGGCCGTAGCCTTCACACACATCCTGTGTACATCACCCCATATCAATTATCGTTCATTAACATATCACATGATCATTGTAGTAACCACAAGTAACGACATACTTTTCAAAGATATATTTGCAAGAAAAATTTTAAAGTTCAAGACTTAAAACAGTTGTACGATACGCAAGTAACACACGCCAAACACATTTTGATAGTTGAAGGTGTTGTGCATATAAACTTACTTGAAAAGAGAGAGCTTGTCACACGAAAGATAGCACGCAACTACTCGTAGTACGGGTCCTCAACGAACTCGCCTCCTACGAACTCTGAATCCATAATATCGAGTATTCCTAGTTAATATTCTACTATCACAACAATATTGCACACCGAGTCCTATATGCAATGCCTACAATTCCTTATTTATTTTCCCCAAATTTTGCTAGAGTAAAAATACGACTTTATTATACAATATACGATTTATAAAAGCTAAAGTTAATTATTATAAAAACATACTATACTATAATTAAACTTATAAGGTAATCTAAAATTTTCTTAATATATTATTATTTTAGAATAAAGAAAATTACTTAATATTTAATAAAAAATTATTTTACAAATACTTTCTTAAGAGTATGAATATAAAACACTTAATTAAGTAGTAACAAAATATAAGGTTGGTGGAGAACTAACTTTTCGGAAAGGTACAGCCACATTCCCCCAAAATGACAAGCTAGGTAGTCTTTATATAGTTAATAATTCTTAATTAACTATATAATTTCCCGAATACTATTCTTGTCCATACACGGATTAGTCCACCTTGTAAAATTAGTCATACTAACTTTGCTTGTGGTTTTGTTTAGATCCTCTTGATTGATTAGTCTTACTAACTAATGCCCATATCTAGTTAATCCATATGGTGTGTGACCCCATAGGTTTCTACTTAGTTGGTAGTAGCTATTACTAACATAGAGCGGTGTCTAGCAACACATCTATGTCACCCAACTAATAGAAATAGTCAGTGATCCGGCAAACCTTGTGCCCAATGTTACCGTATTGTATTATCCCTTTGTCTCCATGTCCGGATTGGACACGAGACATAATTGTCACACTCGTATTTTCAATCTATAGTTTCTCGATCATGAGAATATGCTTATCCATGCAGATAACATCAATATTCTATATTGATTTATCTGAGTCTGACCAGACATTCTGTAAGCACCATCCCTCGAGTGGCTCGTAGATATTTACTTTCATTAGGCGGTGTTGAGGAGAGTCCGATTGGAAAGCGGAGACTTTCCGAGTTAATTTTGATTTCGAATGAAGCCACAAAATTGAGTGCAATCGATTTCTTGATGAGCAAGGATCGGGCTTCAGCGAGTTGGGATTGGATTGGGATGAAATTTGGTGAAGGTGGTGGTGTTTGGAGGTGGTGTTGGAGTCGGAGACAGAGAGCGAGTCGGAAATAGTGAGGGAGAGTTGAGGAAGAAGATGACATAAGAGTTGTTACAGTGTGGCACTTGTACGACTACTGCGGTGGTCCGTCACGTAAATTTAATTTCAACGTTATTTTTTGGTCACGTTATAAAGTTACACGACCCGTTACACTTAACAATTAAATAACTACTAAACTTTTAATAAAATAAGAAATATATTTTTTTTCTAACAAAATATAATATATATAAATAATATAAAAACTATTTAATAAAATGAAGTTACTTTTATAAATCCTAATAACAACCAAAAACATTCACTAAGCTACTAAAAATACCCCCAAAATATCGGGGTATTACAAATAAGTAAAATATGATTTATGACAAAGTAGATATGTGTAGTTTGGAAACATTTAACCCGTACTTACAGATGCATCATCAAATATCCTGACTCAAAGCCCATATGACAACAATGATTATAGTAGTTATTCAAATATTTGTAAATACACAATTAATATTAATTGAAGATCAAGATTTTACTTACGACAAGGAAGACAAGAACTAATACATAACATCTCACAAGACAATTTTGACCATCAGTCCAGAGAGTAGTACTAGCTTTCGGTCGGGGCCTAGCTACGTCACGAATTCATAGAAAACCCGTAGACCGGGTTTTGATGCCCGCGGCCGCAGCTCAGACGTCCGAAGATAGAAATTACCATACGAGGGTCTAGAGGTAAACATGGATCAATAACCGATCAAGTATCTAAAGACTACATGAGTCATTCCATATTCACATGTTCTATATATAAACATATACATGAACCGACATTTGACATTCCATGATTTATGTATTTCATATTCATAGACTTATGTATTCTAGCATTCATCAATTAAAAAATTAAGCATTCACATACTTACGTGACAGCCTGCCTAGTGTTCTGATCAGCGATGCTGATTCTCTAATCTCTACAAACAAGTTGTTATGGTGGCCCACCATTTGTATCTCGGATGATGGCCGCCAAAGAGAGCGCAAAAGATCTAGAAGCAGTTCTAGGGTAAAATTTCAATCATATTTGAGACAGACCAACAAGCACTGATGGAATAAAGAGGCATAATAGTTGGTAACTGAGTTCGGTATAAAACTCTCTAAACCACAACTTGGTTGATCTTCAGGAGGTCTGGGGCGAGGGAGGGATAAAGCCTAGTGGTGGGTAAATCTGTTACGAAGACGACAATAGATACATTTGGTCAGGAGCAGAGCCAGGAAACTGAACGGATCAAAACACTATGTTAAGCAACCAAAATTACAAGAGCACTAATGCAAAATTCAAAATTAACCTTGGACACTTTTACAGTTTTAACAAGGGCACTTGTGAATAAGTATATGCAAAATAGAGATAAAATTGTATCTTTTTAAAAATTGAGTCCCAGGGTTGGCACTTGGCCCTGCCCCTGCGTCTGGTCACAATGCCATTCGTGTAACACATTAACTTTCACTTAGTTGGACGCAAATACTCCTTATTTCGTATGATTTGTGGGATTGAATCTCTAATGTCATCCTACTGCGTGCTAAGATAGCCATGTATGCATCCAAAGTACATTATTCTCGATGCAGAACTAGGACTTGTGACTTGTAGGTAATACCTCGCTATCTGCTACAACAAGAAAATAACTGAGACAAATCCATAGTTACAAAATGAAACCATACATCCACTTCTCAATCAGATTACACTGGGTGAGAAAACATGCTCACTAGATTAGACTTTCTTGTTAGCCAAAGCAGACTGATGATTCCGAATCACCACCATCCTCATCCGTAGCAGGAGCAGCCTCTTCTCTGGCCACCGTAATGCTCGACGCCGACGACGCAACCTTCTCCGACGTCACATCCCCTCCCCGTGACATCACCGCCTTCCTCCTGTTTCTATTCCTCCGCCACCTTCTCAGCGATTCCGCCACTTCCCTTTCCTCTCTTCTTCTACCCTCGTCTTCTTTCGCTTCCTCCACCGTCAACTCCCGTTCGATACTTGGAAATAGCAATGGCTTGAAACAACAACCAAGTACAATAAGGAGGATCACATACACGTACAACGACGTCCACACGTAAAATGTCCATTTCCAGCTATGAACGATTTCTTTCCTCCACGGGAGCTGAGAGTTCATGATGATCTCAGATTCGTACATCTGTGGTACGAACGTGGTCCCCGCCCTCGGGACTAGTGATATTCTGATGGATTCTGTTCTTGGGTACCCTTCCTTGTGCTTCAACATAGGGATCACTATCGTCTGTGTCTCTGCCGTTAGGCCTAGTAACAAAGGGATGCCCATGAAGAGGGTCCGCATGAGTCGGATAGGGAAGCTCCGGAATTGCAACATGCATGGTTGGCTTGATCTTGCTATTACTTCTCCTTTGGTGGATATGAGATCTGCACTCAACTGGTCATGAAAAACTATTAGCTATTAGTAACAACTTGGTGAAAGAAGCATAGTATCACCGTGAGTCGATCAAAGCATTGTGATATCAATTCTGCAAATCAATCTACAACATTGCTGATGCTGATGAACAAAAAAGTCCCTACTTTTCGAAATCAATTACAACATTGGGACTGAGCACCGTACAAAAAGGTACCCACAAAAGAGTTATAACATCAGCCTCTAAGACCACATCAAGGGCGGATGCAGGATTACGCGTGGTGAATAACTTCTACTGTGAGAAAATCTAATGAATAAACCTAAGAAGTTGGGATTCGTTTGTTTTTTGGCTTAGATATGAGGGATTGATGGTAGTCAGATTAGTAGTACTTGAATTGACAATAATGTTGAGATCAGTAGTACTGAAATTGACAGTAATGCAGTGAGTACGAGTCAGGATTTATTTAATGACTATATGTAAGATTGTGATGTAGTAAATGACAAATTTGCCCTTAGTTGAATAATATATTTACTAGAGAATTTCTGAGATATTATGAAATAAAACATCCCATAATTTTTTTAAAACTAAATAACTAGGAAGGCAAATAAAATCCGCTCAAAAAAGACAAAAAAAAAAAAAAGCACAAATCCATGAGTGGAGCAAAGTTCAGTCAACAGAATGCCAAAATCGGTAATGAAGTGGGCGGCCGGATTGGAGGGTAAAATCAGTAATGAAGGAAAGATTGTTGATACCTCAGTATACTTGAATAAGCCCACATTTGAAGTCTTAGCTGTAGGGCATGCTTACCTAAAATTAAGCTAACTTCTCCACTAAACAAAGGCCTTACACTGTTTGGGCTTATGAATTCCATCCTGGGTTCAGAAGCCCAAAGCCCAAAAACAACAAACGCGCTCTGAAGGTTACTATGACGGGCAAAGTAAATTTAATTCACAAAACACACAGCGAAAAAGCGAAATTGCACCTTTACAAGATTAATTGGGGGGGGGGGGATATAGTCCCCACACCTTCCCATAAGGATCCACCCATGGCACACGTCATTCCGGTCCAACCATTCCGGCCCAACCGCATATTGAGAAACCAGCCCAGGCCAGGAGTCAAAACCCTCTCTAGGAATCAAAATCTTCATCTAGTAGTCCCAAGCTGCTATGTTAACATTTTTACAGGATATGAAGGTTCAGCAAACTCTAATGCCTCCACGATGAATTGAGCTTGTTCGCTCAAATCGTCAACTTTAGAAGATGGCATAAAGCCCTTGAATGGTGTAACCTTTATGGCTTTGATACAAGATAGCCAACTATACCCGTGTATATAGGGAATGAACATTGACAAATGGGTTTATAATTGTGTATCCTAACTTGGAGAAGGTAGGTAATCCCATTATGCGATTAGGTGTCAATACAATGCTCCAATTAAACCCGCACATTAGGCATTATCACTTGACACCACGAGGAATATGCAACGTCGGTTAGAAGATAAAAACATCCTATAACTTATGGACGAAATATTTATAAGCTCATTCATACTACTAGGTTTCTAAAATTAGCCTTCTGGAACTTGCATTTGTGGTGTACTGTAATAAAATGCAAAATTTTGATGATTGTATGAACAAATGCAACAAAATTTGCTAAATCAACTACACTATAATTCTAAATAACAACCAGGTCAATAGTAACTACCCGTAACAGTAAATTGAGTCTTTTAAGCCAATTGATAAGGTCTCTAAATTAGAAATAAACATAGGCATTGAGAAACTTAAACCAAAAACTAGTAAAACAAAGAAAATTCAGACGAGCATCGATAAGGAGAATTACCTGAAATACCCCTAGTTCTCTGTTATAATCGGATTCAGGCAACAAAAGAACCAAAGAAACAGAGAAGGTATGCCCAACCGGCACACCCATATTCCGCTTCAAAAAACACCCTTCACGCCCACCGCCGCCACCAATGCCGCCGCAACCGCCGCCAAAAGAAAGAGTAGCCTGAGGGTGAGCATTGGTGTAATCGAAGTGAAGCCTCTCTCTAACAAACACAGGCTCTTCAACCCACATCTTCACCAACCCAACCCCCAAAACGATCGCCACCACCATCACCATCGTCAGAACCATGCAGACATACAGAGCACCCAAAATCCCTAACCCTATCTTTTTCAGCAGTGCGCCGCCACCGTTGGCGACGGCGGCAGGGGCGGCGGCGACGGCGGACTCGACGCCGTCTTTGGCCTCGGTGACCTGGTGGTAGGACTCGGTGGTGACTGATAGGAGAGAGGAGAAGGGAGAGAGGAGGGATGATAAGAAGTTGTAGGTCATTTCTGATTGGAATGACAGGAGCTTCGTGAACCATATTGAAGGGTTTGGGAATGGGATCATATTGTAGTTTTTTTGGTCATAGTCGTCGTCTTCAGTTTCATCATCCATGTAGGGTGATTCTGGTGGTGGAAGTGGTGGGAGATTGGTGGTGGCGATGGAGGAGGAGAAGCGGTGGCGTGGTCGTTTGAGTGGAGTTGCCATGTTTGGAGAGGTTTTAGAGAGAGGAGAGAGAAACAAGGGAGGGACTGAAGAGGAGGAGAAATATGCCAAATTGGGTAAAGGGGTGTTACACCTGTTGGCTTGCATGAGGAGTAGTAGAGTATATTGGATGGCATGGCATTGTCTCGAGGTGACACGAGTCTTGGGTCAAACACATACCACTATTTCATTAAACAATGACGAAATGCAAGTTTTAGAGCTTTCCTTAAAAAATAAATATGCAAATGGTTGCTATTTCATGAGGTCCGGGGTTCCAACACGCATGTGATGCAATTCTAAAAAATAGGGACACAATTTATACAAGGGTAAAAGACATTATCCACCCTCCAATTATGGGGAAAAGACATTTTGCCCTCTGATTTATGAAAAAAGACTTTTTGCACCCCTGTCAGAGTTAGAAAATAATGGATGACTAACAGAGGAGTAGGAAGACAAAAATAACCCTAAAGTGTTGAAAAATTACCCCACTATAAATACATTTCCTCCTTCTTTTGCTAACCCTAACAACCTTCTTCCTTCCCCTCTCTCTTCATCCTTCTCTCTCTCCCCCTCTTCCTCGCCGCCTCCTCTGTCCGGATCCACAAGCCAACGTCTTCTCCTCTCGATCTTCTCCTCTGTCCGGATCCCTCTCTGCCCAGAAACATACACCCACACCCACGAACCCCTCTCGATCAGCTCTCCTTCGTTCCCAATCGACCCATTAATCTCTCACACCCGTTTCGATTCGCTGAGTCGTCTTGCTCTCGCGTCTCAGTCATGAAGTCATGTCCGCCTTTGAATCTCCCTAATTGCAGTCATTGTCTGTGGGGACTGTAAATTGATTAAGAGCCCTCTTCATCTTCTTCGTGATTGCGGTGGATCTGGGCATCAACAGGTGTCAGAGCAAGGTTGCCATGGTGACATTTTAGGGTTCCTCAACCAATTTCTTTCATTTGGGATCGAAATTCAGTGAGATGAAAGGGAAATGGGTATTACTCTAATTGCAAGCTTGTGAGGCCAGCAATGGAGTCTGCGGCTTCAATTCGACCGATCCAGAGAAGCAATTCGTCTATTACCCACCTCACAACAAACAAAACTCGCAGCAGCCATGGATTTGTCGACATGGATCCAATCGATTCGGGGTTTTGTGTATCACTTTTGTGTTCATGTGCGTTCTTGGGTTCGTAGCGATATCCCTTCCTTTGCTTTTTCTTCCTTCGTTTCTCCTTCCTCTTTGCTGGTTTCGGTCAGATCTGTTATGTTCTTCTACTAATCTGAGTCAAATCACTTGTAAAAATGATAACAGGGTAGGTTTCATCTTGCTACGACATGTTTATGCATCATCATGATACTGTACTCGATATTTCTCAACATGTCAATTTTAGCGTTAAGTAGAATTTATGTAAATTTCTACTCTCAAAGCTCCTTGATGGTGAAACTGTTCATATGATTGCACGAAATGATAAGCCGGTGTTGACAATAGTACGAATTTCAGGGGACAAACATCTTGTGGGTTTGGAAACGAACGCAATTTTGTGGAGAAGGCTGAAAATTTTCATTCTTTCATGTGGTTCTAGGCTCCTCTAGTTCCTGGTAACTGGTTTACTGCAGTGATGGTGGCGACGGTGATGGTGTTGGTGGTGGTCAAGAACATCAAGAACAGGATGAAACAAAAAAGGTGTTACTTGTCCATAATTTGTAAGGGTAAAATGGTCACAAAAAGTCAGTTTGCACCCCTCCACTAACGGATTGTAACAGAAGGGTGGTATCTGTCCACCCTCCATCCGTTAACAAGGGTGCAAAAAGTATTTTTCCATAAATCAGGGGGCAAAATGTCTTTTCCCCATAGTCGGAGGGTGGAAAATGTCTTTTACCCTTTATACAATCATCATTAAGAAGCTAGTTTTGAGCATTTCTAATAGGTTATGCAAATTATTAATTTTTAAAGAAAAATTATAAAAAAATTGTAAAATATTGGGCTCAATAAGAAAGTCATTTTGATAGACAAAACACAAAATACGCATCATGTTTGTCAAAATTGACGATGAATTTTTGCTTACTAACTCGAGATGCTCTTAGCAGCCATATCGGCGACCTAGTTTGCTGTTCTTGTGATCCCACCAATCTTTCACCTCTTTGCACTTCCAGCAAATTATGCACATCCTCCATAATGATATTCAATTGAACTCCATCATTTCTTTTCCCTCGAGCAACCTCAGCTACAACTTGATAGTTAAGTTTAATGACAATGGGTAGCAGTAGAAACACTCCTCCCTTTACCAGCTGCTGCAATAAATTGTGCTCTCCAAGTACTGGCTTTATCAAGAACAACTAGTGGATGTAACTTTTCTTCTTGAAACATATAATTGTTCCTCCCTACCCAGATACACCATGCTGAGAAGATCACCTTTTCAAGACAGTCAGCTGCACATTTACCTTCTCTAATGTCTTGTGTGATGTTCTCACACCATTCTCCTCTTGAAGCTCTTCTCTTCTTAGAAGTCATGCACCAAACCAAACTGGTAGGGTCCAGTCACATCTAAACAACACATGAGCTTCATCTTTCACAGTCAGCATTGCAAATCACACACCTTCCAACATTACCTCTGTCTCTCTTTTTAAGATTTGCATTACAAGGCAAGGACTCTCCACAATATATATATATATATATATATATATATTATAAACTTGGGGAAACATTCAATTTTCATACAATCTTCTTATCACCACTATCTACATGACTACGACCATGCTTTATAAGGAAATTCTTCTTTCTCCTCTACTTCTGTAACAATAGTCTTTGTGCAGCTCTATACATAGACTTGACATTATATTCTGTTAGGAATAGATGCCCTAGAGGCAATCTTATTTAGTATGAACATTATTTTGGCTAGAATAATCATTGTATTATTTATGGAGATATTTAATATAATGAAGTCCTTAGATTACAGTGTGTTGTTTATCTTAAATATCCCTAGTCAATTATATTGATTAATATGACGATCAACTATAAACTAGTATGTGGGTAGATTGATATGGAGATATCAAGTCTAGCACATGGGTATGCATTAGGAGTAATGGCATACTGAATTGACCCATCAACGAGAAGGCTACATACAAGTTATGTAAGAGTCACAAACGCTTCTTCTTGTGACAATGGTATTGTGGTCCTTAGACTAGAAGTCACTAGATACGCTAGTCGTGGAATATTGTGTTTTGGGGTCGTCAAACACTACTGACTGGGTAGTTATAAAGGCGCTAATGGGACACAATAGGAAGCAAACTTAGAGATGGTAGTGATGTAGATATGATTTGTCCCTCCCACATAACGGGAGCAAATATCCGCGGCCACTCGAGGGTTAGTGCTTATGGAATGTCTGACCAGACCCAGATAAATTTATATAGGATATTGGTGTTATCTTCATGGATAAGACTTTTCCCAGGATCGAGAAACTATGGATTGGATATACTAGTGTGACTTGTATATCTCGTGCCAATCCGGATATGAAGACAAAGGGAAATACAATACGGTAACATTGGTCATAAGTTTTGTCGGATTACTAACTATTTCTATTAGTTGGGTGGTATTGATGCGTTGCTAGACACCGCTCTATATTAGTAATTGTTACTACCAACTAAGTAGAAACCTATGGGGTCACTCACCCTATGGATTAAACCGGACTTTGAGATTAATTAATATGATTAATTAAATAGAATGATCAATACGCAACCACATGCAAACTTATTAGCACTAATTTGCAAGGTAGACTAATCCGTTTATGGACATTATTAGTATTGGGACCATTATGTAGTTAATAAAGAGTTATTACTATATAAGGGCACTCCTAGCTTATTTTATCACAATATTGGATCATTATTGAGTGAGAGAACAAAAGCAAGGAGATAGCAAGACAAGGAGGCCGAAACCCCCCGTCCGCCCCTCCCTTGCCGTCTGCCTCGAGAGGCGCGACCTCTTGGGTGTCCCATTTGCGTGATCTTCTTCTTCATCCTTCTTCCCGAGCAAGCACAAAGACGTGTGAAGGACCCAGAGTAATCCTAGGTGTGGATATTCATAGAGACGTGGACGCTATTCTACGTGAAGTCACGCATTCAAACAAACAAGATACACAATGAATTTTACCCTTACCATCGTTATGATGTCTAGTCCTGTGATCCTTGGAGGGTCTTAAACGGAGTTAATTATTGTTTATTCCGCTGCGTAATCCATATCAAAACCCTATAGTGGTATTAAATCCATAGGTCATAGTGCATAACGTGGTTTATATGTTACTTTACTGTCAAGTTTTAAACTGTAATTATGATTTATCGCGTAAAACTAAAATTGGCACAATGATGCAACCTGAATTAGATTGAGAAAAGAATGAGCTAATTTTACATATGATGTGAAGATTAGTGAATTTGAATCACATATGATGTGAAATTTTGGATCTTGAAAAATAGGGTTTGGGCACCAATTGGGAAAATGGGTTTTCTCAATTTGGAAACAAGAAAACAAGGAAGGAAGAGGAAGGAAACAAGTTAGGGCCGAAACCCTAGTCGTCCACCCGCCTTCCTTGCTCGGCAAGCAAGGCCACGACCAAGGGCCGGGCTGGCCTAGATGGTGGCTTGGCTGCATGGGCTAGGTCCGACCGGCCCAAGGCCTTGTGGCGGTCCTTTTAGGGTTCGGCCAAAGGGTTTGGTGGGCCTCTTGGACCGTTTTGACCCTAGTACATCCAAAATTCAACTAAAATTGACCAAGCTCATTAAAATTGAATTTTATCTGTGTTATGTTCTTATTGCATGGTGATTGGATATGGCCTTAGATGTGCATGTTGTGAATACTTAATTTTGTAGTTTGGTTTTATTGTAATAATTAAATAGGTTTTACGGAATGCCAGCCGGTTTCCCCTCAACTTGTGAGGTCTTTCTATTTAGTATAGGTGTTAACTAGTATTACATAGTTAGATGATAGCCAAGACATGGAGAAGAAGCTTAAAGATATAAAGAACCACAAGATGCCGACATTCCACAAGCTAAGGCGCATGGATTAAAAGATGGAGGCACATGGAGATGAGCTTGCTATATTTTTAGGGCTTATAGATATTCTCATTGGCTTGGGAATATATTAGTTTTAGGATGCCATATCCACATCACGTTATTTATTGTTTGTGGATGTTTATTTATTGTCTTGTTATTTATTGTTGTTGTGTGGTTGATGCATGAAAATTGGTAACAAGATAATACAACCCGGATCTTTTATTTTGGGATTTCCCAACCCAAATAAGTAGATCAGTTGATATGGATCAACAAAATAATTAAAAATAAATGGAAAACCCCTCAAACTTAAATATTGCATTTTTGCCTACTCGTTACTTAACACTCGTCATAATCATGATTTATCAAGATCGGGATTGCCAAAGCAAGACGACTTGGTTCATCATGATGTGACGTGACGACACAAGCTAGTAATATGCGATTGTTGAAGTAAGAGGTTGGACGCAACTAGGCTACTTCAATAGGATTGAAAGCCTAGAAGCAAACACTTGAGATTATCTATGGGATAGATAAAGAAGGAGTTATTTTCCCAATTGAACCAAGAATTGCATGGGATGCAACTGGAATTGTTCGTACCTAAATAATTAATTTTGGGTGATTTGCCAAAGCAAGCTCAAAAGAATTGAAATATAGATTTTGGCCCACTAGAAAATATAATGATAATTTCTGCATTAATATGGAGGATTGTTAATATGAGAAAAATTGTGAGAACTATGTTAAATAATATAGACATTATTAAATGTAGTCATTTGTTCACAAAATACCAAAACTAGTATATTCCTCTATAGTTGTAGATTTCCAATTGCAAAATAAACATCGACAATTGTGAAAATCCTAGACTGACACAGAAACATGAAAATTTATTCTCAATCTTGGAAAGTTGTATACAGTAGAGCAGAAAGGTTTCTTCTCCACCAACTGCCAATGTCACTAAAGCCTAGTAGAAGGAACATCAAAGAATGGTTCTTTGGATGTGACTTGCCTTATGTCAGCTGCCATGAACTCTGAGCTTTAGAAGCAAGATGAGATAATGGAGGTGTATGATATGATCATACATTGAAGTAAGTTCTTTCAAAGAGCGAGCTAGACATGAAAAGGTTTTAAGTACCACTGGATTTGTTCAAATGATATATCATACATTCAAGTAAGCTCTTTCAAAGAGTGAGCTAGACATGAAAAGGTTTTAAATACCACGAGATTTGTTCAAGAGCAATTTACTCAATATGATTGAGAATAGCTGAACAAAGCACCAATGAGGGCAAAGGCAAGACCATATGGATGGTTAAAAGGGAGGACACAAATGGTTTTCCCAGACCCCAAAAGGTAATAGCAAGTTTGTTTCTAAAGTCAAAGAAATTGCCTTAAAACCCAAAGGTAGTAAAGTGGAAGAGAAACTGCCCAAAGTATCTGGAAGATAAAAGGCTTGGAATAGTGATTCCACCACCTTTTTGTTATAGATATCAATTTAACTATCTCTTCATCTTGGGTATTGGATATTGGATGTGGATCTCACATTTGTCGGAATGTGCAGGATCTAAAGAGAAGTAGAAGATTGGTTAAAGGGGAGATACACCTGCGCGTTGGTAATGGATAAAAGGTTGTTGCATTGGCCGTGGGCGTGTAAGATCTATCTTTGCTTTCAGGATTAGTTTTCAGAATTAGACAATTGCTATTTTGTGCATGCAATGAGCAGAAACATTATTTCTATTTCTTGTTTGGACGAGAAAGATTTTACTATTTCAATAAAAGACAAGTGTATCTCCATTTATTTTGATAGTATGTATTATTGTAGTGCACAATTGTCTAACGGATTATATATCATTGATCTAAGTAATCCTGTCTATAACATAAATACCAAGAGGATTAAAACTAATGGTTTAAGTCCTACTTATCTATGGCACGGTCGTTTAGGCCATATAAATGAGAAACACATATCTAGACTCCATAATGATGAATTTCTATACTCAGTTGTTTATGAATCATATGAGACATGTGAGTCTTGCTTATTAGGAAAAATGACAAAGTCCCATTTCAAGAAGAATTGAGAGAGGACTAGTGAGCAATTGGCTCTCGTGCATAGTGATGTATGTGGGCATTTTCCACGCCTGCCAGAGGAGGTTATCTTTATTTCATTACAATTACTGATGATTTCAGTAGATATTGATTTGTGTACCTTATAAAGGCCAAATCTGAATCCTTTGAAAAGTTAAAAGAATTCAATAATGAAGTAGAGAAGCAACTTGGCAAAAGTATGAAGGCTCTACGATCGGATCGTGTAGGAGAATACTTGAGCCAAGAGTTTGTTGACTATCTTAGAGAGTTTGGGATTTTGTCCCAACTCACTCCACCCGGAATGCCACAGTGGAATGGCGTGTCCGAGAGGAGGAATCTAACTCTGTTGGACATGGTTCGATCTATGATGTGTCAAAATGATCTTCCATTATCATTTTGTGGGCATACTCTATTATGTACAACTTTCACCCTTAACCGTGTTCCATCCAAATCTGTCATGAAGACTCCATATGATATGTGGAGTTGGATGCGTACCACAGTGTCTTTCATGAGGATTTGGAGCTGCTATGTCTATGTAAAGCGTTTACAAACAGACAAGATCGGGCCCAAGCCAGATAAGTGTAAGTTTGTGGGATACCGTAAGGAAACGAAGGTATATTAGTTCTACAATCCACTTGAGAACAAATTGTTTGTTGCTCGGACGATGTGTTTCTTGAAAGAGAGTATGTCTCTAAAGAAGCCAGTGGGAGGACAATAAAACTTGAAGAAGTTCAAGAACCACAAACAACTTATCCTACTATGGAACATGAGCAGGAACCGCAAGATGTTGTGGATCAACCTGTTCAAATAACACAAGAGCTTCGTAGGTTAAGTAGAGTACGCCAGGAACTAGAGAGGTACGGGCTTCTCGTTACAGAGCCTGATGACGCGTTGCTCATAGATGATGAGCCTACTACATATGGAGAGGCCATGAAAGTGCCGGACTCTCGAAAGTGGCTTGAGTCCATGAGATCCGAAATGGAGTCCATGTATACCAACAAAGTATGAACTTTGGTGGAACCACCCGAAGGGGCTAGGCCCATTGGGTGCAAGTGGGTCTTCAAGAAGAAGACCGACATAGATGGCAATGTGATTTCCTATAAGGGCCGATTGGTTGCAAATAATCATGATTATGAGATTTGGCAAATGGATGTCAAAACAACGTTTCCATATGGAAACCTCCTTGAGGATGTGTACATGAAAAAGCTAGAGGGTTTTGAGGATCCAGAGCATGCCCATAAAGTGTGTAAGTTGCAGCGATCCATTTATGAGTTGAAGCAAGCTTGTAAGAGTTGGAATCTGCGTTTTGATGACACAGTCACGCTTCATCAAGAATGAAGATGAACCTTGTGTCTACAAGAAGGTTAGTGGGAGCTTTGTTGTGTTTCTGGTCTTGTATGTGGATGACATACTACTCATTGGAACCGACATTCCTACCTTGCAATCCGTTAAAGATTGGTTAAGGAAGTGTTTATAAACGAACGACATAGGGTATGCAGCTTATATACTTGGTATCAAGATAAATAGGGATAGATATAGGAAGCTGCTCGGCCTAAGTCAAAGTACATATATAGACAATGTGTTGAAACGGTTCAACATGCAAGATTCCAAGAAGAGATTCTTGCCCATGTCGCATGGAATCACGCTTTCGAAGGCTGGTTGTCCTTCCAATGAGATTGAGAAGGAAAGCATGAGTAGGGTTCCCTATTCTTCGGCCATATGATCAATCATGTACGCCATGTTGTGTTTTAGACCAGATGTGTCATACGCGCTGAGTATGGCAAGCAGATATCAGTCCAATCCGGGTGAGAGTCATTGGATTGCTGTAAAGAACATCCATAAGTACTTGAGAAGAACTAAGGATGCGTTCTTGATATATGGAGGTGAGGAAGATCTGCGTGTAAGGGGTTACACAAACTCGAGCTTCCAAACCGACATAGATGATTTCAGATCGCAGTTGGGATTCATGTTTTGGCTGAATGGAGGAGCTGTGAGCTGGAAAAGTTCCAATCAAGAGAAGATTGTTGATTTTACAACTGAGGCTGAATACATTGTTACAAATGGCGCAGCAAAGGGGGCTGTTTGGATTAGGAAGTTCATTACTGAGCTTGGTGTCGTTCATAGTATTGTGGATCCAGTAGAGTTGTATTGTGACAACACTGGGGCGATCGCCCAATCCAAGGAACCTAGGTCACACCATAAATCCAAACACGTATTTAGGATGTTCCATCTTATTCGAGAGATTGTCGATCGAGGAGATGTGTGGATATACAAGATTCCTAGAGATGAGAATCTGTCAGATCCACTCACGAAGCTGCTTGTTCAGCGCAAGCATGAAGGACACACTAGATCTATTGGCATACGAGATGCACCAGATTAGCTCTAGTGCAAGTGGGAGACTGTTATGACTAGATTCCCTAGAGGCAATCTTATTTAGTATGAACCTTATTTTGGCTAGAATAATCATTGTATTATTTATGGAGATATTTAATATAATGAAGTCCATAGATTACAATGTATTGTTTATCTTAAATATCCCTAGTCAATTATATTGATTAATAGGACGATCAACTATAGACTAGTATGTGGGTAGATTGATATGGAGATATCAAGTCTAGCACATGGGTATGCATTAGGAGTAATGGCATGTATGAACCCATTAATGAGAAGGCTACATACAAGTTATGTAAGAGTCACAAGCGCTTCTTGTTATGACAATGGTATTGTGGTCCTCAGACTTGAACTCACTAGATACTCTACTCGTGGAATATTGTGTTTTGGTATCATCAAACACTACAACATGATTGGGTAGCTATAAAGGCATTAATCGAACACAATAGGAAGCAAGCTTAAAGATGGTAGTGATGTAGATATGATTTTTCACTCCCACATAACTGGAGCAAATATCTGCGGCCACTCGAGGGTTAGTGCTTATGGAATGTGCGGCCAGACTCAGATAAATCAATATAGGATATTGATGTTATCAGCATGGGTAAGAATATTCCCAGGATCGAGAGACTATGGATTGGATATACGAGTGTGACTTGTATATCTCGTGCCAATCCGGATATGGAGACAAAGGAAAAATACAATACAGTAACATTGGTCACAAGATTTGTCGGATTACTGACTATTTCTATTGGATGGGTGGGATTGATGTGTTCTAGACACCGCTCTATGTTAGTAATTGTTACTACCAACTAAGTAGAAACCTATGGGGTCACACACCCTATGGATTATACCGGAATCGGGATTAATTAATATAATTAATTAAATAGAATGATCAATACGCAACCACATGCAAACTGAGTAGGACTAATTTGCAAGGTGGACTTATCCGTGTATGGACGTGATTAGTATTGGGGCCATTATGTAATTAATAAAGAGTTATTACCCCATAAGGGCACTCATAGCTTAACTTTCTCACAATGTTGGATCATTATTGAGTGAGAGAACAAAAGCAAGGAGAGAGCAAGACAAGGAGGCCGAGACCTCCCCCCTCCCTTGCCGTTAACGTCGTGAGGCACCGCCTCTTTGGTGTCCCGTTTGCGTGATCTTATTGTTCCTCCTTCCCTAGCAAGCACAAAGGCGTGAGAAGGATCCAGAGCAATCCTAAGTGTGGATATTCATAGAGACGTGGATGCTATTCTACGTGAAGTCACGAATTCAGGCAAACAAGGTACACAATGAATTTTACCCTTACCATCGTTATGATGTCTAGTCTTGTGATCCTTGGAGGGTCTTGAATGGAGTTAATTATTGTTTATTCCGCTGCGTAATCCGTATCAAAACCCTACATATTCACCATCACTTGACCACATCTATATCTTTCTATCTTCTTGAGAATTGATTGGGACAGACACTTGTAACACTACTTTGAGATCCTCCTTGATTAGCACATTTTCAAGGGCATGCATTCTCCAGATCTTTAGCTGCTCATCGGCATATTCTTGCGCAGTGTCATTTGAGGTAGGTTAGTTACCTTGAGGATCTCAAAGCAGTGTTACAAGTGACATTTGTTCCTTCCTCCAAAATTGATATTGTCTTCAATAAACTATTCCATTCTGCAGCTGGACCATTCAATATCTTGGCGTTCCAAAAATCACTTGTAGGAAAGTATAACCTTTTAAAAACTCTAACTGTAACAACCCGGGATCTCGGTTCAGGGTTAAAGAGACAATCAACAACCAAAAGTAGAAATATACTATTAAGATTACATTTTGTTTAATGTACATTACAAAATCTCGATAATAAGTACAATTTAATACATAACATTTGTGATCTACTAAGTGATTTAATTTAAGCTAAACTTCTTCGTCTCGTTCCAGCGTTCCCATCCCCCACTTTGATTGATGACCTGCGGTTTTAAAATGGCAAAAGCCGACGCAGTTTTGAAGAAATTGATCAGTAAAAACTGAGTAAGTACACACTACGACATGTAAAGCAACGAGTGGCACGGAAGCATGAGTTGAAAAAAAAAAAGATTTAAACAGCAAAACTATCATGTTGGAGAATTTGGATCAACTTGAAGTAACTGAGTAACAAAAACCTCTCAATTTAATGACATTGAGAAACCACGAGTAGTTGGTAAAATATCCAGAGTACACAAGTTCATTTGAACTCATAACGATAGAAGTTCATGAGTAGCCAACATTTACAATTCATTTCAATCGATTAGGGCATATCAAGAGCCACAAACAACATTAATAAGTAGATATTTTTTTAATTTCGACTTCAATCAACAGTTTAATTTAGCTGAGGCGTGTCAAGAGCCACCAGCAGGATCGATGTAAACAGAGGGATCACGAAATAATCACTAAGGGTTCCTTCTAGGGTCTATCAAACCCTATTTCACCCGAGCGTTAAGGGAGCCCATACGTCAACCCCGCTCATAACATTAGCTAAAAGGCCTTAAGTGTCGACACCCCTATACCGTAGTGACCCTTACAAGTATAAGTAGCACTCTATAGCTCTATAAACCCTTGGCCTCAATAACTTGGTACATTTTGGCTCATCGGGGGCGGATTTTTGAACATTGACGTTCTATCCAATAATAAGAAGCATTGCTTCAATGGTCTTAGCCATAATAGTATGGAGGATCGCTTGACGCCTCCCAATAATAACAGTACTCTGTACATCGTCCTAAGTCTATTAGAGGTATTTTATTTCTTCTCTTTCACATAACCAGAATCATAATATCAAAATTTCACAAGTAATTTTCGAGAGTTCTCAAAGGAGATGAATAAAATAGCTTAACAACTTTTGAGTGGAAAACATGCATTCTCATACTATTTCATATAACAAACATTCATTTGAAACATCAAACACATACGCATATATTGATATGAAAAGGTCGTACATATGTACTTACCTCTGAGCCATGAAAGGCGCAAAGCAATGCTAGCAATCCTACAACGCTCGTCTCCGAGTCTCACAATAAACGCAGCAACACGAAAACGTACGTCTACTTCGAACGATCCTTAATAACGGCTGGATATACACAATTAAAGTATACAAACTATTAGCACATATCCTCTATATGAGGTTTTATGCAAGAATGCCATGGAATGCGGGTCGTGCAAGGTAAATGACTAAACGCCCCTCATATTCCAAAACTGTCTAGTTGCCCGGTCCCCAAATTATAAGCATATTGGCCCAGAAGCATGTAAGAATGACTCTAAACTCTCCCATATGTACTTAGCATCGAAATCTACTACTTTCAATAATTTGCACTTAGGCCCCTAAAGTTTAGTAAAACTGCAAAAAGACCCAAACATTTGACTTGGTCAACACTAGCCCAGAATTTTATACGAGTACTCCAAATACGCATACAAGACATGCTGACAAACTCCAAGTTATTAAACGAAACCCAATTCAAATCTAAGTGAAATTACTATTTTGCCCCTCCTATACAGTTCAGTCAAACTAGGGTTTCCGAAAAGTCAAACTTGGTCAAACTTGATATTTAGACTCAGAATATGAATACGAACAAGTTTCGTGAAGAACGCTAAGGCCAAAAATGTCATTTAGAATGTCGAATTCAAAAGTCAAAAATAGAGGAAAAATCGACTCAACTAGTCAACTTTAGAGTTGATTTGTGATCAATTGAGGGGGATACTTGGAAATATAAGAATAGGGTTTTGGAGACGGTAGTTCAAGGATTCCAGAACATATTTGAACTCCTAAAAACTCCAAGTATTCAAAGAAATATCGCTAGCCAAAGTTGGATGAAAATTACGATTCAATACATAGAAAAATTTGATAGTGCTTCACGAGTTCAAACTAGCAACTTTAGGCTCGTTTTGTGAGAAATACGTTATAAATTTGAAGATGACCCAGAGACGATGAATTGAAGTATTATACACCAGCTTTACACAGGAGAAAACAGATCAAAATTTCATTAACTTTTGAAGAAGATACAGGGGTTAGAAAATGGGTGTTTCACCATAGCATCCTATACTTAGAAAAATTTTGAGCCCTCACAGCCAAGAACACAGCGAGTACCACACTCACTGGTCATGTTCAAGCCCGATTTCAGGGGTGGTAAAGACCGAATTGGAAGAAGAAATTAACATCAAACTTGTAGCCAACATACCCAGGAGTACATAGGAAGAAACCGCGCATTATTTGGTCAAGAATTGAGGGAGTTACAGGCCGACGAACAGGGCAGGTTTTCAAACCGTAAAACTCAACATGCACGAATCAAACCCGTATAATTTGTTGTTACAGTCGTGTTTAGGTGATCTAAATGTGTTCTAGACGTGATTAGGAGCATGCTCATGCTATCAATCGATCAAAACAAGCAAGGAAAAGGGACTGTACCAAGCTCTGCGGATTCCGGCGGCCATGGCGGATTACGGCGACCCACAGCTTGGTTCCGGCACTTCAACGCGCTTCCCGTTGATTTCTGGGTTTTCTAGGGCACTCCAACACGTCCTGAGAGCATGGGGTCACTGCTGGAAGGAGGGAAAAAGCCAAGAACAGCAGGGGGTGCCGCGGTGGCGACGACTTCGCGACGGTTTCAACCCAGAATCCGGCGAACCTTATAACCGACGACCCACGATGAAAAACCCACACCCCTGCGTTCGTGATCCTCCCAGCAACATGAAGAGACAATTTAATTGATTTGAAACTCAATATATTGGACGAATTTGAGACCGAAAGATTCTAGGGTTCGTACCGTTCTTCGTCGAATTCGACCTCGATACGCAACCATTCGAGAAAATGATTGGGGGCTTTTGGTCCTCGTGTCGAGGGCTTCCACCAGTAGCAGCAGAATCGTGAAAGGCGTGGTGGAGGTGGTGGCTGTGTTGGTGGTGGTGGTTGTATGGTGGAGAAGAAGATGAAGTTGATGAAGATGATGTAGATGATGGTAAAGTCTCTCTCTCTTCCTCTCTTTCTCTCTCAGCAGATGGTGAAGTGGGAGGGGAGAGTAGAGCTTCCACCTAGCACTTGAGGTGCTAGAATGAGGTTGCCAAGTGGTACACATGCCTAGGGGGTAAAAGTGTAGTTTTTCAAACTTTTGATAAACTAGAATTAGAGCTTCTATTTACTTTCAGATAATTGCACAACCACCCCGAACATCTCTAGTGCTCCAAAATCACTATAACGACTCCCAAATATTGCAAACACTCTGAAGTTCCAACTTTAAAGCCGTGACAAAATATTTACAAAATCGCCCCCAAAGTCTTGATATTGCACTAAGAGTTCTCTCGAAAATTAGGGGTGTTACAGTCTACCCACCTTAAAAGAATCTTCGTCCCCGAAGATCTCCTACTATACTTACCCACATACACAAAATATAGCACAGTGACTCAGTCTATTTGACTTAGTCAGACAAGTACCTAAACCGCTCTCGTCGAATGTTATGCTCTCAGATGGTGGCCTCCTTAGCTGGTCAGTTAGCAACACATTAACGGAAAGAAATTCCTCATTCTCACTCTCCACACGACGAGGTTTATTATGAATCTATATTACTATCCAGCCTAGACTTTCATCACAATAGGGTTTCGTATATGACTAGTACAAGTAAAAGTTCGAAACAAGAGTTTAAAAGTTCAATAACATCATACAAGTTCTCAATTTTAGAAACGACTCACAAATTTGCTAGAATTATACATGTAATACCCCGTATTTAAGTAAGGTGTTATTTGGTCATTTCGAAAAAATGTGTGAAAATATTGAGAAATTAGTATTTCAAACTTATCAATGACTTTTCTTAATTTTAAAGTATAATTGTGTTATTTGACATCAATGATGATATAAATTTTTAATTTGGGGTTATTTTATAGTTTTTGAAACTTGGATGATACTATACGAAACTTATGTGTATACTTGAGATATACTTGTAGTTTTCTAAAAATTTGATTTTAACATTTATATACAAAGTGGTGTATTTTAAATATTCAAGAAATTTTATTATTTATGAAAATTAACTTATATGTGTGAGCTATTAATTGGAAATTATCTTTTCACCCCTCAACCTTTTTTTTTCCACAAAGAAACCTCTCATTTATCAATCTTATATTTCTACCCCAACTAGCAATTCAACTTTTACAAATACATGTCAATCCTCTTTTTATTGTTATTCCAATTTCCACCCCAAATAATTTGTTGGGAGACTTGTAATAGCACTTCAGTCCTCCCTCCATCAACATCTATATTAACCCCATCCATCAACTCATGTAATTGATACTTTCACCCAAGTACTCTCACCAATATTTTGGTCAATACCAATAAAATAATGTCTCTTCATGACTACTCATTACATAAACACACACACACACACACACACACATCCCTCAATAATTCACTACTACCTACCATCTTGTATGTTAATCTTCTTGTGGAATTATTCACCACCAACCCCCACCATCAACCTCATTTCATCCACCCTCATTTCATTTCACTTTCTCTCTTCAAGAATACTTAAATACTCTCTCATCTCTCTCCAAAAACTCCATTCCCATTTTTGGAGGAAGACCTTCACAAAACACCATCAAATCTTCATTTTCTAGCCTCCCAAATATGAAAAACTTGATTCCAAGCTACGTATAACCATGGATGGGAGTTATTCTACCATTCTACTCATGGATTGATGGCCAATTTCACTCATTTCCTCACAATCTTTCTTGAATATTGGGGTAACATTTCTTCTAGTCTTCAATACATTCATGCATGTCCATCTTTTGCTTTGATTGATGAAATTTCATCTTAGTTTTCTTCATCTCCATGCTTGATTCTTCATTTCCATGGTTAGATCATGTGATTGACTCCAAAATTTTGACTATTTCATGAAACTCACACTAAAACACATATGCACTTTGTAAAAATCTTGGTATTTGCACTTGCATGTCAAGAAAATTTTGATCATTTGTGTCAAGAGCATGTAAAAGTCTTAATTAATGCCTAAAATGATGTAATTTGGGTGAAAATCAAGTCTCTATAAGTTGCATGTGTCATATAATTGATTTGATCATGTTTTAAGTGCTCTAGGTGAAAATTGCACATTTTTACAATCTGACCAGTTTGTGAAAAACGTATATTATCTATAAATTTTGTCTCTGTAGAATTTTTAAATCATTCATATTATGAAACTAGACTCATAGAGGGTCATTTTGAAAACAAATTCAACTCCATAGCATTTTCGGTTAGGGAGATATGCTCATTCTAAGTTGCAAGTTTTCTGAAACTCTGTTTTTGGACAAGTTTTACCATTTTTGTTAAAAATCTCATTTCCAGAAACCTATGGCCCCAAATATTTCTTTTGATGAAACTAGACACATAAGGGATTCGTTCTGGAGAATATGGGCATTTTTCCTATTCTTCAAGTAGTAGTAATTGTTCTTCAAAGTTGAAACTTTCTTCCAAACTTCTCTCTGCATAGCAGTCATTGTTATTTTTGTAACTTGAGTTTTATAATAGCTATGCATGATTTTCTTGATGTTTCTGAAAGTAGACACATATAGGTTCATCATACGTTAATTTCAATATTTTAGGAGATGATTTTATATGGTAAATATGGCTCCAAAGTCAGAGCTACAATTCTGTCCAGAATTGTAGTTTCACATTTTTTAGAAAACTTGAATTTTTGAACTTCTAGATGTTTTGTTGGACTTATTTTGATAATTAAACATCATTATATGTGCATTAGTGACATTTAGGACTATGTGACATGTAGTTTTTCATTTTTATTATAAATGTGTAAATTGGTTATAACGAGTACGTCATACGTGTGATTGTAGACATCGACCTCGTAGGAGAGAGCGGTTGTCGTCAGAGTGCTAGAATTAGTTTCTTGCTTTTAATTGTGCTTCATCTCAGTGGTAAGTACATATGTACGACCTTTTCATATCAAAATGTGCGTATGTGTTTGATGTTTCAAATGAATGCTTGTTATATGAAAATAAGTATGAGAATGCATGTTTTCCACTCGAAAGCTGTTAAACTATTTTATTCATCTCATTTGAAAACTCTCCGAAATTACTTGTGAAATTTTGATATTCTGATTCTGGTTATGTGAAAGAGAAGAAATAAAATACCTCTAATAGACTTAGGACGATGTACAGAGTACGGTTATTAATGGGAGGCGTCAAGCGATCCTCCATTTTCTTATGGCTAAGACCATTGAAGCAATGCTTCTTATTATTGGATAGAACGTTAATGTTCATAAATCCGCCCCCGATGAGCCAAAATGTATCAAGATATTGAGGCCAAGGGGTTTATAGTGCTATAGAGTGCTACTTATACTTGTAAGGGTCACTACGGTATAGGGGTGTCGACACTTAAGGCCTTTTAGCTAATGTTATGAGCGGGGTTGACGAATGGGCTCCCTTAACGCTCGGGTGAAATAGGGTTTGATAGACCCTAGAAGGAACCCTTAGTGATTATTTCGTGATCCCTCTGTCTACATCGATCCTGCTGGTGGCTCTTGACACGCCTCAGCTAAATTAAACTGTTGATTGAAGTCGAAATTAAAAATTGACTACTCTATTGATGTTGTTTCTGGCTCTTGATTGCCTAATCTAATGAAATGAATTGAAAAGCATATGCTACTCGTGAATTAATATCGTTATCAACTCAAATGGACTTGTTTACTCTGGAGATCTCACTGAATACTTATGATTTCTGAAAGTTCTTAAACTGAGAGGTTTTGTTATTCGGTTACTTTCAGTTGTTCCAAAATCCCCAACATGTTACTATTATTGTTTTAAATCTTCTGTTTTGTTTCAACTCATGCTTTCGTGCCACTCGTTGCTTTACATGTCGTAGTATGTATTTACTCAGTTTTTACTGATCATTCTCTTCAAAACTGCGTCGGCTGTTGCTATTTTAAAACCGCATGTCATCAATCAAGGTTGGGGAATGGGAACGCGCACCGAGACGAAGACGTTTAGTTTAAGTCAGATCACTTAGTAGATCACACACGATTTGTTTTAGATTGTACTTAATATCGAAATTTTGATATGTACTTTAACCGAAATGTAAATTTAATAGTTAATAATCTACTTTTGGTTATCGATTGTCGCGTTAACCCTGAACCGAGATCCCGGGCTGTTTCAATACAAATATCGAAACTTTTAGACAAATACTTTTATCAAGACTAATATGTCGTTTTGCTTAACTCGTCCGAGTTAAAAATGTTGTCTTACCTGTAGAGGATTAGATAAACCAATCACCTAAAGTGTTCCACGCATACGAGGGGAAAAGAACACTATGTGTCGTCACACAACGTGTCTCTCCATCACAACTCGAATGTGTTTCAAATGTTCCAACTTAGTCTACACAGCGGGTACAACTTATGGTACCGGCGTACTAAGAGTTGCGACAGCGGACTGATAAACAAAGTGGTACATATCACTTGACATTTGGTAGCTCGACATCCCAATAATTTTAGAAAACCATTTTTGTTTAAAAATATAATTTATTGTTTAAAATTTCTAATTTGGAAATGACGGGGTCATATAACTCAAAATGTATCAAAACAAAATATAATATTAAAAGTCACGCTCCTAGGTATAATATGAATGGTCTCATGGCCTTCTAAATCAAAGCGTCGTTACTCTCCCGTTGACAAATTAACATAGAAACATAAAGATTCATAGATACGTATCACACAACTATAGTAAGCATCTCGATATAAATAAGCAAGGGCATAAGTACTAACCATGCAAATAAGCAAGTAAAGTTTGTACGATTCACATCTCAAATAGCCGTTAATATTTAATCAACAAATATGCTACAAATCAATATTAATGACAGGTAAGCACCCCAACTCCCGGCGGCTTATTTACATTGTTATTACCAAATTGGGTTATCCTAATCAATTTTAAAATTTTAAAAACGTGTTATCTTTATTATTCCCTACTAATGGAAATCGAAAAGTCACTTTAACCGGAGAACCGATGCTCTGATACCAGCTGTAACAACCCGGGATCTCGGTTCAGGGTTAAAGAGACAATCAACAACCAAAAGTAGAAATATACTATTAAGATTACATTTTGTTTAATGTACATTACACAATCTCAATAATAAGTACAATTTAATAAATAACATTTGTGATCTACTAAGTGATTTAATTTAAGCTAAACTTCTTCGTCTCGTTCCAGCGTTCCCATCCCCCACTTTGATTGATGACCTGCGGTTTTAAAATGGCAAAAGCCGACGCAGTTTTGAAGAAATTGATCAGTAAAAACTGAGTAAGTACACACTACGACATGTAAAGCAACGAGTGGCACGGAAGCATGAGTTGAAAAAAAAAAGATTTAAACAGCAAAACTATCATGTTGGAGAATTTGGATCAACTTGAAGTAACTGAGTAACAAAAACCTCTCAATTTAATGACATTGAGAAACCACGAGTAGTTGGTAAAATATCCAGAGTACACAAGTTCATTTGAACTCATAACGATAGAAGTTCATGAGTAGCCAACATTTACAATTCATTTCAATCGATTAGGGCATATCAAGAGCCACAAACAACATTAATAAGTAGATATTTTTTTAATTTCGACTTCAATCAACAGTTTAATTTAGCTGAGGCGTGTCAAGAGCCACCAGCAGGATCGATGTAAACAGAGGGATCACGAAATAATCACTAAGGGTTCCTTCTAGGGTCTATCAAACCCTATTTCACCCGAGCGTTAAGGGAGCCCATACGTCAACCCCGCTCATAACATTAGCTAAAAGGCCTTAAGTGTCAACACCCCTATACCGTAGTGACCCTTACAAGTATAAGTAGCACTCTATAGCTCTATAAACCCTTGGCCTCAATAACTTGGTACATTTTGGCTCATCGGGGGCGGATTTTTGAACATTGACGTTCTATCCAATAATAAGAAGCATTGCTTCAATGGTCTTAGCTATAATAGTATGGAGGATCGCTTGACGCCTCCCAATAATAACAGTACTCTGTACATCGTCCTAAGTCTATTAGAGGTATTTTATTTCTTCTCTTTCACATAACCAGAATCATAATATCAAAATTTCACAAGTAATTTTCGAGAGTTCTCAAAGGAGATGAATAAAATAGCTTAACAACTTTTGAGTGGAAAACATGCATTCTCATACTATTTCATATAACAAACATTCATTTGAAACATCAAACACATACGCATATTTTGATATGAAAAGGTCGTACATATGTACTTACCTCTGAGCCATGAAAGGCGCAAAGCAATGCTAGCAATCCTACAACGCTCGTCTCCGAGTCTCACAATAAACGCAGCAACACGAAAACGTACGTCTACTTCGAATGATCCTTAATAACGGCTGGATATACACAATTAAAGTATACAAACTATTAGCACATATCCTCTATATGAGGTTTTATGCAAGAATGCCATGGAATGCGGGTCGTGCAAGGTAAATGACTAAAACGCCCCTCATATTCCAAAACTGTCTAGTTGCCCGATCCCCAAATTATAAGCATATTGGCCCAAAAACATGTAAGAATGACTCTAAACTCTCCCATATGTACTTAGCATCGAAATCTACTACTTTCAATAATTTGCACTTAGACCCCTAAAGTTTAGTAAAACTGCAAAAAGACCCAAATATTTGACTTGGTCAACACTAGCCCAGAATTTTATACGAGTACTCGAAATACGCATACAAGACATGCTGACGAACTCCAAGTTATTAAACGAAACCCAATTCAAATCTAAGTGAAATTACTATTTTGCCCCTCCTATACAGTTCAGTCAAACTAGGGTTTCCGAAAAGTCAAACTTGGTCAAACTTGATATTTAGACTCAGAATATGAATACGAACAAGTTTCGTGAAGAACGCTAAGGCCAAAAATGTCATTTAGAATGTCGAATTCAAAAGTCAAAAATAGAGGAAAAATCGACTCAACTATTCAACTTTAGAGTTGATTTGTGATCAATTGAGGGGGATTCTTGGAAATATAAGAATAGGGTTTTGGAGACGGTAGTTCAAGGATTCCAGAACATATTTGAACTCCTAAAAACTCCAAGTATTCAAAGAAATATCGCTAGCCAAAGTTGGATGAAAATTACGATTCAATACTTAGAAAAATTCGATAGTGCTTCACGAGTTCAAACTAGCAACTTTAGGCTCGTTTTGTGAGAAATACGTTATAAATTTGAAGATGACCCAGAGACGATGAATTGAAGTATTATACACCAGCTTTACACAGGAGAAAACAGATCTAAATTTCATTAAGTTTTGACGAAGATTCAGGGGTTAGAAAATGGGTGTTTTACCATAGCATCCTATACTTAGAAAAATTTTGAGCCCTCACAGCCAAGAACACAGCGAGTACCACACTCACTGGTCATGTTCAAGCCCGATTTCAGGGGTGGTAAAGACCGAATTGGAAGAAGAAATTAACACCAAACTTGTAGCCAACATACCCAGGAGTACATAGGAAGAAACCGCGCATTATTTGGTCAAGAATTGAGGGAGTTACAGGCTGACGAACAGGGCAGGTTTTCAAACCGTAAAACTCAACATGCACGAATCAAACCCGTATAATTTGTTGTCACAGTCGTGTTTAGGTGATCTAAATGTGTTCTAGACGTGATTAGGAGCATGCTCATGCTTTCAATCGATCAAAACAAGCAAGGAAAAGGGACTGTACCAAGCTCTGCGGATTCCGGCGGCCATGGCGGATTCCGGCGACCCACAGCTTGGTTCCGGCACTTCAACGCGCTTCCCGTTGATTTCTGGGTTTTCTAGGGCACTCCAACACGTCCTGAGAGCATGGGGTCACTGCTGGAAGGAGGGAAAAAGCCAAGAACAGCAGGGGGTGCCGCGGTGGCGACGGCTTCGCGACGGTTTCAACCCAGAATCCGGCGAACCTTATAACCGACGACCCACGATGAAAAACCCACACCCCTGCGTTCGTGATCCTCCCAGCAACATGAAGAGACAATTTAATTGATTTGAAACTCAATATATTGGACGAATTAGAGACCGAAAGATTCTAGGGTTCGTACCGTTCTTCGTCGAATTCGACCTCGATACGCAACCATTCGAGAAAATGATTGGGGGATTTTGGTCCTCGTGTCGAGGGCTTCCACCAGTAGCAGCAGAATCGTGAAAGGCGTGGTGGAGGTGGTGGCTGTGTTGGTGGTGGTGGTTGTATGGTGGAGAAGAAGATGAAGTTGATGAAGATGATGTAGATGATGGTAAAGTCTCTCTCTCTCTTCCTCTCTTTCTCTCTCAGAAGATGGTGAAGTGGGAGGGGAGAGTAGAGCTTCCACCTAGCACTTGAGGTGCTAGAATGAGGTTGCCAAGTGGTACACATGCATAGGGGGTAAAAGTGTAGTTTTTCAAACTTTAGTGTATAAACTAGAATTAGAGCTTCTATTTACTTTCAGATAATTGCACAACCACCCCGAACATCTCTAGTGCTCCAAAATCATTATAACAACTCCCAAATATTGCATACACTCTGAAGTTCGAACTTTAAAGCCGTGACAAAATATTTACAAAATCGCCCCCAAAGTCTTGATATTGCACTAAGAGTTCTCTCGAAAATTAGGGGTGTTACACTAGCATACAAGGAGTTAGGGTTTTTAGCAATTCTCCACCATTTCTTAGCCACTAAACTCGAGACAGAAATCATAGCTACTTTGATAAACGAACTTGGTGTGAACGAGACCTAAGAAATGGTTGAAATCGTACAATGAAAACCGAGACAGAAAAAGAGTTCACAATGATTGGCACGAAAAAAGTATGCACCAATCAAATTCAATAGACATGTAGTGATCAAGCTCAGCTCGGAATACATGCATCGACATCAATCAGATAGAAAACACTACTAATTTAATGGAAGGATCTTAAGAGACCTAATGAAGGGTGAAATTGTACAATAAAACACAATAATTTGAGCAAAAAACCTTGCGTCCACCAATCAAAATAAAAAACATACATAAATCAAACAAAATTCGATAGAAAAATGTAAAATGCGACATAAGGGTCCTTGATAAGCAGATCTTATGAAACAATAAAAAAATTTGAGAAAAATGTCCAATGAATACATTTCTTCACTGGAGCAGTGTAGAACAGGAAAGCAACCACAAAATTGCCAGGAGGATGTTAGATCTGTTGTCAAACTAACACCAGACACACACGAGAAGTGTCGCCACAGACAGCGTTCTCAAGCTAGGCGACGGAGATTGAAGACAAGGATAAAAGCCTCCAGATGTAATGAAACCCTAAACCACGACACGAATATTTATACTTATCCGCAAGCGTTACTAGATTAACCGCTTATGTCGTTTCATTTTTTCGTGTGTCCATGTCCTGAGTGTGGACACTGGAGGATCTCGAATCCCTCGACGTTCGAGGGATTCTGGATCCTCCGGCCTCCACAGGACACTGACACGACACGGACAAACGAAAAAATAAAACCACACAATCTAATCCTTTTGATTCATTGGTTAAATAAACAGAGCGAGGGATTCCGGATCCTCTAGTATCCATTCCACATAGACATGACACAGACACACGAAAAAAAAAACACGGACAGAATTTGATTCTTTTGAGAACAATCAGACAGATAAAGAATGAAAACTAATTTGCACAAACAAGTTATCTGTACCTGTTATTCTCAAAAGCCGTGCACAAATGAATCAAAATTAAGTAAACATGTATGGATCGAGATAGAAAGCTTAGCTACTTTGATAGACGGACTTGATATGAACGAGACCTAATAAAAGGTTGAAAATGTACAATGAAAATCGAGACAGAAAAAAAGTTCACTATGATTGGAACGAAAAACGTGTGCACCAATTAACTTCAATAGACATGCAGAGATCAAGCAAAGCTCAGAAAACATGCATCGGCATCAATCGGATAGAAAACACTACTAATTTAATGGAATGATCTTAAGTGACCTAATGAAGAGGGATACTGTACAATAAAACACAATAATATGACCAAAAAAACATTCCATCCACCACTCAAACTCAAAAAAACATACCTAGATAAAAAAAACAATTTACAATTGTAAAATGCGACATAAGAGTCCTTGATAAGCAGATCTCATGAAACAATAATAAAACGTGAGAACAAATGTTCAATGAATACTTTTATTAACTGGAGTAATGTAGAATAGAAAAGTTACCACAAAATCCCCGGGAGGATGTTTGATCTGTTGTCAAACTGACAGCAGACGCACTACAGAAGCGCCGCCACACACGGCGTTCTCAAGCTGGGCGGCGGAGATCGAAGACAAGGATACAAGCATCTAGATATAATGAAACCCCAAACCCCCAACACGAATATTTATACTTATCTGCAAGCGTTACTAGATCAATTGCTTATGCCGTTTTTTTTCGTGTGTCCATGTCCTGTCCATGTCGTGTAAAGATCGGATGATCCCGAATCCCTTGACGTTAGAATGATTCTAGATCCTCCGGTCTCCACATGACACAGACCTACTGAAAAAATAAAACGACACAATCTAATTCTTTTGATTCATTGGTTAAATGAACTCAGCGAGGGATTCGAGATCCTCCGGTCTTCACCCGACACAGAAACGACACCGACACACGAAAAAATAAAATGACACAATTTAATTCTTTTGAAAACAATCGAACATATAAAGAATGCACAATAATTTGCAAAAACAAATTATTTACACAAGTCATTCTCAAAAGGCGCGCATAGATAAAGCAAAATTCAGTAAACATGTATGGGACGAGATAGAAAACATAACTACTTTGATAGACGGATTTGGTGTGAACGAGGCCTAAGAAATGGTTGAAAACATACAATGAAAACCGAGACAAAATGAGTTCACAATGATCGGCAAGAAAAAAGTGTGCACCAATCAACTTCAATAGACATGCAGAGATCAAGCGAAGCTCAGAATACATGCATCGTCATCAATCGGATAAAACACACTACTCCTTTAATGGAAGGATCTAAAGAGACTTAATGAAGAGTAAAAAATTACAATAAAACACAATAATATGAGCAAAAATGTTGCGTCCACCAATCAAAAAAAAAAAACATATCTTTTTCTCAAAAAAAAACATACATACATAGTTCAAAATAATTCAATAGACAAATGTAAAATGCAATATAAGGTTCCTTGTTAAGCAGATCTCATGAAACAGTTATAAAATGTGAGAAAAAATTGTTCAATGAATACATTTCTTAATGGAGCAATGTAGAATAGGAAAATTACCACAAAATTGCCGGGAGGATGTTAGATCTGTTGTCAAACTGACACCACACACACCATAGAAGTGCCGCCACAGACGGTGTTCTCAAGCTGGGCGGCGGAGATCGAAGACAAGGATAAAAGCCTCAAGATATAATGAAATCATAAACCCTCCGACGCGAATATAATTAAAGTACTTATCCGCAAGCGTTACTAGATCAATAGCTTATGTCATTTTTTATTTTTTCCTGTGTCCATGTACTGAGTGTGGAGACAGGAGGATCTCGAATACCTCGACGTTAGAGGGATTCCGGATCCTCCGCCCTCCACACGACACAGACAGGACACTGTTTCACGAAAAAACAAAACGACAAAAATCTAACCCTTTTGATTCAATGTTTAAATAAAATGAGCGAGGCATTTGAGATCCTCCGGTCTCCACTCGACAAGGACACGACACGGACACACGAAAAATAAAAGGACACAATTTAATTCTTTTGACAACAATCGGAAAGGTAAAGAATGCACAATAATTTGCACAAAAAAGTTATCTACACCAGTCGTTCTCAAAAGGCAAGCACAAATGAAGCAAAATTAAGTCACATGTATAGATTGAGATAGAAAGCATAGCTAATTTGATAGACAGTCTTGGTGTGAACGAGACCTAAGAAAAGGTTGAAAACGCATAATAAAAATCGAGACAGAAAAAGAGTTCACTATGATTGGCATGAAAAAATGTTTGCACCAATTAACTTCAATAGACATGAGATCAAGCGAAGCTCAGAATACTTGCATCGGCATCAATCGGATAGAAAACACTACTAATTTAATGGAAGGATCTTAAGAGACGCAATGAAGAGTGAAAATGTACAATAAAACACAATAATATGACCAAAAAACATTGGTTCCACCAATCAAACTAAAAAAAATATATAGATAAAAAAAATTCAATAGACAAGTGTAAAATACGATATAAGAGTCCTTGACAAGCAGATCTAATGAAACAGTAATCAAATGTGAGAAAAATGTTCAATGAATACTTTTCTTAACTGGAGCAATGTAGAATAGGAAAGTTATCACAAAATCACTGGGAGGATGTTAGATCTGTTGTCAATCTGACAACAGAAGCACTAGAGAAGCGCCGCCACAGACAGCGTTCTCAATCTGAGCGGCGGAGATCGAAGATAAGGATACAAGCCTCTAGATATAATGAAACCCTAAACCCCCGAAGCGAATATTTATACTTATTCGCAAGTGTTACTAGATCTATTGCTTATGTCGTTCTATTTTTTCGTGTGTCCATGTCTTGTCCATGTCGTGTAAAGACCGGAGGATCTCGAATCCCTCGACGTTAGAATGATTCTAGATCCTCCGGTCTCCACACGACATGGGCACACGAAAAAATAAAACGACACAATCTAATTATTTTGATTAATTGGTTAAATGAACTGAGAGAGGATTCGAGAGCGTACGGTCTCCACCCCACACGGACACGACACCGACACACGAAAAAAATAAAATGACACAATTTAATTCTTGTGACAACAATCGGACATATAAAGAATGCACAATAATTTGCACAAACAAATTATTTACACGAGTCATTCTCAAAAGACGTGCATAGATGAAGCAAAATTCAGAAAACATGTATGGGTCGAGATAGAAACATAGCTACTTTGATAGATGGACTTGGTGTGAACGAGACCTAAGAAATGCTTGAGACGTACAATGAAAATTGAGACAGAAAAAGAGTTCACAATGATTGGCACGAAAAAGTGTGCACCAATCAACTTCAACAGACATGCAGAGATCAAACGAAGCTCAGAATACATGCATCGTCATCAATCGGATAGAAAACACTACTCCTATAATGGAAGGATCTCAAGAGACCTAATGAATAGTGAAAATGTACAATAAAACATAATAATTTGAGAAAAATATTTTGTCCACCAGTCAAAATAAAAGACATTCATAGATCAAACAAAATTCAATAGACAAATGTAAAATGCGACATAAGGTTCCTTGTTAAGCAAATCTCATGAAATAGTAATAAAATGTGAGA
This sequence comes from Linanthus parryae, assembly GCA_023055425.1. NCBI lineage: Eukaryota > Viridiplantae > Streptophyta > Magnoliopsida > Ericales > Polemoniaceae > Linanthus > Linanthus parryae. The sequence goes on from JALGPY010000003.1 coordinate 39,442,358, forward strand.
AAAAGCTGTTCAATGAATACATTTCTTAATTGGAGCAATGTTGAATAGGAAAATTACTACAAAATTGCCGCGAGGATGTTAGATCTAATGTCAAATTGACACCACAAACACCAGAGAATTGCCGCCACATGCGGTGTTTTCAAGCTGGGCGGCGGAGATCGAAGACAATGATAAAAGCCTCTAGATATAATGAAACCCTCAACCCTCCGACGCGGATATTTATACTTATTGATAACTCCATATTTGGAGTTATATTCGTATATGTTTCCATACCGTTTTGCGTGCATTCCGATGCGTTTTGATGGATTTTGGACCATTTATGCTAAAATTGGAGCATGTTGAGTCTTTGCATGTAAATGATGAGTCCGGGAACTTTTTGCGTTAATTTTGACTATATTTTATCACGTTTGATCTTCCGGTATGTTTCTCGTGTTGTGGTTTTCAGGAACCGGGAGCTCGGGACGTGACATTGGAGCAAAAGTGAACTTCGGAAAAGTTGGAGGCTCAAAGGAATGCTCGGGAAGTGAAGACGACGGGAAAAAGAGCAAGAAGATGGATTTTGATGTTGGCTGCCCAGAAGTAATCGTACGATTACATGGAGGTAATCGTACGATTACCCCTTAGCCAAATTTTGAAGCTGCCAAGTAATCGCACGGGTGAACTTGTGAAGTAATCGCACGAAGTAATCGTACGATTACATTAAGGTAACCGTACGATTATCTCTGCTGCCAGGATCGTATTTTTGGGGTTATTTTGCTATTTTGGCATATTTTTTAGGTTGTATAGCCACGAAATGCTTAGGAAACATTGGGGAACGTGATTGGCATCAGAGAACACATTGGGAAACGTGCTTGGAGAGCTTGGAGCTAGGTTGGAGAGCTTGGATCATCCGTTTGGCTTCTAAATCTTCGTTTCTTCTCTAGTTTTTGCTATTTGATCATGAAACATTGTGTATTGATCATGTTTATGAGTAGCTAAACACTTATTTTGGGATATCTCGTAGGAAACTTGGGTTTGAGCACTACATATTGTGATTTATGGATCTTCTTTCATGCATTCATGCTTAATTGATGAAGTTTTGTCTAGTTATGTGTATTTTACACCTTTCATCTATCTTTTCTATTAGTAGACGTATTAATAGGATTGTTTTAGGTTGTGAATGATAGAGGAATCTACGTTCGTTGCCCGGAAACTTGAACTACACACTAGCCGTACCTAGGGTTGAGGAATCTTGCTACTTAGCTAAGAGCAAAGAGTAGAATCAATATCGTAATGCGTGCTTAAACTTGAGTAGGCTAGAGGAATCAGTTATGAGAGTTTAAGCATAGTTATTGGTTGAGACATCTTCAATATAAAATTGCTCGTTTAACTAGAACAAAAACTCATCGTGTTAACAGAACATAAATCCAACGTAGTGTGAAATACCTAGTGATCCGTAGAGATATCCTGATCTTGATCAACCTTGAGAAACAACCAAATCAACTCGTGCTTGTTAATATTGAATTAATTCATCGAATTATTTGAGATACTCGTTATTTTAATTATTAGTAGAATTAGAACACACAACTCAACGCGCTTTGCCCACACGAAGAACAAATTTAGTAGTTAATTTACACGAAGTCTCTTGGGTTCGACAACCCGGATTTCCGGAATATTATCACTACACCGACAACCGTGCACTTGCAGTTGGAGCGTGTCAAGTTTTTGGCGCCGTTGCCGGGGACTTCAGATAAATTAGCTATTATTTTTCTCTTTAGGGATTTACTATTTCAGTTTATATCTGTTACTCACCTGTTTCGTGTCTGTGATTCGGGTTTTCAGGTCTGATTCACTTGGTGCATATCACGTTCTAGAAACGAGCCTTTGCATCCAACACTTGAAGACCCAAAATCCTTATTGCGAGCACAGAGTAGAGACAAGAGGAAAGCAAATTCAGTTCAGATGGACGAGCAAACTAGAGCTGAGTTTGAGAGGTTCCACAAAGGCCTGCAAGATGCGGAAGCAGCTAGAGCTGCAGCTGTAGAGGAGGCTGCAAACAGAGCCGCGGAAGCTGAGCAAATTAGGGCTCAAATAGCTGAGATGCAGGCGATGATTGATCGCATGAACCCTCCAAATCCAAAACAACTTCCTGGTGCGGAGGTAGTTGGCAAAAATAACGGTGGCAATGGGAATAATGGGGGCAATAATCGAAACAATAACGGCCGGAATGCGGTAGAGCAAGTCAACAATGCTGAGGAGGATGAACGTCCTTTTGTGGAATACTTCAGGACTACACCGGAGGGATATCAACCCACTATTGTCAGGCCTCAGATTAATGCCGCACATTTCGAGATTCGCCAACCGTTGATCAACATGGTTAGGGATGAATGCTTATTCATTGGAGCCCCGAGTGATGATCCACATCAACACTTGCTCAATTTCGAGCAGATTACTTCTACCATGTATGACCAGAGAGTTCCAATCGAGACGATAAAGCTCATGCTTTTCCCCTTCTCTTTATCGGGAAAGGCAAAGACATGGCTTATGGAACTTCCAGCAGGCAGCATAGTTACATGGCAGATTGTAGCAGAGAGTTTCTCAGGAAGTATCTTCCACCATCTAAGGTTGCTCAACGGATGGCTGATATAACCAAATTTACACAGCAGGAAGATGATTCTTTGGGAGACACGTGGAGAAAGTTCAACCAGCTCCTTCGCAGATGCCCTACTCACGGAGAGCCATGGTACAAACTTCTGCATTACTTTTATAATGCTTTAGACAGAGAGACTGCTAGTGATTTGGACATGATGGCTCAAGGAAATTTTATGGGAATGGGATTACAGAGATGTTGTGATCTGCTAGATAATGTAGCTAAACGTGAATCCACGAGGTCTGAGACTCGTAGAAACACGAAATTAGATGGGGCATTGGTTAGTAAGATTGAGTCCATGGTGGTGAATTCAGTGGGAGAAATGGTAGCAGACGCAAATCAGGGATATGGGTATGGTATTGAAAACGTGAAATACATGGGTCAACCAAGGCAGCAGCAATGGCCAAAGACCTATCATCCCAACAACCGCAATCACCCCAACTTCAGCTATGCCAATCCGAATAGTGGATTATATGCGCCAGGTCAAAGGCTAAATGTTCCTTACCAAGCTCAGAGACAGGTTCCACAGCAACAGGCTCCACCCCCAGAAGAACATGATACAAATGCGTTGTTGAGGAAACTGTTAGCTAGCAACGATAAGATTGAGAGCAAAATTGTCGCAATGGAAGCCTCGTTAAAGAGCCATGAAACACAAATTGGCCAAATAGCTAATCAGAATACTCGACTTCCACCAGGTATACTACCTTCTAACACAATCACTCCACCTGAGCAATTGAAGGCTATCACTACTCGCAGTGGGACCACTACCCAGGATCCCCCATATCCTACCCATGCGCGAGCTGAGGCGACTAAGGCCACTGAAAAAGCCTTGGATGAAGAGATTCTCGTGCCTACCGTGATTCCCCAATCAAAGGAAACGGTTAGGAATTCGGATGAGAAACAGAAGCCAAAGGAGGAATACAGTGTGCGAGTGCCATACCCGCAGAGATTGAAGAGTCAAGAGGATGCCAAGCATTTCAAGAAGTTTGTGGATATCTTCAAGAAACTGCACATTAATATCCCTTTTGGCGGAGGCCATTTCACAAATGCCAAAATATGCTAAATTTCTCAAGGAACTCCTTTCTAATAGGAGGCGCATGGATGATTTTGAAACCGTGACTCTGAATGAGGAGTGTAGCGCAGTTGTGCAAAAGGCGTTACCAAAGAAGATGAAAGATCCGTGTGGTTTCATTATTCCTGTGACATTGGGTGATGCGTTTCATGGGAGGGCATTATGTGATCTTGGTGCAAGTATCAATTTAATGCCCACATCAGTTTTTGAGAAACTTGGTGTGGGAGATCCTAAGCCTACCAGGATGTGCTTGCAGATGGCTGATCGCACTATAAAACACCCCATGGGTGTTTTAGAGGATGTATTAGTGAGAGTTGAAGGACTCATCTTTCCAGTGGATTTTGTGATCCTAGACATGGAGGCCGACGATGATGTTCTTCTTATTTTGGGCCGCCCATTCCTGGCCACTGGGAGGACTATCATTGATGTGGCCAATGGAGAGCTGACTATGCAGATCAGCGATGAGAAGGTGGCATTCAACGTATTTGAGGCTATGAAGTTTCCCGCATATGCGGTAAGCGAGCAGTGTTTTGGGGTGGAGGCATACACGCCGGACGAAGAGGACGATATTTTATTGGAGCAACTATATGAGGAGCTTGCTCTACTTGATTCCAGCGAGAAAGAGCAAGCATTATATGTTCATTGGCGCCAGCCCCTACCCCTCTTTAATGAGGGAAGCAGGAAGATTCTTACTCCTTCTCTTATTACTGCTCCTGTTTTAGAATTAAAGCCTTTACCTGTTCATTTGAAATATTTGTACTTGGGATCTAATGAGACTTTACCTGTGATTGTGTCTACATGTTTGGACAGGGAACAGGAGGAGCAGCTTCTCAAGGTACTACAGGAGAGAAAGGCAGCTATGGGATTGACCATAGCAGATATCAAGGGGATCAGCCCCACAGTTTGCCAGCACAAGATTCGACTCATGGAAGATAAGAAGCCGGTAGTTCAGTTTCAGCGCCGCCTCAATCCTCACATGCAGGAGGTGGTGAAGAAAGAGGTGCTTAAATGGTTGGAGGCGGGCATCATTTATCCGATTTCTGACAGCACATGGACTAGCCTGGTGCAGTGTGTCCCTAAGAAGGGAGGTATAATTGTGGTGGAAGGGGAAAAAGGTGATCAGATTGCCACTCGTACTGTTACTGGGTGGAGAGTTTGCATGGATTAGCACAAGCTCAATGATGCCACTTTGAAGGATCATTTTCCCCTCCCATTCGTTGATCGGATGCTTGATAGGCTGGCTCGTCATTCACATTATTGCGTTTTGGATGGGTACTCCGGGTACAACCAGATAGCAATTGAGCCAGCTGACCAGGAGAAGACGACATTCACTTGTCCTTATGGGACCTTTGCTTTTAGACGCATGCCTTTTGGGTTATGCAACGCACCTGCCACGTTTCAGAGTATGATGTCGATCTTCTTTGACATGATGGAGCAAAATTTCGAGGTATTTATGGATGAATTCTCGCTCTATGGTGACGGATTCGAAGACTGCCTGCAACAGTTGGCCCGGGTTCTGGATAGATGCATTGACACCAACCTAGTGCTCAACTGGGAGAAGTGTCACTTCATGGTTACTGAGGGTATCGTTTTGGGCCACAAGATCTCCAGCAAAGGTTTAGAGGTGGATAGAGCCAAGATCGAGGTTATTGAGAAACTTCCTTACCCTACCTCTGTCAAAGGGGTAAGGAGTTTCTTGGGACATGCAGGGTTCTATCGGCGCTTCATTAAAGATTTCTCGAAGATCACGAAGCCTTTGTGTGGATTGCTTGAGAAGGATGCAGTCTTTGATTTTAATGCAGAGTGCAAGTCAGCTTTTGATTTGCTCAAGGAAAAGTTGATTAGCGCACCCATCATTGCCACACCAGACTGGACCCTACCATTTGAGCTCATGTGTGATGCTAGTGACTATGCGGTGGGAGCAGTTCTGGGCCAGCGGAAAGATAAGGTAGCTCACGTCATTTATTATGCCAGTCGTACTCTTAATGATGCACAGGTTAATCATGCTACCACGGAGAAAGAGATGTTGGCCATCATATTTGCGTTGGACAAGTTTCGTCCATATCTTGTGGGTTCTCAGGTGACGATTTTCACGGACCATTCAGCCCTCAAGTATCTTCTCACCAAGAAGGACGCCAAGCAAAGATTGATCCGGTGGGTTTTATTGATGCAAGAGTTCGATGTGGTGATCAAAGATAAAAAGGGGGTAGAGAATGTGGTTGCGGACCATTTGTCAAGACTGGAGAACGATAAGAAGGAAGATTTGCCTATTCAAGAGGAGTTTCCAGATGAGCAGCTTATGGTTGTAGTTGTACCTTGGTTTGCTGACTTGGCAAATTTCAAGGCACTAAACATTGTACCCAAGGATATGAGTTACCACCATAGGAAGAAATTCTTTGCAGACGCGCGACAATATTTCAGGGATGATCCTTATCTGTTCAAGCTGGGGGCGGATAATGTATTGCGGAGGTGTGTTGCAGAGCCGGACACGTTAGAGATTCTCAGACACTGCCACGAGTTGAATTGTGGGGGACATTTTGACAAATCACGCACAGTCGCTAAGGTACTTCAGAGCGGTTTCTTTTGGACTACATTGCATAAAGACGCCCATCTATTTGTACATCAATGTGACCGGTGTCAGAGAACCGGCAATATTTCCAACCGGAATGAGATGCCTCAAAATTTCGTGTTGGAGGTGGAGCCGTTTGACTTATGGGGCATAGACTTTATGGGCCCCTTCCCATCTTCACTTGGTAATCTCTATATCCTTTTAGCTGTTGATTATGTGACCTAGTGGGTCGAAGCTCTGGCGTGTCCAAAGAATGATAGTGCTACAGTCGAGAGATTCTTGCGCAAGAATATATTCACAAGGTTTGGAACGCCTAGAGCCATTATTAGCGATGAGGGATCACACTTTGTGAACAAGGTCTTTGCCAATACCTTGAGCAAGTATGGGGTAAAGACACACAAGATCTCATTGGCCTATCATCCACAATCCAATGGACAAGCTGAAGTGTCTAACCGAGAGATAAAGGGGATTCTAGAGAAAACTGTCAATCCAGGACGCAAAGACTGGGCTCTACACTTGGATGATAGTTTATGGGCATACCAGACTGCATACAAGACTCCCTTGGGCATGTCTCCCTACCAACTCATTTTCGGGAAATCGTGCCATCTTCTGGTGGAACTTGAGCACGAGCACTAAAGAAAGTAAATTTGGATGCTAAGCTCTCTGGTGAGCAAAGGAAGCAGGCATTGCTTGAGTTAGAAGAACACATGTTGATGGCATATCAAAGTGCCAAGATCTACAAAGAGAGAACCAAGCAATGGCATGACAAGCATATCATTCCACGAGATTTCAGAGTGGGCCAGAAGGTATTGATATTCAACGCACGCCTGAAATTGTTTCCGGGCAAGATGAAGTCAAGGTGGAGTGGTCCATTTACAATTACAGAGGTTTACCAATGGGGATCGCTCGAGGTAGAAGCTGAGAATGGGAACAGGTTCAAGGTAAATGGACAACGAGCAAAGCCGTACGTGGATGGGAATTTCATTGGGGTGATTGAGAGCCTCAAACCAATTCCCGATCTGAGCTCATCTGAGGTAACTGGGTCGGGCCGTCGACCTTAAATTACAAAGCGCTTGTTGGGAGGCAACCCAACCTATTTACTGCATAGTGTAGATTTCAATACTGTCTTGTTATTTTATTCTGTTCTAACTATTTGAGAGGTGCGAGAGAGTGGATTTAATATTTCCAATGAGTATGTGCAGGAATTCTAGGTGCAACGCCTATTCCGGATCCCCCTTCTCGATGCGCGAGTGAAGAATTGCACGAAAAACGAGAAAGAGAAAACCAAAACGCGTATCGGGACCCGAAATGAAGAAATAGAGGATTGACGCCATTCCTACACTTATTCAACACACGCACCTAGGGAACATCAATTTCCCGGACTCCCCTTCTTGATATACGCAAAGAAGACGTAAAGAAATTGGGAAAGCTGGCACAATGGCACGAATTACGAGGTAAAATTTTGAAGACAGGACTATGAGCTGATTTGAACAGTGCCACAGTATGGGGGTGGTCGAGAGATTTATGTGGATAGGTGGATCGCGTATATCGGAGTCCGGACGAAGAAGTTATGCCAAAAAGGATGTTGAGCAAGTGAAAAGGCGCCAAAAAAGCATCCGGAATTGTCAAACGGGTCTTTGGAATGATCAAAATGAAGAATAAAGGATTCTCCGGACATTGGGAATCTTTTATAACGTAAATGGAGTCTCGAGGTCGAGGATATCCATGACAAAGCAAAGACACGAGCAATAAAGACGAAAAAGGATGCTAAACGGCGTCCAAAAAGCATCCAGAAATGCAAAACGAGCCTTTGGAATCGCGAAATTGAAGAATGAAAGGTTCCCCGGACTTTGGGAAGTTTTCTACATGATGAAGACCCCGCACTCCCCCATCTTGATGAAGGTGATTGCAAAATTTTGAAGAAAGCGACGAATTTGGCACATTTTGGATATTTTTCGCGTAATTGGGCGATAATTGAGAAAAGTCGGGAAAACGCTCCGGGAACGGGACGTTATTTGTGTGAACAAGACATACGTCAAAAAAGGGATCCAAAGGTGCAAAAATCACACTCATCGGAGTTCGGGATCAAAATACGAGGTAAAGGTTATATTTTGGCTAAGAAAAATTTTTCCCTGCACAAAAGTAAAGTAATCGTACGTTTAATTTTGCCTTAGAAATTTTTTGGGGTGGATTTGTTGAGAAAAGTTTCTGATCAGTCGTACGAGGTAATCGTACGAAGTGATCGCACGATTACTTAAAAGTAACCGTACGATTACTTAAGTAATCGCACGATTACTTTAAAGTAATCGCACGATTACCTTAAAGTAATCGTACGATCACTTCCAAGTAATCGTACGATTACTTTTGACTTAGAAAATCTGTTGGGAAGAATCTTTGAAGAAAACTAACTGATCAGTCGTGCGAAGTACGATTACTTTTAAGTAATCGCACGATTACTTCTGAAAAGTTAGAATGACGGGTAAAAACAAGACTTTTCTTTATTCTTTCCAAACCTCCCACCTTCATCTTCTTCTTCTTCTTCTTCTTCTTCTTCTTCTTCTTCTTCTTCTTCTTCTTCTTCTTCTTCTTCTTCTTCTTCTTCTTCTTCTTCTTCTTCTTCTTCTTCTTCTTCTTCTTCTTCTTCTTCTTCTTCTTCTTCTTCTTCTTCTTCTTCTTCTTCTTCTTCTTCTTCTTCTTCTTCTTCTTCTTCTTCTTCTTCTTCTTCTTCTTCTTCTTCTTCTTCTTCTTCTTCTTCTTCTTCTTCTTCTCCTCCTCCACCACAACCACCATCTCCAGCCACCACCACGTCCTACCACCGCCCTCAGCAGCGGCTTCCGACCGCACGCCACATCGCCTTCCACCCTCAACGCCGATTTTCTCCCTCAGCCGCTGTTCCCCCACTCTCTCCCGCGCAGAGGTAGCCCCGTCCGACCTCTCTCTCCCAAAACCACCTCCGACGGAAAATCCGGCGAAATCCGTGGGGGATTGGTGGGTTTTGTGCGCAATTCGAAGCTTTTCATCATTAACTCGTGGTGAGTTGGTTGAATTCGAAGGAATAGGGGCGATTTGGAGGATTGAAGAATCTAGGGTTCTTGGAACAAATCTGAAATTGGGTGCTTTGGGTTGAGATTCAAGCTTGGGTGAAGAAGGAGATATTGACGAGGGCATGACAAGGAGCAAGAAGCACCAGTCAATTGCAAAAGTTGGAAGAAAATTTTCGGCGACCCGAAACGGTCCATCTTGCCGAAATTTCTGAAAATTGTGCCCGTAAGACTTGCTTCGGGCCCGTAGGTACACTCTAAAACTGGCAATTTCAATACTCGAGTCTTAGGCACAAATTGAGTAAAAGCCCATTTTAATTTTTGTTGCGTTTAGTAGCGTGCTTGGGGGCGATTGCTTAGAGTCCTAGGATTACGTGCTTACTTGCTTACGTGCTTAATATCTGTTACGCTTCTTGTCACTGTGCACTTCATTGAATTTTGTCACGTTAATTGCTTTACTTGTTATACTTGCATTTGGTCAAAATGAGCAAACGTGCTAGAACAAGTCGTGATGAGGACCCAGATTATACATTACCCGGGGCGAGTGGGGTGGCAGAACCCGAGAGTGAGTCTGATTCTGATGGGGGTAACCCGGGTGCCAAATGGGTCATCCCGTTATCCCCTGACCTTAGGGTTTTTCATACACCCGTTCCATCCCAATTGCCCCCAGTTCGAAAGGGTCGTAGTGATAAGCCGGATGACAAAAAGCTGGAAATCGATAGGGGCGGGGTCTTTTGCGACTATAGGTTTATTTCGGAGAATGCCCAGGGGTTTTACAAAGGGAACCCTAGGATTAATAGAGGTGTCCACGCCGAGAGAGTATTTCCACTTGAGGGAGTGCCTGAGGACTTGCAAAAGGTCGCGAAGACCGAGAACTTTGCGGGGTGGATGAGGTTAGTGAGAAAGAAAGCCAGTTCTGCACTGACTCGCGAGATTTATGCGAATGCGAGACACACCGATGAGGGTGAGACGTCTAGGCTCAATGACCCTCGTGTGATTTATTGTCGTTGGAACTGGCTAGTTCTGTCTTCTGAGCGCATTGCCGCAGCACTTCAGTGGCCCCCGTTGACAGAGGCCTGTCAATTTAAGATTTATCTGCAGAAAGACCAGCAGACGCTCATTAATGAGGTGTCGGCCTTTTGTTTTGCGGGAGTTCCAGGAGCCGACTGGTATAGGTCTAAAACCAATATCAGACATTGGAAGATCCCAGATACTTGCTGCCTAAACCAAGGTGGCTCATTGAGATTTTGGAGTCATGGGTGTTGGGAGTTTCGTCTCCGAATTTTGTTGACTTTGAGGTGTGTCTCATGGCTCTTTGTCTATCCAGGGGGCATCAGATAGACATTCCTAGGCAGATCTTCATGTATTTGCACGAAAGGTTTGAACCGAAAAATAGTAAGTCTGCGGGCCATAGTTTCTTACTCACGCGCTTAGCTAAGGATTGCGGGGCCAATGTGACTAAAGATGAGAGAGACCTCATACCCAAGGGTCCGAGACTATTTGACAAAATCCCGGATCCGTTGAAAGATGTAGTTGTGATGGGGGAAGGGACCAGTTCTAGACCTCCTAAAGGAAAGGCTAAGAAAAGAGCCTCTTCCTCGGGTGCAGCTCCTACTCCTCCAACTCCTACTCCTCCAGTTCCACCTCAGCCTGTACCTCCACCTGTCATTGACCCTGGCCAGCCGAGTGTGAGCTTAGCGGACTTAATGGCCGAGTTGAGGTTGACCAGGACCATGACCCTCACATCCCAGGGTCGGGCCCGTGACCATGTTGCTGACATGAGTGCTAGGCAGTTTGAGCATCATCGCAGTAGCATGCGTAACTTAGGACAGGGAATACATCATGTGAGTCTGCATCAGCACCGTCAGGACCAGTGGCTAGAGGAATTGGCCACTCATGTGGGATTTCCGAGAGACCAGTGGCCTAGTGGCCAAGAGACTTACCCGGGTGCTTACGAGTACCATTCGGATGCCTATTCTGGAGACCAGGACCAGGACGACGAGGATTCGTCCGAGTAGACTTACCACCCCCTGCATTTGAATGCTGAGTCTTTTCGCTTGACCTATGCATTCGTTGAGGACAACGACGCGTTCAAGTGTGTGTGTGTGGGGGGGGGGGGGGGGTTATTAGCCCTTATTAGCCAAGTCCGTGTCTGCATTCACCAGTTACATATAGGTTGTTTGTGTCGTATTGTGAGTCAGTATTTGTAGTCCATGTCGTGTTTACATATATATTGTGTGTGTCGTATTGTGAGTAGTTGCTGTTTGCATATTAGTATAGCTTGTTTGCACGTTTTATTTAATTGAGTCAACCTACCCAAGTTGAGTCAGTTTCGAGTCTTCTTTCGAGTCGGCCCATGCATATAGAGTAGGAATTATATAAAAAAAAAGATAAAAATTAAAAATTTGAAAATTTGAGAAAGGGCAATCAAAAGAAGCTTGAATTTGGAAAATCGATGAGTATGAGAACTGTAGGCATAGAATATGACTTGTGACCGAGAATGACAATGTGAGTTCCCCTTAGTATGTATAGAGAGACTCTCTTTACGGGAATACCTGCCTATTTTAAGACACTTAACTGATTTTCAAATCTAAAGTGCGTGCCTTGTTTTCTTACAAGAGTTGAGCTAGGTGTGAGCTAAACAAGCCGAACATTCATTTGTACGTATTAGGTAGTCTCCAACCCGCCTCGTAGTGGCACACGAAACAGCTGTGCGAGGATGTGTATTAGAGAACTCACTGCTTTTAGATCTCACCTTGTAGGACCATTAGAAAACCCGACTTTGAACCTTGGATTCTTTGATAACCTTTTGACCTAGGGTGAGGATTCTTGGCTCTCATCACAGATTGTTTAGAATCACCATTTTAGTGCGTCACGAGGGTGTCGTAGTTGAGGGGGTTCGATGAGGGAGTACTTCATGATATACTTATGTGAGTCCTACATGATCGCTTGTACTTCATTTCATATTTGCGAGGGGATGCGAGGGTGAGTGAGTAGGCTTGCGCACTTAGGTGTGGCGGTGTTCCATGTCGTTACATCATGGACACAGTTGTGGAGAGCCGTGAGTGCGTGACATCTAATACGCACAAATTGGGTTGGGTGATTTAATTGGTGGATCGTTCTAGGTACCGAATCTCATTCATCGTGGTGTAGGAGGTTTGGTTGGATTAGGCATGAGACTTACATTGTTTTGATTACTTGAGAGGGGACATGGGTATATTCTAGTGTGGGGATGTCGACTTTTGACTACGGACATTGAGGTTTACGACTCCATCCCCATACATGTACTTGGATTTGTTTGCGGCTTTGTTTGGTGGCACCATGTATTTCATCGAAATTAGGGGGAGAGGATTTATTTGTATGCATTGACTTGGTTATATTCTCCCCTTATCATCTTATTTTGGCTTGACACTTGGAAGACCACTCGAGATATACATTGTAGAAGTTGTGTTTTTGGATATTGAGAGAATTTGAAAAAAAAAAACAAAAAAAACAACAAAAAAAAAATAAAAAACAAAAAAAAAACAAAAAAAAATGAAAAAAAGAGAGAAAAAAAGGAGAGATGAAATAAAGGAATAAAGTTTGAGCTTAATGAAGACCGAGTGGTGGAAGCAACTATTTCATTGACGGCGATGTTCATTTTATGCATGTTTCACGACGGTGGCCACGGAAATCGTTATTGTACCGGGGTTTGAGGGGATCGAGGGTCGGAGATGGTGAGTTTCGGGATGCGGTTTCTATCATCGTGGTAAGGGTGTGTGAGATGTGGGTTTTAACATAAGAATGTGACGCTTAAGACTTGTTACTATATGATTATCCTTTTGTCCCTAAGCCTCTACATTCTAACCCGTTAGCGGAATAGGAGCTCGGACCTTGAATGTGGCTTAGCCTAGCGTAGCCTCTTATTTATCGGCACACGCGAAGAGGTAGGTTATTCTTACACTTAGTAAAGCTAGGCTTTCTATACTAACTAAGGGAAATTCTTGTTGTCGAGTTTAGTTGCAATTCATACCTCGTTCCTATCACTCCATGAGAACAGGTTTAAGCTAATTGAGATTGCCCGATCTCGCCTAAAAAAAGATATTTTGTGTATATGTACGTGTTTAGTTAAGATCGAGTCACATAATTTCATTGCATCATATTGTTGCATCGTTGAGTCTTGTATTGAGTCTTCGTGTGTATTGAGTCGGCTAAATGAGGTTAGCATGCAATTGGTAAGCTGAAAAGTATGCAATGGTCTTGGTTGGAACAGTTGACTCGAGAGGTGAGATGAGAGGAGGAATGTTCGGATGATTTTTGATAGCTTGTGATTTGGATTGTTGCTCGGGACGCGCAACGGGCAAGTGTGGGGATAGTTGATAACTCCATATTTGGAGTTATATTCGTATATGTTTCCTTACCGTTTTGCGTGCATTCCGATGCGTTTTGATGGATTTTGGACCATTTCTTTCTAAAATTGGAGCATGTTGAGTCTTTACATGTAAATGATGAGTCCGGGCACTTTTCGCGTTAATTTTGACTATATTTTATCACGTTTGATCTTCCGGTATGTTTCTCGTGTTGTGGTTTTCAGGAACCGGGAGCTCGGGACGTGACATTGGAGCAAAAGTGAACTTCGGAAAAGTTGGAGGCTCAAAGGAATGCTCGGGAAGTGAAGACGACGGGAAAAAGAGCAAGAAGATGGATTTTGATGTTGGCTGCCCAGAAGTAATCGTACGATTACATGGAGGTAATCGTACGATTACCCCTTAGCCAAATTTTGAAGCTGCCAAGTAATCGCACGGGTGAACTTGTGAAGTAATCGCACGAAGTAATCGTACGATTACATTAAGGTAACCGTACGATTATCTCTGCTGCCAGGATCGTATTTTTGGGGTTATTTTGCTATTTTGGCATATTTTTTAGGTTGTATAGCCACGAAATGCTTAGGAAACATTGGGGAACGTGATTGGCATCAGAGAACACATTGGGAAACGTGCTTGGAGAGCTTGGAGCTAGGTTGGAGAGCTTGGATCATCCGTTTGGCTTCTAAATCTTCGTTTCTTCTCTAGTTTTTGCTATTTGATCATGAAACATTGTGTATTGATCATGTTTATGAGTAGCTAAACACTTATTTTGGGATATCTCGTAGGAAACTTGGGTTTGAGCACTACATATTGTGATTTATGGATCTTCTTTCATGCATTCATGCTTAATTGATGAAGTTTTGTCTAGTTATGTGTATTTTACACCTTTCATCTATCTTTTCTATTAGTAGACGTATTAATAGGATTGTTTTAGGTTGTGAATGATAGAGGAATCTACGTTCGTTGCCCGGAAACTTGAACTACACACTAGCCGTACCTAGGGTTGAGGAATCTTGCTACTTAGCTAAGAGCAAAGAGTAGAATCAATATCGTAATGCGTGCTTAAACTTGAGTAGGCTAGAGGAATCAGTTATGAGAGTTTAAGCATAGTTATTGGTTGAGACATCTTCAATATAAAATTGCTCGTTTAACTAGAACAAAAACTCATCGTGTTAACAGAACATAAATCCAACGTAGTGTGAAATACCTAGTGATCCGTAGAGATATCCTGATCTTGATCAACCTTGAGAAACAACCAAATCAACTCGTGCTTGTTAATATTGAATTAATTCATCGAATTATTTGAGATACTCGTTATTTTAATTATTAGTAGAATTAGAACACACAACTCAACGCGCTTTGCCCACACGAAGAACAAATTTAGTAGTTAATTTACACGAAGTCTCTTGGGTTCGACAACCCGGATTTCCGGAATATTATCACTACACCGACAACCGTGCACTTGCAGTTGGAGCGTGTCAAGTTTTTGGCGCCGTTGCCGGGGACTTCAGATAAATTAGCTATTATTTTTCTCTTTAGGGATTTACTATTTCAGTTTATATCTGTTACTCACCTGTTTTGTGTCTGTGATTCGGGTTTTCAGGTCTGATTCACTTGGTGCATATCACGTTCTAGAAACGAGCCTTTGCATCCAACACTTGAAGACCCGAAATCCTTATTGCGAGCACAGAGTAGAGACAAGAGGAAAGCAAATTCAGTTCAGATGGACGAGCAAACTAGAGCTGAGTTTGAGAGGTTCCACAAAGGCCTGCAAGATGCGGAAGCAGCTAGAGCTGCAGCTGTAGAGGAGGCTGCAAACAGAGCCGCGGAAGCTGAGCAAATTAGGGCTCAAATAGCTGAGATGCAGGCGATGATTGATCGCATGAACCCTCCAAATCCAAAACAACTTCCTGGTGCGGAGGTAGTTGGCAGAAATAACGGTGGCAATGGGAATAATGGGGGCAATAATCGAAACAATAACGGCCGGAATGCGGTAGAGCAAGTCAACAATGCTGAGGAGGATGAACGTCCTTTTGTGGAATACTTCAGGACTACACCGGAGGGATATCAACCCACTATTGTCAGGCCTCAGATTAATGCCGCACATTTCGAGATTCGCCAACCGTTGATCAACATGGTTAGGGATGAATGCTTATTCATTGGAGCCCCGAGTGATGATCCACATCAACACTTGCTCAATTTCGAGCAGATTACTTCTACCATGTATGACCAGAGAGTTCCAATGCTCGGGAAGTGAAGACGACGGGAAAAAGAGCAAGAAGATAGGATTTTGATGTTGGCTGCCCAGAAGTAATCGTACGATTACCCCTTAGCCAAATTTTGAAGCTGCCAAGTAATCGCACGGGTGAACTTGTGAAGTAATCGCACAAAGTAATCGTACGATTACATCAAGGTAATCGTACGATTACCTCTGCTGCCAGGATCGTATTTTTGGGGTTATTTTGCTATTTTGGCATAGTTTTGAGGTTGTAGAGCCACGAAATACTTAGGAAACATTGGGGAACGTGATTGGCATCAGAGAACACATTGGGAGACGTGCTTTGAGAGCTTGGAGCTAGGTTGGAGAGCTTGGATCATCCGTTTGGCTTCTAAATCTTCGTTTCTTCTCTAGTTTTTGCTATTTGATCATGAAACATTGTCTATTGATCATGTTTATGAGTAGCAAAACACTTATTTCGCGATATCTCGTAGGAAACTAGGGTTTGATCACTACATATTGTGATTTATGGATCTTGTTTCATGCATTCATGCTTAATTGATGAAGTTTTGTCTAGTTATGTGTATTTTACACCTTTCATCTATCTTTTCTAAGAGTAGACGTATTAATAGGATTGTTTTAGGTTGTGAATGATAGAGGAATCTACGTTCGTTGCCCGGAAACTTGAAATACACACTAGCCGTATCTAGGGTTGAGGAATCTTGCTAGTTAGCTAAGAACAAAGAGTAGAATCAATATCGTAATGCGTGCTTAAACTTGAGTAGGCTAGAGGAATCAGTTATGAGAGTTTAAGCATAGTTACTGGTTGAGACATCTTCAATATAAAATTGCTCGTTTAACTAGAACAAAAACTCATCGTGTTAACAGAACATAAATCCAACGTAGTGTGAAATACCTAGTGATCCGTAGAGATATCCTGGTCTTGATCAACCTTGAGAAACAACCAAATCAACTCGTGCTTGTTAATCTTGAATTAATTAATCAAATTATTTGAGATACTCGTTATTTTAATTATTAGTAGAATTAGAACACACAACTCAACGCGCTTTGTCCACACGAAGAACAAATTTAGTAGTTAATTTACACGAAGTCTCTTGGGTTCGACAACCCGAATTTCCGGAATATTATCACTACACCGACAACTGTGCACTTGCAGTTGGAGCGTGTCACTTATCCGCAAGCGTTACTTGATAAATAGCTTAGTCGTTTTATTTTTTCCGTGTGTCCATGTACTAAGTGTGGAGACCGGAGGATCTCGAATCCCTCGACGTCAGAGGGATTCCGGATCCTCCGGCCTCCACACGAAACGGACACGACACGGTTACACGAAAAATGAAACGACAAAATCTAATCCTTTGATTCATTGGTTAAATAAACTTAGTGGGGCATTCGAGATTCTATGGTATCCACCCGACACGGACACGACACGGACACATGAAAAAATAAAACTACAAAATTTAATTCTTTTGACAACAATCGGACAGATAAAGAATGAACAATAAATTGCACAAACTAGTTATCTACACCAGTCACTCTCAAAATGTGTGCACAAATGAAGCAAAATTAAGTACACATGTAAGGATCGAGATAGAAAGCATAGCTACTTTGATAGACGGAATTGGTGTGAATGAGACCTAAGAAAAGGTTGAAAATGTACAATGAAAATCGAGACATAAAAAAAGTTCTCTATAATTGGAACGAAAAACGTGTGCACCAATTAACTTCAATAGACATGCAGAGATCAAGCAAAGCTCAGAATACATGCATCGGCATCAATCGGAAAGAAAACACTACTAATTCCATCCACCAATCAAACTCAAAAAAACATAAATAGATAACAAAAAAATCAATGGACAAGTGTAAAATGCGACATAAGAGACATTGATAAGCAGATCTCATGAAACAAGAATAAAATGTGAGAACAAATGTTCAATGAATACTTTAATTAACTGGAGTAATGTAGAATAGGAAAGTTACCACAAAATTCCCGGGAGGATGTTTTATCTGTTTTCAAACTCACAGCAGACGCACTAGAGAAGCGCCGCCACACACGGCGTTCTCAAGCTGGGCGGCGGAGATCGAAGACAAGGATACAAGCCTCTAGATATAATGAAATCCCAAACCCCCAACACTAATATTTATACTTATCTGCAAGCGCTACTAGATCAATTGCTTATGCCGTTTTATTTTTCCGGGTGTCCATGTCCTGTCCATGTCGTGTAAAGATCAGATGATCTCGAATCCCTTGACGTTAGAATGATTCTAGATCCTCCGGTCTCCACATGACACATACACACTGAAAAAATAAAACGACACAATCTAATTCTTTTGATTCATTGGTTAAATGAACTCAGCGAGGGATTCGAGATCCTACGGTCTTCACCCGACACGGAAACGACACCTACACACGAAAAAATAAAATGACACAATTTAATTCTTTTGAAAACAATCGAACATATAAAGAATGCAAAATAATTTGGAAAAACAAATTATTTACACAAGACATTCTCAAAAGGCGTGCATAGATAAAGCAAAATTCAGTAAACATGTATGGGAAGAGATAGAAAACATAACTACTTTGATAGACGGATTTGGTGTGAACGAGGCCTAAGAAATGGTTGAAAACATACAATGAAAACCGAGACAAAAAGAGTTCACAATGTTCGGCACGAAAAAAGTGTGCACCAATCAAATTCAATAGACATGCAGAGATCAAGCGAAGCTCAGAATACATGCATCGTCATCAATCGGATAAAACACACTACTCCTTCAATGGAAGGATCTCAAGAGACCTAATGAAGAGTAAAAATGTACAATAAAACACAATAATATGAGAAAAAATGTTGCGTCCACCAATCAAAATAAAAAAAAAAACATATCTTTTTCTCAAAAAAAAAAACATACATAGTTCAAACTAATTCAATAGACAAATGTAAAATGCAACATAAGGTTCCTTGTTAAGCAGATCTCATGAAACAGTTATAAAATGTGAGAAAAAATTGTTCAATGAATACATTTCTTAACTGGAGCAATGTTGAATACGAAAATTACCACAAAATTGCCGGGAGGATGTCAGATCTGTTGTCAAACTGACAACACACACACCATAGAAGTGTCGCCACAGACGGTGTTCTCAAGCTGGGCGGCGGAGATCGAAGACAAGGATAAAAGCCTCAAGATATAATGAAATCCTAAACCCTCCGACGCGAATATATTTATAGTACTTATCCGCAAGCGTTACTAGATCAATAGCTTATGTCATTTTTTATTTTTTCCAGTGTCCATGTACTGAGTGTGGAGACAGGTGGATCTCGAATACCTCGACGTTAGAGGGATTCCGGATCTTCCGCCCTCCACACGACACAGACAGGACACTGTTTCACGAAAAAACAAAATGAAAAAAATCTAACCCTTTTGACTCAATGGTTAAATAAAATGAGTGAGGCATTCGAGATCCTCCGATCTTCACACGACACAGACACACGAAAAATAAAATGACACAATTTAATTCTTTTGAAAAAAAATCGGAAAGGTAAGGAATGCACAATAATTTGCACAAAAATGTTATCTACACCAGTCGTTCTCAAAAGGCAAGCACAAATGAAGCAAAATTAAGTCACATGTATAGATTGAGATAGAAAGCATAGCTAATTTGATAGACAGTCTTGGTGTGAACGAGACCTAAGAAAAGGTTGAAAACGCACATTGAAAATCGAGACAGAAAAAGAGTTACCTATGATTGGCATGAAAAAATGTTTGCACCAATTAACTTCAATAGACATGAGATCAAGCGAAGCTCAGAATACTTGCATCGGCATCAATCGGATAGAAAACACTACTAATTTAATGGAAGGATCTTAAGAGACGTAATGAAGAGTGAAAATGTACAATAAAACACAATAATATGACCAAAAAACTTGGTTCCACCAATCAAACTAAAAAAAATACATAGATAAAAAAATAATCAATAGACAAGTGTAAAATACGATATAAGAGTCCTTGACAAGCAGATCTAATGAAACAATAATAAAATGTGAGAAAAATGTTCAATGCATACTTTTCTTAACTGGAGCAATGTAGAATAGGAAAGTTACCACAAATCGCCGGGAGGATGTTAGATCTGTTGTCAAGCTGACAACAAAAGCACTAGAGAAGTGCCGCCACAGACGGCGTTCTCAATCTGAGCGGCGGAGATCGAAGACAAGGAAACAAGCCTCTAGATATAATGAAACCCTAAACCCCCGAAGCGAATATTTATACTTATCTGCAAGTGTTACTATATCTATTGCTTATGTCGTTCTAATTTTTCGTGTGTCCATGTCCTGTCCATGTCGTGTAAAGACCGGAGGATATCGAATCCCTCGACGTTAGAATGATTCTAGATCCTCCGGTTTCCACTCGACATGGGCACACGAAAAAATAAAACGACACAATCTAATTATTTTGATTAATTGGTTAAATGAACTGAGAGAGGATTCGAGATCGTACGGTCTCCACCCCACACGGACACGACACCAACACACGAAAAAAATAAACTGACACAATTAAATTCTTTTGACAACAATCAGACATATAAAGAATTCACAATAATTTGCACAAACAAATTATTTACACGAGTCATTCTCAAAAGACGTGCATAGATGAAGCAAAATTCAGTAAACATGTATGAGTCGAGATAGAAACACAGCTCATTTGATAGATGGACTTGGTGTGAACGAGACCTAAGAAATGCTTGAGACGTACAATGAAAATTGAGACAGAAAAAGAGTTCACAATGATTGGCACGAAAAAAGTGTGCACCAATCAACTTCAACAGACATGTAGAGATCAAGCGAAGCTCTATATGCATCGTCATGAATCGAATAGAAAACACCAC
The DNA here is from genome assembly GCA_023055425.1 of Linanthus parryae. Taxonomy (NCBI): domain Eukaryota; kingdom Viridiplantae; phylum Streptophyta; class Magnoliopsida; order Ericales; family Polemoniaceae; genus Linanthus; species Linanthus parryae. The sequence continues at coordinate 39,463,130 of JALGPY010000003.1, forward strand.
TCCTATAATGGAAGGATCTCAAGAGACCTAATGAATAGTGAAAATGTACAATAAAACATAATAATTTGAGAAAAATATTTTGTCCACCAGCCAAAATAAAAAACATACATAGATCAAACAAAATTCAATAGACAAATGTAAAATGCGACATAAGGTTCCTTGTTAAGCAAATCTCATGAAATAGTAATAAAATGTGAGAAAAAACTGTTCAATGAATACACTTCTTAACTGGAGCAATGTTGAATAGGAAAATTACTACAAAATTGCCGCAAGGATGTTAAATCTGTTTTCAAATTGACACCACAAACACCAGAGAAGTGCCGCCACATGCGGTGTTTTCAAGCTGGGCGGCGGAGATCGAAGACAATGATAAAAGCCTCTAGATATAATGAAACCCTCGGCCCTCCGACGCGGATATTTATACTTATCCGCAAGCGTTACTTGATAAATAGCTTATGTTGTTTTATTTTTCCGTGTGTCCATGTACTAAGTGTGGAGACCGGAGGATCTCGAATCCCTCGACGTCAGAGGGATTCCGGATCCTCCGGCCTCCACACGAAACGGACACGACACGGTTACACAAAAAATAAAACGACAAAATGTAATCCTTTGATTCATTGGTTAAATAAACTTATCGAGGCATTCGAGATCCTACGGTCTCCACCCGACACGGACACGACACGAACACATGAAAGAATAAAACTTCACGATTTAAATCTTTTGACAACAATCGGACAGATAAAGAATGAACAATAAATTGCACAAACTAGTTATCTACACCAGTCACTCTCAAAATGTGTGCACAAATGAAACAAAATTAAGTACACATGTAAGGATTGAGATAGAAAGCATAGCTACTTTGATAGACGGACTTGGTGTGAATGAGACCTAAGAAAAGGTTGAAAATGTACAATGAAAATCGAGACATAAAAAAAGTTCACTATGATTGGAACGAAAAACGTGTCCACCAATTAACTTCAATAGACATGCAGAGATCAAGCAAAGCTCAGAATACATGCATCGGCATCAATCGGATAGAAAATACTACTAATTCCATCCACCAATCAAACTCAACAAAACATACTTAGATAAAAAAAAGTCAATGGACAAGTGTAAAATGCGACATAAGAGTCCTTGATAAGAAGATCTCATGAAACAAGAATAAAATGTGAGAACAAATGTTCAATGAATACTTTTATAGGAGTAATGTAGAATAGGAAAGTTACCACAAAATCCCCGGGAGGATGTTTGATCTGTTGTCAAACTGACAGCAGACGCACTAGAGAAGCGCTGCCACACACGGCGTTCTCAAGCTGGGCGGCGGAGATCGAAGACAAGGATACAAGCCTCTAGATATAATGAAACCCCAAACCCCCAACACGAATATTTATACTTATCTGCAAGCGTTACTAGATCAATTGCTTATGCCGTTTTATTTTTTCGTGTGTCCATGTCATGTCCATGTCGTGTAAAGATCGGATGATCTCGAATCCCTTGACGTTAGAATGATTCTAGATCCTCCGGTCTCCACATGACACAGACACACTGAAAAAATAAAACGACACAATCTAATTATTTCGATTCATTGGTTAAATGAACTCAGCGAGGTATTCGAGATCCTCCGGTCTTCACCCGACACGGAAACGACACCGACACACGAAAAAATAAAATGACACAATTTAATTCTTTTGAAAACAATAGAACATGTAAAGAATGCACAATAATTTGCAAAAACAAATTATTTACACAAGTCATTCTCAAAAGGCGTGCATAGATAAAGCAAAATTCAGTAAACATGTATGGGACGAGATAGAAAACATAACTACTTTGATAGACGGAACCCTAAACCCCCGGACGGGAATAATAATACTTATCCGCAAACTTTACTAGATCAATCGAATATGTTGTTTTATTTTCTCGTGTAACCATGACCTGAGTGTGGGAGACCGGAGGATCTCAAATCCCTCGACGTTAGAGGAATTTCGTATCCTCTGGCGACCACCCGATACAGACACAACACGGACACACAAAAAAATAAAGCGCCACAATCTGATCCCTTTGATTCATTGGTTAAATAAACTGAGCAAGGCATTCGAGATCCTCCGGTCTCCACCTGACACGAGCATGACACGAACACACAAAAAAATAAAACGACACAATTTAATTCTTTTGACAACAGTCGCGCAGATAAAGAATGCACAATAATTTGCACAAACAAATTATCTACACGGGTCATTCTCAAAAGGCGTGCATAGATGAAGAAAAATTCAGTAAACATGTTTGGACCGGGATAGAAAACAGAGCTACTTTAATAGACCGACTTTGTGTGAACGAGACCTAAGAAAAGGTTGAAAACGTACAATCAAAACTGAGTAAGAAAAAGAGTTCACAATGATTGGCTCGAAAAATATGTGCACCAATCAACTTCAATAGACATGCAGATATCAAGCGAAGCTCTGAATAATGCATCGACAACAATCAGATAGAAAACAGTACTAATTTAATTGAAGGATCTGAAGTGACCTAATGAAGAGTGAAAATATACAATAAAACACAATAATTTGAGAAAAAAAACATTGCGTCCACCAATCAAACTAAAAATGAAATACCTCGTAATGCTAGTAGAGGTAATATTGTCATTTGATATTTCTTTTGGGGTTTATTGTTGAATATGTTAAATGTTGGACAGTAATTCTTGATAATTGAATTCTCAAATCACACTTCCGAATTACGTAGTTACTTTCTTCTATTAACTGTCCTCGTATTATCTTCCAATTATTTCCTCATTAATTTTTTATTTTTACTACCCCGATATTATTCCTAATTATAGCTAAGAATTCATGATATGGAAAACTTTTATTTTATATTATTTTTCATAAAATTTTCAAATTCCCAATCGTAATTACCCAATATTAATTAACCGTAACCTACCCAATTACTACAAGCAATTGAATACCTCAGTTCTCCGAATTATCACACGAATTAGTCTGTTTATTTTTGGATAACAGATACCAATTACCTCTACTTAATTAGTCAGTTTATCTACGATTAATTTCTTTCAAATCTACTTCATTCCCCTATTTACTACCCCGTTACTTAATAACTTCATTAATTCTCCTTTCTTCTTATTCACCTATAAATACACGTCTATCTTCTTCCTCACTTTCATCATCGCCATCCTCTTTACCTCTCTCTCTGTATGAATCGGGATAGAAAACATATCTACTTTAATAGACCGCCTTCGTGTGAACGAGACCTAAGATAAGGTTGGACACGTACAATGAAAACCGAGACAGAAAAAGAGTTCACAATGATTGGCACATAAAATGTGTGCACCAATCAACTTTAATAGACATGGAGAGATTAAGCGAAGCACATAATACATCATCGACAACAATTTGATAGAAAACATTACTAATTTAATTTGAAGGATTTGAAGAGACATAATGATGAGTGAAAATGTAAAATAAAACGCTATAATTTGAGCAAAAGAACATTGCGTCCACCAATCAAAATCATAAAACATACATAAGCAGATCTCATGAAATAGTAATAAAATGTGAGAAAAAATGTTCAATGAATACATTTCTTAACTCGAGTAATGTAGAATAGGAAAGTTACCACAAAATCGCCTGGAGTATGATGGATCTTATGTCAAAATAAGACCAGACACACCAGAGAAGCGTCCCACATACGGCGTTCTCAAGCTGGGTGTGGAGACCGAACACAAGGATAAAAGCCTCTAGATATAATGAAACCCTAAACCCCCCCTACGCGAATATTTATACTTATCCGCTAGCGTTACTAGATCAACCGCTTATGCAATTTTATTTTTTCATGTTTCCATGTCCTGTCCATGTCGTGTGGAGACCGGAGGATCTTGAATCCCTCGATGTTTGAGGGATTCCGGATCCTCCGGCCTCAACACGACACGGACAAAAAAAAAAAAAAAACAATCTAACATTTTGATTCATTGGTTAAATAAACTGAGCGAGGGATTTGAGATCCTTCGGTCTCAACCCGGCACGGAAATGATTTCTTCATAGTCAGATTGTCCTAGCAATGGTGAGTAACCAATGTCTTGAAAATGATTTTTGACGTAGCTACTCTTGTTCCTTCGTTGGTGAGGTGCGCTCGTTGAGGTATGTGAACCGGATTTCAATTGATCGTGTTCCTACAATTATTCACCATCTCTTGCTTGACCTCTCCCTATCCAATTGGTCTGTGCCACCGGTAATTTCTGGAAATCATTCGGCAAGGGAAAACACGCTACTGTGGCTTCCGAGCAATCTTGAAATACATATGTAATCAAAATCATTGCTTGAGTTGAGACTTAAAAAAAGTACACCTTAAGTTCTTATCTTATTTTCAAATCTTAAACTTCTCAACCTTTTTGGGAAATTAGTCGTATATATATATATATATATATATATATATGTGTGTGTATATACATAATCTTTTTGTAGATATTTGTATAATTATATATAATATAAACATTAATACGGCTTTGATATGATATTTTTTTTTAACAATTATTCACCAGGTTAAAAAATGTCATTGGTCATAAAATGACACTTCATATTTCTGAATGCACCGTAACTTAAATTAATATACGCGTGTTGACTATAAATATTTTCTCGCGAGTCTAATTTAAATTCAATAAAAAACATTAAATGAAACTAATTAAAATCACACGTAAGCATACAACATCAATGGTCAAGATACCAAAACAATAATATTAATTAAATGACAGAGCTAATAAGCATATATGATATTTTCATAACATACAACTAGGTGCGTGATTTGTATGATGAAAAATTACCAGAAAAGAACACACGCACACAAATGAAGTTAATTAAAATAAAAAATAATTCTTCTTTTTGTACTGTCTTATGTTGTATGTTCTTTAGAAAAGTAATAAACAACTATAGACCGAAAAATAGACTGATATAGAAGCATTTGAAATGTTAATTCTAGGAAAAAAAACTTATATTGAAATAATTCTACGGTCATAAGACGTTAAGTTATTTTACGTATTTCCTTTTATGAATACGATTGAAAAATAAAGTGTATCTTTTTATGCATTTTCCTTCATAGCTGGCGTTGATAATGTGTTATAGAAAGAGACTTTGAGAGAAAATTTTAAGATAAAATAAGGACCAACTTTTATAGATATGTCCATCCTCAATGCGAAGCCGATTTCTATATGCATTAGGAAGGGGTCACACAAGACCTTATATTCAATAATGGATATATAATCAGGCTCGACAGTAATACTATTTTCTTATCACATGATTCTTTGTACAATAACTACTTAAAATTGACTTTCCCATCTGAAGTCTGGTCAAATTTGAATCTTATAGAGTAAATGAACTTAATGGAGAAAAACATTTGACCAAAGAACTATAAATTCAAGTGACATTATGAAATTATTACAGGTTGTAGTTGCTGCAGAACCAAAGAGTTCATTATTCATAATGTCTAACATGAGAGACTAAAAAGAGTAAAAGATCTGATGTTTCTATTTCTCTTTCAAAACAAGAAATCTAGGACGATTTCATGAAGATGGTAGGACGAAAGCCTCATCGCAGACCTAAAAAGAGGCCTGCGGTTTTACAGAAACAACCTGATAAAAGTAGATTTTTATGCATCCTTCAATATTTAAACTACTCTAAACAATAATATTATATAATTGATTGCTTTACCCATTTTAACAGACTCTCGTTCCTGGCGTTTCATTTCTGAAGATCACCGCTGATTTGTAGAAAGTTTCTAATGAAATATAAGCCAGAAAGGTAGTAAACTAACTTATTACTTGGTTCATTGTCTCACATTATTTTATTGAATTAGTTAATTATTGATCCATTTTGTGTATTGTACAGAAAAAATAATGGAGATCTTCAATTCGAGCTGCTTTAATTGGGGCCTGTAATTATTGAGAATGTTTCTCAATCTTGCGTGAACATGGAAATCATATGTAATCTTTGGTTTTCCTAGTAAGATATAAATAAGTGATCTAGTTGACTTTTGATGAGATACTTCTAATTGCGAGTCTTTCGTTTGTTTAGAATAAATGTGTATGGGTACAATTTCGAGAAACACTTTCATTGTTCTAATGCATTTATCTTCCCAAGTGTTTGATCTATCGCTTTCTTCTCTAAATTGTGGCTTGTTTTGTTGCTTCTATTAACATGATGTTACTCCGCATTCTATTCTGAAGAATTTTTAACTTTTTCTTATTTGGTTTGATCCAATGCTAGTTTTTAGTCTATAATGGATAAATGAGTTGATACGGGTCAACCATATCATTGAGGTTCATTAGCCGCTAGCTAGTAATATTTATTTACTTATTTAATTAGTATTTATTTACTTAGTTGTAGTTATTATTTATTTAATAGTTAATTAGTCAAACTGAGTTTTCTTGTCGGTTCTTTCCTAGGCCTGTTTGGTCGAACTGTCTAAGTCAGGATTGCATATTTTTTCTATGTAAACAATTATAGTTGCTTAGTTTATTTAATCAATGAATCAAAATATTTAAATCACGCCGTTTTATTTTTCGTTTGTCCGTGTAGTGTCCTTGTCGTGTGGAGACTGGAGGATCTCGAATCCCTAATTGTTCCGTTTTAATTTTCGTGTTTCCGTGTTGTGTCCGTGTCGTGTGGAGACCTGAGGATTTCGAATCCCTCGACGTTGGAGGGATTCGAGATCCTCCGGTCTCCACACGACACTGACACGACACGCCCACATGAAAAAATTAAACGACACAATCTAATTCTTTTTAGTCATTTATTAAATAAACTGAGGGAGGGATTCAGATTCTACGATCTCTACACGACACAGACACGACACGGACACACGAAAATTTAAACGACACAATTTTTTTTTTGAGTAAAAACGACACAAGTTAATTCTTTTGATTCACCTCTACTACTATAAAAATGTGAAACACTCAAAGTGTTTAACACATTTGAGTGTTTTTTCCATTTACTACATTCTTTTATTTTCCAAGAGTATACTTTACTAAATGTAAAATTAACATATGATATCATATCTTTCAATTAACCTCCACTTCTCCTTTACTGACTATAATATGTAAGGTCCTTCATAATTAATATTTTATCACTAATGTGTAACAGTCTTTCATTCTTTTTACTCACTAATACAAAATTACTAATACATTATATAGAAAACATGACTATACAAAATTCCGAAATTCAAACCCTTTTAGAATAAAAAGTGTTTTGTGTTCTTCATTATTAGTTTTCTTCATAGTCAGATTTTCCTAGCAATGGTGAGTAACCAACGCCTTGGAAATGATTTCTAACGTATCTACTCTTGTTCCTTCGTTGGTGAGGTGCGCTCATTGATGTATGTGAATTGAATTATAAAATGAGATTTTTCCATACATGTCATATTATTAATTTTGGAAGGAAGATATAATCATTTGAGAAGTTCTGTTTCGAATATGACAAGGAAAGGAAAAATCTTCTCTCTATATCCCTAGAGATTATGACTTCTTGGTAATCAGATTTTTATTTCAAGATTTTCATTCTGTAACATTTAAGAGACATTTTTTTAAAATTACATTTTACCAAACTTACTTCTTCATCGTCTTACATGCTTGGGCGTTAACATCACTCAGTTTGTGCTGACTTTAAGAAACTGTGGTGTCCTGTTTGTTTTTACCCACCACATGTGTTGATGCTGGAGCCATGGATTGGGCGGGGACCGAGACTCACTACAGTATAGTTTAATATTTTCGTTATTTATACCTTCAAACTATTTTCTAGCATTGTGGTAATAATTGGAGCATGTGTTTGAGGCATTTGAGATTATGACTTATTTAGTAACTGACTATTTTAATTTAATTGGAACGGTTGTCTTTGATTATCACTTCTAAAATTCTTGTATTCGAGTCTAATCTCGAGTACGGAGTGACATCGGTCCAGATTTCAGGTTAGGAAATTGGAGGGTGTTACAAAAAACAAATACATAGATCAAACTGAATACAATAGGCAAGTGTAAAATGCGATATAAGAGTCCTTGATAAGAAGATCTCATGAAACAGTAATAAAATATGTGATAAAAAAGTTCAATGAATACATTTCTTAACTGGAGCAACGTAGATTAGGAAAGTTACCACAAAATCGCCGGGAGGATGTTAGATATGTTGTTAAAGTGACAACAGACACACTAGAGAAGCGCCGCCACATTCGGCGTTCTCAAGCTGGGCGGCGGAGATCGAAGACAAGGATAAAAGCCTCTAGATATAACGAAACCCAAAACCCCCGACGTGAATAATTATACTTTCTCGTGTGACCATGACCTGAGTGTGGGAGACCGGAGGATCTCGAATCCCTCGACGTTAGAGGAATTTCGGATTCTCTGGCCACCACTCGATACGGACACAACACGGACACACAAAAAAATAAAACGACACAATCTGATCTTTTTGATTCATTGGTTAAATAAACTGAGCGAGGCATTCGAGATCCTTCGGTCTCCACCCGACACGAGCATGACACGTACACGCGAAAATAAAACGACACAATTTAATTCTTTTGACAACAATCGGTCAGATATAGAATGCACAATAATTTGCACAAACAAATTATCTACACGGGTCATTCTCAAAAGGCATGCATGGATGAAGAAAAATTCAGTAAACATGTATGGATCGGGATGGAAAACATAGCTACTTTGATAGACCGACTTTGTGTGAACAAGACATATGAAAAGGTTGAAAACGTACAATCAAAACTGAGTAACCAAAAGAGTTCACAATGATTGGCACGAAAAACGTGTGCACCAATCAACTTCAATAGACATGCTGAGATCAAGCGAAGCTCTGAATACATGCATCAATCAGCAGATAGAAAACAGTACTAATTTAATTGAAGAATCCGAAGAGACCTAATGAAGAGTGAAAATATACAATAAAACACAATAATTTGAGAAAAAAACATTATGTCCACCAATCAAACTAGAAATGAAACACCCCGTAATGCTAGTAGAGGTATTATTGTCATTTGATATTTCTTTTGGGGTATATTGTTGAATCTGTTAAATGTTGGTCGGTAATTCTTGATAATTGAATTCTCAAATCACACTTCCTAATTACGTAGTTACTTTCTTCTATTAACTCTCCTCGTATTATATTCCAATTATTTCATAATTAATTTCTTTTATTTTACTACCTCGATATTATTCCTAATTATAGTTAAGTATTCATAATATGGAAAACTTTCGTTTTATTTTATTTTTCATAAAATTTTCAAATTCCCAATCGTAATCACCCAATATTAAGTAACCGTAACCTACCCAATTACTACAAGCAATTGAATTCCTAAGTTCTCTGAATTATCACAAAAATTAGTTTGTTTATTTTTGGATAACTGATACCAATTACCTTTACTTAATGAGTCAGTTTATCTCCGATTAATTTCTTTCAAATCTACTTCATTCCCGTATTTACTACCCCGTTACTTAATAACTTCATTAATTCTCTTTTCTTCTCATTCACCGATAAATACACATCTATCGTCTTCCTCACTCTCATCATCATCATCATTTTCTTTACCTTGTCTCTCTCTCTGTAAATTATCCAGCCACCACCACCTTTATTTGTCACCACATTTAGTGAACCAACCCTCAATTTTCCCCATCTCACGTTTACTCGTACCCATTGCATGGACTGACCAATAGCAGCTCAGTAGCAGCAACCGCAGTTCCATCTGCTCTTTGCTTTACACATCGTACACTAACATCTCGGCCCTCTCTTCTTCGTTTATGTAAGTTCCTAATTTCCCTTATCATTTTAGCTTGTTGTTGATATGGTTCTCAAGATGGATATGTTTCAATGTGTCGAGACTTTACCTCTTAGTTTTGAAAATTTATCATGGCAATCCTAATTAGTTGATGTGGGATTCCCACCAGTAGTAATTCCTACTATACTGTGGTCTATTATCATTCATTAATATTTTCGAGTCAAATTTTGAAATAAAATGTAACTTTTTGACTACCTTCTATACATAAGATGAAAATATCTTCATTTAAAAAGAAAATTAAAACACAAGTGATACTATTTTATGGTATGGCGATTTTAATATAGATGTTCTCTTTTCCTGTTCAAACGAGATAATCGAATAAATTTTTTCTTGGCGCCTAATCTTATTATTTATATTTTTTAACATTATGTATGGTAAATTAATTGGGACGGATCCCCTTATGAAAGTGTAAAATCGGAACTGATGTGCTTTTTATAAAAAAATAGAATAATTTTCTTCATTATATTTATATATAATACGCTATATTTATGTCAGTAGGTCAATGAAATTACTTAGGAGAAAGGTTGGTTACATAGGTTTGTCGCACCGAGTAGCTATATTGACTTAGAAAACCATAAGCTCTAGAAGAGTGTCCATTATATTTCATATAGGACCAACACATGTACACATAGATATCAGTGAGTTGTGATTTTTGACTAGGAACTTATACTCGTAGGGGGAGACTTCAGAGATGAGGAATTCGTCAACTTTTGGGAGTTCTTATTTCTAGATTGGTGTTTCCATTCAGGTGAGTTAATGTGTCAGGCCCAGAGCGCCCTTTGTTCCTTTCGTGTCCTAATGGTTTTGTTTGCTGAATTCTTTCTTTAAATTTCATGTTATCTCTATCTGGTTACTGTCACTTTCTTTACCTGAAAGACATAACTCATTTCTAAGTATATCACAAATCACCACAATTAATTAAATGCGTAACGAACGTAAAGTGACAAGACTGGTTGTACAGGGAATTTGGATTTACTATTATATTATGGCTCGGGCCGTCTGGGCTGCATTCGGCCAGACACTTAACTCGGTCGCAATTCGCCCCAAGTCGTGTCTAGTACTCACCTTTCTGGGCCAGAACCCTTAAGAGGGTGTCAACACTTAAGGTCTAGGTAGCTGGGATTTTGATATATGTATGGATGGCTACCCCTTTACAACCAAATATAAAATGAGAATTTTCCGGACTTGGGCACATTATTAGTTTTGGAAGGAAGATATAATCATTTGAGAAGTTATGTTTTGATTATGACAAGGAAAGGAAAAATCTTCTCTCTATATCCCTAGAGATTATGAATTCTTGGTAATTAGATTTTTATTTCAAGCTTTTCATTCTGTAACATTTATGAGATATTTTTTTAAAACTACATTTTGCCAAACTTACTTCTTCTTCGGTTTACATGCTTGGGCGTTAACATCACTCAGTTTATGCTAACTTTAATAAACTGCGATGTCTTGTTTGTTTTTACCCACCACATGTGTCGATGCTGGAGCCATGGATTGGGGGGGTGGGGGACCGAGACTCACTACAGTACAATTTAGTATTTTCGTTATTTAAACCTTCAGACTATTTTCTAGCATTGTGGTAATAATTGGAACACATGTTTGAGGCATGTGAGATTCAGCCTTATGTAATAACCGACTATTTTAATTAATCGGAATATTTATATTTGATTATCACTTCTAAAATCCTTGTATTCGAGTCTAATCTCGGGTACGAAGTGACATCAGTCCAGATTTCCGGTTAGGAAATTGGAGGGTGTTACAAAAAACACATACATAGATCAAAGTGAATACAATAGGCAAGTGTAAAATGCGATATAAGAGTCCTTGATAAGCAGATCTCATGAAACAGTAATAAAATATGAGATAAAATAGATCAATGAATACATCTCTTAACTGGAGAAATGTAGAGTTGGAAAGTTACCACAAAATCGCCGGGAGGATATTAGATATGTTGTCAAACTGACAAAAGACGCACTAGAGAAGCGCCGCAACAGACAGCGTTCTCAAGCTGGGCGGCGGATATCGAAGACAAGGATAAAAGCCTCTGGATATAACGAAACCATAAACCCACCGACGGGAATAATTATAATTATCCGCAAACTTTACTAGATCAATTGTTTATGTTGTTTTATTTTATCATGTGTCCATGACCTGTGTATGGAGACCGGAGGATCTCGAATCCCTCGACGTTAGAGGAATTTCGGATCCTCCGGCCTCCACTCGATACGGACACGACACGGACTCACGAAAAAATAAAACGACACAATCTGATCCTTTTGATTCATTGGTTAAATAAACAGAGCGAGGTATTCAAGATCCTTCGGTCTCCACCCTGACACGATTACGACACGAACACACGAAAAAATAAAAAAAAAAACACAATTTAATTTTTTTGACAACAATCGGGCAGATAAAGTATGCACAATAATCTGCATAAAAAATTATCTACACGGGTCATTCTCAAAAGGCGTAAACATGTATGGACCGGGATAGAAACACATAGCTACTTTGATAGACCGACTTTGTGTGAACGAGACCTAAGAAAAGGTTGAAAACGTACAACAAAAACCGAGACGGAAAAAGAGTTCACAATGATTGGCACGAAAAAAGTATGCACCAATCAACTTCAATAGACATGCAGAGATCAAGCGAAGCTCATAATACATGCATCGGCAACTATCAGATAGAAAACAGTACTAATTTAATTGAAGGATCTGACGAGACCTAATGAAGAGTTAAAATATACAATAAAACACAATAATTTGAGAAAAAAACATTGCGTCCACCAATCAAACTAAAAATGAAATACCCCGTATTGCTAATAGAGGTAATATGGTCATTTGATTCTTCTTTTGGGGTTTATTATTGAATGTGTTAAATGTTGGACAGTAATTCTTGATAATTGAATTCTCAAATCTCACTTCCTAATTACGTGGTTACTTTCTTTCATTAACTGTCCTCGTATTATATTACAAATATTTACTAACTACTTTTGTAACAACCCGTATTTTACTATAGGTTTATTTTAGTAATTTTGTACGGCGTAGTTATTTATGGAGAAACTGAGAATCGTATTGTTTGATATTAGTGTTAGTCGTAATAAGACGCTGCATATATTGCGTGTGATTTATGTCGTAGTGATAAACTCTGCGATTATAACTATCTTGATAAATTTATATATTCCTATAATGTTATTTAATAATATCGTTTCGTTTTGAATAATAAGTTACCTATAAATTTTAAATTAATAGTGTAGTAAATGTTTATTAAAATAAAACGTTGAAGAGTTTTTCTCAAAACTAATATTTGAACTTTTATTAAAAACATTAGTCAAATTTTTTTTAACAGTTGTCAGTCAACTTTCGTTTTCTAGTCGAACTCCATTTTGTTAGTCATAATGTGTTCGTCAGTCGAACTATTGCTTTATAGTGAAATCTTATTTTATTAGTCAAACTTTTTTTTTCGTCAGTCGAATTTCGTTTATCAGTCACATTATTATTATTATTATTATTATTATTATTATTATTATTATTATTATTATTATTATTATTATTATTATTATTATTATTATTATTAAACATTCCAAACTTACCTTGTCAGTCAAAAGTTTATTTTATCAGTTGAATTTCAATGTTTCAGACAAACTTACGTTATCAGTCAACGTTTAATCTTTCAGTCCAAAACAATTTATTTTCATATAAATTACTTGTCTCGTACTAATTTTCGTCACGCTTCAACGTATTCGTCACGTCTAAAAATTACTTCGCGTTTTAATTATTCGTTACATTTTTTAGTCACTTTTCGCGTATCGAACCACCGCGTAGTTTCGTGACCCGGCCACACCGAATCATTTTCTCTCTCCCATCACATCCTTTTTTTTTTCTTTTCTTTTTCTCTTTTTTCTTCCTTCTGCTGTGTTCTGCAACAGCTACCGACCAGCCCACCCTTTCCTCCGTACCTCCTCCACCTGCAAAAACCACGCTCGGCGTGCTCTTCTTCACCAGCTAGCTAGCCTAGCATCTCAATTCCCATCATCCCTCACCCTACCTCCCTCTCTTCTATTTCTCCCCTTCATCCTCTTCACCTTCTTCACCTCCAACTCTCCCTCTCTGTTTTTGGCCGAGAACAAACCCAGCAAAAGCCGACTGAAATCAGCCACCACCACCTCCAATCTCCACGGCAACACCACCACCAACACCCTCCTTCAACCATCACCAAGCCTTCAATTCACCCCTCTGTTTTCACCCGAAGGAAACCCACCTGAAAACAGAGCCCCTTCACCGTCGATCACCACCTCAAATCACCACCACCACGCAGCACCATCATCACCCTACCTCCCCTCTCTTTGCCTCAACAACAAACCAGAAGCAGCAGCAGCCGACGCCGGACGCCGGAGACAGAGCCCCGACGCCGACGCCGGAGAAAGAGCCCCGACGCCGCCACCAGCTGCTTCTTCCCGACCTCTTCCTCCACCTCTCGCCGCCTCTCTGATTACGCGCCGACGAAGCCCAACCCACCGGAGTAATCCGGCGACCACGACCCAGAACCCGACGCCCCCATCACCGTCCGAAGCTCCGGCGAATTTCGACCCGGAGCTCCTCTTGTCCGATTCGACTCGTTTCTCGATTCGGTACTCTCTCCACTCCATCCTAATCAATTTTTCTTCATGTAAATCATGCCTTTGCACTTCAATTTGGGTTTGTGTGTTTGATTTGTCGGGAGCATCGAGAGGAAGAAGAATATGGTATAAGTGAATATAATTTTGTTAAAGGGGGGTATTCTTGTGCAATCTGAAAAGTTGAGGGCATGGTGTCACATGTTTGAAAGTTATTACTTTGTAATTTGGGGTGCTTGTTGTCATAACTACTAAACTGTATTATCTGTATATACATATGTATTTACTATTTGTATTTAGTTAGTATAAATCTTTATTTAATTTCTGTTAATTATATGCTAGAATAAATAAATAAAAATAAATATTTTTTTGTAATATAAAATAAAAATAAACATTTTTATGAATTAGAAATTGTTTGCAAGTAGATATTTACAATTAGTTCTTGAAAAATAACTTAGTAAAATATATTTTTGTATATGTTTAAATATATATATTCAACAAATATTATGTTGTTAAAAGATAATTGGAATCTAGTTTTCGTTAATCATCTAATGAGATTTCGATCAAGTATAAAATTTGATATTAATTTTATCATCAAATAAATTTGTTTAATTAGAATATTAAATATTTTTCACTCCTTAAAATTATTGGTTAGTTTTCTAAAATAAATTATGAGTTTACAAATACGTTAGGGGTACTCGATTAGGCTTTCGCTTCCATATCATATATGACATATGCATTGTCTATTTGCGATACGAACTTGTTTGTGATTAGGAATTTATGTGTATAATTGTAGAGCCCATCTTCGACGACCTAGTTGACCCAGACGTTGTTCGCGAGTAGTTGACTAGCTAGCGCTCTACGGCTCTCACGGTGAGTATTCATGCTTAGCGTTGCGTGCTTATCTCCTTTCGTGTCAAAATGTGATTTTTATTTCACGTCTCAAAATATACATGTGATATACTTGTTTATTTATAAATGACTGTTGTACTCTGTTCTCTTTTTGCCAAACATGCCATACTTGGTTTTAAATCGTCACTTTACTACTTGTCTTCAAATCAGAAAACTTATTATTCAAATATCACACAGTCAGAAATCATTAATAACGTAAAGTGAAAGAATCGCAAGTACCGGAACCAGTTGGGTCAGTGACAGTGCTATAAGCCTACGTCGCTTGTTACTAAGTTGGCTATGTCCGTAATTATCTATTCGGTAGAATGTCTTGACTACTCGTTGGAGTCTTGGACCTGCTTTAAGTTGGGGACTTCGTGCCTCGGCTCTTCACCTTGTTGGTGAGAGTCTAGCATTCTAGTACTACTCTTTTGACTTACAATCTTAAGGGGGTGTCGACACTTAAGGTCTAGTAGCTGCTTGTATGATGACTAGCGGGACGGTTGGAATCGTCTTTAACGCTTGGTAAAAAGGTTGGGTTATCATAACCCCCTACATGCCAGTAACATCTTTTTCTATTTACCCTGGTCTACCCTGGTTACTGCGACGTAATAATATGACTTATTTCATTTCACGTTTGGAAACATGTGAATATCTCGATAAACAAATTTGCTACTCATAATAACTATCAGTTTAGAAACAACAACTTTTGGAGGACTCTGATAATTGTCATTTCTACTTGTACCTATGTTTCGGAAAACGATTCAAGTGTTTACTCTGATGTTAATACTTACACTATGTTACTGTTCAAACTCTTTTAAACACGGAACCCCTTAACCTTTCTCAGCAACTCTGTTTTACATGCTAAGTTGTTTATTCACTCAGTTTTTACTGATACTCGAAAAACTGCGTCCTTGTTTCTTTTAAATTCCCCGCAGGATTATGATTGGTTGCTTGGGGTAACGCGCTGGGATCACGAACACGTTCTCTCATGCAAACAGTAGAGTTTAGTAATTAACCGGAGAGCTCACTTTTGATGTAAAATATTTTGTCAGACTTAGTGTCCAATTTGGAACCAGTCACGAACGTTGTAAACTTTTATCGTAATGAATCAGTAGTTGGATGTTTCCTTTCACTTGTTTTTGGTTACCACTCCTTGTACGAAAGGGTAAAATCCCCTGTACGGAGGGCACCAACCGGTTTCCGGCTCCTCTGAAAATCGGGGGTGTTACAACTTTCTTTTATTTTACTACCCCGATATTATTCCTAATTATAGCTAAGTATTCATGATATGGAAAACTTTCATTTTATTTTTCATAAATTTTTCAAATTCCCAAACGTAATTACCCAATATTAATTAACCGTAACCTACCCAAATACTACAAGAAATTGAATTCCTCAGTTCTCTGAATTATCACACAAATTAGTTTGTTTATTTTTGGATAACTGATACTACCTCCGTTTCTTCTCTATAGCACCGGTTTGACTTTTTGACTCGTATCTCGGTCACTTTGACCGGGTGATTTGGATAGCAAAACGATGTGGTTTTGTAATAATTTTTTCACCGTGTTATAAGGCAACTTTTACTCTACAACACCATGAAAAAAATTATCAAAAATTATATCATTTTCTTATCTAAATCAGCGAGTCAAAGTGACCCAGTGAATAGTGGTAAAAGTCAAACCGGTGTGATAGAGAAGAAACGGAGGTAGTACCATTTATCTCTACTTAATGAGTCAGTTTATCTCCGATTAATTTCTTTAAAATCTACTTCATTCCCCTATTTACTACCTCGTTACTTAATCACTTCATAATTCTATTTTCTTATCATTCACCGATAAATACACGTCTATCGTCTTCCTCACTCTCATCATTGTCATCCTCTTTACCTCTCTCTCTCTGTAAATTATCCAGCCACCACCACCTTTATTCTTCGCCCCATTTAGTGAACAACCTTTATTTTCCCCATCTCACATTTACTCGTACCCATTGCATGGACCGACCAATAGCAGCTCAATAGCAGCAACCGCAGTTCCATCTGCTCATTGCTTTACACATCGTACACTAACATCTCCGCCCTATCTTCTTCTTGTCTGTAAGTTTCTAATTTCCCGTATCATTTTAGCTTGTCGTTGATATGGTTCTCAAGCTGGACATCTTTCAGTATGTCGAGACTTTACCTCTTAGTTTTGAAATTTTATCATGGCAATCCTAATTAGTTGATGTTGGATTCCCACTAGTAGTAATTCCTACCATAGTGTGGTTTATTATCATTCATCAATATTTTCGAGTCAAATTTTGAAATGAAGTGTAATTTTTTGACTACCTCCTATACGTATGATGATAATATCTTCTTTTAAAAAGAAAATAAAAACAAAAGTGATACTATTTATGGTATTACGATTTTAATATAGATGTTCCCGTTTCCTGTTCAAACGAGATAATCGAATAAATTTTCTCTTGACACGCCTATTTTTTTTTTAACAGTATGTATGGTAAGTTAATTAGGACGACTCCCCTTATTTATGAAAGTGTAAAATTGGAACTGATGTGCTTTTTATAAAAAAAATAGAATACGTTTCTTCATTATATTTATATATGATACGCTATATTTATATCAGTATGTCATTGAAATGACTTTGGAGAAAGGTTGGTTACATAGGTTTGTCGCACTGATTAGCTAGATTGACTTAGACAGCCATAAGCCCTAGAAGATTGTCCATTATATTTCATATAGGACCAACACTGTGACGACCCGTCACATATTTATTATAAAAATTATCGATTTTACGATAAAAATCGCGCTTTACAGTCAAGCCGCCTGACACTTTCAGACGTTCAAAACTAAATCAGCAAGACAAACAGTCCTCTGAAATAATATTTTAATAACAGTTCTAGAAAAACTGGTACGTGGCTGAAATAACTAAAAATTACACCAGCTCGTCAAAAAGACATTTTTATATAAATATCTCGTCAAAATCGTTATTTACCAAAAATCGCTAAAAATAGCTAAAAACAATTATTTTTGCTAAACAATCCACTTTGTAACAACTAAAAATAATTTCTAACTACAACTCTGTGATCCAGTCGCGCTTTGGCTCAACCTGTAAAACAAGGGGTGTGCCAGACAGCCCAGCATGTAACGCATAACCACTGGCGTAGAAATCTAAAATCTACTTAACACAACAGCCAGTTATTACACATTAGCATGTAACACCAAATACACAAACAGTGTGATTTATCAATCACCAAACTGTCACCAGATAGCTAAAAAACATTAAAAGTCACACCAGCAATATATACAGATATAGACTGTAACTGCACGAAACTTAGAATTTAGATTTTCCCTACCTGAAACGAAACAGTAAATCAAACAAGGGCTCAGTTGAAAACCGCCAAACTACTCCAAAGGAAGTGAATCATCCAACTCTGACTTCACTGTTGAACCGTTCTAATTGAACTCAAAATACACTCAAGAAAGAAAAATCCAAACACTCTTTTATGCCCATATCGTCCAATTTATTTTCAAAATCGAACATAAAACTTTGAAGAACCCAAGAGGTACTGTTCTGTGTACCTTCACTCCCCCATCTTCCTTTTAACCACAACTTTTCTATCACATTCTCATCCATAATAAAAGAAGCAACTAAATCAATATAGATTAGACAGTCATCAAACTAGCAAATGACTAATAAAAAGTACTAGTTCTCAGTTAGGACTACACCTGCACGTGTCATGTGCCCACGAAAAATTAATGAGCCTAGTCACAAATGTTTTTTATTGAAAACTTCACAAGAAGGAAACGTACTGACTAATCACGATATATGTACATCAATCACAAACATTATTTAAACCGAGGCAAGAAGTAATATAAATGTAACTATTGCATCAATTTTCACTTAAATTAGCAAATATGTCATCACCATGTCACAATTTTTGGGAAATTTATGTTTGACTATTTTTTTTATAAACTCGGGTTCTCACAAACACATGTACATATAGATATCAGTGAGCTGTGATTTTCGACTAGGGACTTATACTTGTAGGCGGAGACTTCAGAGATGAGGAATTCGTCAACTTCTGGGAGTTCTATTGCTAGATTGTTGTTTCCATTCAGGTGAGTTAATGTGTCAGGCCCAGAGCGCCCTTCGTTCCTTTCGTGTCATAATGGTTTTGTTTGCAGAATTCTTTCTTTAAATTTCATGTTATCTCTATCTGGTTACTGTCACTTTCCTTACCTGAAAGACATAACTCATTTTCTAAGTACATCACAAATCACCACAATGAATTAAATGCGTAACGAACGTAAATTGACAAGACTGTTTGTACGGGGAATTCGTATTTACTATTATATTATGGCTCGGGCCGTCTAGGGCTACGGTCGGCCAGCCACTTAACTCGTTCGTAATTCGCCCGAGTCGCTCCTAGTACTCACCTTTCTGGCAAGAACCCTTAAAAGGGTGTCGACACTTAAGGTCTAGGTAGCTAGGACTTTGATATATGCATGGATGGTTACCCCATTACAACCAATTATAAAATGAGAATTTTCCGGACTTGGCATACTATTAATTTTGGAAGGAAGATATAATCATTTGAGAAGTTCTGTTTTGACTATGACAAGGAAAGGAAAAATCTTCTCTCTATATCCCTAGAGATTATGAATTCTTGGTAATCAGATTTTTATTCCAAGGTTTTCATTCTTTAATATTTAAGATATATTTTTTAAAATTACATTTTTCCAAACTTATTTCTTCCTCGTATTAAATGCTTGGGTGTTAACATCACTCAGTTAATGCTGACTTTAAGAAACTGTGGTGTCCTGTTTGTTTTTACCCACCACATGTGTTGATGCTGGAGCCATGGATTGGGCGAGGACTATTTTCTAGCCTTGTGGTAATAATTGGAGCGCATGTTTGCGGCATTTGAGATTCAGCTTATGTAATAACCGACTATTTTAATTTAATCGGAATGGTTTTCTTTGATTATCACTTCTAAAATCTTTGTATTCGAGTCTAATCTCGAGTACGAAGTGACATCAGTCCAGATTTCTGGTTAGGAAACTGGAGGGTGTTACAGAAAACACATACATAGATCAAACAGAACACAATAGGCAAGTGTAAAATGCGATATAAGAGTCCTTGATAAGCAGATCTCATGATATAGTAATAAAATGTGAGATATAAAAGTTCAATGAATACATTTCTTAACTGGAGAAATGTAGAGTAGGAAAGTTACCACAGAATCGCCGGGAGGATGTTAGATATGTTGTCAAACTGACAAAAGACGCACTAGAGAAGCGCCGCCACAGACGGCGTTCTCAAGCTGGGCGGCGGAGATCGAAGACAAGGATAAAAGCCACTAGATATAACGAAACCCTAACCCCCCCCCCCCCCCCCCCCACGAGAATAATTATACTTATCCGCAAACTTTACTAGATCAATCGCTTATGCTGTTTTGTTTTTCGTGTTTCCATGACCTCAGTTTGGAGACCAGAGGATCTCGAATTCCTCGACATAAGAGGAATTTTGGGTCCTCCGGCCTCCACTCGATACGGACACGACACAGACACATGAAAAAATAAAATGACACAATCAAATCATTTTGATTCACTGGTTAAATAAACTGAGCGAGGCATTCGAGATCCTCTGGTCTCCACCCGACACGGACACGACACGAACACCCGAAAAAATAAAACGACACAATTTAATTCTTTAGACAGCAATCGGGCAAATAAAGAATGCACAATAATTTGCACAAATTAATTATCTACACGGGTCATTCTCAATTGGTGTGCATTGATAAAGAAAAGTTCAGTAAACATGTATGGATTGGGATAGAAAACATAGCTACTTTGATAGACCGACTTCGTGTGAACGAGACCTAAGAAAAGGTTGAAAATGTACATTGAAAACCGAGACAGAAAAAGAGTTCACAATGATTGGCGCGGAAAAAGTGCCCACCAATCAACTTCAATAGACATGCATAGATCAAGCGAAGCTCAGTATACATGCATCGGAAACATCAAATATAAAACACTACTAATTTAATTGAAGGATCTGAAGAGACCTAATGAAAAGTGAATATACAATAAAACAAAATAATTTGAGCAAAAACATTGCGTCCACCAATCAACTAAAAACAAAATACTCCGTATTGCTAGTAGAGGTAATATGGTTATTTGACGTTTATTTTGGGGTTTATTATTGAATCTCATAAATGTTGGACAATAGTAGTAATTCTTGATAAATGAATTCTCAAATCTCACTTCCTAATTACGTAGTTACTTTCTTCCATTACATCTCCTCGTATTATATTTCAAATATTTTCTAACTAATTTCTTTTATTTTACTACCTCGATATTATTCCTAATTATAGCTAAGTATTCTTGCAATGGAAAACTTCCATTTTAATTTATTTTTCATAATATTTTCAAATTCCCAATGGTAATTACCCAATGTTAATTAACCGTAACCTACCCAAGTACTACAAGCAATTGAATTCCTTTGTTCTCTGAATTATGACACAAATCGGTTTGTTTATTTTTGGATAACTGATACCAATTACCTCTAGTTAGTGAGTCAGTTTATCTCCTGTTAATTTCATTAAAATCTACTTCATTCCCCTATTTACTACCCTGTTACTTAATAAATTTATTAATTCTCTTTTATTCTCATTCACCTATATGTACACGTCAATCGTCTTCCTCATTCTCATCATCATCCTCTTTACTTCTCTCTGTAAATTATCCAGTCACCACCACCTTTATTCTTCACCACATTTAGTGAACCAACCCTCATTTTTCCCTATCTCACGTTTACTCGTATCCATTGCATGGACCGACCAATAGCATCTCAGTAGCCGCAACTGCAGTTCCAGCTGCTCATTACTTTACACATCGTACACTAACATCTCGACCCTCTCTTCTTTGTGTCTGTAAGTTCCGAATTTCTCGTATCATTTTAGCTTGTGTGTTGATACGGTTCTCAAGTCGCACATCTTTCAATATGTCGAGACTCTACCTCTTAGTTTCGATATTTTACTATGGCAATCATAAATAGTTGATGTGGGATTCCCACCAGTAGTAATTCCTACCATTGTGTGGTTTATTTTCATTCATTAATATTTTCGAGTCAAAGTTTGAAATAAAATGTAAAATTTGACTAGCTCCTATACATATGATGATAATATCTTCTTTTAAAAAGAAAATATAAAAAGTGATACTATTTTATGAGAAAGTTTGTAATGTAGACTAAATACAGGACCAAAATTCTCTAGAAGGGGGGGGGGGGGTTGAATAGAGTATGGAAACTTTTTGCTAAAACACAATATTTAACTAAGTGAACAAGTGAAAGACTCAAATCTCAAGGCCTTGAGATTTTGCAAAACTAGTCAGAAACTTTCTAAGGCAAACAGAAAGCTTCAAGGCCTTGAACTATGACCAGTTCTAAACAGTTTATGAACCCTAGTGTGATTTGAGTTGCTTGCAGAAGGAAATAGCAAAACTGTAAACTAAAGAACACAAGGAAATTTACAGAGTTCAGTCCCAATGGACCTAATCTCTGCCTGAGGGATCTAATCCCACCAGGATTGGGAAAACACTTCTTATTACTCACACAGAAACAACCCTAGATCTTCAAGACTAAGTGAACTCCCTTAAACCTATACATCTTGTGGTTCCAAACCTATCTAGTGTCAGCTACTAACTGTTGAGCTAACAAGAACCTCTTGTTGTTCACTTGAACAACCAACCACTAGGTATTGTGAGGTTTGAGATATACAGAAGATAACCAGATTAAAATACAATAGAAGAACACAGTAGAAGAATAAGCTTATGAAGGTATGGATGTGTTCTTCAGGAAAACTCGAATGATTGATCTTATGAAAGCAGTGATTGAAGCCTGAAGTTGTGAGGGATTGATTGTCAGGTCTTCCACGAATGTATCACACCTCTCTCTCAGTTTTCTGTAAACTTCTTTGTCTTTCAAATTTCAAACCTGTCTTTTTATCCACTCTCTACAACTGAATGAGAGATTTTAGGATCTCAGTTCCTGCAAATCCTCATCCTTTCTAACTGCAATTCAAAACAGCTTTGAGTAGATATCCGTTGGAGTTTGTTGTGATTACATTTCACATTTGAAAAACCTGCAACGACATTAAACACAGCAACAAACAAAATCCAGAAATATAACAACACTAAATCTGTTTGGACTTCCAGTTTATGAATAAAAACTGGATCAGATAAATTTATAACCTGATTAACTTCTGAAACATATTACTCATAATAAACACGTTTAATACTTGTAAAAGTCATTAAATAATCATAATAACAAAGATCAAATTCTGCAAGAGAGAATCATGTTAATTCTGTAAAACTGTCAGCAGCTTAAGGCACATCTCAATGCCTTGGAGCTCTGAACATGCTTCACATTCTTTCAATATTAAGACCAGAAACCATTGATTCACTCTGATTAAGATATCTGCAACTTTGTTAGATATATCAAGAATACATAACAAGGATATTTGCAGCAAATCTCTGATCTGAAACATCAGATAGAACACCTGCATCACAAGATTATTAGATCACACTATATAAGAAAACTACTATCAAAACTTGAAGCTCTGATCAGTATCTCAAGGCCTTGGAGCCTTAGAAATACTTTGTCTTTGTCTTTCATCACTCTAAACAGTTACTTCTCAAAACACACTTAGAAGTCTTGAGTCAACATTATGGTATTACATTTTAATATAGTAGATCCCTTTTCCTGTTCAAACGAGATAATCGAAAAAAAATTCTCTTGACTCGCCTAATTTTATTTTATTACTTTTGATTAACATTATGTATGGTAAATTAATTAGGAGGGCTCCCCTTATTTATGACAGTATAAAATTAGAACTGATTTGCTTTTTGTGAAAAATAAAATAAGTTTCTTCATTATAATTATATATAATACACTATATTTGTATCAGTAGGTTATTGAAGTTACTTAGGAGAAATGTTTGTTACATATGTTTGTCGCACCGAGTAGCTAGATTGAGTTCGACGACCATAAGACCTAGAAGAGTGTCCATTATATTTTATATAGGACCAACACATGTACATATAGATATCAGTGAGAAGAGATTTTGACAAGGGACTTATACTTGTAGGCAGAGACTTGAGAGATGAGGAATTCGTCAACATCTAGCAGTTCTTATCGCTAGATTGTTGTTTCCATCCAGGTGAGTTAATGTGCCATCCCTAGAGCGTCCTTCGTTCATTTCGTGTTCTAATTGTTTTGTTTGCTGAATTCTATCTTTAAATTTCATGTTAATCTCTATCTCGTTATTGTCACTTTCTTTACCTGAAAGACTTAACTCATTTTCTAAGTATATCACAAATCACCCCGAGTCGCTCCTAGTGCTCACAGGGTGTCGACACTTGAGGTCTAGGTAGCTAGGATTTTGATATATTTATGGATGGTTACCCCATTATAACCAATTATAAAACAATAATTTTCTGGACTTGGCATATTATTAATTTTGGAAGGAAGGTATAATCATTTGAGAAGTTTTGTTTTGACTATGACAAGGAAAGGAAAACTCTTCTCTCTATATCCCTGAATATTATGAATTATTTGTACTCATATATTTATTTCAAGCTTTTCATTCTATAAAATTGAAGAGATATTTTTTAAAAATTACATTTTTCCAAACTTGCTTGGGTGTTAACATCACTCAATTTGTGCTGACTTTAAGAGACTGTGGTGTCCTGTTTGTTTTCACCCACCACATGTGTTGATTCAGTAGCCAAGGATTGGGCGAGGACTGAGACTCACTACATTACAATTTAGTATTTTCGTTATTTAAACCTTCAAACTATTTTCGAGCATTTTGGTAACAATTAGAGCACGTGTTTGAGGCGTTTGAGATTCAGACTTGTGTAATAACTGACTATTTTAATTTAATCGGAACGGTTGTATTTGATTATCACTTCTAAAATCGTTGTATTAGAGTCTAATCTGGACTACGGAGTGACATCGGTCCAAATTTCCAGTAAGGAAATTGGAGGGTGTTACAAAAAACATACATAGATAAAACAGAATACAATAGGCAAGTGTAAAATGAGATATAAGAGTCCTTGATAAGCAGATCTTATGAAACAATAATAAAATGTGAGATCAAAATGTTCAATGAATACATTTCTTAACTAGAGCAATGTAGAGTAGAAAAGTTACCACAAAATCGCACAGACGATGTTAGATATGTTGTCAAACTGACAACAAACGCACTAGAAAAGCGCCACCACAAACGACGTTCTCAAGCTGGGCGACGGAGATCGAAGACAAGGATAAAAGCCTCTAGATATAATGACACCCTAAACCCCCCGACGGGAATATTAATACTTATCCTCAAATGTTACCAGATCAATCGCTTATATTGTTTTGTTTTTTCGTGTGTCCATTTCCTGAGTGTGGAAACCGGAGGATCTCAAATCCCTCGATGCTAGAGGGATTCCGCATTCTCCGGCCTCCACTCGATAAGGACACGACACGGACACACGAAAAAATAAAATGAAAAAATATAATCCTTTTGATTCATTGGTTGAACAAACTGAGCGAGGCATTCGAGATCCCCCGGTCTCCACCCGACACGGACACGACACGAACACACGAAAAAATAAAACGACACAATTTAATTCTTTTGAAAAAAATCGGACAGATAAAGAATGCACAATAATTTTCACAAACAAATTATCTACGCGGGTCATTCTCAAAAGGCGTGCATAGATGAAGCAAAATTGAGTATACATGTATGGATCGGGATAGAAAATATAGGTACTTTAATAGACCGACTTCGTGTGAACGAGACCTAAGAAAAGGTTGAAAACGCACAATGAAAACCGAGACAGAAAAAGTGTTCACAATGATTGGCAAGAAAAAAGTGTGCGCCAATCAACTTCAATAAAACATGGAGAGATCAAGCGAAGCACATAATACATCATCGGCAACAATTTTAGAGAAAACACTACTAATTTAATTGAAGGATTTGAAGAGACCTAATGATCAGTGAAAATGTAAAAAAAAAAAACAAAATAATTTGAGAAAAAAAACATTGCGTCCACCAATCAAACTCATAAAACATACATAAGCAGATCTCATGAAATAGTAATAAAATGTGAGAAAAAATGTTCAATGAATACATTTCTTAACTCGAGCAATGTAGAATAGGAAAGTTACCACAAAATCGCTGGGAGGATGATAGATCTTATGTCAAACTGAGACCAGACACACCAGAGAAGCGCCTCAACAGACGACGTTCTCAATCAGGGTGTGGATACCGAACACAGGGATAAAAGCCTCTAGATATAATGAAACCCTAAACCCCCGACGCGAATATTTATACTTATCCACTAGCGTTACTAGATCAATCGCTTATGCAATTTTCTTTTTTCATGTTTCCATGTCCTGCCCATGTCGTGTGGAGACCGGAGGATCTCGAATCCCTCGATGTTTGAGGGATTCTGGAGCCTCCGGCCTCAACATGACACGGACACACGAAATGTTTAAACGACACAATCTAACATTTTGATTCATTGGTTAAATAAACTGAGCAAGGGATTCGAGATCCTCCGGTCTCAACCCGGCACGGAAATGAATTCTTCATAGTCAGATTGTCCTGGAAATGGTGAGTAACCAATGTCTTGAAAATAATTCCTGACATAGCGACTCTTGTTCCTTCGTTGGTGAGGTGCGCTTGTTGAGGTAACCTACCCAATTACTACAAGCAATTGAATTCCTCAGTTCTCTGAATTATCACACGAACTAGTCTGTTTATTTTTGGATAACTGATACCAATTACCTCTACTTAGTGAGTCAGTTTATCTCCGATTAATTTCTTTTAAATCTACTTCATTCCCCTATTTACTACCCCGTTAATTAATAACTTCATTAATTCTCTTTTCTTCTTATTCACCTATAAATACATGTCTATCGTCTTCCTCACTCTCATCATCGCCATCCTCTTTACCTCTCTCTCTCTCTGTATGGATCGGAATAGAAAACATATCTACTTTAATAGACCGACTTCGTGTGAACGAGACCTAAGAAGAGGTTGAAAACGTACACTGAAAACCGAGACAAAAAAAGAGTTCACAATGATTGGAACGAAAAATGTGTGCACCAATCAACTTTAATAGACATGGAGAGATCAAGCGAAGCACATAATACATCATCGACAACAATTTGATAGAAAACACTACTAATTTAATTTGAAGGATTTGAAGAGACATAATGATGAGTGAAAATGTAAAATAAAACACTATAATTTGAGAAAAAGAACATTGCGTCCACCAATCAAACTCATAAAACATACATAAGCAGATCTCATGAAACAGTAACAAAATGTGAGAAAAAATGTTCAATTAATACATTTCTTAACTCGAGTAATGTAGAATAGGAAAGTTACCACAAAATCGCCTGGAGGATGATGGATCTTATGTCAAACGGAGACAAGACACACCAGAGAAGCGTCCCACAGACGGCGTTCTCAAGCTGGGTGTGGAGACCGAACACAAGGATAAAAGCCTCTAGATATAATGAAACCCTAAACCCCCCGACGCGAATATTTATACTTATCCGCTAGCGTTACTAGATCAATCGCTTATGCAATTTTATTTTTTCATGTTTCCATGTCCTGTCCATGTCGTGTGGAGACCGGAGGATCTTGAATCCCTCGATGTTTGAGGGATTCCGGATCCTCCGGCCTCAACACGACACGGACACACAAAAAAAATAAAACAACACAATCTAACATTTTGATTCATTGGTTAAATAAACTGAGCGAGGGATTTGATATCCTCCGGTCTCAACCCGGCACGGAAATGATTTATTCAAAGTGAGATTGTCCTAGCAATGGTGAGTAACCAAGGTCTTGAAAATGATTTCTGACGTAGCTACTCTTGTTCCTTCGTTGGTGAGGTGCGCTCGTTGAGGTATGTGAACCGGATTTCAATTGATCGTGTTCCTCCAATTATTCACCATCTCTCGCTTGACCTCTCCCTATTCAATTGGTTTGTGCCACCGGTAATTTCTGGAAATCATTCGGCAAGGGAAAACACGCTACTGTAGCTTCCGAGCAATCTTAAAATACATATGTAAGCAAAATCATTGCTTGAGTTGAGACTTAAAAAAAGTACACCTTAAGTTCTTATCTTATTTTCAAATCTTAAACTTCTCAACCTTTTTGGGAAAATATTCGTGTATATATATATGTATATAGATACATATATAATCTTTTTTTAGATATTTGTTTAATTATATATAACATATACATTAATTCGGCTTTGATATGATATTTTTTTAACAATTATTCACCAGGTTAAAAAATATCACTCATCATAAAATGAGAGTTCATATTTCTGAGTGCACCGTAACTTAAATTAATATACGCGTGTTGACTATAAATCCTTTCTCGCGAGTCTAATTTAAATTCAATAAAACACATTAAATAAAACTAACTAAAATCACACGTAAGCATACTACATAAATGGTCTAGCTACCAAAACAATAATATTAATTTATTATTATTCATAGTTAGATTGTCCTAGCAATGGTGAGTAACCAACGCCTTGGAAATGATTTCTAACGTATCTACTCTTGTTCCTTCGTTGATGAGGTGCGCTCGTTGATGTATGTGAATTGAATTTTAATTGATTGTGTTCCTCCAATCATTCTCCATATCTCGCTCGACCCCTCGTTGTCCAATTGGTCTGTGCCACCGGTAATTTTTGAAAATCATTCGGCAAGGGGAAAACGTGCTACTCCGGTTTCGAGCAATCTGAAAATACAGATGTAATCAAAATCAATGTTTGAGTTGAGACTTAACAACAAGTAGACCTTTAGTTCTTATCTTATTTTTGAATATTAAACTTCACAACCTTTTTGTGAAATTATAAATATACTATGTATATATATTTGATATTTTCGTAGATGTTTGTATAATTACATATAAGATTTATATTAATTCAGCTTTGATATGATATTTTTTAACAAAAATTGACCAGGTTAGAAAATGTCATTAATCACAAAATGACATTTCATATTTCTGAGCGCATCGATAACTTCAACTAATATATGCATCTTAACTATAAACATTTTCTCGTGAGTCTAATTTAAATTCAATAAAAAAAATAAAACTAACAAAATTCAC
Source organism: Linanthus parryae (assembly GCA_023055425.1). Taxonomy (NCBI): domain Eukaryota; kingdom Viridiplantae; phylum Streptophyta; class Magnoliopsida; order Ericales; family Polemoniaceae; genus Linanthus; species Linanthus parryae. Next base: position 39,492,653 of record JALGPY010000003.1, read on the forward strand.
TTGTAAATATACAACTTCATGGTCTAGCTGCCAAAACAATAATATTAAGTACTACATACAACTAGGTTGATGATTTGTATGATGAACAATTACCACAAAAGAACACACACACAAATGAGGCAAACTAAAATAAATAATTCTTTCCTATGTGTAGTGTCTTATGTTTTCTGTTCTTTATAGAAGCATTGAACAACAATAGAAGCAAACATAATCTTGTATATAGAGGCGTTTGGAATGTTAATTTTAGGAGAAAAATTGTTTTGAAATAATTCTACTGCCATAAGACATTGAGTCATTTTATGTTTTTCGTTATATGAATACGATTGAAAATAAAGTGTAATTTTTTATGCCTTTCCCTTCACAGCTGGCGCTGATAATGTGTTATAGAAAGAGTCTTAGAGAGAAAATTGTGAGAAAAAATAAGGACTAGTTTTATAGATGTGTCCGTCCACAATCTGAAGCCTCTTTCTGTATGCAATAGGAATGGGTCACAGTCCAATAATTACACAAGGTGTTATATTCAATAGTGGATATTCAGGCTCGACCATAATAATAATTACTTATACCATGATTTATTGTACAATAACTACTTACAACTGACTTTTCCATGTGTATTCTGGTCAAACTTGATTCTTATAGAGTAAATGATATTAGTGGAGAAGAAAATTTGAACAAAGAATTTTGAATTCAAATTACATTATCATATAATTATAGGTTGTAGTTGCTGGAAACCCAAAGAGTACTTTATTCATGATGTCTAACATGAGACAGGCTGAAAAGAGTAAGAGATCCGGTCTCTATTTCTCTTTCGCAACAAGAAATCGTGGAGGATTTCATAAAGATGGTAGGACGAAAGCCTCATCGCAGACCAAAAAGAGGTCCGCAAGTGTCCAGAAACAACTTGATGTAAGTGGATTTTTATGCATCCTACAATATTTAAACTAGACTAAACAATAATGTTATCTAATTCATTGTTTTACCTATTTTGACAGACTCTCGTTCCGGGCGTTTCATTTCCGAAGATCACCGGTGATTTGTACAAAGTTGATGAAATAGAAACCAGAAAGGTAGTAAATTAACTTATTCCTCGGCTCATTGTCTCTCAGAATTCACTTGAAGTAATTATTTGATCAATTTTGTGTATTGTGCAGCAAACTTAGTGGACATCATCAATTTGAACTGCTTTACTTGGGGCCTGTAATTATTGGAAATGTTGCTTAATCTTGTGTGAACTTGGAAATCGGATGCAATCTTTGGTCTTCCCAGTAAGGTATAAATAAGTGATCTAGTTGACTTTTGATGAGAGCCTTTTAATTTTGAATATTTCGTTTGTTTAGAACAAATGTGGATGAGTGAAATTTGGAGAAACAGTTTCATGGTTCCAATACATTTATTTGCCCAGATTGTTTGATCTATTGTTTCTTTTCTAAAATGTGGTTAGTTTTGTTCCTTCTATTAGCATGATGTTACTCTACATTCTATGCTGAAGAATTCCAAACTTTTTCTTCTTTGGTTTGATCCAATGCTAGTTTCTAGTCTATAATGGATAAATGAGATGACACGGGTAAACCGTATCATTGTCGTTAATTAGTCGTTAGCCAGTAATATTTATTTACTTAGTTAATTAATATTTATTTATTTAGTTTTATTTATTTTCTTTTAATAGATCAGTCAAACCGAGTTTTCATGTCGGTTCATTCCCAGGCCCGTTCGGTTAGGGTTGCATAATTTTTGTATTTAAAAATAACTGTAGTCGCTCAGTTTATTTAATCAATGAATTAAAAGAATCAAATTATGTTGTTTTATTTTTTCGTGTGCCGTGTCCGTGTCGTGTGAAGACCGGAGGATCTCGAATCCCTCGAGGTTGGCATTGTTACAGTCGTAGTCGCTCAGTTCTGGCATTGTTAGAGAAACATCAAGTACAAGAAACATCTATTCTAGCTACGTGTGCATGCCTTATACTACAAGCTTGTGCTCTTTTAGAATTTAAGTTTTCCTAAGAACTAAGTACTTTCTGGATCATATTAGCATCATAAATATCAAACTTTTCCAGATGCTTGTAAAAGAAATGACATAAACTGTTCTTGGGGAGATATTGCTATTAGATTAAATTGTGGAAGAATCGGAGCCACCTTTTATTGAGAACAAGTAACTTTATGTAGAATTCATGTTTTTTAGTGAAGCTTACATGTGTAATTATAGTTTCTCAGAATATAAACAAATTACGCTCTTTTTTGCTTAAGAATTATGAACCATTTGGACTCGACTATGATACACGAATGTATCAGGTTGTTAGGGTTCACCTAACATGATAGTAATTCTAAACACTATCAAGTCTCCACACACACGAATCGATGGTGGTTGGGTAGGTTCCCATTGCTGAATCTTCGGTGGCACAAGTTGAGCAGACTGGGTTTGTGATGAAGCCCTGTGCTGCTGCTGTCAATGTAATTCCAGGGGCGGCGGCAGTGAGTGTCGATCTGCTAGGGCCCCTAATCCATAATCGATATTGTGGAATCGAGCCATGCAGGGCTCAAGGATGGAGTTGATTTTGTCAAATCTCGAGGCCATATTGTTGAGCCTGGATTTCATGTTGGCCTTAACTGCGCCACGACTTGGGCGAGCACTTAGCGTTTTGTTGAGGTCGACATTGAAAAATTCACCAATCGAATGGTGTAAATCAATAAAAGCACCAATTGATACATGAATGTATCGGGTTGTTAGGATTTACCTAACGTGATAGTAATTCTAGACACTAGCAAGTTTTCATACACACGAATACGAACACAAAACACTCTTAAACTTTGAGATTTTTCATTGATAATCATAACACTGAAATTACAATTGCTTAAATAGAAAAGACTAAAACCAGCCCTAGACAGTTCGACCTACGGGCTCGGCCCGGCCTCCTAACTAATGAAATAATGCTATTAACTAATTAAATAATAAATTAACTAATAGATAATACTAAATAGATATTACGGATCATGAGGTTACTGTTGACCTGTATCATAATATAACCGTAAACTATAAAAATATTCAACAATGTTTGCACACAAACCAGTCTTTGTGTTACATTTCGATTTAATTCAACCTTTTCTTTTGATATGCTCATTTGTTTTACACTGGCCATGGGTGTACCGCACAAGAAAATGATGATATGTTCAATAGTATTTTTCTTTGTAGAGTACATTTATTCCGTAAATTGGCTAACTCTTTTTTTTTTTTTGCAAAAAACTGTAGATTTCATTTCAAAGAGACGAGAAGAAGAGAGAAAGGAGTTACAGCCATAACACCTCCTTCTCAGACAACAACAAAGCATCTTTGGCTCCAAAATGAGCATCAAAGTTGCAAGACCTGCTAATAAAGGAAAAAATACAAACAGAGAAGGACTTAGCCAACTGCAAACAATCTTGAAAAATTGCATCCATCTCAATAGGCCAGGATTTGGAGGAAAAATTCAGCACATCCATCACAATTTTGGAGTCTGAATGAAGACTGATCCGCTTGAAGCCTTTGGAGATTGCAAATAAAAGGGATTCTCTTACTGCAATAGCCTCCAAAAGAGTGGGATTAGAACATGAAAAAATTGGAAGCTTGATATTTCCAAGAGCAGCACCACTTCCATTTTTAAGAACCACACAACAACCTCCTTTGCTTCTGCATTTATCAACTGCAGCATCAGTGAAAATTAGAGCATCAACTTGAGGGTTATCTGCAGAGCAAATATGTTCTGGAGCAGGACAACTAGCAGCAGGTGGCAGGGAATTGATGTCAAAAAACTCATAAAACCTTGTCACAGCCATGGAAGAAACCTGGATTGGGGACCACTTGATGCTGCTAAAAATATTGTCATTCCTGGCTTTCCAAATTTCCCAACAGTGTTGTACAAACAAACCAAGAATAACCTGCTTTTCAACATCATTAAGCACAAATTCCACAACCTGAGACCACCAATGTGCAAAAGAGCTCCCATTACAATAAGAGATCACAAATGGAATTGGACTAGTCTTCCACACTGAGAGTGCAAAAGAGCAGTCCCTAAGAAGATGAATATCAGTTTCTATGGCTTCCCCACAAAACTGACAAATTAGATCACCAGACCATCCCTTCTGCTTAAGTGTGCAAGCCACTTCAAGGTTCCCCAAACAGCTTTCCAAACAAAGAATTTGAGTTTAGGCCTGACTACCAACTGCCAAATTTTACTCCAATAAAAATTGGAACTACTTTGACAATCAGCAGAAAAACCAAGCCCAAATTTTGCCAGCTCCAGATTGCATAAGAATTTATAAGCAGAATTAACAGAAAATCTTCCATTAGAAGCATGATGCCAGACCATTTTGTCAGCACAACTGAGGTTTCCAACTTGAATCTGTAAAATAATATTTGCTTCCTCCTCATTGAATAAAGAAAGCACCTTATGAGAAATCCAGCTTCTAGATTCATGATCAATTAAGTCAGCAACCAATGAGATCCCAGAGCTTTCATTATTTGAGGACAAAACTTTGAAGTGATTTGAGACTGGAAGCCAGGGATCTCTCCAGATGTGAATATTCAGCCCATTCCCCACATTCCATCTCAAACCTTTTTCCAGAACTTTCATACCTTCAAAGAGTCCTCTCCAAGCCCAAGAGCAATTTGAAGGGCACTTAGCTTGCCAAAGGGAAGAGTTGTGAAAGTATTTGCCCTTAAAGATTCTAGAAAAAAGAGAATTATCTCCTTCAAGGAGTCTCCAGGCCTGTTTAGAGAGCATTGCTAAGTTAAAGCAATAGAAGTCTCTAAAACCCAGCCCACCAAGATCTTTCCTTTGACAGAGTGATAGCCAAGACTTCCAATGGATCTTTTTAGCATCAAGATTACTTCCACTCCACCAAAACTTTGCTAAAATTTTTGAAATATCAGCACACAAAGTTTTAGGAAGAATAAAACAAGACATAGAGAAGGTGGACAATGCACTCAAAGTAGATTTGATGAGTACCTCCCTGCCAGCAGGAGTTAGAAACTTTTCCTTCCAACCACCAAATTTTGCAGCAATTCTCTCCTTGATGAATTTGAAAGTTTGTCTCTTTGACCTACCAAAAAAAGCTGGAAGACCAAGATAGCTGCCTTCTTTGAATGATTTATCAATTTGCAGATAATGTTGAATAAAATTCACCAACAGTGGGCTAGTATTTGGGCTGTAGAAGCTTTGTGACTTATCCCTGTTCACCGCTTGACCAGAAGCAGCTTCATAAAGAGAGAGCACTTGATTTATTGCACTACAATCAGGGACAGTGGCTTTACAAAAAAGAATTGAATCATCAGCAAACAACAAGTGACTTACAGAGCTGCAGTTTCTTGAAATTTTAACTCCAGAAAACCAACCCCTTCTTTCAAAGTAGTTAAGAGTTGCAGTCAGCCCTTCAGCACATAAGGCAAAGAGGTAGGGAGAAAGAGGGTCTCCCTGCCTTATACCTCTTGAAGGTGTGATAACAGACCCCAAAGTTCCATTGACATTAACCCTGAAAGAAACTGTGCTCACACAAATCATGATCCACTGAATCCATCTTCTGCAAAATCCCATTTTCCTCATAACTTGTTCCAAGTAGCACCACCTTACTCTGTCAAAGGCTTTTTGCATATCAAGCTTAATGGCCATCCAACCAATTTTTCCACTCCTCTTACCTTTAATGTAATGCAAAAGCTCCTGGGCAACCAAAATGTTGTCAGAGATAAGCCTCCCTTTTATGAAGGCACTTTGATTGTCTGAGACTAGATTGCCAATGACTTCACTCAATCTGTTAGCTAGCAACTTTGACAAGATCTTGTACAAAACAGAGCAAAGACTAATGGGTCTATAGTCCTTGACTGAGAGTGGATTGCTGACTTTAGGAATAAGGGAGATGTGAGTGATATTGATAGCTTTAAGAAGCTTTCCTGTTTTGAGAAAAACTTGGACAGCTTCACAAATTTCATCTCCAATGATGCTCCAAAAAGATTGAAAAAATCTAGGATTAAATCCATCAAACCCTGGAGCCTTGTCAGGACTGAGGGAGAAGCATGCATCTTTGATTTCTTCCTTGGTTTCTGGTCTGACAAGTAAATTATTCATTTCTCTTGTTACTTTCCTTTGAATATTCCCCACAATAGGCTCTGTATCTCCAAAAGAGGAATCAGCAAAAAGATTGGAGTAAAAACAGTCAAATTCATTTCTAATCCCCTCCTCATTATGAATCCAGAAGCCATTAGAGCTAGAGATACCTTTGACTGTGTTAAAACTCCTTCTTTGCTTGATGGAGGCATGAAAAAAAAGAGGTGTTCTTATCCCCAGCCATAAGCCAATTATTCCTTGATTTCACTCTCCAGTATTCTTCTTCTTCACTCCATAAAGAGTCAAGCTCAAGTTCTAGGTTTTTCAAGACTTCAGTATCAGCATTGATCCCTTCCATTCTTATCTTTCTCACTTCTTCCTCCTTCCTCCTTACATGTTGAAAATTTCTAAAGTTGGAATTCTTGCACCATTTAACCAGTTCCTGCCTAATTAACTTCAGCTTTGTCTTGATTCTGAACATGGGAACTCCTGCAATGTCCATATTCCAGATCCTCCTGACAATACTCTCCACTTCAGAGTTTATTAGCCCATGAGGACATGAATTGGAATTTTTTTTGCTTTCTATAGAAATTATTGGCCTCCAGATCAAGGAGAAGAGCTGAGTGATCAGATCCAGAGCAGACAATATGGTGCAGCTTGGCCTTATCAAACAATAAGGACCAGGATGGAGAGGCTAAGCACCTGTCAAGACGCTCCTCAATGCCTGCATTAGAGCTTCTCTTGTTCCACCATTAAAGGGGTATCCAACAAAGCCAATATCAATAAGATTACCCCCTGAGATGAAGTCCATGAAGTCATAGCAAGAAGAAAAAGACCTAGGAATACCTCCCCTTTTCTCAGAAGGGTCTGCAATCGCATTAAAATCTCCCCAGATAATGAGATTGTCGGGGAGAGAGGAGGAGTAGGATAGCAAAAACTGAAATTGATCTCTCCTGGCTGCATCATCAGTACTCAAGTAGACAAAAATGGCATGCCAAAGTTTACCATTATAATCAATGGAGACATGAAAGAAGAATTTAGAATACTTCAAGACATGTAGAGAGGTGTCTTTTGACCACAAAACACCAATGCCACCACTTCTACCCACAGGATCCACCCACAAACTGTTCCATCTCAACCAGGAGCTATACTTCTTAAGCATAACCACTTCTTCTCTTTGTTTCACTAAGAAAGACAATACTGGGAGAGTGAAGATTTATCATCTTCTTAAATTGATGAACTGTCAAGGCTCTGCCAGCACCTTGACAGTTCCAAGCTAAAAGCCTCATTGGGTAGGGTGGAGCCATTCAGGGCTGGCTGCCTCCACCCTAGTAAGAGAGAGTAAATCATCATCTCGTGTACCTTTCGCCTTCTTATGTTCAATCGCTACCTCTGCTGAGCATTCATCAATCTGCATATCATCCTCATAAGCCCTCTTCTGAAGAGAGTTTCCAGCCTCCTTGCCAATTTTATTGTTCGAAGGCTCCCTCGCAAGCCTCTTCCACTTCTTGCCTCCATTGCTAATTCTGTCAATCTTCTTCCTTCCTTCTCTAGAACCAGGAGAGCCATCGATGGAGGGGCGTAACCCTAAATCTTCAGATGGAATCTCACTCAGAGCCGCCCTAGCAGAAGGAGGAGAATCAGTTTCATGATTTTGACTAGTAATCACTTGGGCTTCTAATACCTCAGTAGGATTTGGGCTCTGATCTTTGGAATTATAATTAACTGGCTCTGATAAAAGTTCCGGGCTATTGGAATTATCTTGAGATGGTTCATGGGCCGGCCCAATCGCCAACGGAGGGGAGGAGCTAACCAGGCCCATGTTAGTTTTAGTTTTGAATACCTCAAAGTCTTTTTTGCCCTTGTCAAAAACTGCTTCCATAAGGCTAGAGAGCTCATCTTCCAGATTAGAATTGGCGGGAGCCACTACAGTAGTCGAAGCGTTGCCCAAATTTTGAACATTTGCAATAATGGCGCTTTCCTTGGGAATTACCGAAGGATCAGCTTCCAAAGCACTATTGCGGCAGGCTTGTCCGCCACTATCTGCGTCGGTTGGCATGGCCACCCTTGCCGGCAAAACGGGATTGTTCGCCGGAGAGACTATCAACTTTCCGGCTGAAAAAATCTTCTCCTCCCTGATTTTGCTGTTCACCATGAATCTTGACGGTTTTGGAGCTAGCAGTTCACTAACCGGTTTAGCTTTAAGCCATAAACCGAAAGAATTATCTCTAACACTTCCCTCCTTTGCTCCAGCTTCCTTCTCGACGCAAGAGGAATCGTCATGGCCAAAAAAGCCACAATAGAAACATAGCAGAGGAAGCCTTTCATATTTAACATCCACCGTAACATTTTTGGATTGACCCACCTTGATCTTAAGCTCCTTCTTAACCGGTTTTAATGTATCAAGCAGCACCTTGAGTCTCACAAATCTACCTTCCTCCGCAGCTTTTAGGTAGATCTTTGACTCAATAACTTCTCCAAGAGGTGCCGCAATCTTCTTGAGATGATCCTCTCTGAAGAAAGCTGCTGGAAGATTCCAAAGCTGAACCCAGAAAGGGGTTTTCTGGAACAGAGACAGTGTAATGTCTTCAAGAGGATTATAATCACTTAAGACAAGAAGTTGATTATTGAAGAACCAAGGCGCACCATTCTTGATTCTTAGACAATCTGCTTCCTTCCAAAATCTGAATCTGTAGACGCTTTCACGCTCTTCATTAACTTCAAAACCCTCAGGCGCATTCCAAACCGATCTGAACGTACTTCTAACGCCAGAGAGATTAAGTGATTTATTAGTAAAAATTTTGCCAATAAGGAAGAAGCCCTCCTCTGCAACACTGGCTTTGATTTCTTCCTCATCGAAAACAACATCAGTTCCATCCTCTTCTTCAATGGAAAAAGCTCCAAGCTTCTCAACTATTTCTCGTTGAGAACATAAGTCTCTCTCCGGTACTTGGAGTACTTTCTCCGCGGGATCTCCTTCTTCTCTATCTCTTAGGGACATCGTGAATCAGTTACGGACAAGCCGTGGGAAAGATCTTGATGAACAAGAAAGCAGCAAAGCACAAGGCTAACTTTGTAAATTGGCTAACTCTCATATTAATGGTTCTGCATACCCTTCATTTAAAGGAAAAAGTTCTGAATCTTAAGCAGAACTCTTGAAATTTTTGCGATTCTTGGTGTGAAACAATTGCAAATTGTAAAATTATTCAAGAATATATGAGGAATCTGATTAGATAAAAAATAGAGTGATTTTATTTTCCGTACCTCCTATCATTATGCATGTATTATTAGCTTCAGTTTTACTTATTCAGAATTTGTAACTAGTGTTAAACTCAAGAAATAATTCTCATGTGTAGCGCATGTGCACAAAAAACTAGTTGATTAAATAAACTGATCGACTATAATTGTTTAAATAGAAAAGACGCGTAACCCTAACATAGACGGTTCGACTTAACGGGTCTGGAAAAGAACCAACAAAAAAATTTGAATCGACTAATTAACTATTAAAAAATAATAACTATAACTATAACTATAACTAGATAAATAAAGATTCATTAACTAAGTAAATAAATATTGCTAACCAACGACTAATTAACCACAATGATACGATTGACCCGTATCATGAGAGCAACAAGCATGTGTTGAGGAGTTCCACAGTGAGAGTTTTGCCACATGTATATTAAATAAGTGAGATCATGGATTACTCTCATTTTTTCAATTAGTTTTGTGGCTGAATCCCATCGATTCTTTACACGGTATTAAGGTACATGCTAATTTCACACTTGTTTGGTCAAAGACCCACGCTTCTTATACCTCAACGCCACTGGAAATTAGGTCACACATATTAGACTTATATGGGGATAATGGAGAAATCCCACATTGGGAGTTCATGACATATAAATTCAATTAATCCATTTAAATTGAATTAGAAAACTAACTAAATAGTCACACAAGTTTACCTGGAATTTATCATCTTTTCAAACACATGATTAATATCTAGAGATGTAATAGTATTAAATGATGAATATTGACATCCTTATAATACTCTCACATGGAAGAAGGTAAGTTCAAAATATTATGAAATCTAGAATAAGATATCTAGAGAGATTGGACTTCCAAAACAAGCAAGTAAGAGGAACTCAAAGAGACGGCTTGACCTAGTCAACACACGATCTTGGTCAACGTGTTAATGGTGTTGGCTAGCTTTGGTCACCCTTTGGCCTTCGATTTCTTTGCTGTTTTGGTCATTCAATCTCTCACTTAATGTGATGAATGTTACGCAATATTTTAGACTTAAAGATGAAGCTTGACAGTAGGAAAATTACTTGAATACCCTTTGAATGAGATATTGAGGAACTGAATTCTAGTTTCTTGAATTAGTTGTAAGAATAGGGTTATAATTGCAAAGATATCTAATGTAACGATTCAAACCCCGAGGGGTTGTTTAGGGATAAAGAAAAACAATAACCACATCAACTCGGCTTGAACGTCTCCAAATTAGGTACCATCTGCGGGTCTAAGCCGATATAAAATTAAATACTTGTCAAATCTAATTCATTTATCTCATAAACTCTAATAGAGTTTCATGTGACATTCTGAAAAAGGAGAGGAGAGCAGATGCGCAAACAATAAATCACACGAGTACGAGTGTGTATGTCACACCCCATCCTGAAGTGCTGAAGAATTACACTAGGGTTCCCCAGACTCTCCAGAGATGTCCTCCGCTAAGCATGAAAATGCTCAATAGGGAGTTTACACCTAACGTTTCTGTTACATGACGAAATTAAAGAATGTGAAACTTAAATAAAACTTACTATTATAATAACATACTCTGACGTATAATCCTCTAAGCGTTAGACTACTTCCCCAGCTTCCCGTGATCTCACCTGCCAAACATAGAATGCAGGGACGTCACGATGTCATATTACAACAAGTAAAAACAAACCTTATGAAATGATACATATATATATATATATATGTGTGTGTGTGTGTGTGTGTGTGTGTGTGTGTGTGTGTGTCTGTGTGTGTATTGTTTAAAAATATTTAACTCGCACTGACGGACGTACCGGTCCAATAACCAGACCAAAACAACAATCACCAAGATGATAAATCTAGCTATTGAAACGTTAGCTAATGCACAGTTACCAACTGAAATATAACACACAGTCAATACAAACCCGCCTTATCTAGAGGATTAACCAAATCTGAGAACTACTTAGGATAAGGAAGGTAACCAAATCTTAACCATATCCTCTCCCTGACAAACTAGACCTTAAATGTGCACACCCGCTATCGGATCGTCTATACAGAGAGTAGTACTAGCTGCCTACAATTGGGGCTAACCACGTACCGACCGAAAGCTCGTAGACAGCGTCCCATGATTGTCCGCTAACGCAGCATCTGGTTTTTCGAAGATTGTTATGACCAAAGAAAGGTCTAGAGCAATCATGAATCAGTCACCAACTAAGAAATCATAAATGTGCATGAATCAAATACATATTCACATGTGTATATATATGCACGAAATCATTAGTTACAACATGATTTTCGTAATTCCTATTCATAGGCTTCGTAACAACATTCTTCAATAAAAGTTAAGCATTCACATGCTTACCTAGTAGCCTGCCTAGCTATTATTCCTGACCAGCAGCAATGATTCCCTATCTTGATAATCTCTACACATACAAGTGTACATATAATGTCAATATATGTCCTCCTTAATGAGGTAACATGCATATGAAGTCTTATGCCAGCTGCCTAGCCCAAAATGATTAATTTCCCCCCGAAGTCTCAGACTTATCAGTACAGTCCCTGAGTGTTCCTGAACTCCTCAGTTATGCGTAATTGGCCGGTCTCATGTGTGTAGGGTTTTGATTCATGGATCGCGCAAACGGAAGCATAATCAAACAAACAACCATGCAAAACCCTCCAAGGATCACAAGTCTAGATGCATAACGATAGTGAAAGTAAGAAATCATAAACACACCTTTGGGTTCTCCTTGATGACTTCAAACGCGAATAGTGTCACGTTCTCTATAGTTGATCCACGCCTAGAGTTGATCCTAGATCTCCAATCTCCTTGGTGCTAGCCCGGAATGAAAGGAGGGTGAAGGAATCACGCAAAACGAGGCACAAAGAGGGGTTCGGCCCTCTTGTGGCGTCGGGGACGAGGGGAAGGCGGCAAGGGGGCGGCGGCCTCCTTGTTGCTTGCTCTCTCTCTCCTTTGTTCTCTCCCACTCTTGTTATGATCACAAATGAGCATAAGTTATGAGGAAGGAAGGAAGGAGGGTCCTTTATATAGTCCAACAACTCCTTGTTAACTACCTAAAGGACTTATTCTAGTCCTACTAGAATTCAATTTAGTCCCTTCCTTGCAAATTAGTCCCTACTAAGTTTGCAAGGGTTTGCAAAGTGATCCTTCTAATTAATTAATCCAATTAATTAATTCCTAATCTAGTACAACTCTATATAGCGTGTGACCCCATAGGTTCTATCTAGTTGGTAGCAACTATTTGCTAATATGGAGCGGTTTCTAGCAAAACATCCATTCTAGCCAACTAATAGAATAGTCATCTAGACAACCTTGTACAAGTAATTGTCTCATCCCTTTGCCTCCATATCCGGATTGGACACGAGACATACAAGTCACACTCGTATGTCCAATCCCTAGTTTCTCGATCCATGGAATAGCCTTATTCGTGCAAATAACATCAATATCCCATATATTGATTTATTTGAGTCTGGCCAGACATTCTATAAGCACTATCCTCGAGTGGCCTAGGATATTTGCTCCCGTTATGTGGGAGGGGCAAATCCTCTCTACGTCCACTACGATCTCTAAGCTTGCTTCTCATTGTATCCAGTACACGCCTTTATAACTACCCAGTTACGGTGTAGCGTTTAACGCTACCAAGATCACAATGATCCACAACTAGAATATCTAGTGACTTCAAGTCTAAGGATGACAATACCATTGTACCCGAGAAGCACTTGTGACTCAACATAACGTGTATGTAGCCTTCTCGGTGATGGGTCAATCCAGTGCAACATTCCGTAATGCACACCTATGTGTTGGATCGTGATATCTCCATATCAATCCAACCCCATACTAGTCTATAGATGATTGTCCCATTTAATCATTATACTTGACTAGGGATATTTAAGATAAACAACACGATTGTAAATCTAAGGACTTCATTATATTAAATATCCAATAAATAATAAATGAATTTCTAGCCAAATACAAATTCATACTAAACTAGATTGCCTCTAGGGCATCTATTCCAACAGTCTCCCACTTGCACTAGAGCCAATCTGGCGCATCTCGTATGCCCATACTCCTAGTGTGCCCTTCATGCTTCCACTGCGTGAGAGGCTTCGTAAGCGGGTCTGACAGATTATCATCTGTAGGAATCTTGCATATCCGAACGTCTCCTCTATCGATAATATCTCGAATCAGATGAAACTTCCTGAGCACGTGCTTGGACTTCTGGTGCGATCTTGGTTCCTTTGATTGCGCGATCGCCCCAGTGTTGTCACAGAACAACTCCACTGGATCCGCAATGCTAGGGACCACACCAAGTTCAGAAACAAACTTTCTGATCCAAACAGCCTCCTTTGCTGCGCCATTTGCAGCAATGTACTCAGCCTCTGTTGTAGAATCAGCTACCGTCTCTTGCTTGGAACTCTTCCAGCTCACCGCTGCTCCATTCAGGCAAAACACATAACCCGACTGTGATCTAAAGTCATCTCTATCGGTTTGGAAGCTTGCATCAGTGTAACCCCTTACACGCAACTCTTCCTCACCGCCAAACATCAAGAAAGCATCCTTAGTTCTTCTCAAGTACTTTAGGATGTTCTTGACAGCAATCCAGTGACTCTCACCCGGATTGGATTGGTATCTGCTTGTCATACTCAAGGCATATGACACATCTGGTCTAGTACATAACATGGCGTACATGATAGATCCTATGGCCGAGGCATAGGGAATCCTACTCATGCGTTCCTTCTCAATCTCATTGGAGGGACAACCACTCTTCGAAAGAGTGACTCCATGTGACATGGGCAAGAATCCCTTCTTGGAATCTTGCATGTTGAACCGTTTCAACACCTTGTCAATATATGTACTTTGACTTAGGCCTAGCAACCTCTTAGATCTATCTCTATAGATCTTTATACCGAGTATATAGGCTGCTTCCCCTAAGTCCTTCATTGAGAAACACTTTCCCAGCCAATCTTTCACAGATTGCAGCATGGGAATGTCGTTTCCAATGAGTAGTATGTCATCCACATACAAGACCAGAAAAGCTATAGAGCTCCCACTAACCTTCTTGTAGACACAAGACTCATCTTCGTTTCTGATGAAGCCAAACTCTTTGACCACTTCATCAAAACGTCGATTCCAACTCCTAGAAGCTTGCTTCAATCGATAAATAGATCGTTGCAGCTTACAGACTTTGTTGGCTTGCTTTGGATCCTCAAAACCCTCCGGCTGTATCATATACACGTCCTCGAGGAGATTCCCATAAAGGAATGCTGTTTTGACATCCATCTGCCAAATCTCATAGTCGTAGTATGCTGAAATTGCAAGTAGGATTCGGATGGATTTGGTCATAGCGACTGGTGAAAAGGTTTCATCATAGTCAATACCATGAATCTGTCTGAATCCTTTAGCCACCAATCGGCCCTTATAGGTAATCACATTACCATCCATGTCGATCTTCTTCTTGAAGACCCACTTGCACCCTATGGGCCGCGCCCCATCAGGTGGTTCCACCAAAGTCCATACTTTGTTGGTATACATGGATTCCATCTCGGATCTCATGGCCTCAAGCCACTTCTGCGAGTCTGGGCCATTCATGGCCTCCTCATAGGTAGTAGGCTCATCATCTATGAGCATCGTGTCACCGGAATCAGTTACGAGAAGTCCGTACCTCTCGGGTTCCTGGCGCACTCTACTAGATCTACGAAGCTCTTGTGTTACTTGAACAGGTGGATCCACAACTGCTTGTGATTCCTGTTCATGTTCCATAATCGGTTCAGTGATTTGTGGTTCTTGAACTTCTTCAAGTTCTACATTCCTCCCACTTGCTTCTTTAGAGACAAACTCTCTTTCTAGAAACACGCCGGTCCGAGCAACAAACACTTTGTTCTCGGTTGGATTGTAGAAGTATTATCCCTTAGTTTCCTTAGGGTACCCCACAAACTTACACTTATCCGATTTAGGCCCTAGCTTGTCTGATTGTAAACGTTTTACATAGACATCGCAGCCCCAAATCCTCATGAACGACAGTGTGGGACGCCTCCCACTCCACATCTCATATGGTGTCTTCATGACTGATTTAGATGGAACACGGTTAATGGTGAAAGCTGCACTTAATAGAGCGTAGCCCCAAAATGATAATGGAAGATCGGTTTGACACATCATAGACCGAACCATATCCAATAGGGTTCGATTCCTCCTCTCGGACACGCCATTCCATTGTGGCGTTCCGGGTGGAGTGAGTTGGGACACGATCCCACACTCTCTAAGATAGTCGTCAAACTCTTGGCTCAAGTATTCTCCTCCACGATCCGATCGTAGAGCCTTGATACTTTTGCCAAGTTGCTTTTCTACTTCATTCTTGAATTCTTTGAACACTTCAAAGGATTCGGATTTTGCCCTCATAAGGTACACAAATCCATATCTACTGTAATCATCAGTAAACGTAATGAAGTAGACATAACCACCCCTGGCAGGCGTGGCAAATGGCCCACACACATCGGTATGTATGAGTGCCAATTGCTCACTAGTCCTCTCACCTTTCTTATTGAAAGGGGACTTTGTCATTTTTCCCAATAAACAAGCCTCACATGTCTCATATGATTCAAAATCAAATGAGTCTAGTAATCCATCTTTATGGAGTCTAGATACACGTTTCTCATTTATGTGGCCTAAACGACAATGCCATAAATAAGCAGGATTTAAATCATTTATTTTAATCCGCTTGGTATTAATGTTGTAGACAGGATTACTTAGATCAAGGACATAAAGTCCATTAAATAATTGCGCACTAAAATAGTGAATATTATTCAAATAAAAGGAACAACAATTGTTCTTTATTGAAATAATAAAACCTTCCTTGTCCAAACAAGAAATAGAAATAATGTTTCTGCTCATAGCAGGCACAAAATAGCAATTATTTAATTCTAAAACTAATCCTGAAGGCAGAGATAACTCGCACACGCCTATGGCCAACGCAGCAACCTTTGCTCCATTCCCAACGCGCAGATCTACCTCCCCTTTAGCCAATCTTTTACTTCTCTTTAGATACTGCATATTTCGAAAAATATGAGATCCACATCCAGTATCTAATACCCATGATGTAGAGACAGTTAAATTGACATCTACAACAAAAATACCTGGTGGTGGTGGAATCACTATTCCAAGCCTCTTGTCCTCCAGATATTTTGGGCAGTTCCTCCTCCAGTGTCCAGGTTGACTACAGTAGTGACATTCACCCTTAGTCACGACCTTGGCAATGGCACCAACAGGCTTAAGAGCTTGTTCCTTGGACTTGGCAACTGACTTGCCTTTGCCCTTGGAGGAAGATGCAAACTTTTTGCCCTTTCCTTTATGCACCATCATAATGACCTTGCCCTTACCCTTGTTGATGCTCTGTTCAGCCGTCCTCAACATGTTGAGAAAATCTGGCAGTGGTTTAACGATCTCGTTCATGTTATGGTTCATAATGAACTGTCCATAACTTTCAGGCAACGATTGCAACACGAGATCGGTTGCCAACTCTTGGCCGACCGGGAACCCAAGCCGGGCGAGATTCTCCAAGTACCCGATCATTAGGAGTACATGGGGTCCTACCGGGTTCCCTTCTGCCAGATGACATTTGAACAGTGCCTTTGAGACTTCATACCTCTCTACCCTCGCCTGCTCTTGGAAGAGCTGCTTTAGATGTTCGATCATATCGACAGCATTCATGTTCTCATGTTGCTTCTGAAGCTCAGATGTCATGGTGCAAAGCATTAGGCAGGCCGCATCATTAGCGTCATCAACACGCTTTTGATACGCCTTTAAGGCAGCAGGTGTCTGATTCTCTGGACCTTCTGGAACATGCTCCTCTATTGCGTACAACTTCTTCTCTTGCTTGAGAACAATTCTCAAGTTTCTGTACCAATCAAGGAAGTTGGTTCCAGAGAGCTTGTCCTTCTGAAGGACAGATCGTAGGGAATGTTGTGAACTCGATGAGTTGTTTGCCATTTGGAATTCTACAAAAGGAAAATACGCAAGTTTTAGTATTTGTGAATTTTTGACTATATTTAATAATGGCTAGTTTATTAAATATAGCTCCCACTATTTTTCTACGGATTAATAACCCTCAAGATATTAATGCGGAAAATATCCTTATATTTTCTAGTGGGCCAAGATCCATCTCTTTCATCTCCTTATGAGCTTGCTTTGGCTAGTCACCCATAATTTGACTACTTCTTAGGTAGGAACAATTCCAATTGCATCTCATATGCAACTCTTGGTTCAATCGGGCAAATAACTCCTTATTTATCCATCCATATGGATAATCCCAATTGATTGCCTCTAGGTTTCTTAATCAAATTAATAGCCTAGTTGTGTTCAACCTCTTATCTAAACAATTGCACATTGTTACGTGCCATCGCATTCCATCATTATGAACCAAGTCGCCATGCTTTGGCACGCACGAACTTGATAAATAATGATGATAATGAGTATTTAAATAACGAGAAGGCAAGAACACAATATTGAATTTTGAGGGATTTTTCAATTCAATTTTAATTATCTTGTTGATCAATATCAACTAATCTATCTATTTGAGTTTGGGCACAACTCCAAATAATAGATCCGGGTTGTCTAATTATCTTATTATCCTAATTGCATGCATCATCCATACACCAACCACACAAATAATAAGACAATAAATAAACAACCACAAAACAGAAATTAAACGTGATGTGGATATGGCCTTTTCTAGACTAAGATAATTCCAAGCCAATGGAATTATCTATGAACCCTAAACAAACACATCTCCATGCGTCTTGATCTTTTGGTCCATCCTTCATAGTCATGTGGTGTGCTCCATGCTCCATGCTCCATCTTTTGTGGCTTCTTTGGCTTTGGGCTTCTTTTCTTCAATCTTGGCTAACAATCTACTTTATCTAGCACTAGCTGATATCTATACTAAATAAAATAAATCTCACAAGTTGAGAAAAAAAAATGGCACGCAGGCCATAAAACCCTAATTAATTATTACAATTAATTGATCAGCTCGCAGGCCGTAAAACCAAAACACAAAATTAAACATCCACATCAAACCACATCCTAAGGCCATATCCAATCACCATGCGATTTGCACATAAACAGTTAAAATCCAATTTTAACGCGCTTGGTCAATTTTAATTGATTTTAGGATTTCTAGGGTTAAAACGGTCCATGGGCCCAACAATCCAATTGCCCGGGCCCAAACAAAGTGAACCATAAAGCCCTAGGGCCGGCCCGGCCCAAAACCCGCAAGCTAGGCCCGCGGGTTAGGGCCGCCCGGCCCCATAGGGCGCCATCCTTGGGCGGCAAGCAAGGGGGCGGTCCTCTAGGGGGCCGAACCTCCTTGTGGAGGTTGTTTCCAAAACAACCTCCTTGCTTGGAGCCCAAGTTTGGTTGTTTCCTTGTTTTGGGAGAACTCCTTCTTCCCCAAGGATGCCCAAACCTCTAGATCTAAGATCCTAAAATTTCTCAAACTCACCAATTCATGCATCTAATGCAATAATTGGGTCTTGTTATGATTAATTCTTTGACAAATTGCATCCAATGCTTGATTTGTCTTGTTTTACGCGATAAACAACAAATTAAGGTGTAAAACAACAAGAATGTAACACATAAACTACGTTTATGCTCTATGACCTGTGGCTCTGATACCACTGTAGGGTTTTGATTCATGGATCGCGCAAACGGAAGCATAATCAAACAAACAACCATGCAAAACCCTCCAAGGATCACAAGTCTAGATGCATAACGATAGTGAAAGTAAGAAATCATAAACACACCTTTGGGTTCTCCTTGATGACTTCAAACGCGAATAGTGTCACGTTCTCTATAGTTGATCCACGCCTAGAGTTGATCCTAGATCTCCAATCTCCTTGGTGCTAGCCCGGAATGAAAGGAGGGTGAAGGAATCACGCAAAACGAGGCACAAAGAGGGGTTCGGCCCTCTTGTGGCGTCGGGGACGAGGGGGCGGCGGCAAGGGGGCGGCGTCCTCCTTGTTGCTTGCTCTCTCTCTCTCCTTTGTTCTCTCCCACTCTTGTTATGATCACTAATGAGCATAAGTTATGAGGAAGGAAGGAAGGAGGGTCCTTTATATAGTCCAACAACTCCTTGTTAACTACCTAAAGGACTTATTCTAGTCCTACTAGAATTCAATTTAGTCCCTTCCTTGCAAATTAGTCCCTACTAAGTTTGCAAGGGTTTGCAAAGTGATCCTTCTAATTAATTAATCCAATTAATTAATTCCTAATCTAGTACAACTCTATATAGCGTGTGACCCCATAGGTTCTATCTAGTTGGTAGCAACTATTTGCTAATATGGAGCGGTTTCTAGCAAAACATCCATTCTAGCCAACTAATAGAATAGTCATCTAGACAACCTTGTACAAGTAATTGTCTCATCCCTTTGCCTCCATATCCGGATTGGACACGAGACATACAAGTCACACTCGTATGTCCAATCCCTAGTTTCTCGATCCATGGAATAGCCTTATTCGTGCAAATAACATCAATATCCCATATATTGATTTATTTGAGTCTGGCCAGACATTCTATAAGCACTATCCTCGAGTGGCCTAGGATATTTGCTCCCGTTATGTGGGAGGGGCAAATCCTCTCTACGTCCACTACGATCTCTAAGCTTGCTTCTCATTGTATCCAGTACACGCCTTTATAACTACCCAGTTACGGTGTAGCGTTTAACGCTACCAAGATCACAATGATCCACAACTAGAATATCTAGTGACTTCAAGTCTAAGGATGACAATACCATTGTACCCGAGAAGCACTTGTGACTCAACATAACGTGTATGTAGCCTTCTCGGTGATGGGTCAATCCAGTGCAACATTCCGTAATGCACACCTATGTGTTGGATCGTGATATCTCCATATCAATCCAACCCCATACTAGTCTATAGATGATTGTCCCATTTAATCATTATACTTGACTAGGGATATTTAAGATAAATAACACGATTGTAAATCTAAGGACTTCATTATATTAAATATCCAATAAATAATAAATGAATTTCTAGCCAAATACAAATTCATACTAAACTAGATTGCCTCTAGGGCATCTATTCCAACAATGTGTTCCTAAGTCTTCAAGTTGTCCCAGCAAGAATAGATCTCAAGTTACAGTTATCTATAGTTAAGTTCCTGGAGTTTGAGTAATAGCATCTTAGTCCCCATTATTGCCTGATTAGTTAGATTTAATTCCAGATTGACACAGATGATTCAAGATATTATAAAACTGTCATAGACACATGAGGCCATCTTCTGCTTCGTGATTAGAGTGTCTGGCTAGAGAGAGTATCTAATTACTATTTTACTCCTCATAGACTGCTCAGTTGAGCTAGACTTTCCGGAGAGTCAACTTGGTCAAACTTGACCCTTAGATCTGAAATGTCACAATGAGAATCTTTCGTAAAGAACTCTCAGGTCACATAGTCTGGTCTAGTCCATTTACATAGTATGCCATTTGTCTTATCAAATTCTCTATAACCCCTTGACTTATAGAATTATGAGTTATGCATTATATTTCCCTCACTATTTCTACCATGATCCACACATTTCCTTTACTTGTGTACACTCCCTTTGTATATATCCCTCTGCTTCCACCCATAACCTAATGATCGTTAATTTTCTACGATACCCTGGCCCTTCACACCTAGAATTTAACCTTTTCTTCTTCTCTCTATACATCTCCACACAAATTCTACCGGTACCCATCCAACTTATTATTCACAATATCTGCACTCATATAGCTTTTTTTTCCCATTGGCACCGCATTCCACATGCCTCTTTTCCCGAGACGATTATTTCAACATTCTACTTCTTATCCCGACCGCTTATTAGAGAGAAAAGTTCTCACCCTCCTGGTTTCCCTGTAACCCTTCCTATACTTTATTCATTATGTTACATTGACGTACTCCCACTTCTAACCTTAACGATTCTACCGTTATGTCCTCTCATTATAAATGTTACTCTATTTCATGTACGAGTGAATCCTAACCTTCACCTACCTGGTCCTAAACAGGTACAATACCTAAACCTAGAATGCCTGACAAGTCATCCAACTATTATAATGTATCCCAAAATAATCACATTAGTTCGTGCCTAGTTATGCGTTTTATTAATAGTTCTATTTTGGCAGAATCTCATGTAACCACATGCCAGATTCCCGTATGACAAAGCGAATATCGTTTCTATAACAACAGGCTCTATAGAAAAATTACTTAATTTCATCCCTTTTATCAAATTGTGGATCGGTCTGTAATGTTCTCATATCCAATGTTCTATCTCAGAATCATGAACCTTACTTCACATGTAAGTAATGCAACTACATGCGAATCTCGACCTAAGATTCCAACTACATTGGCCTATCTGGACCAAATATATATGCACTTAAGGCACAATCATTTTTGTTCTCCCAAACCATCCTATTAAAGTTTCAGTCTTGTTTTCTATCCAATTTTACTGTTGGAAACTCTATCCACCTATTAGTTGAGTTTCTAATTATTTCCTTAAAAGTACCAATGCATAGATACAATCAGTAACACCTCCATCCTAGAGTACTGGAGAACTACACTTGAATCCCCTTAGACTCTCTGGAGATGTCCTCCGCTGACACAAAATTGCTCATCAAAGAGTCTAATCCTAACGGTTCTGTTATAAGACAGAATGAAAGAAATAGAACTTAAAAGAAACTTACTATTAGAGCTTTCAAACACTGATGTAACAACTTCTAAGTGATGGCCTAGTTCACAGGCTCCCGCGTACTCCCCTGCAAAGTATAGAAGGCCGTGATGTCACAACATCATATTACAATGAAAAAAATACATTTTATAACTAAATAGTTGAATATAGTTTTAAAAACGTTTAACATGTACTCGAAATGCATACGCCACAATAACCTGACCCACATCAAAGAGAAAAGAGAATGCGACACCAATAAGATAGCTATCAGTAGCACCCAGTCATGACATACCCAAACTCAGTTCCCTATTCCAGTATTCAATGTTCTACTAAGACAAAATAGACCTTAAGTGTGCACACTCCTACTGGATCGCCTGTCAAGAGAGTAGTACTAGTTGCCTACACTTGTGAGCTAGCAATGTGCCGATTGAAAGATGTAGATTGGGTCTTATGCGTGACTGTGGTCGCAGCTCAGACATCCGAAGACAGTAATAATTAATCAAGTATTCAAAGTCCAGCATAACCAATCACCAGCCAAGTATCTCAAAACATACATAAGTTATTGCATAATCACAAGTTCCCAAGTCAGACATGAATCATTTCCATAGTGATATATTCCATACATACAGACATGCATATAGTCAAGCATCTCTAAAAGAAAATTTAAGCATATATATGCTTACCTGTTAGCCTGCCTGATCAGCAATGCTGATTCTCTACCCCTAACAATGTCTACACTTGTAAATGTATTTATATATCAATACATGTCCTCAGTAGTGAAGTAAATGCATATGCAAGTGTCATACTGACTAACTAACCCCAAATTACCAATTTGCCCTTGAAGTCTCAATCTTATCAGTACAGTCTCTGACTGTTCTTGAACCCCTCAGTCATGCCTAATTTGGCAAGTCTCGTACATTACTAAGCCACATAGCTAATTAGACACTAGTAATTCTCAAGTTCAAACTAATTACATTTGAACCCCCGATGTTTGGAAAATGTACATTTTAGCCCATGATTCAGCCTGATTGATCAAATTCGAGTCCAAGTAGACAGAAGGGGATTCCAGATGTTATGAAACTGTTACAGAGACACGAGGTCATGTCCTGCATCCTTATTTGAGTGTCTGATCGAGGAATTTATGAAATTACCATTTTACCCCTCATAGCCAACTCAAATGAACTAGGTTTTTCAGAGAGCCAGAGGTCAAAATTGCCCCTTAAATAATAAATGTAATTGTGAAAGTCTTTCGTGAAGAATAATAGATTTACATTTTTTCCCTCACTCAGAGTACTAGTGTTTTTGATTGAGTTTGATAGTCCAAAAAGATATTCTGAAGAGCCTAGACTGCCCAATTTATTGGTCAGAAGTAAGTCAGAGTCACTACCTTGTTCAAGAGAAAGGATTTATTCGATTTTTATTTTTACGATTAAGACCCTGAAATTTAGCAAAATTGCATAAACACCCATAGCAATTGACTTGGCCAACATTATCCCAAAGTAGCTTAATTATAACTCCAATTGCCTAAGTAAGTCACGTGGGCAACTTTAAGATATTGATTTCAACTTTACACAGCTTTAATGTGAAATTACAATTTTGCCATTCTTATACAGTTTGGTCCATACAAAGTCTCAAGGAATGTCAAATTTGACACTTAGATGAAAAATAACAATGTGAGCAACTTTCTTCAAGGATGTGAAGGCTAGAAAGGTCATTTTTACTAACAAAATAAAAGTCATAGCATGAGAGAAATCAGTCAAACATCCAACTTTGAAGCTAAATAATGTTCAATTGAAGAAGAGTTTAGAGAATTTGAATGTAGGGTTTTGTAGAGGGTTGAATGAGGATTCTAGTGTTGGGAAATTTTATTTCCTTGTGGGCCAATATGAAAATATTAGTAGTTATATTATTGGGCTATCAAATAAACGGCCCACTAAAGTGATCTAATTAATAATTGGGCTCGTAAGAACATAAAGTAGTGTGGGCTTTGTAATGTGTAAGTAGCCCATTACTAAATGATTAGGGTTATGGGAGCCTCATCAATTTAGTATATAAAGACTACCAGGGCTGTGATCCCCAACACATTCGAATACAGTAGTCTCACTCTTCTCATTGAGAGAGATCATTGATGCTGGTCCGAGTTGTGGTTGGAAGATCGCGGTCCACTCAAGATCATCATGATATTGAAGACGAATACACTAGCTATAGACCGAGGTTAGTCTAATTTAATGTTCTTATGTTCTTGACTAATCTAGATGATAGTTTACGTGTTGTAGATTATGATTCCGCATTTAGATAATCTACATGAAAGTTGAAGTTGATCTAACAAGTGGTATCAGAGCCACTATCATGCTAGGATCGTTAAGAACAAGTATTTTTGCATAATCCTGAATTAGGGTTTATAGCCTCGTTTTCTGTGCTTATGTCGGATCTGGAATTTCTTCATATGGTTACGAAGATCTCGAAATAAATTTTCCAACGATATATTATAAGCTTAATTCCGACTTACGGTTTAAAAGATACAACGTTTTAAACTTTCAGCTTCCGTTTAATGATTTGCCAAACACTGCCTTAGATCTGGGCTGTGCCGTCGATCTGGTGTGGCAGCGTGTACCGCTGCTTTGTTGCGCCGCCCGGATCCGACGACTCATATTGTTTTGGCTATTCCGGGAGTTCCAGATATTCGATTTGGGCAATTCAATAGTCAAACCCTAGGTTTTTGGGTCTTTTGAATCCATCTGTACGGTTAGATTTTCCATATTAGTAATAGTTTTCTGGGAAGAATGAATAATTCGTGATTTAGCACTTTTGGACATGTAATTTCATTATTTCCATGTTTGGACTAAAGTAATGTTTCTCTCATGATACTACTGTATTTATATCATGTTTATGACTTGATTTATGGATGCAATATGCGAATTTATTACTGTTAGTTTTTTTTTGGGTGTATTTTTAGTATGTTGCACCATTATAATTCATTAGTGTATATTTGGTATATTTCATGAATAAGTCTAAAGGGACATAATTTTGGACAT
Organism: Linanthus parryae; assembly: GCA_023055425.1. Classification (NCBI taxonomy): domain Eukaryota; kingdom Viridiplantae; phylum Streptophyta; class Magnoliopsida; order Ericales; family Polemoniaceae; genus Linanthus; species Linanthus parryae. The sequence goes on from JALGPY010000003.1 coordinate 39,517,738, forward strand.
AATTTTAGACATAATTTCTACTTTTAGTGATTTTGATTATGTGTCAATGTTTTCTGAGTGTTTAATATTTCCATAGTAGGGATTGATTTTACTACGTTTGGAAATTATGTGTATGTTTATGTCAAAAATTCTGTCCATGTAGCACTACTCATATTTCATATTTCATAATATGAAATATGGTGTATATTTAGTATCTTACACCATTATTGATATTCAGTGTATCTTTGGTATTCATAAACTATTAAATATCTTTGGTGTATATTTGATATCTTACACCATAATTGATATTTGGTGTATTTTTGATATTTTTACACCAGTAAATATCTTTGGTGTATCTTTGGTATTCATACATCATTAAGTGTATTTTTGTGTATATTTGGTATCATACACCATATGAAATTCGATAGTATTCTTACACCATTAAGGATATTTGGTGCATATTTGATATCTTACACTATTATGAATATTTTGGGTGTAATCTTTTGTATTACACTGAAAGATTAATATTTCGGGTTCTACATTTAATACATTAGTGTAAATTTGGCCTTTTACACTAAAATATACATTTAAGACATTAATGTAATTTTGGTATTTTACACTAAAATAAAATGGTATTGTATTCTAGAGTAAATCGGTCGTAACAATATGTCGCCAAAGTGACCTCTATTGTGTAAAATTTATTTATTTTGGGATATACAGATGTGTGTGTTTATTATTTATGCGACTAACTAATCGGACCAAAGGAAAGTTGTTAGTTGGCCAAATAATAAGCACACTTGTGGTAGTAAATATGTGACGGTTATCAGGTTATTCCATGTGAACAATACGCCAGCCCAAAGGAAGACCTATTGTTTGACCAGACTTACCGTCAATATTTGATTACTCCGTGGAGAGTACCACTTACAAGTTGTTGTTTCTGTCCAAAGACTAAACAACAATGTTGTGCTAGGTATCTTGTAAAAAAATAAAAACCCGTTAATTATATTGTTGATTTATGTCTTGCATGAATAATTTGTGGTTATATTTTATTTCATGCTTGTACATATATTTGTATTTTGAGCTCATGTCTTTAACTTGTTCTATTTTTAAGTCAGCTTATATGTTATTTGTTATTGCTTACAAAGACTCACATTTAGTGCTTTATAGCATGTATAAATTCTTGAAAATAAAGTTAATTGTAGAAGCTTTTAAGTGAAGTAATGGTAATGCAATTGAGTTCCTCAAGCTTATGTGTCCGAGTTTTCTAAAGAAAACATTAAGAGGACTTTTAATCAACATTGTCTTGTTAAAAGAGGAACGTAAGGGAGTACATCCGGAAAGCTTTAATCTCAATTAGGAACTTAAGTACTAAAGTTAGAGTTGTCTAAAGACATGCTCATAATGTGTATATATATTTTCTCTCAAGAACTTAAGTGAGTGTACGGGGAGCTGTAACGCTCATATGGATAAATAAGTTCCTTGTGAACTTTTCACTCACTATGTGTTAAAAGAGAAAATAGTTGTATGAGATTAAACTAAATGTACTCGTTTAGTATTTACCCTAAGGATAATAGTCGAGATAAAGGGGATACAATAATGTAAGTTGCAGTTGAATCACGGTCCAAAATATGTAAATATAATATCATTCGGTAATATTTGAATTTTTTTACATATATATAAGTGGACGTGTGAATATGAATTTAATGACACAAGCTGGATAAGGAAAATTTTACTTCTCACTACGGATAAAATTTTGAGTTATTGTACCTAATCATATTTGACGAGTAGATTTTGGTGTAACTACTCAATTAAGAATATTTGTGCATGGTTGGTTGTTGGGCCAATAGCCACTTGATGCTGAAAGATTCATCTTTATGATAAATGGCAAGACAAATATAGTTGAAGCAATAAAGACTTTTAACTTTTTTTCAAACATGTTTGAATTTATGTTTATTAAGAAAAGCATTTACTAAAGTTAAGGAAATAATGTTTTCTGGGATAAATTCAAAAATTTTAATGTTTTAAATACAATTCAGTGAAGGTTGTACATGGTTCATTTCGGTTAAAAGCAACATTTCAAAAGTAATTCTTCATTAAGAGAGATCATGCATGTCATCGTTTAAGGTACAATGATGCGTGAGAATTCTATATTTGGAATTGCACAAAAGCTAAAGGAATATCTTCGTTGGAAGATTTAAGATGCTTGTGTCTAATAGAGTTCGTAGCCTCCGTGATTTCACAAATATTTTAAATTTGTGTTGAAAGTGTAAAGGGGTGTATTAGGTGTGCGTGGAGTAAGGACATACTAGAACTTATATGTACTGATATGGTAGACCACTATGTATAGTTGTTTTGAGTGGAAACAGTATCATATTTAGTTCATAAAACTTTTGTCCACCTCATCAACACATATAATTGGTTTGAGAAGTAAAGTATGTGAATGTATAAGGTAACAACATTCATGGTGTTAACTCAAGTCCCATAGATGTGCATATAATCTCTTCCCTACATGGAGTTATAGACATACTTTTCATAAATTAAATTTGTGGGAATGAAATTAAACATATCTGGATATTGCAAGGAGAATGATTAGTCATTCTCTTTATCACGAGGCTATGAGAATAAAGATTTAAGGTTGCGGCTTACATATAAAATACTTTATGTATTAAAGTGGATATTTAGTACCATATATGATTTGCTAGGCGAATACCTAGCATAAGGAGGTTCTCATTTCGGATCATCCCACCTAAAGTAAGGCCATATTGGTCTAGTGGGAGATATTGAATTTGGTATCTGCTAGCTACCACTTTTATTGAAGTCAATAATAATTGAAAAGTTCTAAATCTCGTAATTTGTCTTCTCAAATAAAGCCCTTTTTCTTGAGACTTTTGAGGATGTTGAGTTTGAGTGAGAGATACGATTATGAGGAATATTTTCTTTGAACATAAAGTCAGTTATGTTTGTGAAATGCACGTGTCTATTGTTTATTAAAGCAATGATCGGCCCAAAGGAAGGTCATTGTGTGGCCAAATAATAAGGCATACTTGTTTATGCAAACATTAATCGGCCCAAAGAAAGATTATTTGTTTGGCCAAATAAGATGGTGCATATTAAGTTATTCACATCGTTCAAAGAAACATTCCATAAGGATACTCATAATAGGCAAACTCATCAGCCTCAAATATGAAGTGCCGCTAAAGTAATTCACTAATGACATGAGAAATATGATTTTTGTATTGCATGTTATTCTCATGTATTTGGGGTTGACATAAGGTTTGTGGAAGATGACTCAATCAACTTCTTACAAGTCAAACAAATATTAAAGTGAATTAGTATTATAATATAAGATGAAATCTCTGATAAAATTAGTGACATTTGGAATCTTTCATAATAGCATAATTTAATGTTAGTCACAATAAAGAAGGTGTGCTATTGGTAATTATGAAAGATATGAAGATCATACATTGTCATTACTTTTCATCTAAAGGAGGCCCTCACTATAAAGAGAATTCATAGAGTTTTACGAAATTCTCTTTTGAGGTGTTATGTACAACAACTTAAAGTAGATGTACATATAGATGGATAAATGAATTACAATCATATAACTTTGACTTTGGTTATTCAAAGTACATGTTTGTAAATTACACAATTCCATTTATAGTCTAAAAGCTTGCTTCTAGATATGGTATCGCAATATTGATAAAGTTATTATCTCATTTTGTGCGAGATAACTGAGGTAGATATTTGTGAGTACTACAGTTCAATGGGAGTAATTTTCTGGTGCATCATTTGAATTCTACTCTTTTGACTAGCACAGATGTAGACTTGTCGGGTAGACAAAGATATTCTTTACAAGGTTTCTAAAGAAAAGATCTTGGGGACATATTTCCAGTGTCGAAAATAAATGCTCTTGGGGTGTATCATTGAGTATTCGACAAGAGATCTATATCGAAAAGGTATTTGCTAGATCGAGTACCTAAGGTTGTGCACTGAAGAATAATCCTACTACTTAAGGAGACAATTCCTAGTATCATTCAGTATTTCAAGAATATTGAGATAAGTAATAAACGATGCAAAGATTCGTAATACATCGAATCAATGAGTCAAGTGCATACCAGAATATGTACACATGCGGTTATTGTATACATATTGGTATATTTGGTATAAATTTGGTTAATTATTGTATGTATTAAGGTTGACATGCAATTGGTTAGTAAGGTATTGAAGAGAACAAAAGTCTACACGCTCACTTATCGGAATTCAGATAATTTTGAGATCACTGAATCTAATTCTGAGGATTAGGTCAAGTTATTGACATAAAGTCTTATTTCTTTTTAAGAAATATTCAGAGTGTTTGTGTCAATTTGACATTGTTGTGATAACTCCGTTCTTGAGGATCCTCTAAGTAAGGAATTACCACATAAAGTGTTGAAGAGTGGATTGCTCATTTGGAGTGGTAATATCTAAGGTACTTTGGTTTAGTGGGAGTTTTTATCCAATGAATGTCATTTCTCGAGACACTTACTTCATTTCCGCAGAATAAAGTTTATGTTTTTATTCAAGTAACTCTGAATTATTGTTGTTTTGTATTTCCAATTGCGGTTTAGCATAAAGATGGAATTTATAAGGTTTGATCTCACTTCTGTAAGGATCAGTGGAAATAGGCATGTCTGAAGATCACATTGCATGTAATTTCCCGCTACACATCCACACTTGATCTATGTCATTGAACATATTTGGTTTGGTGATCATTGATGGGTCTTTGTTACGCCTATATTCAAATGTAGCTAAGGTCGCTTTGGTCTCACAATAGTATGGACAATGGACCAGATTGTTACAATGAATGTTCTAAGGATGATAGCACTTTTGCTAGCACTAAAGATTATGAAATATAACTACATCCGATTTTTTAAGTTTGGCCCAAGTGGGAGATTGTTGAGAAATTTTATTTCCTTGTGGGCCAATATGAAAATATTAGTAGTTATATTATTGGGCTATCAAATAAACGGCCCACTAAAGTGATCTAATTAATGATTGGGCTCGTAAGAACATAAAGTGGTGTGGGCTTTGTAATGTGTAGTAGCCCATTACTAAATGATTAGGGTTATGGGAGCCTCATCAATTTAGTATATAAAGACTATCAGGGCTGTGATCCCCAACACATTCGAATACAGTAGTCTCACTCTTCCCATTGAGAGAGATCATTGATGCTGGTCCGAGTTGTGGTTGGAAGATCGCGGTCCACTCAAGATCATCATGATGTTGAAGAAGAATACACTAGCTATGGACCGAGGTTAGTCTAATTTAATGTTCTTATGTTCTTGGCTATTCTAGATGATAGTTTACGTGTTGTAAATTATGATTCCGCATTTAGATAATCTACATGAAAGTTGAAGTTGATCTAACATCTAGAACATATTCAAGTTCTTAGAGACTCGAAATTCAAGAGATATCACATATCAAAGTTTGATAGTTTCAAGCTAAGTTCCATACTAGTCAAAATCACAGTTTGATAGTTTCAAACACTTTTGCAACAACTATAAAGCATATATTAGGTACATTCATAACAATGCAAAAGAATATCTTGACATGTATTTGAAGAGCTAGACTGTAGGAACACATTTGTACAAGAATTATGTCAATTCATCAAACAATGAGAGAGAAACAAGAAATCAAAATTAGCCCAAGATGTAGCTTCAACATGGTAGTTCATGACAACCATTTCCAGCAAGTTTTTCTACAGGTGAGATCATGGGACGAGTTTAACTGGGTTCTGTAGTACCAAACTTAAGGAATTTACAGGAAACAAGCAAAATATTCAACTGGGTAATCGTCCAGTTATTGGCTCATCAAGTTAGTAAGATATCACTGTTAAGCATACACTTAGATGAATAAGGTTGAGCTGCCAACTTAAGCTCAGATTTCAGAGGGGTTAGAGTCCAGATTGATTAAATCCCTTAACATGAAATCTTTAGAGTGATGTGCAGGGTACAATAGGATCAAAGCATTCGTAATATCATGAAGCAACGAAGGAGATCTCGCGGCGTTTACATGGCATATTAACCAGCCAGAAAAACATGGAAAGAGGAGATCAAAACCCACTGTAGTTTGTTGCTGGATGAGGTTGCAGGGTTTAGGCAGTTTCTACATCACCCAGGGAGTTATGATTAAAAAAGAATCGAAATTGAGAAAGAATTGAGGCTTTACCCGATTCCCGACGGCTCCAAGTGTTTTCTGGTGCATATTCGAGTTAGTACAACGATTCTTGGAGCCTTAGAAACTAAAAAAAACGAAAGGTGAGAGCTTGATCTTGGGCTTTTCCGATGCGCCACAACCTCAGGAGCATGAATATGGGTATTAGGAACAAAACCGATTCTAAGCTCTCACCTTTCGATCCCTATTTCTCTCCCTCAGTGCAACAAAACTTTGAATTAGTTGGTGCATTTTGTTTACCAAACTAAGGTGGTTCTTGGGTTGTAGCAGCTTTGGAAGAGGTGTAGTGGTTGTGGTGTTATGATGGTGGTTGAGCTGGAAGCTCTTCAAGGTGATGAACAACACTAGAGGAGGAAGATGATGATGTCTCACCTGATTTGGTGGAGGAGAAAAATGAGATGGTGCTACCTCATGGAGTAGGAAGCACTCATGGTGGAAGGACAAATAGAATCATGCACTAGGGGTGGATTCGGAATTTTTCACAAAGTTAGGGTAGGAACATAATTAAATGAAATTAAATACATGTGAAAAATTCTACTTTGGCCCCAACATTTAAGAATATTCTAAAAGTATTCCCAAAACTCCCAGTATTCTCTAGTTGGCCAAATTTTATCCAGAAATTCCAGTTTTATTTAGAATTTACATTGAATGCACCAATTTCTCAGTAATTGCATAATATCCCAAATTTCTCAGTTTTCCCAGCTCTGTTGATGTTAGCAAACACAGCTGAACAAGAAAGTTACACAACTAACTCAACATTCTATTTTATTACATTCTAACCCCTATAAAACTTTCTGGGTGTTACAGGATGTTACATGAAGAGTATCAAAGTATCATATGACAAAATACATGGACTATTGTTCATCCACCAAAGCATGTTTTCATTGTAGTCAACAAATGGATTTTCATAACTAAATTTAATCTTGATGATAGTGTTTTAAGGTACAAAGGAAGACTTGTAGTCAAAGATTTCACCAAACTCAGGAACTAATTTCGATGAAACTTTCACCCCTCCCCTAAAACACTTTATTGTCAATAAAATAAATTGTTTATAAAACAACAAAATGCTGCACAAATGACATAACAAAACATAATCAATAACCATCAGATTGCTTGAAGTGCCATTTAAGTATGACTTTTTTATTCAAGTAAAATTTGTATACTTTTTTTATTATACTATTGTGGTTGTTTGAACAATCTTTTGTATTTCAACAACTCTTTAATTTATTGTAATATTATTTCGGAAAGAAAATGTTTGTATTTTTTGTTTGTGAGATTCACGATCTGGTGACAAATTTGGTGATTTAGTATGTGGTAGAAACTCCATACTTTTATTCTCAAAATAAGAAAAACCATTCTTCAAATTTAATGAAACGGTGAAATGCTATTAATTAACTATTTTATGTAGAAAATGATAAAAGAAAAGAAAAAAATCCACGAGAGACCTAAAAAAGTTCCGTAAAAGTATTGTAAAATTGCATATTTGAATATCAATTTTGAGAGATAAACAATTTTTTGCTCAGTGAATATAGGATTTACTGTAAAAGTGATGCCAGGTGTGGGAGATGCTCTAACCCTAACATTTACTATGAACTTGCATAAGAAGATGGATAAACTAGATGGGAATTTTCCTTTGGGATTAGGTATGAAGGGTTGTTAAGAAGAGGAATGCAAGTTGCAAAGAAAAGGAAAGAGATCTAAAAGCTAAGATGCTTAAACAAGGGTGGTAAAATGCCTCCTGTTTTTTGTCAGGATTTATTCTCCCCATCAACTTCAAGGTCCTCTTCTCTTTTGCTCGGTCTTTGTGGCCAAGTTTTACTTGTTTTTCTCAGTCGCCATTGTACTGTACTTTCTCTGTTCGATACGTCTTCCTTTCCTGATACTGATAGCAGCTGATGCTAAATACAATATTGGAATGTGTTATATCACTCACACCTCACGAAAGATGAAAGAAACAAGAAAACATTAAGTTTACGTGGTTCGATAGCCAAATAAAGCTAACAACGTCTACAGCGCAGAGATACTTTTATGGGTAAAAGACATTTTGCACCCTCGTACTATGGATTATATACAAAAACCATCCCGCTGTTCGGGGATATACAAAAAAACCCCTGAACATGGACGGACGTTAGACAAAAACCCCCCTCTGTTAAAGTGAGGATGAATTTGATTTTTGTGTGACCATTATACCCCTGAACCATTGCAATTATCCTTCTTTGTGTTTTTGGGATTATTTTGTTGATGTTCTTGGTGTTCTTGACCACCACTTCCACCACCTCCACCACCACCTCCACCTCCACCACCACCACCACCACCAAATTCCCACCAAGCCATCAAACTCAATCAAGAACACAATCAAATACAACACAATTACCACAAAGTAGATATCAACAATAATTAACAAACTTTTTTCCATTATTATTGATTTTCGTTACACTAATACAATACACATCCATCCCTATTGAAAATTCTCAAAAGAAAAAAAAAGAAAAAAATCAACTGATGGTACATAGTTCATCAGTGAAGAAAATTCTTACAATTGAAGGTACATGTTGCCTTTGTAAGAGGATCCTGGCCCTTCATGGCCATCCAAAGAACTACCCTCAAATTCTGGTAACTATTCCAGGAGAAGCAATACACCAATAACAAATCGCAAAACTAAATTCGATTTACTGATTCGCTTCCTTAAACCGATATATTTTCTGGTGAGTAATACACCAATAACAAATTCTGGTAACCCATTATGCAGAATGGTGATTACCGTAATGGGTTTCCTTGATTGAAAGCAAAGCTGGAGTTAACAATCATGGCAACCCAGAAAGCAACAAAGAAGACCAGGAAGGTAATGTCTTTGCATTTCCTTTTGTGGGTTATGATCCCATCTGACTTGCCATCGCCGCCGGTGGTGGTAGAATGGAACCTTCCGATGACTGGTCCCAGTGAAGCCGTCATCGATCAGTTAAGTTCCCCTTCAATTTTTGCTCAAATTCAGAATAGATTGAAGTGGTGGTGGGTGGGGGAGTGTGGAAATAGACACCAGTTTCGCATGGACCACCAGTTCCGGTGAGTAATACACCAATAACAAATTCTGGTAACTACCCTTCATGGCCTTCCACTAATTCGCTTCCTTATCAAACCGATATAGCTTCGGTTTACTGAAATTGACACAAAATTGAAACAAAAAAGGTAAGCCAGAAACCCTATATTCAACCAGATCACGAAATCTACACAGAGACGAGAGCAATTACAGATCGAGGATCGCATCTTCGTTTTCTTCGCCGGTGGTGACGGCGACCTCTTCGAGCCTGACGATCGGAGCGACCTGAGCTCCGGTGTCCTCCTCTTCGCCGGCGGCGATCTCATGCTCTCAGCTCGATCCGTACACGGGAACGATTCGAATCCGTTCGAAGGCGAGTCGGATCCGAACAGATCGAGATGGAGGGGGAGGCGGGTTGGTGGTCGTGGGTGTGGAGGAGTTGGAGAGGGAGAGTAGCAGAGATGGAGGTGGAGGCGGGTTGGTGGTCGTAAGGAGGTGGAAAGAGAGAGGAGCAGAGATGGAGGTGGAGGCGGGTTGGTGGTCGTGGGTGTGGAGGAGTTGAGAGGAGGCGGTGGAGAGGTGCAGGAGGAGAAGAGAGAAGAGAAGAAAAAAACTAAGGTTACAAATGAGAGGGGAAGGAGAAGAAGTGGTTTTTATACTGGTGTAATTTATTTGATTCTCAAGGGTAATTTTGTCTTTCTACCTAATCTGTTATCTCCGTTAGTTAATAGGGGTGGTTTTTGTATATCCCCGGACAGCGGGGTGGTTTTTGTATATAATCCATAGTACGAGGGTGCAAAATGTCTTTTACCCTACTTTTATTTATCAAGATAAACGCTTTAGTGGATACACGTCCTAAACACTTAGGTGTCATTTTATAGTACTTAGAACCGACCTTGAGCCTTCCTAGATGGTTTAGGAAATAATTTCAAATTGCCAGTCCAACGACCAGGTCGTGCAACCTGTCCTGCAGGTCGTGCCACCTCGAGCTTCCCAGGTCGTGCGACATCTGCTCAGGTCGTGCAACCTATGAAAATATCCCGTATGTCTTAGATGTTTTCCTCCAAGTCATGCGACCTCATGTCCAGGTCGTACGACCTCTGAAAACACCCTCTTTGCTTCTTTTACTCTCCATCTTGGTTCATTCGGTCCCAATTGTTGCTCTCAATGAATTTTTCAATCTATTCAAACCACAAATCCAACATAACATAACTTATATTTTAAGAGTTCGTCTTGTGCTATGCTTTTTTTAGAGGAAAATCTTGTGCTATACTTGTCATATCTCGAATTTTATTTGGCTATATACAATATTCTCTCAAAAAATAACTATATAAATACAGCAAATAGGCACATATGAGTTCTAATACATATATATATATATATTACTCTTTTGTAGTTGGCAATTTATTTTTCGACATGAAATGATCAAAGAAACGGAGCTTAGGAAAGCTGGTGGAGACAAAATGTGGTTTAATCAATTTAGAAAATCTCCAACGTTAGTAGTTGACCACTGTTAGTTGCTTAAAAAAAACCATTTCTAGTAGTTAATGTTAGAAAAATTGCAGTTCTGGCGAACAAGTTTCTGCAATATTAAAGAACACGGGTTAATGAAATGTTGTAAGAACTTACTGATTGAGAGCCTCCTGAATGCTGATGTGATCTCGAAAACGGTCTCGTACATGAATGGTACATGTTCCTTAAAAAAGATTAGCCGCCTGCTATCATGAGTGACTTCTGTTTCCCAGGATAAAAATCTTCCGACGCAGTGGTCGAAAGCACGTAACCACCAGGCCCGACGAACCGAAATTTGATAGAGAAGTTTGTTGTCAGATAGAGAGAATGAATGATGTGGATTTTGGGTGTGTTGAAACTGGAAGAGTTACTAGCAAGTTACTGAGAGAAAATGGCAGTTGGTTGGGGCTGAACAGTTGTGACCGTTGGCTGTTCAAAATTTGAACAGAACGGTTGCAACTGTTCAGTTAATTAACAAAATTATAATTAAGTTAATTAAATAAATAGTTTCTGGCCCAAAAAGATATAGGCCCTAACTAACTGCTCAGCCCAACCCGCACACCACACCATGTCACGGCCCGTGCCCGAACCCGAGACCGAGCCGAGCCGGCCAGACGGACTGCGGCGGCGGCGGCGCGCGCGCGCGTGTGATCGTTCGGACCATAGCTAGGTCCTCCCTCCTACACAAATGTGTAAAACCGAAAGGGCATTCCCTATAGAGCAATGTTGAAGTAAATAAGCACAAAACTTTCTCCTTGAACCAAGATGTGGTTCTCTTTTCTTCTCAACACAATTTGTTGCTCATGAACTCATTTTGAGAGCATGACTTGGTCATTCATTCCTTAATGGTCTTTGACGAATGAGTTATCGAAACTACCACCAAGTTGCCCTCTATACGATGATGCAATTAGCGTTGTTAACTCTTAGATGAGCCGGATTAAATCGAGCTCAAAGTAGAATAAAAAATATTTGTTCAAATACTTTTTTTTAACAATCCCCCACATGTATGAAAAATTAGCGTTAATGCTGAAAATGTCAATCAGTGGTTAACTCAAGTGGTTCATTAATCGCTTAAGAGAGAGTAATCTTAGACTATGAACTTTCTCCTTAGTGAGATGCTATAGGGTATACTGGCTTGTCAGTATACGAAACGCCTTGAACTGCTTGTCGCGTTGTATACCTAGTCGATAGCAACCACACAATTAATGACCTATCCAAATTTGGTTCTCATGGTTGTGTTCATTTCGCCCTTGAAACATTGTCCTAGTTTCATAGGTAGACTTAGAGGAGATAGCCACATCATCCTCCTAGAACCGGCCCCTTCCTATTCACATAGGTGAGACACATAACGAGTATCCTTCATACTCTCCTTAAGTCCCTTTAAGGTGTGGTCTCATTAAAAGCCTTTTGCTTACCCTGTCCCTATCACTCGATGTTCGTCTTATGAATGGATTTGGAAACTTTTATTTCCGGGTGAGTGATTTATTTATTTGCACCGGTAGTCGGGTTGTCACTTTTGAACCTAGTTCATGGGATCTCAAGTCACCTAGATTGGGTTTGCCGCTACGTGAAACTCTTACGAGCTAACATGATATCCTATAATAAATTTAGAAAATTATAATCCATTAGACGGACTCGTAACTGGGTTTTCCTATAATGAAAAAATCAATAAATTCAAGATTTCGTTTTAGAACGTTGTTTCCACTCAGAATAATGTGTAACTTGATGTCAATCCTTCAACTCTACCCTTTATTTTGCGTTTTGCATAAAACTACTTTGCAGAATTTGACGACATCTTTCATAAAACTTGTTTTACATCAAAATCACAAACATGTGACCTAAACTTGCATGTGAATTTTAAAGAATAGCTCGAAAAAGCCAAATGAGAACTTTTCCTCTTTCTGAAGAAGCAGGAGTGCTTCATTTGTCTTGCCAACTATAGGTGGGAAGGAATGACAAGGTTGATGAAAACGTGTACCTGCTCTAGGGAGTAAAATCCACAACCAAACAATTAATGGGAAGATGAAAACATAAAGGATAAGGAAAAGGGGTGAAAATAAGCAATGTATGCTACAGAGAAGATAAACAGCTTGTTAGAGTACTTCATTAGCAATATTGTTGAACCTCCACGAAGAGAGTAAGCACCTAATATATACAGATGCAATACGTGACGGTAATTGGGTGTTATGGTGTTTAATCACGTCCCCATTAAGTGTTCAAGGCGGAGATCTCGGAACACGTTTGCCATTAAAATCGAATATGCATATATAACGGTTGAACAAGTCTACTGTGACACCCCCTGATTCCGAGCCTTCCGTTCCGGACCGGAGAGCTCGGGAGGGTGCCGTTCAAATGAATGAATCGGCGGAAATCGTGAAACAAAACATCCATACTTAATATATTACATAAACGTGATTGTCTCAACATAAAACATGACATACTATTAAACATGATGACCATCGTCTAGGCGAAACATTTATTTAACAATAACATAACTAGGTGAGTCCGCGTTTCCCTTAACCCGAGCTTTCTTCATCTAGACCTGCGGGGGAAAGAAACAAGACCGCAGTTTTTCCAAAGTCAGCACAAAATGCTGAGTAAGTAAACACCCAAACGTGTAAACAGGAAAGAGACACGTTTTCATTTTAAATAAAGAGGAATAATATGGTAGTAAATCATCTTGTATTGCGAAAGCGTAGATATGAATATTCCAACTCTTTACTTAGCATTCTCAAATCATTCCACCATTTCAAAGCAGCAGTTGCTTTTATTTCTCATATGAAAAATCCACATTTATTATTTTAGTTGTAGCGGGGAACGAACCAATCCAATAATATAGAACCAACCATCTCGCATGCATCCAAGACCTTAAGTGCCGGCACCCCTCTAAGACTCTAGCGGCCAGAGAGGTGAGTACAGGGAGCAGCCCGGGGCAAATCGCAACCGAGCAAAATATCATAATAAGCCGGGTGGCTGTGCCATCCCATAATCATAACCACAATGTATATAAGGTTCCACCGCACAACTATTTCCACTTTACGTTATTACGTGTTATTAATTTCACGTGATAGTTTCCAAATAATCATTTCAACAAGTATATGAAATCTCAACTCGAGCACGTATATCACAAATCACATTTTGAGACGTAAAAAATCATAAAAACATTTAGACACGAATGGAGGACGGGCACATTAGGTAAGGCATATTTACTCACCTTAACAATTAGCACAACAAAGCCGCTACGGATAGACGAAGCCCTCGTCTACGAACTCGTCACCTACAATTTATAATTTCCTAAATTAATTACAAATCCAAAGTGTGCAAGTATGCTATGCAAAAATTTCTCTAAGTCTGATTTGAAATTACTCCCCATTATCCCCATTAATTATTAGCATATAATATTTATATAATAAACCGACGACGTGGACGAATTGTATTTTTCCCATAAAAATTACCATTTATATAAATACTAACTCTTAAAATTTATTAAGTAATCAATCGCATATTAAATTTATACACTCTAATATTTAGAAAAAACAATCTATTTTACAACACATTTATTTGTAAGTGACTACAAAATTTATTTCCAACCAACTTGATCATTGCGACTTATTTGTTATAAAAAAATGTGTATACTATTAAATAATTAAACTCATAAATGAAATTCACAAAAATATTTATTCAAATAAAACAAGTGTTTAGTCTCACATAATTTATAACTTAATTGTTGGAGAAATAATTTCTAATATCTACAAATAATTATCAAGCTTTATTTATTTGTTAAAAAAAAAGGAGTTTACTATTACATATTTTCTAAAATATCTCCTTAACTTATTTTATTTTAACAATATTGGACAAATAACATATTTACTCAAAACACAAATTTTTAAGTTCTTGGAATATTTATTTAAATACACACTAAATTATATGATTAAAGAACTATATATTTTTATCTTTCTTATTTTTCAATAAAACAACAATATCCCCATATTAAATAATACATATATAACTTTAAATAGCAAAAACATCTTTTGTATAATTAAAACAATAACTAGAATTATTAGAAATTAATTCTAACACAAAATTGCATTTTAAATGTTATATTATATATGCAGTTTATGAAAATACTAATTAGATCCCCTAACTTTTCATTAATAACATGAAATAACCTTTCCAAACAACAAAACAGTTTTAATATGTTATACTAGCCACCCATAAGTTTTCAGAAAGTACAAGAACAACCCCCCAACATGAACAAGTGTAAATCCAACAACCCGATTCGATCTAAAGCTATTAAAATCATGTTTTGATGATCACAAATGAATCAGAGAGCGATTTAGGAGTTACCCAAGCGAAAAATCGCGAGAAACGGTCAAGATTTGGGTCCGGGTGGGTTCGCCGTCGATGGTGGCCGGAGGTGATGAACGATTCCGGCGATTGAGGTGTTGTTGGCTCCGATTGTTGATACCCGTGAGTTCCTCGGACCTCTAGGAGCGATTTGGGATCGATTTGAGTGAGTGGGTGTCGCCAGGGAGTTCGGGCGACCTTCTCGCCGGCGTCAATGGCGCCCGGCGGTCGGCGGCGGTCTCAGGGCGTCTCTGCAGCGATTAGCTGCTGCTGTGGCTTCGTTTTGGCTCGAAAAAGGGATGGGGATGAGTACGGGGTGAAATCAGAGGGATTGGGGGAGAGTTGCAGGTGGTGGTGGCGACGGTTTTGCCGTCGGGGCCTTCGTCGGAGGCGGCAGCGGCTTGAACCGCTGCTCTGTTTCTGCTGGGTTTTCGTCGGGGTGAACAGAGAGGCAGAGAGAGGGTGGGACAGGGTCAAAACCGAGGGAGAGAGATAGCTGTGGTCACGGTGGCGGCTTGGTTGCCGTCGGGGAAGGCAGCGGCACCAAGCCGCTGCTCTGTTTTTCGTCGGGAGAGACAGGGGCAGGGGGAGAGAGTGAGGCAGAGGGGGAGGTTGGGAGGTGGAGAGGAAAGGGGAGGAGAGATGATGGTGGGCAGGTGGTGGTGCGGCTGGTGATGGAGGTGGTGATGTACGGTGGTGGTGGTGGCGTGAAACAGATGAAGAAGAAGAAGCAGTATAAGAAGGGAAAAGAAAAGGGGTCTGCAGGAGATGAGTTTCCCCAAACAACCTGCTCATTGTGGCTTCCTAAAAATTTTAATATTTTAAAATTTTATTTTATTTAATTAGTATTAGTTATGTTACGGTGTGTCTGAAGTACAACTAGCTGGAGAATTCTAGTGTGTCGGGCACACCACTAGGCTAGGCAATTTATTACTTGATATAAAATAATAAATTTCTAAAATTAATTTCTCAATAACGATACCCTTTTCTAGGAATATAAATTAACCACCTTGACTATAATTTGGACCCGAGAATTACCCAATTTCATAACTCGCAAATAAAATTAAATTCTTCGCACAAATTACCGATTTACCCTCGTATCAAAACGGGGTATTACATCCTTCCCCCCTTAAAGAGGGCTTCGTCCTCGAAGCTGAAGATACTCAAAGAGCAAATAGTTTATATACGATGCAAGGGTACATCTACACGATGATGCGTAAAATATATTATGAAACTAATCAAAGATAAGAGGAAAGGTCTAGATTTATTTTAGGATCGCAAGGGTACTAAATACTAAAGCGAAAGGTTACATCCTCTCCCCCTTAGGAGAGTGACGTCCCCGGAACTCAATTTGCCTCATTAAACAGATGGGGGTACTTCTTTCTCATGTCATCTTCTGCTTCCCAAGTAGACTCTTCCGTATGGTTGTTCGTCCATAAAACTTTCACTAGCTTAACGCTCTTGGTACGCGTGTCTCTTGTCTTAGTATCTAGGATCTTGACAGGGTGCTCCTCATATGTCAAAGATGGGTCTAACTCAATCGGTTCCGGATCTAGCACATGAGATGGGTCTGGTACGTACTTCTTCAGCTGTGAAATGTGAAAGACGTTGTGTACACGTCCCAAATTCGAAGGTAAGTCCAGTCGATAAGCAACTTCTCCAATTTTCTCCAGAATGTCATATGGGCCGATAAAATTTGGGCTCAGTTTTCCTTTCTGATTGAATCTTGTCACTCCCTTCGTAGGTGAAACTTTTAGAAACACTTTTTCACCTACCTGGAATTCTAATGGTCTCCTTTTCTGATCCGCATAGGACTTCTGTCTGTCTTGTGCTGCCCTCATTCTCTGCTGGATAAGTCTTACTTGGACGGTCATTTCTTCGATCATTTGTGGGCCTATAACCACTGTCTCGCTGATGTCACTCCAACATAAAGGTGTTCGACACTTCCTCCCATACAAAGCCTCGTGTGGTGCCATGCCGATGCTGGCGTGATAGCTATTGTTGTATGAGAACTCTATCAGTGGTAGCTTGTCAACCCATGAACCTTGAAAGTCCATAACACAAGCCCTTAGCATGTCCTCCAATGTCTGAATCGTCCTTTCTGTCTGTCCATCTGTGGCTGGGTGGAATGCCGTACTGAATCGTAACTGGGTCCCCATTGCCTCCTGAAGCGCCTTCCAGAAATGAGAGAGAAAGTTAGGGTCTCTGTCAGAAATTATCGAGCTTGGAACTCCATGATATCTCACTATGTTCTTGACATACGCGTCGGCTCTCTGCTCCATGTTCCAGGTATCCTTCATCGGAATGAACCTTGCCGTCTTGGTCAATCGGTCTACTACTACCCAAATCTGATTAAGTCCGTTCTTTGACGTTGGCAGTGCCGTCACAAAATCCATGGAAATGGAATCCCACTTCCAAACTGGTACGTCCAAAGGCTGAACTAGGCCTCCCATCCGCTTGTGTTCAAACTTCACTTTCTGGCACGTTAAACATCGAGCTACGAATTGGGCTACTTCCTTCTTCATGTTAGGCCACCAAAATGTCTTCTTCAAATCTTTGTAGAGTTTGTCGCCTCCTGGGTGTACTGAGTATGGCGTGTTGTGCGCTTCACGCATTAATTTCTCTTTGGTTTCTGCACACTTTTGTGGTACACACCATCTTCCTTTGTAGCGTATGCTCCCATCTTCGTGAATCTGAAAGTCTTTGGCTTGTCCTTCTGCAATCTTCTTCTTGATTCTCTCCAGCTTGACATCTCCTGCTTGATTACTCCTTATTTCCTCGAAGTAATCTGGTACTGCTGTCATACTGCCAAGTAAGTTCTGTACTCCTCCGTGATCTACGACTTCGATCTCGAGCTTTCTGAATTCGTGGCATAGCCATTCTGGTAAAATTACCATTGCATTCAAAGCGTGGCTCGCCTTTCGACTCAATGCGTCTGCGACTACGTTTGCCTTCCCTTCGTGGTACTGGATACGCAAGTCGTAATCCTTGATGATCTCTAGCCATCTCCGTTGTCTGTTGTTCAGCTCCTTCTGCGTGAAAATGTATTTTAGGCTGCGGTGATCTGTGTAAAGCTTACAAACTGCTCCGTACAGATGATGTCTCCATATCTTCAGCGCGAATACAATTGCTGCCAACTCCAAGTCGTGAGTAGCGTAGTTCTCCTCGTGGGGCTTAAGCTGTCTTGATGCATAGGCAATCACCCTTCTGTCTTGCATGAGTACACATCCTAGCCCCTTCTTCGATGCATCACTGTATATCTCGAACTCGCCTGAATCATTAGGTAGGGCCAATACTGGCGCGGTAGTTAGCTTCTCCTTTAGTGTCTGAAATGCTTCTTCACAGTCTTCGTTCCACTGATATTTTACCGCCTTCTTTGTTAGCGCTGTCAGCGGCCTGGCAATCTTGGAAAAGTCCTTCACAAAACGCCTGTAGTAACCTGCTAAGCCAAGGAAACTCCTTATCTCGGAAACATTCTTTGGTGTTGGCCAATCTTTGACTGCTGAAATCTTTCCTGGGTCCACTGATATTCCTTCCTTCGAGATGATGTGACCCAGAAATGGAACACGATCCAGCCAAAACTCGCACTTTGACAGCTTAGCATACAGTCGTTCTTGTCTCAAAGTCTGCAACACTTCTCTGAGATGTTCCTCGTGATCTTCCTCGCTCTTCGAGTACACAAGGATGTCATCAATAAAGACGACAACGAATCGATCTAGAAATGGCCTCATTACTCGGTTCATTAAATCCATGAATACTGCAGGTGCATTGGTCAAACCAAAAGGCATCACAGTGAACTCATAGTGGCCATATCTCGTTCTAAAAGCTGTCTTCGGGATATCTTGCTCGGCTACCCGAAGTTGATGGTACCCTGATCTCAAATCAATCTTGGAGAAGACACTAGCCCCTTGTAGTTGATCGAAGAGATCGTCAATCCGGGGTAGAGGGTACTTATTCTTGATGGTTGCACTGTTCAAGTCACGGTAGTCAATGCATAGCCTTAAGCTTCCATCTTTCTTCTTCACGAAAAGCACTGGTGCTCCCCAGGGTGACACACTTGGTCGTATATACCCCTTATCGAGGAGTTCTTGTAATTGCTCCTTTAGCTCCTTCAGTTCGGCTGGTGCCATCCGGTACGGCGCTTTTGAGATAGGTGCGGTTCCTGGAGCTAAGTCCATAGTGAACTCCAGCTCTCTTCTTGGTGGCATTCCTGGAATCTCGTCTGGGAATACGTCAGGAAACTCCTTTACAACTCGTATCTCCTCTAGCACATTCTCCTTCTTGGAAACGTCTTGGATGTAGCATAAATAGGCAGAGTTCCCTTTCTTCACTTGGTTGACTATGGTCAGTGCTGAAACTAGTCTGACACAAGGCTCCTTCGTGATCCCACGGTAAGAGATTCTCTCACCGTTGGGTCCCCTTAACCGAACCTTCTGATCATGACAATCAATGACGGCTCGATATTTACTAAGCCAATCCATCCCTAGGATGACATCTAGACCTCTAAGATCAAACTTAATCAAGTCTGCAGGGAAGGTGCATGCTAGGATTTTCACTCCTACTCCTTCGAATACGGTGTCACATACTGTTATTTGGCCAGTGGGAGTTGCTACTGGGATAGATTTCTTAGCACACTTATCCAAACCCAATTTCTCAGCAAAGGATGATGATATGAATGAGTATGATGCACCAGAATCAAATAATATAAAAGCTGGTTGCTCATGGATAAGGAAAGTACCCGTGACAACTCCATAAGCAGCATCAGCCTCTGCCTTAGTCATGACAGCAATCCTTCCCACATTTGCATTATGTGCTCCAGCTCCTCCAGCACCAGCTGCATTGTTGTTGTTGCCCCCATGTCCAGCATTGTTGTTGCGGTTATGAGCTCCATGCTGTCCTGCATTTCCCTGGTTGTAGTTCAGTTGTCTTCCATAGCCTCCTCCCTGGTTGTTTCGGTTTCCAGGGTTCCTGTTCCCATACTCGAGCTGTAGGATCGCAGGTTGCTGGTTCACATACTGTGGGTGGTTTCCCAGATAGTGGTTCTGCGGTTGCCCCTGATAATTTCCTCCACGGTACACTTGCTGGTTCCCTGCTGGTCGAGCTCTACATTCATAGGCACGATGCCCCTTTCTACCACAGTTGTGGCACACGACTAGGTTCCCCATGCAGTCTCTTCCAGGGTGGTTCTGCTGACAACGGTTGCAGTTGTAGCGACGAACTGGCTGCGCTACCTGATTCTGCTGGTTCTGGTTGTTTCCTCCATTGTTTGGCTTCAACTTCTTATTGCTGCTACTTCCTCCTGCCTCAAGTGCCTTACGCTTCCCACGAAACTCATCCTGTACCTCCTGAACTTGCCACATGTCAGCTGCTCGATCATATGCCTCGTGCAAAGTGTCGTAAGTCCTACTACGCATGATCTTCTGCAGCTGGAAGTGTAGTCCCGAAATGAACTTGTTGATCTTATCATCCTCACCAGGTACTGTGTGGCCTGCAAACCTTAGTAGCTCCACAAACTTCTTGAAGTAGTTTGTCACTGAGCCGTTCCCTTGTGTCAAGTTGTTGAACTCATTGCACTTCCCTCTCTTAACATGAGCTGGATAGAACCGCGTCCTTAGAGCAGTCTTAAAGGCTTCCCAAGTGAAATTGGGTCGAGCTAGCAAGGCTTCTTGGCTGGTTGTCCACCAATCATCTGCGTCTTCTGCAAGATGGATGATGGCGCAGTTGATCTTCTCATCGTCAGGGCAATGCACAACCTTGAGTAGCTTCTCGAAATGCCTTATCCAGTTCTCTAGTTCAACAGGATCTTCCTTGCCAGTGAATTGGCGAGGGTTCAAATCAGCTATCTGCTTAGCATAGCTTTGCCTTCCTCGCTCCTCATTTCCAACTACTCGATCCATGAGTTGGGTCATCTGGGCCATCTGGGCCACTAGCAGTTCCATTGGTGGTTGGTTGCTTCCTTCAGCTGCCATTTGCTTTCTGTTGACTCTCCTGGTGTAGTATCGTAGTGGTCTATCAGTCATATTCCTACACTATCACCTATTGTATTATTGTCTATTCTATCAGGAATAAATGATTAGAATGAATTATTTCATGAAACACAAGTATATCCTATTCAAGTATTGCACATAACAGCCAAAGCATATAACTCTTCTCCACATAATCATGTGAAACTGTATCAACACATATATCTCATATTCCAAATCAACAAACTCAGATATCATAAGGCTCAAAACGTCATTCCGAAGAGGAAAAGGACGTGGGTGGGTGGGACTCAGTAAAAATCATACTACCCTTAACCCCGAAGCGGCTTGTCAAATTTTAAATTTCTTACCCTAAATTCATTTTAAATTACCCTACAGGTTTTAATTCCTTTTTGGATTGTCTGCTCTGATACCACCTGTGACACCCCCTGATTCCGAGCCTTCCGTTCCGGACCGGAGAGCTCGGGAGGGTGCCGTTCAAATGAATGAATCGGCGGAAATCGTGAAACAAAACATCCATACTTAATATATTACATAAACGTGATTGTCTCAACATAAAACATGACATACTATTAAACATGATGACCATCGTCTAGGCGAAACATTTATTTAACAATAACATAACTAGGTGAGTCCGCGTTTCCCTTAACCCGAGCTTTCTTCATCTAGACCTGCGGGGGAAAGAAACAAGACCGCCGTTTTTCCAAAGTCAGCACAAAATGCTGAGTAAGTAAACACCCAAACGTGTAAACAGGAAAGAGACACGTTTTCATTTTAAATAAAGAGGAATAATATGGTAGTAAATCATCTTGTATTGCGAAAGCGTAGATATGAATATTCCAACTCTTTACTTAGCATTCTCAAATCATTCCACCATTTCAAAGCAGCAGTTGCTTTTATTTCTCATATGAAAAATCCACATTTATTATTTTAGTTGTAGCGGGGAACGAACCAATCCAATAATATAGAACCAACCATCTCGCATGCATCCAAGACCTTAAGTGCCGGCACCCCTCTAAGACTCTAGCGGCCAGAGAGGTGAGTACAGGGAGCAGCCCGGGGCAAATCGCAACCGAGCAAAATATCATAATAAGCCGGGTGGCTGTGCCATCCCATAATCATAACCACAATGTATATAAGGTTCCACCGCACAACTATTTCCACTTTACGTTATTACGTGTTATTAATTTCACGTGATAGTTTCCAAATAATCATTTCAACAAGTATATGAAATCTCAACTCGAGCACGTATATCACAAATCACATTTTGAGACGTAAAAAATCATAAAAACATTTAGACACGAATGGAGGACGGGCACATTAGGTAAGGCATATTTACTCACCTTAACAATTAGCACAACAAAGCCGCTACGGATAGACGAAGCCCTCGTCTACGAACTCGTCACCTACAATTTATAATTTCCTAAATTAATTACAAATCCAAAGTGTGCAAGTATGCTATGCAAAAATTTCTCTAAGTCTGATTTGAAATTACTCCCCATTATCCCCATTAATTATTAGCATATAATATTTATATAATAAACCGACGACGTGGACGAATTGTATTTTTCCCATAAAAATTACCATTTATATAAATACTAACTCTTAAAATTTATTAAGTAATCAATCGCATATTAAATTTATACACTCTAATATTTAGAAAAAACAATCTATTTTACAACACATTTATTTGTAAGTGACTACAAAATTTATTTCCAACCAACTTGATCATTGCGACTTATTTGTTATAAAAAAATGTGTATACTATTAAATAATTAAACTCATAAATGAAATTCACAAAAATATTTATTCAAATAAAACAAGTGTTTAGTCTCACATAATTTATAACTTAATTGTTGGAGAAATAATTTCTAATATCTACAAATAATTATCAAGCTTTATTTATTTGTTAAAAAAAAAGGAGTTTACTATTACATATTTTCTAAAATATCTCCTTAACTTATTTTATTTTAACAATATTGGACAAATAACATATTTACTCAAAACACAAATTTTTAAGTTCTTGGAATATTTATTTAAATACACACTAAATTATATGATTAAAGAACTATATATTTTTATCTTTCTTATTTTTCAATAAAACAACAATATCCCCATATTAAATAATACATATATAACTTTAAATAGCAAAAACATCTTTTGTATAATTAAAACAATAACTAGAATTATTAGAAATTAATTCTAACACAAAATTGCATTTTAAATGTTATATTATATATGCAGTTTATGAAAATACTAATTAGATCCCCTAACTTTTCATTAATAACATGAAATAACATTTCCAAACAACAAAACAGTTTTAATATGTTATACTAGCCACCCATAAGTTTTCAGAAAGTACAAGAACAACCCCCCAACATGAACAAGTGTAAATCCAACAACCCGATTCGATCTAAAGCTATTAAAATCATGTTTTGATGATCACAAATGAATCAGAGAGCGATTTAGGAGTTACCCAAGCGAAAAATCGCGAGAAACGGTCAAGATTTGGGTCCGGGTGGGTTCGCCGTCGATGGTGGCCGGAGGTGATGAACGATTCCGGCGATTGAGGTGTTGTTGGCTCCGATTGTTGATACCCGTGAGTTCCTCGGACCTCTAGGAGCGATTTGGGATCGATTTGAGTGAGTGGGTGTCGCCAGGGAGTTCGGGCGACCTTCTCGCCGGCGTCAATGGCGCCCGGCGGTCGGCGGCGGTCTCAGGGCGTCTCTGCAGCGATTAGCTGCTGCTGTGGCTTCGTTTTGGCTCGAAAAAGGGATGGGGATGAGTACGGGGTGAAATCAGAGGGATTGGGGGAGAGTTGCAGGTGGTGGTGGCGACGGTTTTGCCGTCGGGGCCTTCGTCGGAGGCGGCAGCGGCTTGAACCGCTGCTCTGTTTCTGCTGGGTTTTCGTCGGGGTGAACAGAGAGGCAGAGAGAGGGTGGGACAGGGTCAAAACCGAGGGAGAGAGATAGCTGTGGTCACGGTGGCGGCTTGGTTGCCGTCGGGGAAGGCAGCGGCACCAAGCCGCTGCTCTGTTTTTCGTCGGGAGAGACAGGGGCAGGGGGAGAGAGTGAGGCAGAGGGGGAGGTTGGGAGGTGGAGAGGAAAGGGGAGGAGAGATGATGGTGGGCAGGTGGTGGTGCGGCTGGTGATGGAGGTGGTGATGTACGGTGGTGGTGGTGGCGTGAAACAGATGAAGAAGAAGAAGCAGTATAAGAAGGGAAAAGAAAAGGGGTCTGCAGGAGATGAGTTTCCCCAAACAACTTGCTCATTGTGGCTTCCTAAAAATTTTAATATTTTAAAATTTTATTTTATTTAATTAGTATTAGTTATGTTACGGTGTGTCTGAAGTACAACTAGCTGGAGAATTCTAGTGTGTCGGGCACACCACTAGGCTAGGCAATTTATTACTTGATATAAAATAATAAATTTCTAAAATTAATTTCTCAATAACGATACCCTTTTCTAGGAATATAAATTAACCACCTTGACTATAATTTGGACCCGAGAATTACCCAATTTCATAACTCGCAAATAAAATTAAATTCTTCGCACAAATTACCGATTTACCCTCGTATCAAAACGGGGTATTACATCTACGATCTATAACATACATGGGTTGCATATAGGACAGCAACCATCTGCGAATGACAATGTTTGTAGGGTCTGTCGCTAACAGAAGGTATAAAGCTCTTCTGTAACTCACTCATGGAGTTGAGCAGAAATTTCAGTTTTGGGAATAATTCCGTAAATTGCTCGTGACTGAACAAAAAATTTCACTGGTAAAATACGTTCCTCTTTCTTTAAGTTGAAGTGCCATAAATATGTTGTTTTGCGAATGTCACAGGGAGAAAACGAACGTAGAACACATTGGGACTTTCAAAAATGACAAAGGACTCTCAAATATTAGAAATATGAAATACTATTGATTAAGGGAATAGATGATTTGGCCAAAGGCCTACGACATTATAAAATACGATAAAACGCAATAAACGTTAAAAAAATGCTTAAAATGACATAAACGAGCTAACATGATATTCTATAATAAATTTAATTTTTTTTTAAATAATCCATTTGGCGGACTTGTAACTGGGTTTTCTTATAATAACAAAATCGATAAATTCACGATTTCGTTTTAGAACGTTGTTTCCACTCAGAATAATGTGTAACTTAATTTCCATCCTTCAACTCTACCCTTAATTTTGCGTTTTGCATAAAACTGCTTTTCAGAATTTGACGACATTTTTGATAAAACTTGTTTTACATCGAAATCAGAAACATGTGACCTAAACTTGCATGTGAATTTGAAAGAATAGCTCGAAAATGCCAAATGATAATTTTTCCTCTTTCTGAAGAAGCAAGAGTGTTTCATTTGTCTTGCCAACTATAGGTGGGGCGGAATGACAAGGTTGATGAAAACGTGTACCTGCTCTAGGGAGTAAAAGCCACAACCAAACAAGTAATGGGAAGATGGAAACATAAAGGATAATGAAAAGGGGTGAAAATAAG
Organism: Linanthus parryae; assembly: GCA_023055425.1. Classification (NCBI taxonomy): domain Eukaryota; kingdom Viridiplantae; phylum Streptophyta; class Magnoliopsida; order Ericales; family Polemoniaceae; genus Linanthus; species Linanthus parryae. The sequence goes on from JALGPY010000003.1 coordinate 39,543,315, forward strand.
CAATGTACGCTACAGAGAAGATAAACAGCTTGTTAGAGTACTTCATTAGCAATATTGTTGAACCTCCATGAAGAGAGTAAGCACCCAATATATACAGATGCAATACGTGAAGGTAATGGGGTGTTATGGTGTTTAATCACGCCCCCATCAAGTGTTAAAGGCGGAGATCTCGGAACACCTTTGCCATTAAAATCGAATATGCATATATAACGGTTGAACAAGTCTACGATCTATAACATACATGGGTCGCATATAGGACAGCAACCATCTGCGAATGACACAATTTGTAGGGCCTGTCGCTAACAGAAGGTATAAAGGTCTTCTGTAACTCACTCATGGAGTTGAGCAGAAACTTCAGTGTTGGGAATAATTCTGTAAATTGCTCGTGAATGAACAAAAATTCCACTGGTAGAATATTTCCTCTTTCTTTAAGTTGAAGAGCCATAAATATGGTGTTTTGCGAATGTCACAGCGAGAAAACGAACGAAGAACACAATGGGACTTTCAAAAATGACAAAGGACTCTCAAATATTAGAAATATGAAATACTATTGATTAAGAGAATAGATGATTTGGCCAAAGGCCTACGACGGTATAAAATACGATAAAACGCAATAAACGTAAAAAAATGCTTAAAATGACATCAACGAGCTAACATGATATTCTATAATAATTTTTTTTTTAATAATCCATTTGGCGGACTTGTAATTGGGTTTTCTTATAATGACAAAATCAATAAATTCACGATTTCGTTTTAGAACGTTGTTTTCACTCAGAATAATGTGTAACTTGATGACCATCCTTCAACTCTGCCCTTAATTTTTGCGTTTTGCATAAAACTGTTTTTCAGAATTTGACGACATTTTTGATAAAACTTGTTTTACATCGAAATCACAAACATGTGACCTAAACTTTCATGTGAATTTGAATGAATAGCTCGAAAATGCCAAATGATAATTTTTCCTCTTTCTGAAGAAGCAGGAGTGTTTCATTTGTCTTGCCAACAATAGGTGGAGCGGAATGACAAGGTTGATGAAAACGTGTACCTGCTCTAGGGAGTAAAAGCCACAACCAAACAAGTAATGGGAAGATGGAAACATAAAGGATAATGAAAAGGGGTGAAAATAAGCAATGTACGCTACAGAGAAGATAAACAGCTTGTTAGAGTACTTCATTAGCAATATTGTTGAACCTCCATGAAGAGAGTAAGCACCCAATATATACAGATGCAATACGTGACGGTAATGGGGTGTTATGGTGTTTAATCACGCCCTCATCAAGTGTTAAAGGCGGAGATCTCGGAACACCTTTGCCATTAAAATCGAATATGCATATATAACGGTTGAACAAGTCTACGATCTATAACATACATGGGTCGCATATAGGACAACAAGCATCTGCGAATGACACAGTTTGTAGGGCCTGTCGCTAACAGAAGGTTTAAAGGTCTTCTGTAACTTACTCATGGAGTTGAGCAGAAACTTCAGTGTTGGGAATAATTCTGTAAATTGCTCGTGAGTGAACACAAATTCCACTGGTAGAATACTTTCCTCTTTCTTTAAGTTGAAGAGCCATAAATATGGTGTTTTGCGAATGTCACAGCGAGAAAACGAACGAAGAACACAATGGGACTTTCAAAAATGACAAAGGACTCTCAAATATTAGAAATATGAAATACTATTGATTAAGGGAATAGATGATTTGGCCAAAGGCCTACGACGGTATAAAATACGATAAAACGCAATAAACGTAAAAAAATTCTTAAAATGACATAAACGAGCTAACATGATATTCTATAATAATTTTTTTTTTAAATAATCCATTTGGCGGACTTGTAACTGGGTTTTCTTATAATGACAAAATCAATAAATTCACGATTTCGTTTTAGAACGTTGTTTCCACTCAGAATAATGTGTAACTTGATGTCCATCCTTCAACTCTACCCTTAATTTTCCGTTTTGCATAAAACTGCTTTTCAGAATTTCACGACATTTTTGATAAAACTTGTTTTACATCGAAATCACAAACATGTGACCTAAACTTTCATGTGAATTTGAATGAATTGCTCGAAAATGCCAAATGATAATTTTTCCTCTTTCTGAAGAAGCAGGAGTGTTTCATTTGTCTTGCCAACTATAGGTGGGGCGGAATGACAAGGTTGATGAAAACGTGTACCTGCTCTAGGGAGTAAAAGCCACAACCAAACAAGTAATGGGAAGATGGAAACATAAAGGATAATGAAAAGGGGTGAAAATAAGCAATGTACGCTACAGAGAAGATAAACAGCTTGTTAGAGTACATCATTAGCAATATTGTTGAACCTCCATGAAGTGAGTAAGCACCCAATATATACAGATGCAATACGTGACGGTAATGGGGTGTTATGGTGTTTAATCACGCCCCCATCAAGTGCTCAAGGCGGAGATCTCGGAACACCTTTGCCATTAAAATCGAATATGCATATATAACGGTTGAACAAGTCTACGATCTATAACATACATGTATCACATATAGGACAGCAACCATCTGCGAATGACACAGTTTGTAGGGCATGTCGCTAACAGAAAGTATAAAGGTCTTATGTAACTCACTCTTGGAGTTGAGAAGATACTTCAGTTTTGGGAATAATTCTTTAAATTGCTCGTGACTGAACAAAAAATTCCATTGGTAGAATACTTTTCTCTTTCTTTAAGTTGAAGAGCCATAAATATGGTGTTTCGCGAATGACACAGCGAGAAACGAACGAAGAACACAATGGGACTTTCAAAAATGACAAAGGACTCTCAAATTCTATATGAAATACTATTGATTAAGGGAATAGATGATTTGGCCAAAGGCCTACGACGGTATAAAATCGCATAAAACGCTAAAAACGTAAAAAGAAAATGCTTAAAATGACATAAACGAGCTAACATGATATTTTATAATAAATTTAGAAACTTTTAAAATAATCCATTTGGCGGACTTGTAACTGGGTTTTCGTATAATGACAAAATCAATAAATTCACGATTTCGTTTTAGAACGTGTTTTCCACTCATAATTATGTGTAACTTGATGTCAGTCCTTCAACTCTACCCATAATTTTGCGTTTTGCATAAAACTGCTTTTCAAAATTTGACGACATTTTTCATAAAACTTGTTTTACATCGAAATCACAAACATGTGTCCTAAAATTGCATGTGAATTTGAAAGAATAGCTCGAAAATGCCAAATGATAATTTTTCCTCGTTCTGAAGAAGCAGGAGTGTTTCATTTGTCTTGGCAACTATAGGTGGGGAGGAATGACAAGGTTGAAGAAAACGTGTACCTACTCTAGGGAGTAAAAGCCACAACCAAACAAGTAATGGGAAGATGGAAACATAAAAGATAATGAAAATGGGTGAAAATAAGCAATGTATGCTACAGAGAAGATGAGCAGCTTGTTAGAGTACTTCATTAGCAATATTGTTGAACCTCCATGAAGAGAGTAAGCACACAATATATACAGATGCAATACGTGACGGTAATGGGGTGTTATGGTGTTTAGTCACGCCCCATTAAGTGTGCAAGGCGGAGATCTCGGAACACCTTTTCCATTAAAATCGAATATGCATATATAACGGTTGAACAAGTCTACGATCTATAACATACATGGGTTGCATATAGGACAACAAACATCTGCGACGAGCCTTATTCCAACTCCAAGCCACTGCAATATGTATAGGGATCCTGTCTCGTGGTCCCTACATGCTTACATGGCATGATCTGGTACATGTGGGAAAGTAGGGGCAGAGCCATGTAGGGGCGGGGGCCAAATTTTCCGAAAACACTAAATAACCCTTAATTTGTAAAAAAAATGAACATTGCTTATGTAAAAATATAAAAGTCCCCCCCCCCCTTTACAAAAGCGTGCCCAGCACAGTTGGTAAATCGCTTGTCATGGGTTCCACTCCCACTATGCGCATTTTAAATTTTTTCCCACGAAATAAAAAATAATAAAATTAAAACGTACCCAAAAGGATTCAAACCAGGGTGGCCGAAGTCCATAAGGGAGTGCTTTACCAACTAAGCTAGAAGACTTATATTGTACTTTTAGATATGTAATGTCAATTTATATTCGAATAAGAGTACAAATACTTGCAGCCGAATTGTGCCCCCCTTCGAAAAATTCATGGGTCCGCCACTGTGGGGAAAGTACACGTGGCTGTGGAGTATGACCTATTTTGAACTATCCACATTTAGCCCCCTTGCGCATAAGTTGAGCTTACAAGAGCAGACGCAAATTCGCAGCCCCCTAGCCCTGATGAGTCAACAGGTGAGTCATTCTTGGCGATAAAATTGCCTAGCCATCTTGTTCTCATATTATTTAAGTTTGTTACTATTTTTTCGGATGGTTGAAAAAAATTGAAATTTGACTAATATGCCTACATTTTAGTTAGCACTACTGGAGTTGCTGGTAGACTTTACTGATATGCAAAATACAAAATTATAATTTTATGTATAATTTGCTTTATTTTTTGCATGACATTGTTGGAGATGCTTTAAGAACTGAAATTTGACTAACTTACCTTATGTCTAGAAACCAATTTAATTTTTTGAGTTGTTATTCTTATTTTTAAAAAGATGGCAAACAGGCTCTAAATATGAAAAAATTAATGCAACAATAATATTTTTTGTTTCTTCATTGAAGAAACAATTTGTTGTGAGAGATGGTGGAAGTAGTTAGGGCATGCATCATGCATATATTGATGAGATAATATTTTTTCAGATAAGAATTTTTTTGAGACAAGATAATATTATTAGAGGGGTGAAACTTTAATTAATTATAGATAATGTCAAGTGCAATATGATACGCAGGGGCGGATCTAGCATATGTCCAGGTGGGGAGCTGAATTTTTCGTACGACTAGTATATTTATGTTTTATTTTCTAAAATTTCAAAATATATTATTAAAAAAACTGAGAAGTAATTTGAAACAGTTTGGTTTTTGCCTCAGTGGTCAGTGGTGTTAGTATAGTTTTTAGCCTTTTAGAGACACGCCAAGGGTTCAAATCATCCGGCTAACACCCCCTACTTTTCATTTTTTATAACATTCTTTTGTACATTAACAATCTTTATGATCTCACTTATTTTCTTTTGAGAAACATAATCTCTCTTATTCACTACATTTTCAACTTTTATCCAATAATTTATTTTAATAAGTTGGAATATTTTACTTTGATCTCTATTTTAAAAATACCCAATTATTTTTAAATAATTATTCTTATACACGGAGCAAGTTTTATTTCACCGAGGATACATTTCTTGAAATTATTAGAGGAATATATGTGCATGAGAAAATATATAACTATTACGTTATTTTAAAGACTTCATTTGAAAACACTTGCAGTATGCGATTCACTTATAGTTTTATAAAGAATAATTTGTGTAAAACAACAATGAATTTAGACATTTAATTTTTTTCTTTACTAAATTACCTCCGCCTCAACCGAAATCCTGGATCCAACACCACTGATGATACGTCAAGCTTTCCAGCAAAACTCCATACCCCCGCAACTTATTTTCTCCTGGAAGATGACATATAACTCACTAAACTTAACATTCAAAATTTGTGTCCCTAGAAAGTGCTTGCTAGAGTACATACTACAAGCACAAAATGCCACAAAAGCATAGTAATATATAGCTTTAAACAATGATGAAGAACTTAGACTCCTAATAAAACCATTTACTATAATTATAGTTGCGATTGAGTCAGCCCATCTTTAGATGTTGAAGTGCAAGAACAATATAATGATTCTTAAGCTTCGTTTTTTTATCTTACTATGACATTGCGCTATTATCACTGCCTCGTATTATTATATTCTTCTTTAGTTATTTCTGTAATTTATAAAATGTCACTATGTAGAACTAGATTGATTCGCCCAACACTGCGCACTAAACCAGTTACCCACATTACCAAGTTTTGAAGTTGAGAAAATCCCTCTCCAATTGTTAAGGGACCCACAAACCGAGGAAATGTGGGGATGATATTGGCTGATCAAGAACAATAGTGAAAACACAAAATTGTGAAAAAAGTTGGGTGGAACAATGGATGGATCTCATTCCTTAGTTATTATTCTTGTAAAATTGCTGACCGCAAACACAAAAACACCCCCACTACTGTTCAAACTCATAAAACAAAGCATGTACTACTACGACACAAAATTCTACTAGGACTACTTTAATGTAACATCCAAAAGTAGATTATTGTGAAAATCCAACGCATACAAAGGTATACATCCACCATCTTATACAACAAATGTACTAAATGGTGCTTTTTGTCTCCTTGAGTAACAATCATGTACACTGACTTAGCGTCTTAGCGTGTCACGCGCTACCGTACTCTGTACTCCAGTCATGACAAGAAAGCAATTGCCTTTTGGAGAGAGCGGACCTTAACAATGCAGGTATTTCAGTTGTTGCTCAAGCAATTCTGGTAGGTCATGCACTGCGAAGCCTTCCTCAGAATGTTAGTTCCGACAGTGAGCAGGGGTATAACACTCAGGATCACAAACCGCTTCTCACTTAACCTATCTACCTTGGTTGTTCGTATCATGTCATTTTGGCTTTTCCATGCTTAACTTATTTGATATATACTAGTAGATAACATTGTTCGACACATCATGATGTAAGAATATGTAACATTTATATAGTACAACAAATGTACCCAAATTTTCTTCAAACTTTGCATGCATGCATATAAATAGCCTAAGCCTCTTTCCATATTTCAACAATCCACCTCTTCTCAATAGTGCCTTAAACAACCCCTTCCAACTTTCTATTTTGGAGAAGTCATCTTGTAATTTGGAGAGAGTAGTAGAGAAAATGATAGGGTGGGATGATTTATACAAGGTGGTGGTAGCAATGGTACCACTATACACAGCCTTAATATTAGGTTACGGTTCAGTGAAATGGTGGAAGATATTCACTCCAGAACATTGTGACGCGATTAACAAGCTAGTTTGTTATTTCACTCTTCCCCTCTTCACCTTCGAGTTCACGGCCCACGTGGACCCGTTTAAGCTGAACTACCAGTTCATCTCCGCGGACGCTATCTCCAAGGTGGTGATAGTGGTAGTACTTGGCTTTTGGGCCAAGTGTAGCAAGGATGGGAACTATTGCTGGTCCATTACAAGTTTTTCACTCTCTGCCTTGACCAATTCTTTGGTGGTTGGGGTTCCACTTCTCAAAGCCATGTACGGTCCCTCAGCCGTTGATCTTGTGGTTCAATCGTCCGTTATACAGGCAATCGTGTGGCTGACAATTCTTCTCTTCGTGTTGGAAGTTAGAAGGAGTGGGAAGGACTTTCCATCGGTTGAGAATGGAAAAGATTTGGAAGGAAACGGAAATATTAATGTTACGATTACTAAGCCATCATTTTGGTGTGTGATGAAGGTTGTTTGGAAGAAACTTGCGATGAACCCTAATTCGTACGCCTGCATTGTGGGAATCACTTGGGCATTTTTATCTAACAGGTACATAAAAATAGCTCGTAAGTGACAGTGATTTCATATATTCCCCGTGTAGGGAAAATTTCAACGTAGCTGATGTTTTTTGAGACGATATGGTGTAGGTGGCATTTTGAGATGCCGAGTATTATGGAAGGATCGATACTCATCATGTCAAGAGCCGGGACAGGAACTGCTATGTTCAGTATGGGTGAGAATATATACTCGTTTGTCTATGTTTTACGTGTTTTCCTTTCACTTCGTGAAATTTCAAAATGAAGTGTCGTAGTCTTTGAAAACAATCACTTTATTTCGTTCTTCACTTTTATCACACCTATAATTTGTTTTTCTTTCACATGAGAAAGAATTGTAAAAGGACTTCTCAATAAATCTATTCAAAAAAGTTTGTAAAACGTACAACTCATTAATTACTTCTTTCTGGAAAGAGTCGCTTATCTAACAGCATGTACCTGCAGATGGGTGCTAGCTCAGTGGTAAAATATTTGAAGCCCCTGTACGAGGTTTCGGTTTCGAAGAGCTGATGTGTCGTTTTAGTCTTTGAAATATATACATCGTAATCGTTATGTCATAAGTCGCAAAAGGTCGACAATCTCTTGACTTGTTATATTAGTACCTATCCTACTCAAAGTCAACTAACGTATTGGTAAACTTTGCAAACCCATAACTCCCATGATGTCGTATGAACTCAGACTCGTGAATATAAATAAATAAATGAATGAATAGAATGTGCTATGAAATTAATTTTTGTACGACATAATGTCAAGATAAATAATAAAATTGCTAATAAATATTTTTCACATAACTAGTAGGAGTGGTAGTACTTAATAGTCTTTATCAGTCAACGATGTTGGTGCATGCAGGGTTATTCATGGCGTTGCAGGAGAAAGTAATAGCATGTGGTTGCAGCCTGACTGTGTTGGCCATGGTTTTAAGGTTCATAGCTGGACCTGCTGCTATGGCTATTGGTGCTATTACTGTTGGCTTGCACGGCGATGTCCTACGCGTAGCCATCATTCAGGTACTACTACTAGCTACGGCTTATCAATAAATAGTGAAAAAGGAATTAGCATTTTATTTATTTACATTTATCATTTTTATAAATCTTTGTTCTAGTGCAATAGTCTGCAAATCACATAGTAAATCCATCTGGCAAATTGAGAGACTCATAGTGAGGAGGCGAATTGATGGTTATGTGTTGCTCTAAAGTTTGAACTCAAGACCTATAAGCAAACTACAGAATACTACGCCGAAAAGTTTTTATAATTTTTTTTTATATCATTCTAATTAATAATACTAGAAACGGAAACAAGAAAATACAGATAATATAAAGACATTACTGATCGTGGAACTGAAACAAGAGACTACTAGATCTCCATCTCCTTCTCTAATGTTTTAATTTGGTTATTTTGCAGGCTGCATTGCCACAATCCATCACTTCCTTCATATACGCCAAAGAATATGGGTTACACGCTGATGTTCTTAGTACTGCGTAAGCTTCTTTTCTCTTCTTCTTCACAATCCAGATCCCTTCTTCGGTGGAATTGAAAATTACCAAATTAAAGTTATGCTGAAAATTATATAATATATTTTCAGGGTTATATTTGGGATGATAGTGTCACTACCGCTGCTCGTAGCTTATTATGCTATTCTGGAGTTCCTGTATTGATCTCAAGCGAGGCTGCTAAATATTTTCTAGTATGTTTGAAGTACTTAATCATGAGTGAATCCTTGCCAATGCTGGTACTTTTATAGTCATAAATGTAATTGAGATTTCAATTGTGAGAAGAGAAACCAACATAGAGACCCGTCTGTAATGTTGTTGTGGCTAAGAAGGAAAAGAGCAAACATTGAGCATTATTTTTATTAGACATATACATATGATCTCAATTCAGCTGAATTCATCAAGTGAAGAAATGTGCTTGGACTGAAATGAATTCATTGCAAACTAATGACATGAATTGCAAATTGAGCAGTAGCCGTTGGATGGAGATCTCATCTTCTAATCTTAGCCGTTGTTTCCATATTACTTGACCGACGTCGTTGTGCTAATCAGAGAGTTGGTTGCTAAGGTCTCTAATGATTGGCCAACGTATGAGGAGGTGCACAAGCCGTTTAAAAGGCTTTTCCCTCTCTTCTCTCTGTGTAACTTTCACTTCGAACTTTGCATCTGCAATTGAGAGCTTCTTCTCTCCCTTCGCATTCGTGTTCTTCTGTGTAAGCTCACAAGTTAGGGCTTCATGTCTTTCTCAATTCAATAATGTTCCTCAACACCTAGCCGTGGATCTTAATTTTTATGTTGAATTGGATTAAATGTATGAACCTTTAGGACACAATAGTGAATGAAGCAAACAGATTGCGAAGAAATTGAGCAAACGACCACGGACGGAGTATCTTAAATTCGATGGAGACTCGACCCTACCGCCCCTAATAAAAAGGGTATGAGACGGAAATTTTATTAATCGTCAAACTCATGCACGGTGGGAGATGGAGATTAGATATGATAAAATCTCCTTTTATACACGAATCCGCCATTTTTATAGTGCAATTATACTCTTACTCTTATATAACTATAAGGCCATCTATTTATAACAAATTGTATATCCACTGCGTGGATTGATGTTTTTTCTATAAGTTCATTGCAGAAAATTGATCATTTGTGGTCCAAATTTTTATTTAAGACTTGTGCTAGCTCTAATTTAAGTTGATCAAAGATCTTGAAATGCAGAGTCTTGCTTTTGACATTTATTTTCTTAATTGAATTGTTAATGTGAATTAGTTGGATTTGACCTGTAGATTACTAAATATTATGGATTCTTAGATTGATTTCTTAGCTGAACCGATACTTTGAACTGCGTTTCTTAATAGTCACAATAAATTATTGTCTTTGTAGCTTATATAAATTGTGGAGCTCATATAAATTACTATAATGAAAACATCAATGAGGAAACGATTAAAATCCAGTGGGTATAGAGTATGGAACGGCAATGGTATGGGTTTTAAACCTAAGCAAGGATGAGAAGGCATGAGATTGATGCTCCTAAACAGATATGTGACTGAGAAATGCTACCAGTCAGGAACCCTACCGGTTGTCATCCCTACCAATGACACAAACATATATGGAGTAACCACAATTATGGGTGTGGTTTACCGAATACACGATGACTATCCACGTTAATCATGTACCTACTTATAAGATGAAAAGTTTGTGTTCGACTTATAAGTCCATAGTGTAAAAATTGAGTTTAGAAAAAATTGGGTGAGTTTGGTGTTAGCATTATGTGCGCCCATGTGGGGTGCACAATGTAATTATCCTAAACTTATGGGTTTAGGTGAGACAAGCTCAAACCTTATGGGGTTAGTAGCAAGGACAAACCCTAGGGGGTTATGTTGCAATTGGGTATAAGTCTGTCTATATAAGAAGACAGCCTCCTATTATTTTATACACAATACTGTAGAGATCATGTGCTGATCATAATACAGTAAACCCTAGACTCTCTCTTCAACTAGCCTCCATTGGGTGGAACTTGGTGTGGATCGGAGCTCTCGTCCTAGAGATTCGAGCCAGATTGTGGGAGCAAGAAGAGCACGTGAAAGCAAGCACCCTACGATCATCCGTTGCGCTTAGGAGCTAAGGAAGACAAGGTAAACACATGAATCTTCCGCTATAATTCATGTTGTAGATCTGTATGTGATAGATCATGTACGTCCTTCGTTGGTATCAGAGCCTTAGGCTTGTTTTTCGTGCCTAGTTATGCGTTCCCGAATCAGATAAAAAAATAAATCGAGTTTTTAAAATTTCATAATCTGTTAGTGAAACATATATGGTTAGATAGGGTTTTTCACAAGGATTCCAGAAATATAAATTTTGTAATTTTTGGACGAACAGAGAATTAGTTATGAATTTTCTAAGATTCGAAACAGTATAAATCTGGACTGATTGATCTGAGCAGTAAAAAGATTTTTCAAAACATGTTAAAATTAGGTTTTGAATACATAATCTTGATCTACGTGAAAAGACGATTCCATCGATGTAAAGATCGCCGGAAACGGAGGCCGGGAAGGCGGCGCGTGGGCTTCACGCGCCACCGACGCTGCCTCCACGCGCGGCCACGCGCCGCACGCGCCAAGGGGCTGGCGGCGGCTGCTGACGTGGCAGATGACGTGGCAGGTGACGTGGCAGCCACGTGGGCTACTGGCGTGGCAAGGTGACGTGGAGGGTGACGTGGCTGCTGACGTCAGCACATGGATGACGTGGCATGCCACATGGCAGCTGACGTGGCACGCGGCCGACGTCAGCGCGTGACGGAGGCGGACTCGCGCGGCGGCGCGTGTTGGCGCGTGAGCCCTCCTCCGGCCACTATTTTTCACCAAATTTTTTTCTATATGCTCAGAATTAAATTTCCTATTTTCTGGGATTTTTTCATAATTTTTGGAAAAACAGAAAATTTTATTATTTTCCAGATTAATTAATTAGTGTTTAGCACACTTCCCGATGCAATTAGACGTCCTTAAACACACTGTTTTGAGCCCAAATTTTTTCTGGAGACTTAGGACATTTTTCCCTACCTTATGAGATAGGAGGTGAGATCCTAGGTAGTTGGGAGCGATTTTCGATCTTATTAGTTGATTGATTTATTGCTTATTAATTTCCAGTAATTATTCTTTAATTCTGGAAATTTCCAGAAAATTTCAGTATGTTTATTTTATTATTATATATGCTGTTGTGGGTTGAATGGATGTGTTTGATGCATGGATGTGGCTTAGATGATTTTAAATTGGGTTTTGGTTTTGAATATGTAATCAATTAAAATACGGCCTGCGTGTCGTGCCTCTCTACATACTCTATTGTCTTCTCTTCTCATCTAAATCGCCTATTAGAGGTTACTTCTTATTAGAAATAAGATATTTAGTGAAGATTGAAGAATAGAAGCTTCAAGAGAGGTGGCCAAACCAAAAGCTATGGCGCGAGGTGCATGGAGCAAAGAGACGAACATGGAAGCTTCAAGGAGCACTCGAGATGAGGCGAGATCCATGAGGCGAGAAGTTCAAGACTTGCTCAAGACGTACTCTCAATAGTGGGAGTGCACCTTAGGGGCCACATCCATTGCATATTTATTTATGCTTATGCTTGTTTTATGTTATAACTGCGTGTGATTGGATATAACTGTATAACCTCGCATACTAAAGAACTAAAACGAAAGAGCTCACATTAAGAGAGGATTAAAATTAATGGGGAATCGTAAGTGACGATATTTGATTCCTAGAATTGCCACTAGGTTTTGGTGGAGTCCTTATGAAGAACTATGAAATTTTAATCTTATCTAAATGTTTGTAGGAGCTAAAAACAAATGCTAGTAATTAACTTCCGCTTTGTCTCATATTTTTCAGTTACGATGACTCAACTACTTAAAACTGCTGTAATACTGAACGAGGATAATTTCCATACATGGTATAGAAGCGTGATTGTCCGCTTCCTAGAGCTGGATTTGTCTGAGCACTTGCATGTGTCAAAGATCGAGCCTTTGGAGCCCGAGGGAGGCCCAACTGAGGCATATAGGCGTGATGTTGAGGCTTACCAGAAATGGAAAGTTGATGACAACATTGCATGCCTAGAATTGATGGATCTAGTGAGATTTGAACTCCTAGAGTCAATCGAGATTGACTACGCGAGTAAGTTTTGGGAAGACATTCTGGCACGGTATGGGATAACCGATAGTTTCCGTGAGCAATACCTATTGAGGATGCTTACCACTGTGGTGAAGAAAGATTGTGACTCTATGGAAAAGCACCTAAGGGCCTTATCTTTTTATATTACTGAACTTATTAATTCTGGGTATGAATTGTCCGATGAAAGGCAACTTAGAGCTGTGAGGACATCTCTACCAAAGTCATGGGAACCCGTGAGACAGGTGTTGGCTGATTCAGAAGATATTAGAACGTTTGGAGATGCCAAACGATATCTATTGTTCGAGGATCATAGACTGGAGTTTGCCAGAACTAGCAGCTCAACACTGGAGGTAGAGAGCTCATTCTTGGCCACTGGACCGAGTGGGAGCGATGCGGGATACGACCCTAGAGGCCAATTGGGCCCACGCCCAAAGATCAGTAAAAGCCAAGTGGGACGGAGGTCCAGAAACATGAAACGAGTTAAGTGCTTCAACTGTCAGGCATATGGCCACTTTGCTCGTGATTGCACCGAGCCAAAGGTACACTATAATCCAAACTCTGACTGTTTTGTTATAAGTCAAGTTTATATTGCTGATTCCCCTAATGAGTGGGTTTTGGATTCAGGTGCGAGTGACCACCTAGCATGCGATCGTGACGCGTGCACGGATTATAGGCGAGTACCAGTGGGCAGTAGAAGAGTGTACATGGGGAACAACTCCTTCGTTGATGTAGTGGGCATTGGCACATATCAGCTGAAGATGAGGTCTGGAGAGACGCTTGTCCTTCATGATGTTCTTTACGCTCCTGATGCACGCAAGAATTTAGTTTCAGTTTCTAGACTTATGGATATGGATTACAGACTTGTTTTTTAGGGTAGAGTTGCCAAACTGTTTTGTGGCAATTCATCTTTTGGCACTGCTTTGATTTCTCGTGGTTTATTTTATCTAGACATTATTGGTTCTAGCTTTGGTGATGTTTATGATTCTTGTTCATTCATTACGTCTTCTAGTGATGTTGATTCCACTAGATGGCATGCTAGATTGGGACATATAGGACAGGACAGGATGAACAGGCTGGCCAAGGCAGGCCTACTTGGAAATATGTCCAAAATATCTTTACCTGTATGTGAGTGTTGCCTTGCAGGGAAAGCCAAACGCAAACCGTTCGGTAAAGCAGTAAGGGCTACTGAGCCTTTACAACTAATTCATTCTGATGTTTGCGGTCCATTAAATGTTAGAGCTAGACATGGTGCTCGCTATTTCATCACATTTATAGATGATCACACTCGTTTCGGTTATGTGTACTTAATGACACATAAGTCTGAGGCACTAGGGTGCTTCAGAAAGTTCCTACAAGAGGTAGAGAACCAACTGGACAAAAGAGTTAAGGCTCTTAGGATAGACCGAGGACGTGAGTATCTATCCGAGCAATTTAAGGAGCTCTGTGAGGAAAAAGGAATAGTGAGGCAGTTGACTATTCCCTTCACACCGCAGCAAAATGGTGTAGCGGAAAGAAGGAATAGAACACTGTTAGAGATGGTTCGTAGTATGATGGCAAATGCGAATCTGCCAATCTCCTTTTGGTGAGATGCATTGATGACTGCCACATACATACTGAACCGTGTGCCCACCAAGTCTGTAGCCACAACCCCTTACGAGATGTGGACCAAAAGGCAACCCGAATTGGGTCACCTTAGGCCATGGGGTCGGCTGCCTATGTACGTAACGTCTCCCATGTCCATGGGAAATTGGGTGCTAGAGGAAAGAAGTGCATCTTCATACGATACTCTGAGCACTCTAAGGGTTACGTATTCATAGCGCAACAGTCGGATGGCAGTCTAACAGAGATGGAGTCGCGAGATGTTGAATTTCTCGAAGGAGATTTTCCTAGTCAGGGAGAAGCTCGGGGAGATGGCATTCTCTACGAGCAAGAGGAATCATTAGATGACACTCCATTCACCACTACTCAAGAGGAATTTGTTCCTATGGATCTTGAGAACAGTGGGAGCGTCTTACCTAGTGAGCAGCCCATCACATATGGTGATGATGCTGAAGAAGAAGAACCCTCTTTGCGTAGGAGCGCTCGTGGGATCGTACCCCGTCGACGATTTGACATCGAAGGGGAGGCCATGGTGGTCACCACGCAAGAAGATGATGAACCTAGGACATTGTCAGAGGCTCTATCATCACCTGACAAGAAAGAATGGGTAATTTGAAACAACCCGGATCCTACGGTTCCTGCTAGTTCGACTTAACGATAATCCAAATAATACTTTATTGAAATAAAAGGAGGAAACCTCCAACATTGTTTACAAGGAAACGATGACGACAAAGTTTGAAATTCAAATGAGACAACTACTAAAATATGTGTTCTAGTCAATCCTACTCTTTGACTTGTGCGCGCGTTCCACCCCAGCTAGCTTAGTCAAACCTGCGGTTTTAAAATAGCAAAAGCCGACGCAGCAAAACATTTTATCAGTAAAAACTGAGTAAGATTATACCACAACACGTAAAGACAGAGTTTTTGGCTAACACGAGAATATACACCGTAAAAATAAGCAGTAACCACATTTTTATTCTTTTATTTGGTTGAGGCATATCCACGAGACCCAACAGGTACGGTGTGGACAGAGAGGTCACGATGGAATAATAATAAAGTAGGGTACTTCTACGGGATATCACAGTCCATCCCGATTCTCCCTAAAAGAACTAGTGAGACCTTAAGTGTCGACACCCCTATACAGTCGTGACCTAAACATGTATAGGTAGTACTCCTAGTTTTCACAGCAAATAAGAGGGTACAATGCCCTAGGGAAATCACACAATGGTGTTCCCGGCCTTAGCCTTCACGCGCATCCTCTGTACACCGTTCCCAATTCTATTATCGTTCATTTATTGTTCAAGATTGCACGGGAGTAATAAACCACAATTTTAAATAGTGACCACATGCTTCTCAAATCATTAGTAAGAAAGCGTTAAAAGAATTCAAAGTATTGTAAAGCAGAAATTGAATTTGAAGTTTGAGATAACGCACACGAAACAACACATTTTGATAGTCAAAGATGTTGTGCATATAACTTACTTGGAAATGGAAAGAGAGAACTTCAAACACAAGCAGCACGGAACTTAGTAGTAGGGGTCCTCGACGAACTCGCCTCCTACGAACTCGGTATCTACAATAGAAATTGTCCCTAATCAATATTTTGCTAACACAACAATATTTCACACACAGTCCTATATGCAATGCAAGTATAACCCCCCTAACCTCCCAAGATTGAATATTAACTTATTAATTATAAACAGAAATTTATCAATTACATGTGATAAGGGAATAGTTGTTTACAAAAATAAATAAATAAAATAAATAAATAAATAAATAAAGTTACACTAAAGAATCGTTTATTTAATATTCTAAAAAAATTACTTAATTTGAGAAACTAGATTCGTTTTAGATAAACAAAATTTTGAATTAACAACTATACGTGTTGGGAAATTAAAATTTATAAAATTTTGTGTATTCTTCTCTAAATTGGGTTGATCCGAAAAGTTAATATTTACGAATCATTTCATTTCTGAGATCGCAGACTTAAAACAATAAATGATATATATATATATATATATACATAAAAAAAATTAAATAAGAAAAATAACATTTTAATATACTACTATTATAGTATACTACTACTACTACTACTACTACTTCATCTACTACTACTTCTACTACCCTACCACTATCAGACCACCCACATCACCCTAAAAAAAAACCTTCTATGTTCCTTCTCTTCACTCCCTCCTGCACAACACACACACACACACAGACCTACACATCCCATACTTCATCCCCAAACCATGCTCTTACGAGCACAACTTCCATCAATTTCTCTGTTCTCATTTCACCCAACCCACTGAACATTTCTCACATACCCAAATTCCCAAATACAATGCAGCAATTGACAACAAACAATTGAAATAGAAATCTTTAAAAATGAAGGTTCGGTATTTACCGAATGAACGGAACAACAAGGTGAGGATGACGGCGACGATGGTGGCGATGATGGTGAAGGAACTTCTGCTGAGTTTGCCGGCAAGGGAGGACGACGGAAGAGAGAGACAGACGACGGCGAACAGGGCAGAGGGGAACGACGGCGCTGGCGGCGCTGGGTTTGGTTCTCTTCGGCAAAACAGAGCAGCAAGAGAGAGGGGGAGCGTGAGAAAGATACTGAGAGAGAGAGAGAGTGTGCGACAAAGAGATTGAGAGATGGAGAGACCGAGAGAGAGCTTGGGTGGGAAACCCGATCGGGAATTGAAGGCTTGACGGAGAGATTTTCGGGTTCGAAATGGTAACGTCAAAATAGCGAAATTGATTGTCTTGGGGTGGAGATTTCGATCCATGGAGTGATTGGGTGGAATCTGGACGGAAATCGGACAAGGAGAAGGTCAAATTCTCACTTGCCGTGGGGGAAGTCTCGCCGGAAATTGAGGAGCAGTGAACTCTGCTCCAAAATGGAAGGGATGAAGATGGTGGGTGGTTGTTTACGGTGTGGCGGTTACACCAGTACACGCGGTGGTTGGCTACGTAAAAGCTAACTAAAACTACACTTTTTGACACGTTATAAATGTTACCTGACCCGCTACACTTCACTAACAATTGTACACAATCTAACTAAAAAAAAATGTCATCTTAGAAGAATGTACTTTCGATAAAAATTATAAAATAATACTAACATACTAGTAATATTAATATTAATATGTAATTGAAAAAAAAGATTATTTACTAAGAGAAAAAAAATACTTTTTCTAAGACTACTATTTGCTAACAACAACAACAACAACAACAACAACAACAACAACAATAATAATAATAATAATAATAATAATAATAATAATAATAATAATAATAATAATAATAATAATAATAATAATAATAATAATGTAAAAAGAAGAAAACAATTTAAAAAAAAAGGAAATAACTTTTATAACCTCAAATAACGGCCCGAAATATTCGCTAAATTCCCAAAAATACCCCCTTAAAATACCAGGGTATTACATAATTGCTTTACAAGAAGAACTAGAGTCAATGAAAACCAATCATGTTTGGGACCTAGTTGACTTGCCTCCTGGACGTAAGGCCATTGGAAACAAATGGGTTTTCAAGGTCAAGAGGAAGGCAGACGGAAGCGTGGAAAGGCATAAGGCCCGACTAGTGGCGAAAGGCTACACCCAACAGCAGGGTGTAGATTATGAGGAGACATTCTCGCCGGTGGTGAGAATAGCCTCGATTCTCCTTATACTAGCAATAGTAGCAAGTATGGACTTAGAGCTACATCAGATGGATGTTAAGACTGCGTTTCTCAATGGAGAATTAAACGAGGAGATCTATATGGCTCAGCCGCAAGGCTTCGAGAAGAAAGGTCAAGAGCACCAAGTGTGCAAACTGGTTAATTCCATATATGGGCTTAAACAGTCCTCAAGACAGTGGTATATGAAGTTCCATCAGGACATTGTAGCATATGGCTTTGCAATGGTAGATGAAGACCACTGTGTGTATGTCAAAAGCTCGGGAAATAAGTTCATGATTTTGTCTCTATATGTGGATGACATACTATTGGCAAGCAATGATATAGGAATGCTCAAGACCACCAAAGGGTGGTTGTCCTCTCGCTTTTCGATGAAGGATATAGGCGAGGCAAGCTACATCCTTGGGATTAAGATCCTGAGAGATCATTCCCAACGACTTCTAGGATTGTCGCAAGAGGCGTACATCCAGAAAATACTGGAACGGTTTAGAATGTGCGATGCCAAACCACTTGACACTCCCATTGCGCATGGCGAGAAACTCAGTCTAGAGATGTGTCCCAAGAACCAACACGAGAAAGATCAAATGGCCAAAATACCCTATGCAAGTGCTGTCGGTAGCCTCATGTACGCCATGATGTGTACACGACCTGACATATGTCATGCGGTCGGTTTAGTTAGCAGATATCAGTCTTATCCAGGCATTGGGCATTGGAAGGCTGTGAAAAGAATACTCCGATATCTCAAAGGGTCAAAGGATTTCGTGCTGTGCTATCGAGGCTCTGGGCTTCGACTTGTTGGCTATAGTGATGCTGACTGGGGTGGGGACCTAGACGCACGGAAATCGACCTCAGGATACGTCTTCATGCTGGGTGGAGGAGCCATCACGTGGCACAGTAGCAAGCAGACTTGCACTGCCTTATCGACCATGGAAGCTGAATACGTTGCCTGTGCTGCGGCAGCGCAGGAGAGTGTCTGGCTTAAGAGATTCCTGGTCAGTCTACGTGTTGATAGACCTAGACCAGTGACGTTGCGCTGTGATAGTATGTCGGCCATAGCCTGTGCTAAGGACCCGAAGTACCACAGTAAAGCCAAACACATAGAGATAAAGTATCACTTCATTAGGGAGGTGGTGGCTAAAGGAGATGTTTCTTTAGAGCACATTCCTACGAATCAGATGTTAGCTGATCCCATGACCAAACCTTTGTTAAGGCATGTATTTACTGGTCATGTTAGGAATATGGGCTTAAGTAGATGGTGAGATATCACTAGAGTTTTTCAGACTGATAATATGGTTTAGACATTGATTGATGGATTTTAATTGGATTTGTTTAATTATGCTACATGTTGTTTCGATACGTGTATGATACGTTTACATATCCTGTACTAGCATAGAACATGTCGCGCGGACACTAGGTTGACTCTCTCACACGAGCAACCGCCTTTACAACATCCTGGATCGTCTAGGTGAGTAGGAGATGAGACAGAATCCCGACAAGCGCTAGAAGCCTATGATATGATGACTCCTGTCATATGAGGCACATGGCCTATGACAAGAGCTGGACATCAATCAATAGTGCAAGACCCTGTCAGACGGATTTATTTGTCGCATTGGAATAAGTTCCAAAGTGAGATTGGATTATGGCCATTCGAGCATGGTTACTACCCCGAACCATGTATAGTCTGCGTAGAGAAAGCCAGATGAGAGAACTGATTTCGATTGCATATGTGCAACGCTCAGTACTCGGGTTAATAGTCATATGGGCTGTTGGACTTACATCTGTATAGTGGTCCCTATGGGATAGGACATGTGCTCTGATAGAGTCCAAACACTATGGCGCACATCTTATGAGATAACGCGTGCTTATGAGTGACATGAGGTGGCGAGTAGAACTAGTCCCTGAGTTTCCTCGCCGTGTGAGCCTCGTCGATCATATAAGAATGATTGACACTGTATACCCTTAGTACTTTCATCCATGTCGGGGAGAGACGGTTCGGTGGTGCTACTTTAGCGTGACACCTCACGGCTATGAATGATTCGGCCTACCAGGACATTGCTAGGAAAGCAGCTGACTCCGAATCAAAGCGACAATGGATAGAAAGGAAGATTCTAATTGCATCGCTCTTTATCATATTCATTGGGCCCACCTACAAGATCTTATGGGAACAGGATATGAATATAATAAAGGAGATATAGACTCATTGACGCACGACCTTCGGGACAAGGTAGGTGCTCATGGTCTATGAGATGGCAATAGACAGAATCTGGGGGATACGAGAGATATATATATGTATTGCATTATTTCTTGAGGGTTGAGTGCGCCTGCTGCTAGCTCGTCTCGTATGAGTTTAGAGTATGGATCTCCCGAAATGCAGGTTCTCTCACAGTCACACACCAAGGCCACATAACACTTTGGCAGATGATAATAGTTGGAGATTGAGGGAGACTAGAACTACTGTATTTGTGCAACCCCACTGTGCGAGTGGGAGATGTTAGCATTATGTGCGCCCATGTGGGGTGCACAATGCAATTATCCTAAACTTATGGGTTTAGGTGAGACAAGCTCAAACCTTATGGGGTTAGTAGCAAGGACAAACCCTAGGGGGTTATGTTGCAATTGGGTATAAGTCTGTCTATATAAGGAGACAGCCTCCTATTATTTTATACACAATACTGTAGAGATCATGTGCTGATCATAATACAGTAAACCCTAGACTCTCTCTTCAACTAGCCTCCATTGGGTGGAACTTGGTGTGGATCAGAGCTCTCGTCCTAGAGATTCGAGCCAGATTGTGGGAGCAAGAAGAGCACGTGAAAGCAAGCACCCTACGATCATCCGTTGCGCTTAGGAGCTAAGGAAGACAAGGTAAACACATGAATCTTCCGCTATAATTCATGTTGTAGATCTGTATGTGATAGATCATGTACGTCCTTCATTTGGTATGACTTATTTGCAACTTAAATAGACTTATAAGTTTATGTAAAAAAAAGTCTATGACAAAAAAGATAAACAAAAAAATCATGTGTTTGATAAAAAAGATGTTAAGTCCAAAAGTCATGTGAAAGTTTGTGGATGTAAAATATCCACAAAAAGTCATGTGAAAGTTTGAGTGTTTACCGGAGCCTTTCTTCGTGTCCCAACTCCCAAGTCAAAATCAACACAGAAAGTATGTGAACAAATGTCTTTGAATGTCCCAAAGCCATTTGTGAATATTTTACATCTCATACTGACAATAATGTTTCATCAACGGATGAACTTGATAGTACTACTGGATATTGGTAAATGGTTCGGTAGTGGAGTGCAGAAACCTTCGAAGAGTCCATACCAAACCCCACTTATAAGTTGGCCTGAACTTATAATCCAAAATTGACTTATAAGCTTATGCACGATTCATCTAATCATGTCTCTACCAAAGGAACTGGTGCCTGGGCTATGAACATCGTTTTAAAAAACTGTTTCGGTAGACATATTGGTCACGGTCACATAAAACGAAACTGACTCATATCAAAGAAACTATGACTGGAATAAAAAATCGAATGCATAAACCTTACACAGGCATATAGCCGGTTTACACAGAAAAAAAATGCTTATAGGCCGTTTTAGGCAAAAAAAAATGTGCGTATAGGTGTCTTTTTGTTCTGAAAAACATTGCGTAAAGACTGGTTTTGCCGGGAACGGCACATGTCGGCCGTTATAAAATGCGAGTCAAGCCGTTATAAATGAGGGCCCAATTCACGTATAAATTATTAAATGAATCGGACGCGGGCACCTCTGCTTCGTTACGTACCGCACATATGGCACCACAAGGCACGTGCCACACCTCAGGTTTGAAGAAGTGTACTAGTATTCCCAAATTTTGACAAATATATTCAGTTGTGCCCTTGCTAAAATTACAAAAAATGCACCACCTCTATTTAAAAGGTGCATTGAAATTTTTTGTGCCCTACTATGTTTCAAATCCTCCATGCGCCCCTGTGCCCGAACCGCACCACTTCAGACCTTTTTCCATTCCCTAGCTACGAATGCCCTACGGGCTATAACAGGGCAAAACTCTTCCCTAGTGTGTCAGGGCACCAATTGCCTGGCAGAAGGACGAACGGTGATTTCCAGACCAAAACTGGGGCTAAAAAGAGGTGGCCAAATGCCATGATGAACATGCTCGTCCTATGATCTCGCCAGAGATTATCTTAGTAGGCAATAGCGTCGATTCTTCCTTCCACTCCATGGAAATCATAAGCGATTACTTCCCAATAAAAACCAATCTCAACTACATCTAAGTTCTACACCTCTTTCCCCACTGATAAGAATTATTGTCAATTCGAAACCAGATCAGGCTGTCATGCGAAATGGGAAACTACAACTACCAGGCCTCACACAACATTTAATACCCAGTGTTGTGTGTCCCCCCAATGAAGCACATGGGTTGTTCCACAAACTTATGCTCACAATGATGTCAACTGGATATTATCAAAATGAATTCCCACCCCCAACTGCAATGAGGATGATGATGAGATCATGAAAACTCCCACTTCATTACTCTCACATGCCACTCTCTGCTCGATCCAACAGATTTACTACTACCTCTGAAACAGCAGCATCAAGATCGACCTAACATGCTAATCTACCCACCCGTATGTAGTAAGGTCACGTCACTACTATATACCAGTACTATGTTTTTACAAACCTACCGCGTATAATATCACACTGCCAATTCACGTGTAGCTATGTGTCCATGGACAAAAATATCGGGTTAATAGACTTCCATTATTCAAGTCAAGATTTCCAGTAAGCAGCAGAAGGATTGATAAGACAATAATTGCACAGCAATAAAAACACCCTAGAACATAATTGCCCGCAGCTACGAGTAGCTGTGGCATATAACTGCTCCCCTACCCAACTACCACCCACCACCTCAAGTACATGAAGGTTTCTACACACTCGTAGCAGAAGACATTGATATCAACATTAACAACCAATTCAATCTCCTACAATAGCGCAACCTACCACTTATGTCACAAACTTCATTCAATCGAAGTTATCAGGGAGTATACGATACTGTTACCAAACACGTGAATACACATTCAACAGAGATATCAACTTTTCTCAGGCTAATTAGGCGATTAAATAGAGGGTTCTAGACGACCAGACACTCAAAATGCAGATGAAACCAGTTTTGGGCAATGAAACAGTGGAAGATGGAACTGAAAATAGCTAAAGAAAGAGGTGAAACATCCTAATCCATTTCAGTGTATGTTATTGAATAAACAAATACCACAGCTATCACTTCACTACTCCAGCATGCTCACTATCATCATAAGAAGAACAATTATTTGTTAATTTGCATAAATCATATCCATATCTCAGTCAAATAAACAATAAAGCAGTCAATAATTCAGTACTCCAGAACCACAGGACAGATGTAATCTAGCCAACCAGAGTAGCACATGTCAGCAACAACAAAAGTTACAATGACATGACCTAACAGCAACACCAGCATAAAGAGGGAGTTTGGCATGGGGTGTTTTGGACTTTTTCTTTTGACTATTCCAAAATGAAAGGGAAAAACAAAAAAATGTAATCACACCCCAGAAATCCCTGTTCCAAAGTCCAAACTACACTGACAAGGGCAGAGATTATCTTTAAATTAAATATAGACCTAACTGCAGTTCTTAACAGATAATAATTGAATTTCGCAGTTTTCTACTTCCAGCAAAGCTAACAGTAAAAATTTTGTTTGGTTGAGAATGCGACTGCTGAAGGCTTCACATATTTTATTTAATCACTATATAAAGTGAGTCGAGATGCTCGTAAACTGTCCGAATAATTAAGAATTGTCAAGAAAAAGAAAGGTAAAAACAATAGCAGTGGTGAAAATGAAAAGAGAATTACCTATATATATGGTGACAAAAAGGACAAAATCCCACTAATGGTCTTGAAGCTTACTGGAAACAGCTGTGCCCAATCAAACTATAAACAAAAAAAGTTGAAAAAAAAAAACCCAACAGATATTCTTCCAATTCACACTCCCCAAACAGAATCAAACCCCTAAAAATTGAACAGGAGAAGATGTAGTACTTGCTACTACAACTAAAGAGATTAAACAACAGAGAGGGAGGGAGAGATTAGAGATGACAACCAAAGCAATTGCAGGTCTTGGGTGTGAAAGCACAGAATCCAAAGGGCCTGTTTGGTATGTTGCAATTGATAGCATAGCAACAAGGTGAAGGAACGCAGTAGCCTCTGGCCCCACCAGAACCACAGCAAGTGCACAGTGCACAGATCTGGAAGCTCCCCAGCCTCCTCCTGCTCTCATTCACCATCATCACCGCCTTCCCTTCCTCTATTAGCGGCACCATTTCCGCCCCCGTCCAATTCCCAGCCGCCGCCAACGCCACCGCCTCTTCCGCCTCCACAATCAGAACAAAAAACACAAGATTCAATCACAAAGAAATGAACACTAACTCTAGAGTGAGTGAGAGTGGAGAACTTACATGGGCTAGTTCTAACTGAGTGGAACTCGAGAAAAGCAGGAGGAAGAGAGAGAAGAGAGACCCCAAAGAAGACATCTTCTTCGACTACTCCGATGTGTTGGTGTTGTTGTTGTCTGAAGAGAGCTTGGAGAGGGGAATTTCAGAAAAGGGGAAGTGGAGTTGTATTGTAGTAGAGAAGTCAAAAGGGGGTCAGATCCCTCTTGCTTTATGGCAGTGAGGTTGGATTTGGTATCTCTCATAAATCAACATGTTCCAAACTATGGGGTTGGGGGTTAAAAGCTTTAATGGCGATGAACTGTCATGGAGAGCCCAGGAAGGGGTGTAAAATTGTAGGCTTATGCAATTTGCATTTCTAGAGAGAGGTATTTTGCGAGGGAGAGCTCTCCAGAGTTGCAGAGAAGAGAGGGCAACTGGGCTTTAGTCCCCACAGTGAAAGGTGTAGAGGGAGTTATCTGTCATTATATATGACACACCCTAGGCCACTTACTCTATTAGCGCACCACTAAACTCCTTGGCTAACTCCTTTTAGATCCAATTTTTTTTCTTAAGAGGTAAAGGTACTTAATTTGAAATAGACCCCTAAAGAGACACATTTGTCGCTCTTCAAAATGTTGAATGCATGTATATTTATAAAGAACATAAAATAATGCGAAATATGTGTCGCAACTCCCAGGTCATAGGCATGAGACTCGCATGTTATTTAACCAATTTATATAGAGAACCTAAAAAAAAAATTGCGTAATACGTGTCGCAACTCCCAGGTCATAGGCATCAGACTCGCATGTTATTCAACCAAATTTGTTCATTATAGGAAGATAACATTTTCTTAAGGGACACTCAAAAAACCTTTCTTCAGTAGGATATCAACCTACTCTAAACACCTTCAAGCTTTGTTTAAAGCTCCACAACACAGAGCAAAACAGGTAGTGTGAGAGTTGCAACATTCACTAATGGTATTATCCAGTTTAAGTCATGAGAGTATTTATACTAACTAAAGATATCTCATTTCTCCTAAAGCAAGGCTGAGGAAATAAATTTCT
Organism: Linanthus parryae; assembly: GCA_023055425.1. Lineage (NCBI taxonomy): Eukaryota > Viridiplantae > Streptophyta > Magnoliopsida > Ericales > Polemoniaceae > Linanthus > Linanthus parryae. The sequence continues at coordinate 39,569,296 of JALGPY010000003.1, forward strand.
CACTAGACAGAAGACAATTCTAGGACATCTATAATTGAGCCCTACATCAATTAGCTCCTCAAAATTGGCAAATGAGACTAGCCTATAAACAGCGTTTAAAGGGAAGCTAAAACAGAAACATTATCTTTTTATGTAAATCTATCCTGCCCCCCTTCAAAACATGGACCATTCTGGAAAATTAACAATGTAAAGACCTGTGGAACTTGCTCAAGTAAGAAAATGTTTAAGCTCTTTCATGGACTACAGAGATGGCCAATTTACAAACCAATTTCAATAACTAGAGAGGATCTTACTTACCATGTTCATCAATGCGGTTGGAGAAGTCTGTCGTGGCTGCCAAATAGGGCTCTTTCTGTAGTCTGCCAGGAGCAACTTGCTGATCTTTGCAGAGGGTACTTGAAATTCTGCAGCAAGCAACATGAAATAGCAACAAAAGAAGCACAAAGATCATGGTGCATATAATGACTGCAGCATGTCTATGACAATTACAGAGAACAATGGCAGGTCACTTGAAAAGAGAACCGGTTGAAGAAGTCTAACCATGGATACTGGGTGCAGCATCATCTGGAAGGATATGAACACTAACAAAGAGTCATTGGATAGTTACAGATAATATCGAAAATGAAAATAAATTAGATGGGAAATTTTTATTTAGGTACATCAATGGAAGGTTTAGGAGAAGGTATTATGTTCACATCGAGCTTCCCAAATGAAACAACATACAAGTGTTAACTGAATCCGATTTCAGATACAGATTTGATCTTAAGACAAGAACTCTGTACATTTCCAGCAGAGGGAAATGAATTGCACAGACAAATGTGGTTTCCTCTTCTTCAGAAGGCTGGGAAAAAAAATAAAGGGCAACTAATCACCCATTTTTGTGAGGGGCAATCATCCCTCTATGTTAATGTTATCATCACCGGCTGGTTTTTGTCCTGATTCCGTTAACGAAAGTCGTCTCGGGTTTGCTTCAACAAGCCCTTCTGAGGACAAAACTGTTGCACCAGCTCCTGTGGAAGACCCAGAAGAACGACGAACAAGTGGGGTGTCAGCCGCTGAGGCAGCGAGGTTGTACGTGAAAACTCCCATTGGGTGATCAAATTTGCAACTTGGACCAAATTTACAGATGCCATAGCGAGAATAAAATATGCACAATGGTTCTCCCTGTAGTTGTAAACAACAGAGTCGTCAATTTCAAGTTTTCAACAAACAAATGAACTATTACTACTACTATTAATGCAGTCGGATATTACATGATCTAAATTATCAGCAAGGCTTTGACTTAATTACACCCAACGTGCAACTTAAAGAGGCTCACGTAGAATTTTACACAAGTAGGATTGTACATGTTTAATATAAATTGTTGTTCTTGACTCTTATCAACAAAAGCGAATCAAAAGGAACATATGCTGAATTTGTGATGGTTTCCCTTGTTCTCCTTCCCTTTGCTAGCCATGACTTGAAAATTGGAGTGCACTGTTATGAACCAAAAGCAATTTTGATCTCTATTAACAGAGAAGCACGGTAAAGTAATTGCAATGGAGAAGCCCAAGTCACAAAATTTGCCTTCAGCGGATGACACCACTGGTTAATTTAAAATGCCAAGTAGCACAAGAGGTTTAGTAACCAGAAAAGATTCTCTTGCAATGTGTTAGCAGTGTCATCTGTTAGGACAGAAATGAATCTCAGATTGAACTAACAATATACTACTAGGCTTAAGCGTTCAACATCCTGATGCACGAAATACTTCTACGTCTTTAACTACATATAACATATCAACAAGAGTTGCCAACTGAACTAACCCTAACCTGATTCATATAATTATCCAACAGATTTTGCGGCATAGTTATATTCTAAACACTGAAGTTTTTGAAAAAAAAAAATATCCTGTGCCAGGAACGCACCAGAACTCATATGGGCAAAGTGAATGGAAATTAGATTGTCATGAGATACTTTATTAAATGAGAAAGAAGACTCACTGGACGTAGAGGAAGGCCAATTGGACTCAATACACAGTCTGGAGCAGGAAGTAATCTTTCTCTAGGGTGATGAAACTTACAAACTGCTCCAAATTTACAATCTCCAGTCTTCATGTAGAACTGACATTCAGGCTGACCAGGTCTCTCAGGAAAAACATTGTCTCTCTGCAATGCATAATATCCTACAGGTATGGATCCAGAGCGATATGAAGTAAGTGTCCCTTGAGATCCTGCATTTGCTGCTTCACTCTGACGCGAAGTTCCATGAATCTGATTATTTCCTGCTGATTGTTGCTGACTCTCAGGAGATGAACCTGAAGTCAGCTGACCCTAAAAAGAGCAATCTCTCTGTAAGAGGAAACTAAATGGCTAGAACTGCAAAGCTTTAGAACATGCTCATTGTGAACTCAGATTAAAAAATAGGTGAAAATACCTATCTTTAAGATTTTCACCAAAATTTGCCTATTTTTAAGATCAAGACCAAGAAGCATAACATGGTTTCAATATAATCACAGAATATACATACCTTTATGTAGGTCCATTTTTGTTGGTTCAAACCCATAAAACTACTGCTCGGAACAATTTGGTATGAAGGGAGAGATACCTCCAAAAACTCAGGTATGTAATCTGATTAAATTGGGCAATTGGTATGTTTCCTCGACTCGGGCATAATTACAATTGTCTGTTGTACAATTATCCCTTTAAATTATCAGACACGCAGAGATCAATCATTAATTTTTGGCCAAAAAATTATTGTAGCCGTCTTTAGGGGTTAGAGAGAGAGAGAGAGGAGTGTGCATTCAATTCCTAGTTGATCCTGCATGGAACAAGGGTGTTGAGTTTGAGTGAAAAAAAAAAAAAAAAAAAAAAAAAAAAATAGGGCCAACCACACTTTTCAACCTGTTATTGTACGCTAGTTCACACGGCCAACTTGCACTTCAAATTCTAATACTAAAACAACCCAATTTAATGTTGATCAAGCTCTTAGCTTTTCAACAATTAAAGACCATTACAGGAAAAGGTGTAATTACACTCTTCTTCTTCAAAGAGCAGATGGATCTGTCATTTGCCAGAGTCTAGGAACTGCTTATTTTTTCCTCAACACAACAGATTTTATATATTCTTGTCGGCCTCAGAGGAACAAACAACCTTACGTTTGGATGACTTGCATCTTCTTGAATGCTCTAGGATGGTGCCGCAAGCAGTTAGAGTAAATATGGAATGGGTCAAAGGTCAGGAAAAGACCTAACATCAAACGGAGCTCCCCAACGATTTCACAGTTCAGTGTGAATGATGCCGACTCTGGTGACAAACCATATTGATTTATTGAAACAAGAAGGTGCAGAAGACTACATTGTATGAGCAAAAGTGAGGAAGGGTCTTTTATGGTTAAGTAAAACAAACTGGAGGAGTGCTTATGGATTATAGCAGGTGGAGATGGATTTTGGATGGGTGGTACTGATGAATGAGTGAGGGGGTTGAGGAAGGCGTACGGTGCACTGTAGGAGACACAAATGAATTATGCATGGTAGTTTGTGCCATCGTGGTTGGGTAGGTGATGGATGACGAGGGGGGGTCAAAGAAGGTGCAGGTGACTGCAGGAGATCCAATGGGGTAATGGAGTTTTATGCTGGATGGGTAGTGGAGATGGATGGGTGTTGTGGAGAATAAGAAGGCTACTAGTTGAAGAGAAATGCAGGGTAGATGTTCAAAGTTACCGAAAACTCAAAGCGCAACGAACTTCAAGTTAGTGAATTGTTATAATTTGAAACACATATTAGCAAAGTGCACTAGGGTATTCAGGAAAAGAGAAGTTCGAATAAAACGATATTCAGGGAAGAACGCAAGCAGATAAAGATATATTTTCAGTTTTCACTTGAAGTTTATAGATTTTCCCCTTAATCTTTCTTTTTCTGTCCAGATTCCAATTTGAGAACCAACAAAAAAATAAGGAGCATTTTTTTTTCATTCTTTCATTTTCATAGCTCCTAACTCACCTGCCTTGTAGCTCCACTGTTGGATCCATGCATCACAATATCATTGAACATAAAAGTGAAAAACTTACAGAGTAAGTGTTCCAGCCAGGTAGTGATACTACACTTTGAGGTAGAATCAAAGGTGTATAACTTGAAGGGCCTTGCCAACGTGGGTTGGGAATGAAAGAAGCTCTTGACAAGGGCCAGTTTGTTATTCCACCTGGATATGATTGCTGACCAGGAGTTGTTGGAGACTGAACTGGAGGATAAGCAGGAGAACCACGCAGTGGAACCATCATACTAGATGGTTGAGGATGATGGAATTTACAAGTAATCCCAAACTTGCATTGTCCAGTCCTTAAATAATATGCACATTCTGTCTCATTCTACAAGAAAAAGTGAAGGCATTCAACCCCTTGACATTTCATTAAATCTTAAACCAGATTACGCACATACCTATCCACAGTTAGCCAATACTGCTGATTAAAAATTTAAATGAGTTCAATTTTGAAGTGTGCCAAAGAATGCAGAAAGTAAGAAGATCTGAGGTACGCGCCAGCATGATTACATGTGTAGAATGTAAGAGCATATGTCTTCACAAAAAGTTATCATGTGGGTATGCTTGCATACATAGTTGTAAAATCAGCTTAAAGTGACCGAAGATGCATCATACCTAGAAAGGCTACGGCCTCTCAAAGTATGCACTTCAACTCGTCACAGTTTAGGAAAATGTATAAGCGGTGAGAATTTAATTAGTTAAGTTCTGCATACAAATGAGAAAAAATTAAAAAAAAAAAAAAAAAAAAAAAAAAGTCATTTACATATAATATGTTTCCCTATTCATGACTTTAGCTCTAAGTTAAGCCGTGTGGGTGGGTGGCGTGCAGTTGATTAGCATGTAAATCATATCATAAGATACCCGTAAAATATCTTTAACATTTTAAGTAAATACTTTCTAAGGCATCATATACAGCTATATCTAGATAAGCATGATAAACCATTATCCATTATATTGCAGGATCTAAATTGTACATCAAGCTTCTCAAAAAAAAAAAAAAAAAAAATGTACATCAAGATAGTAAATCCTAAGTCACCTAAAGCGGGAGTGAAGTGGGAACGGGAACGAAAGCGGGAGCGAAAAAGCGTCAAATTTTAGAAGGATAGCATTTCAGAGCGCCATGAGAGTGCCTATATATAATACTATGTAATATAATTTTAAATAGAAAACTACTATTTTTTTAAGGGGAACATGAACTCATATTGAACGTCATATTATATCGAGCGAGAAATTATTAAATTTGCAATTACTTATAGTGAAAACTATTACGTATGGTGAAAACTCTTATAACGTTGTAAGAGATAAAATCTGCATGTATTATACTTATACAACTTAAAAAAGTAAAGTCTTAATTCGTCAAATATGTTGCATTTTTTGAAAAGAAGTGTTTAAATAGAAAATTTATCAGATTGATAGGTCATAATCTGGAATTAACCACCAAACTATTAGAAGATTGTCTCCGAAAACCAGTTTTCCCAAGAAACCACGCTATCCATTTTTTGAAGCGTCTTTAGAACCCGGTTTGACCTCTAAAGCGCCAGAGAGAGTTTTTGGGAGCGGGACTGCAGGAGCGACACCCCTTCGAGAGGTTTTAGGTGACATCATGATACAAATATATAACCTGTAATTGTGTAGGTTATTATAGATATTTAAGAAAGAACAAAATCATGCTCATTTTCTCTTGTACAAAATTTGAAACTAATATAGGTTCACCAAAATGGGGGTTAGTAGCCTTGTCCTGGTGAAATCCAGCATGGTTGTCCTTTTCATAAATTTCATGTAATCAATCTGATAGTATTCATGTGATATACCATTTAATCGATGTGTCACATTGGAAAAAGATGAGAAATGGACAACAATCTTTAAAGCTCCACATCACACAATATATAAGTAAATCGTCAGTGCACAACATATTTAAACAATATAGGAAAAAACAGAAATGAGAGAAAGGATTACCTGACGAAGTGGATAACCTAAATAATTTAGGGGAACTCTTCCTGCTATCCCAGCCTTTTCTCTAGGATGATGGAACTTGCATGTAGCTCCAAATTTGCATGTTCCTGTCTTCAAGTAGTACTGGAAAGCATAAGAAAAAACAGCTAGGATTAGAATTGGTAAAAATCAAAGCAATAAGGGAGGAAAGGGATACTCCAAGACGTATATTTTAATACTACTATAGTAAAATTCAATTCAACTTTTGATATTCTTTTTTCTCTCCATCTACACATATAACTTTTTGACTATCTAAAAGAATTCCCCAGTTTTACCTTTTGGACATTTTCATTATCTCTATTTCATTGCTATTTTAGTTGACGTTATATTCCATTTGTCTTTGTAAGACATCTCCCTGTGACTCTACCTTGTAACTGAACTCGATTTGTATTCAAGAAATACACAATAATATCCAAGTAACATGAACCATACAAATCTAACCCGCCCAACCCAGACAAGTGTCTTAAGGGTTTGGATTTGACCAATTTCAGCCCGCCTTGGGCTCAATATTTGAGCCCGGCCAACATATGGGTTGGGTTTGGGTTTCGTACTTTTGGCCCCGCCCGGACCATTCATTTATACATTCTATGTAAATAAACATCTACACATATAGTAGTACAACTCAACATATACTAAAAACATTGTGTTTAACATGCTATTAGTTGATGTAGAAAATATTGTTGAGAAATAATTTAACATGTTCAATGCATGAGTAATTTTGATCAAATTTCTTATTAACGTAATATTAATTTATTTATTATTAAAATTGTAAATCTCAATGTTACTATTTTGAATAAATAATAACCATCATTTTGGCCCGCGAGTTCGGTATGGGTTTAGAATTTCTAATAATGGGTTCGGCTTGGGTACGAGTGTTGGCCCGATTGATGGGTTGGACTTGAGTTCACGTTTTAAAATCCCTGGCCCGGCCCAACATAGCCCGACCCATGGCCGAAAAAATGGGGGTTTCATTTACTTTGTTCTTGTGGAATTTTGCAATGTCATTTTCACAGATTGCTTATTCTTTGTTTGTATTCATGTTCTTGTTGCTGATGACAGATTACTATATAGAGGATATCATAAACCCTACATACTGAAAAAAGATCAATGGCACCACCCGTATACGATAGTCCCCCGAAAAAGATGAAAATGGCCATGGAACTAGTTCAGATTCCAAACAATGGAACCGAGCCTGTGGCAGCTGATCCCGTCGATTTGCCAGGAGGTATTGAGCCTGACCTTTATCTTTGTGTGCACAATATTGTACTCTACACTATTATCTTCGCTGATAAATTTTTTTCTGGAAGTTACCAAATTGAAGTACTGGAACAAGCATTAGAGAAGAACACTATAGTGTTTCTTGAAACTGCTGCTGGCAAAACGCTGGTTGCTATAATGCTTCTGGGCAGCTATTCATATCTCCTGAGGAATCCATCACCCTTTATAGCTGTCTTCTTGGTCCCCACTGTTAGTCTGGTAACTCAAGTATGCGATCAAAGTCTTTTATTTGCCTTGTTCCTTTTGATTCTCTTGGCACGTTCTGGTTATTTTGATTTTAAGTCATTGGCTCTGTATTGAATACTGCATCTATTTTTGTTATTGTACAATCTAAAGCAAGCAAAAGAAGTGACAATGCACACTGACTTGAAAGTGGGCATGTAGTGGGGAGAAATGAAAGTAGATTACTGGAATGCTGCAATCTGGAAAAAAGAACAAGAGAGAAATGAGGTTTTTATTCCTTTTTGCTTTCATGAGTATTGTAAATAGTTGTGGTGTCCGGGGATATATATTGTTTTTAACTCTGTGCTCCTTATATATATTTTATATCATGTTTTCATCGAACAGTTATTGCGCCTTCTTAAGCCCAACATTTTGCCTAAAGGAACAGTAAACCTTCTGTAAAAATAAACTTCTTCTCATGGTTTTATCAGAGGACAAACACAGACACTTGTTTAAAAGCTGCACAGGGGGGACTCTTATTTCTATTTCTGCTCAAGGTCATTTTCCCTAAAGAGATTAATAGTTTTGTCCGTAAAACATATTAATCTCAAAGGTACATCTAACACTGGCAAGCAGATCAAGTGAAATTTTCTCGCTTGTCATAGCTTAATGTCGTCTTTTTAGTACTAACTTGTGCTCATATATAAATTGTGGACTTGTGAGTTGTGGCTTACTCGGTACGCACTATGTAATTGTATCATGTAGGTACTGGTTATGACTCCAATGATCTTACTTAATGTCCTGAGGCATAGTTTCTTGAGCTTGGAGAAGATAAAAGTTCTGATATTCGATGAATGCCATAACACAAGAGGGAAACATCCCTACGCTTGCATAACGACAGCAAGTCATTTCTACATTTTGTCTTCATCGACGTGAAGACAAAAGATAGAAATGATTTACTGCCATCATGCAAGCACAGGGATGTTTCCCTCTTTCGTTATGGCATTCATCGACTATCAGAACTTTTATCTTCTCCAAGCTCAGGAAACTATACCTCAAGGCATTAAGTAAGATCAGTGGAGTCATAACCAGTACCTATAGGATACAATTACATAGTGCGTACTGATAAAGCCACAACTCACAAGTCCACAACTGATATATGAGCACAAAACAAGTTAGTACTACTAAAAAGACGACATTAAGCTATAACAACCGAGAAAGTTTCATTTGATCTGCTTACAAGGATATATTTTCCAGTTTAGATGTACCTTTGAGATTAATATGATTTCTGAACAAAACTGCACGAATCGGAGTTTTTGAGGAAGGTATCGAGAGAAAATTGGATTGGGTTGGAAATTGACCTCGAGCAGAAATAGAAATAAGAGTCGCCCCTGTACAGCTTTGTAAACAAGTGTTTGTCCTTTGATAAAACCATGAGAAAAAATGCATATTTACAGATGGTTTACTGTCCCTTCGGATAAAATGTAGGCTTAAGAAGGCACATAAGTGTTCGATGAAAACAAGAAATATATTTAATGAGCACAACTTCAAAACAATATATATCCTCGGACACCACAACCATTTAAAATACTCATGAAAGAAAAAAATGAATAAAAACCTCATATGTCTCTTGTTATTTTATCCATATTGCAGCATCCGAATAATCTACTCCCGTTTCTTCTCAGTCAATGCCCACATTCAAGTCAGTGTGCATTGTCACTGCTTTAGCCTGATGTAGCTAGTACAACAACAAAAATAGACTCAGTATTCAATACAGAATCAAGGACCTAAAAACAGCATAACCAGAACGTGCCAAGAGACTCGATACAAACAAGGCAAATAAAAGACTTTGATCACATACTTGAGTAACAAGAACAACAGTGTGGACCAAGAAGAAAGCTATAAACGGTGACGGCTGCCTCAGGAGGTATAAATAACTGCCCAGAAGCATTATAACAACCAGCGTTTTGCCAGCACCAGTTTCAAGAAACATTATAGTGTTCTTCTCTAATGCTTGTTCCAGTGCTTGAATTTGGTGACTTCCACAAAAAAGTTTTCTCAGCGAAGATTAGGTTACAGTACAATATTGAGAACACAAAGATAAAGTTCAGGCTCAGTACCTCCTGGCAAAATCTACAGGATCAGCTGCCACAGGCTCGGTTCCATTGTTTGGAATCTGAACTAGCTCCATGGCCATTTTCATCCTTTTTGGGGGACTATCGTATACTGGTGGTGCCATTGATATTTTTTCAGTATGTAGGGTTTATGACACCCTCTATACAGTAATCCGTCATCAGCAACAAGAAGATGAATACAAAACATAAAATAAGCAATCTGTGAAGATGAAATTGCAAAATTCCACAAGAACAAAGTAAATGAAACCCCCCATTTTGTTGGCCATGGGTTGGGCTGGGTTGGGTCGGGCCGAACCGGGTCGAGGATTTTGAAACGTGAACCCAAGCCCAACACAACCCATCGATCAGGCGACCACTCATACCCAAGCCCAACCCGTTATTGTAAATTCTAAACCCATACCGAACCCGTTGGTCAAAATGATGTTATTAGTTATTTAAAATAGTAACATTGAGAATTAAAATTTCAATTACAAATTAATTAATCTTAGGTTGAGAAGAAATTTGATCAAATATACTCATGCATTGAACATGTTAAACTATTTCTCAACAATATTTTCCACGTCAACTAATTGATGTAGAATGTTAAACACGATGTTTGTAGTATACGTTGAGTCGCATATGTATACTATAGATGTGTATTTGTCTCAACATAGCATGTATAAATGAATGGACCGGGCTGAGCCGGGCCAAAAGTACGAAACCCAACAACCCATATGTTGGTCGGGCTCAAATATTGAGCCCAAGGCAGGCTGAAATTGGTCAAACCCAAAACCTTAAAAGTCTGGGCTGGGTTGGGCGGGCCACTGGGGCAATGGCCAGCCTTAAAATCACACACAGACACAGACACACACACACACGTATTACGGTTTCCTCTATGACTCTATTCTCGTGGGGACGTTCAGGAAACTTCTGTGTTACTCTCTCAGAGGAAATGAGAAGAGAAAGAAAGATTTACCGCACAGTAAGTAGGTGAGGAAAAAAAAGTGTGGTGATTAAATAGTTCATACTGATTACCCAACAGAAATTTCTCAGTTAGATATACATGCACTACTTCCTGAAACTCCAATACGATAATCCAATATACTTGAGGTTCCTTGGCAGAGAAGAAGATATCAAACAACATATGTGACAAAATGAATGTCAACAAATGCTTTGGAGAAAGCAAAGGGATAGTTTAAGAAATGAAATCGAAAGATACTAAAACTGAAACTGTAACTGGGAATACTTCAAGAGTTGGAGCGCAAGGGCTGAGCACTCAGAAATCAGAATTGTGATTTTTCGCTTTATTCGCATCTTTAACGCTGTGTTGAACCAGTGCCTACTAATGTACATGATTCATTGAAGTCAGATCTCTATCTTTCAAGGGGTTGGGGTGCTTCCACAGGGCTATATTGACGATTTGACATTATCTCTGTGTTTCCATATTTCTTATTTTCTTCCTTTGAAGGCAATACTAGACAAAGCTTGTGTGCCGAAAAGGCCAAAAAAGAGACTTCAAGTCCCTTATCCATATCCCTCACTCCATTCTTATATCAGCTCAGCTCAACTCAACAACCCTTCACAAAGATTCAATGGGGTTGGTTACACAGATGATGAATCGATTTCTCTCAGTTTCTCCTTTGGAATGACATTTTTTTTATTTAATTTTAAATTGAGTAGTCTCTAACCATGTTCGATTTGGCCTACGTCTATGATCTATCTAGTCCCCCACCCTAGACTTAATGAAATCACTCTAAATAGAACAGCTGGATTATTATTGAACTGACAATTTTGCTCAAGTAATCGCATTAATTCAAGCTTTTAATAACCTATTACCAGTTCTTCCTAAATTTTGCCCAGAATCTAAAACAGGAAATGTTCGAACTACTGAATCTTTTGTTTTTGTGGAATAAAACTAATTTAGCACATTCCAAAAATATCTATTTGAAAAGTTACGCCGGCTTAATTTTTGTTCTATTTTAATAGAACAGACACATTGGTTGACTTAAACCACATAAATAGCTAAGCAGTCACAAGAACTCAAATTATCCATTTCAGAGGATCTCAACTCTTTTTCATCCTTTTCCTGGTCTCTATTCCATCGTCTCTCACCGGACGACCTTACACAATTTTCTTTTATTTTGTCTTCTATCGGAGCAAAATCTAGTCTCTAGAACATTCATAATTGCTCCAATGCATATTCTCACTTTTCTAGTTAGACCACTAATCCATACAAGCATTCTCATTTCTACTTCACTCATTTTTATGGAACTTTTTCTTGTTCGCCCAACTCGTGCATGTACACCGTTGAGGGTCTTTCATCAGCCCTACAGAGTCCACCTTTCAACCTAGCCAGACTCTGTAGTCACACAACTCCCAATGCAACCCTTCACCTTTCATCCACCATGCTTTTACCTTGTAGACAGTATCCTCCTCTATCTGTCGTTACTATGTATGAACCGAAAACCATCCTTCCTAGGTGCCTCTTGTCCATCAGTAGCCACTTTATCATCTTCTCGCATTTCCATTCATTTCTGAAGTTACATTGAGTGCACTCTGTCTTTATACAGGTAGTAATTCTGAGACCCTTATTTCAATCTCTCCTTCCATAAGTTTAATGTTTCACCAACTTTTTTTTTATCAACCAACACTGTCATCTAATATAACAAATCAGTCGGAAGAATAAGCTATCCTAAAAGTGTACAAACCCTACCAAACGCAACTTTACAAACCCAACAACCAAAGTTGGGGATAAAAACAGGAATAAGATCTGTGGTAGGTTGTTACACATCACATTTTATCACGAGTTTATCAAATATACCGCAAGTGAGGTGGTAGTGCCCTGAGGGCACGGGTCATTCACTTGACAGAAATAACAAGCCATAGGATCTCATCCTGAATACACTGTATAAGCTCATTCATTACGAAGGTCAACATGTAAAGACTTAGCTAACCCTCTTTCAGAACCTATTGCTTAAATAAATTGTTTGACATCCGCTAGCCACACATAGTAAGTAAGTGAATGCTCCCCCTTCATGTCTAGAGTCTATACTTACCCTGATATGTGGGACAGGTACTCTTATTTTTCTCCGTCACTTTCCACATTAGCTCTCAGCAAACCTTGTCGTAAGCTTGAGTAGGTCTACAAACTCGAAAATGTGCCGAAAAGGCAAGATAGTAATTCCAAGTCGATGTTTTCTAACATGTCATATGCGCTTGAATATTGAACTCAGTTACTAGATACGAGTATTTTGTGGTCAGGTCACATCATCGTTCACTTATTCAACAGAGTATTTATGTTTCAGAAATACTGAAAAGATGATATGGGATTTAGTAGGAAAAGTGGAATATAAATGCTTACCTGACATTCAGGCTGTCCTATCCTTTCTGGGTACTCACCCTTCATCCTTGCAGTGGCAATAGCCTGGTAATCAATAAAATCTGGTTCAGTAGTCAATCGAGAGAAAAGCAGCAATCTATCAAGATATAGTAGGAGGGAACAAGAGGCTCAACAAAGCCAGTATTGAAAGAAAACAACAATAGTATGGGCATAATTCTGCCAAGTCATGATATGGTAATTTTGGACCATTCTATGCATGAGCTAGTGACTAGTTATGACATCACAGAATCAGATTTGAAGATCCGGAACAATGTGTATATCAGTGCAAAAGTACGGCTAAGAAGTCACAAGCTCAAAAAGATTGTAAAAATGACACGTTATAGCTTCACTAGTCTGCTAGAGAGCATACATAAAATGCTATGAATGTAAAGCTATATCTTCTGAGCTCAGTAGAGTTACTACTCTGATAGTTAATGTACAATACCATCACAAACAATCTTACTGGAATTGTTATGCTAAAACAAAGCTTTTTAACTTTAAAAGCAGTTGTAAAGAAATGTCCTTATACGATGTTACTAGCAAAAAATCATTTAGCATGACTATTTCAGTATAATTGCCTCCAATCAATGTATAACAATGTCAATGAAAGCAATTGTATAGCAATGTAAAGCATAGCAATTTTTACTTGTCTCGTAATTTGCTCTCGCACAACTGTCAAAATTGCATATAGACACAATAGAGTGTTCTTCTAAAATGACACTTATATAGAATGTTACCGACACAAAATCTACTTCTAGCAGCAAAACTGCTAATCAGTTTACTCGGGTCAAAATTGCATATGAACACAGTAGAATCTTCTTCTACAATGACACTAACATAGAATGTTACGGACACAAAATCTTCTTCTAGCATAACTGCCTATTCAGTTTACTCGAGTCAAAATTGCATATGAACACAATAGAATCTTCTTCTACAATGACACTAATGTAGACACAAAAATCTTCTCAGTTTTACTCTGAGCTCAATACAGTAATAAATTACTAATCTATCTAGCTGAATAATATACCAGTTTCCTGTTAGGAGGATGATTAAACCGACATGTTTCCCCAAATCTGCACAAGCCAGTCCGAATGTAATACGAACAGTCCGGCTCTCCTTCACGAACCGGATAAAGTCCAGATTCCATTGCTTCACTCGATCTCAAGTTCAATTGCCATAATGTATCTGAAAAAAAGCCCTCGTTATTTCACCAAACACCACAAGAACAAAAAACAAACAAACTGAAGCAATTCGGTACAGAATCGGACAAATAGCGCAAAAACAATAGAAACGAAGCCGATCAACGCCAATTCCGTCGAGAGAATCGCAGAATCGGACTCGTAAAAGATGAAAACCACGAAGCAATTGTTATTTTGATACCTTCATCTAAGCCCGCAGACAAAGAGACGCCTTCGGGAATTCCGGCGTCGTAATCCATTCCATAACCTCAGTTACGTCCCGTCGCCGCCGTCGCCGGCGCCGGAGACTCCATCTGGTGGTGGTTGTGTTCGCCGATCAAATGCTCTGGGGGCGAAATTGGGGGAACAAGGTTTTTTTAGAGAGAGAGAGAGAGGTGTGGAGAGAGTGTTTTGCTTGCTCTCCACAAATGAAAGTGAGGAGAATAAGAACCAACCAACCAATTCCAAACCCACACACACAACAAACCAAGTCCTTTCAAAAAAAGTCATCATCATCTTCTGATACTGCTTTTTTTTTTATCACCCGCGTCGACTGTGTGATATAACGGACTCGCTCTCATGTGCTACTCGCACTCTACTCGCTTTAGCCTCCCAACATGTGTCCAGATCCGTCCCCTTTAAAAAGTCATCGTACTAGTACTAGTATTGCCCTTTCGCTTTTTCAGCTTGACGTCAGTTTGACATTGTCATTCTTTACTCATTTATAGAACAATCCCTCTAGTTCATATCTATTTCACTCTAGTCCCTTTCAGTTTCAATTTGATCCAATTTGAGACTTGATTTCCAGCAGCTTATTGTTGCTTCAGTTAAGAAGCTAAAGAAATTAAGGGGAAAGACATAGTTAAGAAGCTAGAGGCCATACCACAATTTGGATGGAGAATGGGTTCGGGAGCAAATGGGTGCTAGCTCAAGTGGTATGAGCATTTATAGCAAATGGGTGTTAGCTCAAAATTTGATGAGCCAGGTCTCGTGTTTGAACCCCCTTGTTGTAGGGTAGTTTAGGATTATTATAAATGATGTTATGTACTGTGAAAAGATTGGTTCGAGAGAGATGAGAGTGTTTTAGTTCGAGCAGCCAATTTTGACACAGATGGAAGAGTTGTTAAAAGTTCAAGCATTAATGACACTGTTGAAGATTGAAGCGCAATTTGTTGCAGAAGAGTAAGCTTGCTCTTTTCTTATTTAGGTGTACCAACAAATCTAAACTTGCATATGAACACCCATTATTATACAATGTTGCCCCAAGAACTCATGATTCTAGCATATCAATTTCAGCAAGATTGCAATCTATTTACTGGGTTTGGCAATAAATAAAAATTATAATGCTAAGTTTCCACTATCCTTATCGTTGTGCCAATCCTTTAGAGGCTCTAGTAGTTCTGTATCTATATAAAGTTTCCATGAGAGGCAAAAGACAAGTTCAAAGTGGGAAACTTTGCATGACCCCTCAATAAGTTGATGACGAAGAACAAGATGATGCGAAAACTTTTAGATTGTCTGCAGAAGAAGGAAAGTGGGTGTTGAAGAGATTGTCGTCGCTCTTCTCTTCTTTGGGTTTTAGTAACCAAGCATCATTATTGCAAAAAGGTTGCCCTCCAAGGAAGGATTGATTATTATGGCTGAACCCACCTGGTATCCGACGAATTGATCTGGGGAAAGTCAACGGTAATGGTGATGATGATGATGACGATGATGACATTCCAAAATAAGGAGCAACTGAACTCAGAGGCTGATTCAAAACATTGTAGGTAGGATTCAGCAGAAAATTGCCATAAGCCATGGAGTTTTGAGATGGTGGGAACGCCATTTGTTGGGACATGGGTGTAGCTGCTCCAAATTTCATGTCACTTCCAAAATTTTCGGGCAAGCAAGATCTCGTTGTGAATGCATTACCTAGTTCAGATTTTCCTTCGAAATGAAGTCTAACATCGTTTACTGGGGAGTTGGGCCTTGACACAGTTGCAGCATTTCTGGACAATGTAGGCTGAGAACTCGCGACAACCTGGGATGGTAGACCACCTCCATAGAAGTTTGGGTGACTATTTCTGGCTGCAGGCACGTCGTGGTTGTGTTTTCCCTCATATGCAGTAATTACAAATTTGATATTGTGGCATGCTCTTTCCACATGTTTTCTCACTCGGCACCCGGTGCTAGTACATTTGTAATAGCTCCTATATGGGAAAATGAAATGGTAAATGAGAACCTTTCAAAGATTATTTGGGACCAATGTGATATGAGCTTTGTGTGAAAGGTTTAACTTCATGTGTTGAATGAATAATTACCTGGGATTTGGATTTCCTTTGACAACCTTCTGTCCGTATTTCCTCCAGCGATACCCATCATCGAGTACATCAACTTCACTCTCTATCTCGACAACCACTTTGGGCTCACGAGCAGAGCGTAATGACACATTTGCTTCCACCAAAAAGCTTTCCGTCTTCCTAAAATAAAGAGTTATTTCCATTAGGAAAAAACACACACACACACAAAACATTGTGAGAGAGGATACCTCCTCTTTGCGTCAGATTCTTCCTCATTTACATCATTTGCAAGGGACATGTTTCCCTGGGTGGCTCCATCATCATGAGACGCAACTGTAAATGAGTGCTCCGGAGTCCCAGCCAATTCAGAAACACCAATGACTTTTACTCGGGTAGTGGACAATGGATTAGATATATCAGTCCGGATAGAAGATAAACACTCGTCTCTTAAGGGTGAACAAAAATTGGAATCCTTGAATCCCGTTTGAATGTTTCTCCAAACTGTCGTGTCTCCGCTTTCATTCTTGAATCCATTGCCTTCACTTGTCTCATCTGTCTCATTCTTACATGGAACTGAAAATCCTGTTATTGATCGTCGATTAAGCTGAGGCATCTGGTGATTATGTTTTCCCTTATAGATTATCTCGGTTACCTGACCATCAGGGGCACGTTCTACTATTTTTCTCACCAGGCAAGTTTGATGAGTACACTTGTAATAGCTCCTTGGAAACTCACTACCTTTAACATATTTTTGTCCATACTTTCTCCAATTGTATCCATCTTCTGAATTTCTAGAAAAAATCATTGGGGAGTAAGTTCCATTTTGTTCTCCTTCCAAGGGACTACCCAACTCTTCTTTTACTACTTGAGTAGGTTCTTGATGTTGTGGCATTGTATCACTAGTTTTATCAGATCTTTGAGGATGTGAAGCAAGAGAATTCATATTTGTAATCAAAGTAATCGAAACATTCTCCTCAGCTGGTTGTTTCATACCACCACCGTTCGTAGCTTTATTGAACCCCAATTGAGCTTCCTCCTCTCGCTGCATTGGAGAAAAAATCATGTCAACTAGCGAGAAGTGGACGAGAAACTTGATAATGGATGACATCAACCAATCTCGCCGTACCATGGTAAGGTAAAGAAATGTACTCAAATCATGCAAACAATAAACTTTAACGTTGGCTACTCAACCAAATATTACAAAATATAAGCTCGCGACACCAAGATACCCTACTACCTGCTACACGTGCTACAAATACTCATTCCAGATACTATGGTAATACACTGCTGTTTTTTTAAATTGAAGTTATATAATGCTTCCGCAATTAAGAATATTCTCTTTTTATGTAAAATGGCAGCGGTGGAAATGTTAGATATCGTATGTAGGCTCTTTTATGGGCAACCCCATGTAGAAACTGATTTTCTTAAAGCAGGAACCCATACAAATTAAACAATCAATTGGTACAAGTAAGAGATTCCTAACAAGCAACTAGCACGGGTCTTGCTAGATGATTTCATACCATCTATCTCTAATTTGATAGCATCTAAGAGAAAATGGTTGAATGTAAAGTTCTACAACTTTTAAATTACTTACTCAAACTCAAAGAGTATGAAATAAATCTTATCTTGTTAGGGAATAATTATAGGAAGAAAAATAGTATTTAATTATTTCTATAAACTAAGTTCCTTCACTTCAGTTACAAATTTATAATATATAATACCCATGGATGGAGTAAGGGGCTTATCAGATGGGAAAAAAAGTAAACATTTTCTCATCTTTCATGCCACAAGACATGAAGTGATAGAAAATACCTAAAAGCATAAAGAATAAACATCCTTGCTAAATCAATCAAAATTGAACATGTGAATAAGCAAAATCTAAGGCATCTTACATAAAACAACAGAGTGATTCTCAGAGACTTTGTTCTAGCACATTGGAGAATAGATTCTTCACTTGTGAGTTACTGACAACAGTTCAAACTATAATCATGTATAGGTAACTCTAGATACTGTGAAGAAGAGAGTAAATAACTTTTTCCTTCAAAGGGGGGAATAAGAACTTTCAAAGGTATCTAATTCAACAACTAGACTTCTCACCAAAAGGCATAATAAGTCAAAGGGTCCACAAGATTGGAAGGGAACCTAGGTCTAAAACATCACTAACTTCACATGTTTGGGAGATCCAGTAAGCACCCTATAGCTGATGGTTTCTCAATAAGCCAACATAAATTACAATAGGGAGAAAATTATCCAAGTATAATGCTCACTTAATGCACCAAAAACAAGTTTTCTTCTTCATGAAACTCGAGAATCATTTAAGATATCATTTGGCAACACCCCAAGTCCTCAGTTGAGAATGAATTTGGCATAAAAGAGAAGGAAAGATACATTACATACATACACAGACGGTCAGATAGTGAAGAATAAGAGTTACTGATGCAAATAGCTTGCCGAGAAAACATAAGGGTTAAATTACTTCACTGAGAGAATGAGAAAGTAGTAATGGATAAAGTAGAATATTTAATGAACAATGGTGTGAATGATACTCTCAATGCTACTATGCAATTTTAGAAGTTTGATATCTTGGTCAGCACATTAACTTGACAGTAAAGGGATTATGATATGTCATGCTTACCAATTACAACCAAGAAGAGACACAACTTACATTTTGTTCTGAACCTGAGATGCCTACCACAAAAGTAGGACCGAGAAAACGCTGGAAGTTAAATAGTGTTGAATCATCACTCTCCATGTCACCATCTGTAGGAGCAACCATTGTATCCAGCATTATCCCATGACTATAAGGAGATTGCAATAAGGTTCCAGTAGTAGGAGATGGATCCACCTGAGTAACAAAGAGAAAATAAAATGTCATGGTTAAAGTGTGAAACAGTAAAAAATATACTACATGATACAATAGATATTACAGAAAGCCGTAAACATGTAGGAAAATTCAAAACACATATATACCATACGGCATGTGAGGAAATTGATTATACTCGGCACTCGACAACCACAATTGTCATGGAGTGAAAGGTGCAACCATGACAGGACTGTTAATGGATCCCTACCTAGAACAATTTGTTGTGCAATTCTTATCGCTTCTTACAAAATTGATCTAATATTGGTAATTTGAGATTTTCAATTGATATTTAGATTGATCAATGATAGTAAAGGCTTCTGGGACACTTATCATCACATTCTCCATCTTATCTCTTTGTAAATTATAGAAAAAAGATGGTAAGTCCAATTTCACGTGGTGGTGAGTCGAATATTGAGTCAATATCATGGTTGTGAAAAAAGTTGGGAGCGATTATGATATATAACAAGGGAGGTTATCTTTTTATTCCGTGTGGTGACATTGGAGAGACATCTTCACGATACTCAATCTACAACATTAAATTAGCGAAATTTGTGAGAAATATGATTATATTATTGGAGCATGGTGTGCACCTTTCTTGCAGGCGGAGATATAGTTCTGTATGGCTATAAACGAGCCGAGACGAACTGAATATCTCTTGTTTGGGTTTGGCTCATTTAAATTTGATAAGCGAGTCAAACAGGAACTCGAGTCCAACAAAAAAATCTTGTTCGAATTCGGCTCATTTAGGGTTCGAGTTGTTTCTTGTCCGGCTCGTGGCTCGTTTAACTAGCTCGTTTACGGGTCGAATTTGGTTCGACGAACTTGTATTTCTTTTGGATAAATGTTATAATCTATAATTCTTAAATTAAAATATCATGTATCTATTACTTTAGATAAAATTTGTAAGGAAAACAAGTATGAATTGACATAGAGATATGCACTATTTGTGCCGATGATAGATTCAAAACATCCAGTTTGATTCTTATATAGTAAAATAATAGAATGTAAAGTAAACACGTATAGTATTATAATAGAATTACCTTTCGTAATCCTGATTAAGGGGTCAAACTATTGTTAGAAAGAGATTCTACACTAATTACGCCTGATTTTAAGAAATTAGTCATAAAAGGACAAAAAGTATTTATTCTTTTTCTAACTGTATATAAATATATACTACTATAATTTGTTCGCGAACACTAACGAGCGAGCCTCTTGTTCGGCTTATGTTCGGCTGGTTTAGCATACAAACACATTTTCATGTTTAAGTTTGCTTGAATAATAAGTCAAATCAAACACGAACGAGCTTTTACTGAATTTCATGCAAGTTGTTCACAAACAACTTGGTCTAATAAGTCAAATCATCTTGTTCAGGGTTGTCCCTTAAGGTTGTTCTTTATCATATGTAAAGGTTTTTCTCCTAGTTTGGTTGTTTATCTATGGTGGAAGATTACTGTCAGTCTACCACAGTTCACTGCTTACCACCAATAGTCGTGCATTGCTCCACCTACGATTAGCGGCATAAATTTTGCTGACATTGTATTTCCAAGAATACATATTATTGATGCAATCAAGTTACATTCGGTCGGCTGCTATTATGCAAGGTTTGTTCCTTAGCCCTTAAGAAGTCCTGGTTAGTTTGACGTTGATCTCATAAACTACAATCATTGTATTGTTACAAAGTTCATAACGGTTAAATTAATTGTGGATCCAATAATTGTCTTTCTCAAGCGCGTTTTCACAAGTTAATCACTTTAGCTTTTAATTCATGGATTTTCTCTTCCATGCTTTTATAATATGGAAGCACTTCAATCGTAATTTGGATAGTCCAATTACTAGATTGTCTTATCTTATTGACATGGGTGTGTGCGCCTTATTAACATGAGCGTGTGCGCATACACATAGGAAGCCGGAGATAATAGACATCCATATTAGTTTTACGAAGCCAATTGAAAAGAAAGCTTGATGCTTTCTTTCCAGTGAAGGTTATGCTTTGGTTAATGCTTTGATTTAGAAAGTTGGTTTTGCTACATTTTTAATTCATGTTTGTTAGGTACCGATAGCGTATTTTTATTCTTTGACAAATGGGGATCTAAAAAACTTCCTCTGAAAATGAAGATCGTAGAAACCTTTTAAACCATTGCCTCAATGATAGAATGCCTCTCTGAAATAGTGAATAACTTATGTCTACCTATCCAACATTGGAATTGTGACGTGACCAGGCATGGACCTATGCATATAGTTTATTCAAATGAAGATTCAGAGAATAGTCAGTCTTACAGGGTAGTAGTTGCACGTAAAATAAGGCTGGGATAAGGGTTGATATATGAGACCACACATGTCGGATTTTGTGAAGTTACTTGAGCTTTGAAAATCATATTAGGCTCAGAATTTTCTGCGCATTGGTTGCCTGCCCTGCCCCTTGGAGATGAAGGCATTTCTTCTCGAGTTCTTTGTGCGGACGTGCCATGAATGGAATGTGTGTTCTCTGAATGTTTGTTATAGTGACGCTCTGCCTAAGTTTATTGGGTGGAAATGACCAATCATTCATAAATTATATTCTTGGGACATAGGATATTTTTAAGGTGCAATATGCAGGATAAGAGGACAAACAGTTCTATGTTGTTCATTAGATAGGGACACCATCATGTAATTGGCATTTTTTTTTCTTATTTTTTCCTGTTTTCAGAGTCCAACGTCAGTGTATCTTAAGTAGAACTAAAAGTTTCAATCAATGCAGATTGATTGTAACCTCCCGCAATGCTGATAGCATTTAGACTTCATAGACTGGGCCAATGTCATTACAAAATTACACCTTCTCATTTTGTTAAGTCCAGACATAGGCCGATTGAAATTCAACTACTAAGATTTTAATCAACAGAGAAGGCACTGCATCGACAAGGGGTTGAGTTCTACCATTTGATGATGAGGGGCTTAATGCACCGGAAGTTGACGTTGTGGGGTCTCCAATAGCCCCAACTCAGTGCTGCTACAGGTGCCGAAAGTATTATAGCAGTCCACCATGACATACAAAATGCTCCATAATAAAAAAATTCAACTTATGAAGTTATAGACCTTTCAATCTGTATAAACTATGTAAATGCGATATACTTACACTCCTTTGAAATTAGTTAATGTACACTCAAAGTTATAGTATACGCTGTGGACGTTCTCAGTAATGATGGATTGATTCTCTATTTGTAAAAGTATAATATATTTGTACATATATACAGATATATCATAGTATTTGTTTCCGTTGTCAGTTATGATGGCATGAACTGCTTCGACACTAGAGGTCTAGGCTCGGACTTGACATTGCAAATACACAAGACTTTTACTTTTCCCAAATTTCACACAAACTTCCAAAATTTCTTATGTTATTGTACCTTAATTTCAATCATAGAAAGAAATCCTAACTAGTTAAGCAGAAGAAGATGGGTTTGTGTTTTGAATTCGTTTGCATTTTTTGAAAAATACACTACTGCAAAGGGTTACAGACCACAGCATCTCTGCCAATTAGTTTTGAGCAAGAGATATGAATAGTTTGGCAAATTATCAAGTTCTCCACCATTCGTGGCCTAGTGTGTTACCCGCATTATATAGTTTCTAAATCAAACATTAGTACTATCATCTTCACCAAATTTCATCATTCCATCAAATCAGATAGAGGCGTGCTAGGGGGACAAAATCGAACATAAATTTGAACAAAAAGTGACGTGGTATATTCCACATTAGCAAATGTCTAATTATAAACAAGATTTATTCTTTTTATTTCCTTCGTAATCTTCACCTTGAATCCACCATGGCATAAGAGAAACATACCGGGGAATTGGGTAGCATTATGGGAGAATCAAGCAATGCAGTAGGACTAAGGCCTGCCGGTATAGTAATGTACGGTGATCGCGCACCTCCTGGTGAACAGATTGGAGAACCGGTCTGCCTGAACCTCGCCGTGGATATCCTGAACCCTCCGGTGTTAACTCCGGTCCTCGCCGCCCTCCTCTCTGCAATACTTCCACCGCCACTGCGATCGGACGCCGCCTGAGAGTTTGTAGGGATCGACCCATACCAATTTTCACCGTCAGATTCATCTGCGTGACTGAAACCATCTCCGATGTCTTTCATTTCCGGCGAAAATTCGTTTAAATTTTGCACTCACATGACTGGGTTCTAGGGTTTCCAGTTTCAGCTCCAGTGAGGGCGGAGCTGAAACGGCATTTTGGGAGAATCTCAACAACCTAACACGGCGAGATCAAATCAATAGATGCCGCAATCATATTGACGACGACGATGGAGATTGATGGAGACAGGAAGGTAAGAAGAATTTATCAGCTTCTGACCCGATCAATTGCGCAGAAGAGGGAAATTAGTTAGCGCGGGAATCGACTTGCGGACATTTCGCCGGGAAATCAGGAGTGGCCGTTTGGATCAACGTTCTAAACATAGCAGTTGTAGGTAGTAACCCCCAAACTCTGTATAAGTTGCTATCTTCGTTCATTCCCCATCACACCGGTTTGACTTTTATCACTATTCACTTTGAACTGGTGATTTGGGCAGCAAAAAAAGCAATTTTTTTATAATTGTTTCATGGTGTTGCAGAGTAAAAGTTGTTCTATAACGCGGTGAAAAATTTATCAAAAAATCGTATCGTTTTACTATCCAAATCACCCGGTCAAAGTGATCCAGATACGAGTCAAAAAGTCAAACCGATGCGATATAGAAGAAACGGAGGTAGTACATCCGTTCCCATCACACCGGTTTGACTTTTATCACTATTCGTTGGGTTACTTTGACCCGTGATTTGGGTAGCAAAACGATAAACTTTTTTGGTAACTTTTTCATGGTGATTTATAGTAGAAGTTGCTCTATAATTCGGTGAAAAATTTATGACAAAAATACATCGTTTTGCTACCCAAATCACCCGGTCAAAGTGACTCAGATACGATTCAAAAAAGTCAAATCACTGTGATAGAGAAGAAACGAGTACATTTCAACACCCACAGTTTTGAAATATTCATCACAGTGCAAAGAAGTTAAATGAAATGTGTCGGAGACGCTCATGGCTAAGTTCATGTTTTAGTCTGTAACCAGGATTTCTTTCTTCCGCTCATGGCTAAGTTCATGGCTAAGTTAAATGAAATGTGTTCAGTTGCCAACAGATTTGCCAGATTCATGAGGTAGTTCAAATGTCAAAGAAGCAGCACGATTTCTTTCATCCGCTTAGAAAAGAATTCAGGTACTATTGCCCAGGCGCTTTTGTGATGATCCTCGAGCTCAAAAGGTAATTCTCAATGTTTACAGCCTTGCATTGATATCCCAGTAGTGGAGGACTGAAATGCAATGAGGATCGGAATGGAAAGAGGACAAGAAGGTCTCTTCGACAGGTTATTGTATGATACTGTGGTTCTACATAAGAACCCAGAGAGGAGAGTAAAGAGTGTGGATCATTATGAAGTACTTCTTCTATGTACTATTTATACCTCAATTTCAGTTACAATGTGTCATCAATCAATTAGTTGTTACTGTTTTAGTTCGGTAACGACGGTGACTTGCAGTCCAAATCCGGTAGGGTCGTTACAGCCCTTCTGATCACAATATTATAGATTGTTTCTTTTTTACCTTGAACTTCAATTGCCTACTGTTCTGGCGACCGACAATACGAACTGTGTAATCAGCCATACATCTGTGCAAATTTACACTTTCAATGGGTGTCTTCTCAACAAAACGACAATATGAATTGTGTAATCAGCCATACATCTGCTGGCGACCAACAATACGAATTGTGTAATCACCCGTTTGCTCATCTCAATCAGGAGACTGCATTGGTCGCCAAACCAAGTCTTGACCATGTAACCGATAAGCACATCCATTACCTCATTTCAGAGGAGCATACGAGAATTCCTGTTCTCCTATCTCAATCGAAACCACACATCACTACGATTGAAAACAGAAACAAAACCAGACAAATGCACCAACATAATGAAGAAAAAGCAAAGTTGAACTTAAGTTAAGAACACACTTAGAGTACATCAAGCTTTACATCCAGGTTTGAAACCCACTTTCCTATTATCAAAGGAGTACACTAGATACAGGAAGACACTATAGAAAAAGACACCTTAAAATTCTTAAGACACCACCTCTGTCCACCGGAAACCCATTGCCAAGACCTATGTTCATCTTCCCTTCAACAACTGTACCTATCATCACGACGCACTGGGATATTATATGTCAGTTCTGGAATCTGTATCCGACACCTCTAAATGGAAAGCAAAACTCTGAAGATCACGGCGGTGGTGGTAACAAAGACACGACACAGAACAGGAAAGTAAAACAACATAAAGTAAGAAACAGATTATTAAAGGCACCTCGCATCCAAATGACACCAAGAACTCAAAAACAGGAAGGATACCAACAACGGCCAATCTCCGCACTTTGATTTACTTGTTGCAATCGGTGACCCTTGGCCTGAACTCAATCCCCTGAACAATGAGCCCACTCTTCCACTCGCCAGCCTTAATTTCACTCACATTCAC
This sequence comes from Linanthus parryae, assembly GCA_023055425.1. Classification (NCBI taxonomy): domain Eukaryota; kingdom Viridiplantae; phylum Streptophyta; class Magnoliopsida; order Ericales; family Polemoniaceae; genus Linanthus; species Linanthus parryae. Next base: position 39,595,087 of record JALGPY010000003.1, read on the forward strand.
TTCGAGCTCGCTCTCCTCTCCAGTCCCCACGTTGAAATACTCGCCCACCTCGACCTCCATCCACCCGTCTCCTCTCACCTTCGGGTACCTGCTTTCAGTTTCCGGAGTGGCCACAGAAGAAGCCTCCGAGCTAGACCTATCGGCGTTGACCAAGTTGCGGGTGAGGTGTAATATCCGCCCGACACGCCTTGGTATGATCTGGTAGCGCTGCCTCTGCTCACTTTCTGGGTCCAGGTAGACCGTTTTAGTTACTGATTCGCCGCCGCGGATACCAACTGAAGCCTCCACAGGTTGGTACTCAAACCCATAGGCTGATGGGGTCAGTTTGAATACCATATAAGCAGCATAGTTTGTGTTTGGGGATAGCAAGCTAGTGCTGATCCTTCCACGGATCTCCAGCCAGCACACACTAGCGAGCTCGCACACCTCTGGGAACCTGCGTCGTGACAATATTGAAAGTGTCAAAGGCTCTGTTTGGTTCGCAGTAAAATGTTTCACAAGGGAAAATATTCTACACGTAAAGTATTGTGTGAAAAAAAGTTTCCTCTGCAATGGTTTTCTAGTGTTTGGTTGACAATTGCCAAAACAGTGGGCCGTGACGGCAGTGGCAGTGATGGGTCGCGGGGAAGGGGGGTGGCGGTGATGGGTCGAGGTGGAGGTAGGTGGTAGTAGACTAGTAGTGGTTATTGGTGGTGGAGTTGTTAGTATGAGTTGTTATTGTGCTTCTTCACTCTCTGGAAAATGGCTTACAGATTTGTAATATGTAAATCATTTTACATCATTTGAGGAAAAACGTTTACCTCTAACCAAACAGCACCAAAACAAGGGAAAACATTTTACAGGAAAATGTTTTACCACCAACCAAACGGAGCTTAAAAATAGTGTTCCAGCCCGGTCATACCTTATTAATCTCAAGCAAGTGTTATTATAGCTAGGGGAAAAAATAAAAGGGACAAACAGGCATACCTCGAATCAGGATGATTTATCCATCTCCAATACCTAGGAGTGTCGCCCCACACAATGGAGAGATCCCTTGCAGCTAGCATGTAGGTTCTCTTTCCACTTCCTTTCTCCAGTGAAAAGCTCTGTCCAAAGAATGAACATTGAGTTAAGACAATTGCAGATAAACCGTTGCTCACTACAGTTCTGGTATGTAGGAAATGAATCAAACTCGAATTGATTCTCACGATAGAAGTAGATCAAAGATTACAAGGAGAATTAGAAAGGTACTGAGTCAATGTGTGCATACATGAGCAAATTTGAATCCTACCAATTAGATGTTCATTCCAGAAGCAAAAAGTTGGGGCAGTTTACTAGCCTACTTAGATGGCCTAAACACCAAAAGGAGAGTAACATGGAGCTGTGGGGCCACAGTACTATACTGGTACTACTCAAGGAAGAGAAGAAACAAAGAGGCTGACTTTCTTGTTCATTGTCAAAATGTAAACTAATGGGGACTCAACAAAGACAGACATGGGATCTGTTAAGATGTCACCCTAACATTGTGCAAGTTCACCCAACCTCCGTAGTATCTAGTTGCAAGTCTGCACATTAAAGAGTGTAGACAAAGGAAGGTAACCAAAGTAACCAAATGGTATGATATTACACCAGCAGGGTATTGTGGAGGGACATCCAGCCAGATCACTACAGATCACAGATCATTGTTTCTCTTGATTATCAAATAGACTTGCCCAACAAATTTTGTAAATTGAGCTTTCAATGTACGTTAGTATTGGTTGGCTTGAAATTCATGCATACACTACAAGAAACACAATGCAACTAAGACATACGTAATCAAGAAAAATTATATTTCCAAGATTCCTTTTCAAAAGTTTTGGCAAACGAGTAACGACAAAACGGAGTAGATCAAATAGAGACCAGAAAAGATGATTAAAAGAGTGATCAAATTATTGCGCGACACGACAAAATCAAATTAATGCGCGACACGACAAAAGGGTAAGAGCGAGACATCCTTTCCTATGGGGGAGATTGATGTCACAAATACACAACAAGGGAGGATAATTAATATTGCTTTATCTTCACAGGCACCCGCAATTTAAGATCTAGTGTCGAAATATGTCGGTTATCTGATGCTTTTATTAGAGCAGCATATTTGCAAGAAACAGAATTTAGCGAGAATATGGAGCTTGTGTCGAAACCAAGCCAATAACACTTAGTTTGTCGCTCTGCTAGGTTCCTTCTGCCGCTTCCTGCTCTAATACAATAAAGATCAGCTCGCCGTACCACCGTATAAAGGCGGCGCCGCAAACCCTTACCGCTTGAAATAAGTCTCATCGACATTTACGTATAATCAAACAAAACGACAAAAGAACAACCGCTAAAAGTCAATATCATATATCCATTGTGTGGTATTAAACAAGGAATCTTGTACCTCCCCAGAATCTAACCTACAATTTCCCGACCAAAAAACCACTCAAACGGATTGAAGTAACAAGAATGCTTTGGGCCTGAAGAACATGCTGTCTCTCTGAAATACCGAAGCTACTATTTCAAGCTAGTGGTTGTGTTCTAATGTACAGAGGTAATACCTAAAGGCAAACACTAAAGCTTATTTCGACTATATTTAAAAGTGTATATCTAAGATCATTTCTCGCCTTCCCCAAACAGATGCACTAAAGATTAAGGACACAAACATGATTTATTCTAACAGATCATTGTTTATACAGTTTTCATTACCAACAGGGTATATAGTGGCTTCCACAACAAGGAGGAACTACACAAGCAGGGAATGTAATAAAATACAGATATATGTATGACATGTTAGCATCATAATAGCTTGAAATTATTCAGGAAGAGTCAAACACCATACCCAATTAGCAACTGGTTATCATCAAACAATAGATAGAACATATTTACGAATTACATCTGGGAAATATATGACACATGCAAGTCAACATGAATTGGAATAAAATATTCCGTGATTGCATCAGATCATAACATGAAACGCATTCATTTGAACTTTGAAGCATTCATCTGAACCAAAGTTTGACAAATATCTATGATTAATTAAAAACCATCAATTTAAAATTCGAAATCGCAGAGAAATGAAACAACGGCAGTGAATTTCTGGAAGAATATTATATACCTTGGAGGCATGGTCGACGATGAGGGGATTATCAGCGAGCCAGAGGTAAAGCTGCTTCTTAGTAGCGAATTGCGCCGGCATCGATTCCGGATCATCAGATCGGGCAATAATCTCCTTATAATCTTCCGGCAGAAACCTCTCCCACACCGCATCGGATTCCGCCGCCGACCTGAACGTCGACGCCACCAGCGACATCCGGCACGCATCCCTAGGGCTCGTCAGAGACAGCACGTTCGCTATACACCCCTCCGGCAACACAGCGCACATGTCCACCACCAACGCCGCCGTCGCACCATCGCAGAGCCGCTCACCTCCTCCGCGATGCTCACTATTGGTTGACCCCATCAATTCTCACCTTTTCTTCTTTTTCTCAGATTTGTTGATGATATGATGATGAAGTGAAAGAAGGGATTGAAATTTATAGGGGGTGTTTGTCGAATCTTAGCGATGAAGAGTTTCTAGTTTCTTCTCCTTTTAAGCCTCTTTGTGTTCGTGTGTGTGTGATGAGGCGTTGAATGAGAGAGAGGCGGTCGCACGCATCTGTGGGTAACACAAAACACATGTGTGGCATTTTGGACAAGTGTTGGTGGCCACGTGTTAAGCGACTATCTTTCTTCCTCCGTCAGTCACATGCCTCTCGATCTTCTTTAGTCCCCGATCCCTAAAAAAGTGGTTTTAATGAATGAAAGGGAGGAGCTCTTTTTAGAAAGGTGGTCAGGAGAAGTTACCTTTTTTTTTTTTTTTTTTTTACTACTGGGCCGGAAGTCAGAAGTTTGTTAAAGGCCTGTGTAAGGAAAGATAGGAGAAACTTAACTAGCACATCCAATTGGAGATACTTTTGGCTGCTTCAACAACACAAACTCTATTTTTACTAAAACATAATATTTAACTACTACTAGGGGGGCGGGCACTATCACAAATAAATGATAAGGACACTTGCATTTCAAAAAAAAAATGATAAGGACACTTTACTAGTGTTGATGCTCGTGAAGCAAATGAAAAATTATAGGGTAAAATATATATCTATTCTATAAAACAATATAGGGTAAAAGACACTTTGTTCTCTTTACTTTTGAAGAAATATCATAATGTTCATTTTGCAAATTAACAATTTCACATACCTCCATGTAACGGAAAAAAGAAAAGACAATGTTAAGCGTAAAATTGTCTTTTTGCATTGTTATTAGTCTCTGTTAGTCTGCAAGGGTGTTTTATGAATAGCTAATTTGCCAGGGAGCATACTGGTATTTCTTCAAAAGTGAAGGTAACAAAGTGTCTTTTACCCAATAATATAATAATGCCTATGTTTAAATAATCAAAAATAAAAATAATTTAAGATTATGGGGTCCGGATTTGATCGTTCCAGTTCATGTGCAGTGAAAATCTTATGGTCTGGAACGTGTCGCGTGGCGCGAGTGAGGGGAAAAAAAGTAATATGCGTTGCCCCACTAACTCACGCGCGCACACTTCCCCCACCTCCATTAATGTTTTAAATTAATTTATTCTCTTACCAGTTCTATTCCTCTCTCTCGTCTCTATCTCTCTATCTCCTTTGTGTTTTCTTTCTTCCCCAACTACCACATCTCCATTTCCCCTCAATTCACTATAACTAACTTCTTTCAAATAATTCTAATTGTAAGTGGGTGAGATCTAAGGGTTGGGTTGATTCAATCTAAATGCTGGAATAAAGTCAAATGTGTTGTTTTATAGAATATATTCCTCCTATGAGAAGATGATTTAATGTCTAATTTTTGTAGAGAGTGCTTATTTTGTCAAAAACATAGAGCGTTATGTGAACCTACTAGTTTTCCATAACTAAAGAGGGAGGAGGAGGTAGAGTTGAACCCGAGACCACTCCATAACAACAGAGAATTATGTGCTATTTGTGGGTAGGGATGGCAACGGGTCGGAAACGGATCGGATCAGGCCCTTCCCGATTTAGATCCAACCAGGAGAAATGGGATCCAGAACCGATCCAGATCCGTTCGGATCATCACCGGATTCGGATCAGACCGGGTTTTCATTCAGCTGATCCAAATCTGATCCGTAGATCCATATAGTACGCGGGCGGATCGGATTCGAATTGGATCCGACTCGTGTTTGCAATAAAATAGAAAACAAAACATAATAATAAACACTATGTAATACGCTAAGGCATGTTCGTAAGTTATTAACCGTAAAAAAACAAAAGAAATATCTTTGTAGGTTGGAGTTACTATAGTATTCTTCTTGTAAGTGTAAGGGAGAGGTAATATATGTATATTTGTAAAGCACACATATACGTCGGATCGGATCGGGCCAGAACCCGGTGGATCTGCCCTCAGATCCAAATCCAGATCCAAATCCGTTCGGGTTTGGCTTTCCGGATCCAAATCCGATCCATTTTCAATTGGATCGGATTTAGATCTGATCCATTCGCCTCTGATCGCTCAGATCTCAGATCGGATCGGACAATATTGCCATCCCTACTTGTGGGTGTGTACCATTAGGACTCCCAACCCGTAAAAGAAAGGACGGACATAAACCTTACCCATTACACATAACCAAACAAAGGCCACTAAATAAAGAAAAATAAGAAGAAAAACATAACAAAAAATAGAGGCCTATAGTCACATCAAATTGGGCTTTACCATGAAAAATCTTGTGTTAGCTCATCCTTATACAGTCAGGCGGGTCTACACAAAAAGAAGCCCGTTTTTTCTCCGATAATCCCCACTTTGTCAGCCAGTGAGCAACTCTATTCGGCCACCTGTTGGAGTAGATGCCCTAGAGGCAATCTTATTTTAGTATGAATATTGTTTTGGCTAGAATATTCATCTTATTATTTATGGAGATATTTAATACAATTGAGTCCTTAGATTACAATTGTTATTTAAATAATTTCTAGTCAAGTATATTGATTAGTAGAAAAATCACTATGCATGGATACTAGTATGTGGGTAGATTGATATCGAGATATCAAGTCTAACCCATGGGTATGCATTAGGAGTAATGGCATATTGAATTGACCCACCACGAGAAGGCTACATTAGAATAATGGTAATGTCACAAGTGCTTCTAGTAGTGACAATGGTGTTGTAGACTTGAAGTCACTAGATACTCTAGTTGTGAAATATCATGTTTTGATATCATCAAACGTTACACCGTAACTGGGTAACTATAAAAATGATAATCAGACATGATAGGAAGCAAGCTGAGAGATGGTAGTGATGTAGAGAGAATTTGTCCCTCCCACATAATGGGAGTAAATATCCATTGGCCACTCGAGATTAATCAATATGTGATATTGTTGTTATCTGTTTAAATAAGCCTATTCCCAGGATCGAGGAACAAGGTGACGCGATTTACTAACGTGTTTAAACAAGCGCACGGTCAAGTAGTAAGTGGAGTATTTTATGACTCCGAGTTATCAAACTCAAGGTAAATAGACGATTATTAGCTAATCAAGAATTAATTACAAGATTCCTAATTAACCGGTAAGAAGTGGTTTGATTTGAAGGTTCGTCACCCACAAACAAGTGACTTAAGGTAAATAACAACTATGCTAACTATTTTTGTATGTTTTTCAATTTAAAGGAATATGTTTTGTAGTGAATACAATTATGGAGGAGAACTATATAATCTAGGGCTCCTAGGGTTGTTAATGATTTCCGGACTACGCTTAAGACACTCTAGTTATGATTAATTACACTAGGTCACACTCGTTACGCTCTTCTGTCGATCTCACATAAATTTGTGTTACGGTCAATTTTGGGTCATTTCGGTCCACCTCCGTTTATCGTTCCGCTCTAGTTGGCTCGTTAGGTCCGCTCACTGGGTCCTGTCGGTCCACCGTTTTCACTAAAACCTAACCAATCCCAACCGAAACAACCTACACTCAGTCACTCAAGTTCTTTTCTCCTCTCGGTCAATTTTGTTCTTAACACACCCGGATTAGTTCACTATCGCGCAACTAACTAAGTAACTGGCATGCTACGGGTGATTAATCCAAGAACACATATAAATAAGAACTAGAACACAATGAATAATCAAAGCATAAACGTAGAATTAAGCTAAAAACGTGAATCAAGTCATAATCCGGGAAAATCCAAATAAAACTCTAGTTCTCCATAGATTATCTAGTAAAGAAAAGTTTAGCTAGACATAATCTTTGTTTAGCAAAGTGCTAATCTCCATAATCATACAATAAGAGGGTAAAAGATGATAAAGCAAGCGAAAAATCTTCAAGTCTTGATGATCTTCGCCTTCAATCCTTGTCTCTAGCGTTGTTCTTCCTCTCCAAGAGCGTCAATCCTTCAAAAAAAACGTGAATGCGTGATCTCCCCAGCTCCTAGGTCAGTTAATACGTAATTTTCCTCAATTCTTGCCCCAAAGTTGTTGACAATTGCATTAAAACCACAAATTTTTAAGTGCAGCTCATCACACTGGTATTAGGACCAGTCGGACTGGTTTTAGGACCAGCAGCGGGTGGTCTTCAAGCTGATTTCGCCCAGAATTCTAAGTACAGACTCATCTTAAGACCAGTTTACTGATCCTAGGAGCAGTCTAGGAAAAAATCCTCTTTTTCTTCGATTCTTTGGTCTTTCCTTCACCCGTCTTCCATTCCACACACCGTTCTTGAGCCTTCAAACATTACGAAGTTCGTTTCCTCTTGCCAATGCACGTCTCCAAGATCCTGGTTCCTGAAAAGCACAACACGAAACATACTGGAAGATCAAATGTGACAAAATAGTTCGAAATTACACAAGAAACGCCTTGATTCTACATTTTATTCCAAATACTCAAGAATGCTCAAAATGTACAAGAATTGGTCAATTTCTCACGTAAATGCCACAAAGTAACGCAAAAGGTAGTGAAATCTATACCAATATAACTTCTAAGGTGGAGTTATTGAATCCCCCCACACTTACCTATTGCACGTCCCGAGCAACAATTCAAACCCCACCAAATTCTTACTCCATCCTCCACCACAAACATGATATGAGTCTAACCAATTGCATACTCTTTGAGACACCGTTGCATACACATCTTAACTAGCCGACTCAATAACAAAACACGACTCAACAATGCAACGAGATGATGCAAATGCCATCTACGACTCAATCCTACACAACACATATTTACACACGCACATGAAATAGTCTTTATTTTTGGTTGAGATTGGGCAATCTCGATAAACAAACTGGTAAGTCGTCAGGCTCTCACTTCCCCTTCGGACATTCTACAACCTCGTGATCGGCAGAACTTGCGGCCAATTTCGTTAGACAGAACGAGCACGAACACTCAATAATGTGCACTCACACACTCATCAGGCATATACCTAGTACCTACCATCCGAGCTATTTATCTCAATGGGTTTATTCGGTTGAAGGCTTAGGGACGGTAGGATAGACTTTTTAGAAGCGCGATCCTACTTGTCGTGACAAATCTCACCAATAACCCCATTCTCACACTTCCTCACCACAATGAATGAATACCAAGCCCAAATCTCACAACTCCGGCCCTTGATTCCCTCACCACCGGTGTAACGCCATTCTCGCGGCCACAAACGTAAGGAAGCATAAACGATCAAAGCTACTACTCTGATTTTTTATTCGAGGAATCAACGGAATCAATTGACTCAAACCGAAAACGTAACACATTCACTTCTTCTTTTTTTTCTTTTCTTTTCATTTCTTTTTTTCTTATTTTTTTTCTTTTCATTTTCTTTAATATAAATAAAACAAAATACAATAAGATACACAATATCACTAAATACGCAAATCCGAGTAGTCTAGAATCTCATAAAATCTGGTGGGGATGGAATTTGATATAGATGACGAACTATGTGAAGTAATAATCACCCCCACACTCAGCAAAGCCTAGTCTCTCTCAAATGGCCGAATATGTATTGTGAATGAATGACACTACCCATCCTATCCTCCGCATCACCGAAAGATGAAATTATATTCGTGCACGCCCTCCAATGCAAATCAATTAACCCACCCCAGTAGTGCGGAAAGAATGTCACGCACATGGCTTCGCCTCCTTGTGATCGTGATGTATGGACACGACTAACCGCCACACCGAAATGCGCTAGCCATCTCACACTCACCCTCACACCCCCTCACAAGACGATAGAATATTAAATCCACAAGATATGCAATGAAGTATACTCCCTCATCGAACCTCCCTCACTCACTCCCTCTGTCACGACTCATAGGAAAAGACCAAACTAATCAAGTGATTGAAGTCACAATGAATGGATCCTAGGCGTAGAGGAGATGAATAAAGGGGTAAACGGATCAATGGGGTTAACTAAGTGGACCTAGGCTGTGAGACGAGACGTGAGGTCCCCATAAAACTCACTCGCACGAATGTTCCGTTGCCACTACGAGGAGGAGTTGTCGACTACCTAAGTGACGGCGGTGTAGCACTAGTCGGATATCTAAGCCTGAAAGACAGTTACTTGCACTTCTAATGTGCATTAGCTCTATAAGTCCTCCTACTCCAGATTCACGCATCTGCCTTTCTGCGAATTTTCATAATCCTATGGAATTTTATCACTAAGCCCTTGCCAAGTTCAACTCATTCTTATTGCCCTTTCTCAAAATTTTCACTTTCTTCATTTATTTATTTTTCTGAATTTCCATTTTTAAATTTTTATGTATTTTCCATAAATTCCTAACTCTATAGTCACGGCCGACTCCTAAGAAGACTCGAAACTGAATCATTTTCGGGTAGTGGACTCAATTAAGTAAACGTTCAAATATCAAACAGCTAACACATATATACACCACTAATACACGGTACGACTGACACGCTCCAACTGCAAGTGCACAGTTGTCGGTGTAGTGATAATATTCCGGAAACCCGGGTTGTCGAACCCAAGAGACTTCGTGTAAATTAACTACTAAATTTGTTCTTTGTGTGGGCAAAGCGCAGTTGTTTTGTTTTATTTCTACTAATAATTAAAAATAACAATTATCTCAAATAATTCAAAGAATTATTTCAAGATTAATAAGCACGAGTCGATTTGGTTGTTTCTCAAAATGGGTCAAAATCAGGATATCTCTACGGATCACTAGGTATTTCACACTACGTTGGATTTATGTTCTACTAACACGATGAATTTTTGTTCTAGTTAAACGAGCAATTTTATATTGAAGATGTCTCAACCAATAACTATGCTTAAACTCTTATAACTGATTCCTCTAGCCTATTCAAGTTTAAACACGCATTATGATATTAATTCTACTCTTTGTTCTTAGCTAACTAGCAAGATTCCTCAACCCTAGATACGGCTAGTGTGTATTTCAAGTTTCCGGGCAACGAATGTAGATTCCTCTATCATTCACAACCTAAAACAATCCTATTAATACGTCTACTAATAGAAAAGATAGATGAAAGATGTAAAATACACATAACTAGAGAAAACTTCATCAATTAAGCTAGAAAGCATGCAAGCAAATCCATAAATCACAATACGTAGTGATCAAACCCTAGTTTCCTACGACATATCCCGAAATAAGCGTTTAGCTACGCATAAACATGTTCAAAATACAAAGTTTCATGATCCAATGTCAAAAACTAGAGAAGAAACGAAGATTAGAAGCCAAACGGATGATCCAAGCTCTCCAACCTAGCTCCAAGCTCTCCAAGCACGTCTCCCAATGTGTTTTCTGATGCCAAACACGTTCCCCAATGTTTCCTAAGTCTTCTGTGGCTCAAACATCTCCAAACTATGCCAAAATAGCGAAATTGCCCCAAAAATCCGATCCTGGCAGCAGAGGTAATCGTACGATTACCATGTAATCGTACGATTACATGCTGCGTTTACCTCTGCGTTTACTTCGTGCGTTTACTTCGCAAGATTACTTGCCGCATGAAATTTTGGCTAAAGGGGTAATCGTACGATTACCTCTATGTAATCGTACGATTACTTCTGGGCAGCCACCATCAAAACTCCATCTTCTTGCTCTTTTTCCCGTCGTCTTCACTTTCTGAGCATTCCTTTGAGCCTCCAACTTTTCCGAAGTTCACTTTTGCTCCAATGTCACGTTCCGAGCTCCCGGTTCCTGAAAACCACAACACGAGAAACATACCGGAAGATCAAACGTGATAAAATATAGTCAAAATTAACGCAAAAAGTGCCCGGACTCAACATTTACATGCAAAGACTCAACATGCTCAAATTTAGCAAGAAATGGTCCAAAATCCCTCAAAATGCATCGGAATACACGCAAAACGGTAAGGAAACATATACGAATATAACTCCAAATATGGAGTTATCAACTATCCCCACACTTACCCGTTGCGCGTCCCGAGCAACAATCCAAATCACAAACTATCAAAAATATCCGAACCTTTCTCCTCTCATCTCACCTCTCGAGTCAACTATTCCAACCAAGACCATTGCATACTTTTCAACTTACCAATTGCATACTAACCTCAATTAGCCGACTCAATACACACGACGACTCACTACAAGACTCAACGATGCAACAATATGATGCAATGCAATTATATGACTCGATCCTACTAAACACATATATACACAACATATCTTTTTAGGCGAGATCGGGCAATCTCAATTAGCTTAAACCGGTTCTCATGGAGTGATGAAGAATCTAGGAACGAGGTATGAATTGCAACTAAACTCGACAACAAGAATTTCCCTTAGTTAGTATAGAAAGCCTAGCTTTACTAAGTGTATGAATAACCTACCTCTTCGCGTGTACCGATAAATAAGAGGCTACGCTAGGCTAAGCCACATTCAAGGTCCGAGCTCCTATTCCGCTAACGGGTTAGAATGTAGAGGCTTAGGGACAAAAGGATAATCATGTAGTAACAAGTCCTAAGCGTCACATTCTCACGTTAAAACCCACATCTCACACACCCTCACCACGATGATAGGAACCGCAACCCGAAACTCACCGTCTCCGGCCCTCGATCCCCTCAAACCCCGGTACAATAACGATTTCCGTGGCCACCGTCGTGAAACATGCATAAAATGAACATCGTCGTCAATGAAATAGTTGCTTCCACCACTCGGTCTTCATTAAGCTCAAACTTTATTCCTTTATTTCATATCTCCTTTTTTTCTCTCTCTTTTTTTTTTTCATTTTTTTTTCTCTTTTTTTTCTGTTTTTTTTATTTTTTTTTTCAAATCTCTCAATATCCAAAAACACAACTTCTACAATGTATATCTCGAGTGGTCTTCCAAGTGTCAAGCCAAACAAAAACGTTAAAGGGAGGAAGTAAACAATCCAATGAATATATATCACACGTAAAATCCATCCCCCCCTTACTCAATGAAATACACGGTGCCACCAAACAAAGCCGCAAACAAATCCAAGTACATGTATGGGGATGGAGTCGTCAAAAGCTCAATCTCTATGTCCGTAGTCAAAAGTCGACATCCCCACACTAGAATATACCCATGTCCCCTCTCAAGTAATCAAAACAATGTAAGTCTCGTGCTTAATCCAACCGATCCTCCTACACCAAGATGATGAAAAGAAATGATCCCTAGCACGATCCACCAATTAAATCACCCAACCCAATTCGTGCGTATTAGATGTCACGCACTCACGGCTCTCCACAACTGTGTCCATGATGTAGTGACACGGAACACCGCCACACCGAAGTGCGCAAGCCTACTCTCACTCACCCTCGCATTCCCCTCGATAATCATAAATGAAGTACATGCGATACGTAAGACTCACTCAAATATATCATGAAGTACTCCCTCATCGAACCCCCTCAACCACAAACACCCTCGTGACGCACTAAAGCGGTGATTCTAACCAATCGATGATGAAGGCCAAGAATCGTCACCCTAAGTCCAGAGGTTATCAAAGAATCCAAGGTTCAAAATAGGGTTTACTAGTGGTCCTACAAGGTAAGTTCTATAAGCAGTGAGTGCTCTAATACACACCTCGCACAGCTATTCTGTGTGCCACTACGAGGCGGGTTGGCGACTACCTAAGACGTACACATGAATGTTCGGCTTGTTTAGCTCACACCTAGCTCAACTCTTGTAAGAAAACAAGGCACACACTTTAGATTTGAAAATCATTTAAGTGTATTAAAAATAGGCCGGTATTCCCGTAAAGGAAGTCTCTCTATACATACTAAGGGGAACTCAAATTGTCCTTCTCGGTCACACGTCATACCCTATGCCTAAAGTTCTCACACTCCTCGATTTTCCAAATTCAAGCTTCTTTTGATTGCCCTTTCTCAATTTTCAGATTTCTTTTTATTTTTTTTTATTATTTTTTTTTGTTCAGATATATAATTCCTACTCTATATGCATGGGCCGACTCGAAAGAAGACTCGAAACTGACTCAACTCGGGTAGGTGGACTCAATTAAATAATACGTGCACTAAACATAAACTACTCACAATACGACACACACAATATATATAAACACGACACGGACTACAAAAACTGACTCACAATACGACACAAACGACCTATATGTAACTGGCGAACGCAGACACGAATTTGGCTAATAAAGGCTGAGAAACCCCCCCACACTTGAACGCTTCGTTGTCCTCAACGAATGCATAGGTCAAGCGAAAAGACTCGGCATTCAAATGCAGGGGGTGGTAAGTCTACTCGGACGAATCCTCGCCGTCCTGGTCCTGATCTCCGGAATAGGCATCCGAATGGTACTCGTAGGCACCAGGGTAGGTCTCTTGGCCCCTAGGCCACTGATCTCTCGGGAATCCCACATGAGTGGCCAATGCCTCTAACCACTGGTCCTGACGGTGCTGATGCAGACTCACCTGACGTAGTCCCTGTCCTAAGTTACGCATGCTACTGCGATGATGCTCAAACTGCCTAGCACTCATGTCAGCAACATAGTCACGGGACCGACCCTGGGATGTGAGGGTCATAGTCCTGGTCAATCTCAACTCGGCCATCAAGTCCGCTAAGCTCACACTCGGCTGGCCAGGGTCAATGACAGGTGGAGGTACAGGCTGAGGTGGAACGGGAGGAGTAGGAGCTAGAGGAGTAGGAGCTGGAGGCGTAGGAGCTGCACGCGAGGAAGAGGCTCTTTTCTTAGCATTTCCTTTAGGAGGTCTAGAACTAGTCCCCGCCTCCATCACAACTACATCTTTCAACGGGTCCGGGATTTTGTCAAAGTGTCTCGGAGCCTTGGGTTTGAGGTCTCGCTCATCCTTAGACACGCTGGCCCCGCAATCCTGAGCTAGGTGCATAAGTATGAAACTATGGCCCGCAGACTTCCTATTTTTCGATTCATACCTCTCGTGCAAATACAGGAAGATCCGCCTAGGAATGTCTATCCGATGCCCCCTGGATAGACAAAGAGCCATGAGACACACCTCAAATTCAACATAATTTGGAGCCGAAACTGATAACGCCCAAATAGGGGTTATTTTATAGCCTGAAAAGATGTGTATGTGTGCTGGAAAACCGCGTTTTAGCCGGAATTCACCCTCGGAAAGCCTCGGTTTTTGGAACGAGACGTTTATTTGCTCTTCGTGAATTTCTGCATGTTTTGTACTTTTATTGGATATGATCGCGGGTATTTCATGTTTTTACAGGAACAGGTTCGGAAAGTGCATTGGGATGCGTGCCGAGACAGAACCTGGATCGCCTCGAGAAACGTGCAGAAAATGCTCGGGGCAGGATTTGACCGAGACTGGTACAAGGGAGAGCGGAATGGAAAACGGAAAGACTGGAGGAAAAACGAGCAGTGAAAACCGACCGAGGAAGCTGAAAACGCCAAAACCGAGAATCACCGGGATGCGCTCGGTTGACGATATCTTGAGCTTGGCTTGGAATTTTGAAGTGAAACCGGGGGCAAAAGAACGGAGACGTCAAGGGCTTTCCGAAAACAGGTTATAATGCTGAAACGGAGTCCGGCCGAAAAACCGACTCCCGTCAAGTGTGGGTCTCAAACAGGCCACGCCCGAGTAAGGAGTCTCGGTTCCCGGTGTCCAGAGTCAGGAGCAACTATTTTATGTTCGTGACGATTTCCGGGACATTTTTGGCCTAGGGGTATTTTGGTCATTTTGGCACCGGGCCCGGGTTTCCGGAGTCAAGTTCAGATTTTGTCTCCCAAATTCAGTCAGCAGTTTTCCTATGGCCAGAGTCAGGATTGGACAGAATTTGGAGCGGTTTTGACCCAGGGGTATTTTCGTAATTTTGACAAGTTTCGGGTCAAAACGAAAGACGGAAACACGGAAAAGAAGAAGTACACCGAAGAGGCAAACCGGGAGCGTCAGGCAGAAGAGTGGGACCCAGGGGACCAGACCTGGCCCACCAAAGGACCAAGTAGGCCCCACCTAGCCCCCACGGCCTGCGTATATAGGCAGCCCCTGCGTATATACGCAGCCCCTGCGTATATACGCAGGCAGTGAGGGTGGTGGAGGTTGTTGGTTGGGCCCTGGTTGCGTATATACGCAACCCTGCGTATATACGCAGCCAGTTTTGACTTTTTGGTCAAAGACGGTGGACCGATGGCAGTTTTCGTAAATTCTGGCGCAAGCGTTTTCGGGAAAAACATCACTATTTAAAGACTCGTCCAGACTCGTTTTGAGACATCAACACAAGACAGCACAACCGAAGGAGAAGACGGAGCATCCCCGGAGAGCACGGAAACGCGAATCCAGATTCAAGACACCCGTTTGCTCTTCTTCTCTCTTATTCAAAAACTGTGTTATCTACGTTATGAATTTTAGTAGCTAAACTTTTACCTAGGTTCTCGGTGAACCTAGGGTTTCGTATCCTGATATCAGTTCTACGTTTTGACTATGAATTCATGATCGTACTATCTTAATATCAGCAGCTTTATTCGTTATTCTGTCTTTGAATTTTACTGTTTATGCATGATCGGAGTAGCTAACCAGAATTGCTACAGACCCGAGCCGGTAGGTGAAAACGTCCGGTTAGGGTTAGGAAGAGAAGACAGAATTTAGCACCTTACCCCGATGGGCCGACTAGCGAAGGGGAGTTAGGACTAGCCTGAAATCGTTGAGACCAACTGTTAGAGAATCTGACTCGGGCCATCAGGACAGGTTAGAAACCCTAGCAGCCTTAGAACGAGACTGCAGATTTAGGCAGCTTAACAGGAATCCGACAGTCTGCAGGATTGTGATAACGTGCAGGAAAAGAAAAGATACTGCACAATTGGTACGTGGCACGGATAACGAGACTGCTGTGTGTTTTCATGTCAAACGAAGAACGAAAATCTGAAGAACCCTAGGGGATCCCGGGACCTAGTATCTCAAACCCTAGTTTTACAACCTTAAGATTATTCAGAAAACTTTCACAAAAATATTTACGTTCAAACTCTCAAAATACTCCTCCTTTTTACACTCTGTTCGTTAAAACTGATTACTAGAAAAACCTGCAAAGTCCCTGTGGGATCGATAATCTGAGTCGTAATACACTCTATACTACTTGATTCGTATACTTGCGAATAGTACGCTAAATTGCGCATCAAGTTTTTGGCGCCGTTGCCGGGGACTTTTTAGGGTTTATTTAGTAGTCCGAATTAATTTTCAGAGTTTTAATTTTTATTTTATTTATTTTATTTTTTTTTTATTATTTTTTTTTTATTTTTCGTTATCTCATTGCTCTTGAGATCTCTACTTTTGCAGGATGAGCGACAATACCGAGAAAACGCCAGAACTGCCCGAGACACGTACTCCAGCCGAGATGGCTCGGTACATCGAAGATCTGATCACAGCGGGCCTTGCTGCCCGGAGCAACCAGAGGACATACAACCGGTCTGGGAAGGCGTTGGTGGAGAATTTCGAAGTCCCCACGGGGGGGCATGAACGAGCTATTGTGGTGCCCGAGATCACTGCAGAACACTTTGACATCAAACCCTCCACCATCCAGACGGTTCAGACCCTCTGTCCATTCCATGGCAAAGCTGACGAAGACCCGAACGACTTCATCGGGAAGTTCGAGGACTACTGCAACAAAGTCCGGTATAAGGGTGTTGGAGCCGAGGCGCTCATGCTAATTCTTTTCCCATACTGCCTGTACGGAGTGGCCAACGACTGGCTCGAATCCCGACCACCCAGGTCCATCACAACATGGGAGGGGTGTGTCACCGATTTTCTGGCAAAATTTTACCCCGCCTCCCGGGTCATTCAATTACAAAGCGAGATTTTGTCGTTCAAACAGAAGACGGGAGAGACGGTGGTAGACGCATGGGACAGATTGATGAGATTGGTGAAAAAGTGCCCGAACCACGGTTTTGGAGACCCGAATATCCTGCAGGTATTCTACCATGCCTTAGACAGGGAGAGTGCTGACAGGATTGATAAAGAAGCCGGAGGAAACTTTCTGTACCATGTGGACAAGGACGGTGCCTATGAGCTGATGAAGCAATTAGCCAAACAGGACACTCGCCTGTTTGACGATCGCAGGATCACGGCCCGAGCCGAGCCAGTGGAAGACGGCCGGATAGACAATCTGGCCAAGATCGTTCAAGATTTGGTCAAGAAAGTTTACTCAACTGATGCAGTGGTGGACGGGCCAGATTTGGACACAGCCATTGAGGGGCTCAGATACGAAGATGCCAGTTACGTACAGCAGCAGTGGGACCCGAGCCGGTACAGACCGGGTACGAGAGATCATCCCGGGTTCCGGTACGGAAACCCGAACGCAGCAGTTTATGCACCGGGGTTCCAGCACAGGCCACCAGCCCAGCAGGCTGCACCGACGCAGCAGGCACAGTCGGGCCCATCTGCACAGCAGTACGACGCTCAGATGAAGGAGATCAAGTCCATGTTCCAGACCATGGAGTCCCGGTTCGAGCACATGGACGCCCTGACAGCCGACGTGCAGATGACCAAAACGTCACTGCGCGCTTTGGAGGTACAAGTTGGACAGTTAGCACAGCAGCTAACGGAGAGACAGCCAGGAAACTTGCCCTCGAATACAGTGAATAATCCACGTGCTCAGGTCAATGCCATCACCACTCGGAGTGGATTTGCACTACAGGATCCGCCGTATCCTAGCCATGCACGTGCAGAAAAGTCGAAGGAAATCGAGCGCGAAGTATTTGGCCAGGATAGTAGCTCAGCCGACTGCCCCCAGCCGAAGGGCTCGGTTGAGCAGGATGCAGTGCAGAACGAGAAGGAAGCAGAAACGGTACCTGTCTCTAAGGAGGTGCCGTATCCTTTGCGAACACGAAAGAGGGATGATAGCAAGGACTACGCCAGATTTCTCGATATTTTCAAACAGCTGAAGATCAACATACCCTTTGCGGAGGCGTTGGCAAAGATGCCCACTTATGCCAAGTTCCTAAAAGATATTTTGTATGGACGGAAACGTATGAGCGATTTCGAGACAATAAATCTGACGGCAGAAGTGAGCAACTGTGTGAAGAATGGGCTACCGAGGAAGAGGAAGGACCCTGGCAGTTTTGTCATCCCGGTGACCCTAGGTAATGCTTACACAGGAAAGGCTCTGTGTGACCTAGGGGCCAGTATCAATCTGATGCCTTTATCGATTTTCAAAACTTTGAAAATCGGTGAACTCAGGCCCACTAGAATCAAGCTGCAGATGGCGGACAGATCCGTGAAGCAGGCTTACGGAGTTATTGAAGATATTCTGGTGAAAGTCGGAGAATTGATTTTTCCGGCAGATTTTGTAATTCTGGACATGGAGGCAGGAGACGTACCACTCATTCTGGGCAGACCGTTTTTGGCTACCGGAGAAGCCATGATAAACTGCAAGAGCGGAGAACTGACCATGCAGATCAATGAAGACAAGGTGAAGTTCAACGTTTTCAAAAATCTGCAACTACCGAATTATTACGAGCATGAAGACATCTTCGCAGTGGAGGTAGTCGAAGAAGGCTGGGAAAACGAGGAGATGGACGAGCTATGGGCAGAAATTGACAGAGTGGACAGAGAGAACGAGGAGAGATTCCAGGAGGAGCAGGCCATGCAAACTGAAAACCGGACCAGTTTACAGCTGGACGAAAAAGGTGGGCAGAAATTGGCCCTGGTCCCGTCACTCAAAGAGCCACCAACCCGAGAGCTTAAACCGCTCCCGAGCCATCAGACTTCGGCACAACCAAAGCAGTTTCAAGAAGGGCAGAAAGCACTTCACGGCGAGTTTCGGATGCAGCTTGTCCCGGGAAAATTGAGATCTCGGTGGGTGAGCGGAAACCGGGTCAAGCCATATTTGGGCCAGGAAGCAGACGTCAAGGTAGACCCTGGCGGTTTTGACGTCCCTTGAGCAAACATGAGGTAACTGGGTCGGGCCGTCGACCGTAAATTACAAGCGCTGGTTGGGAGGCAACCCAACGTAGTAAGTTAGTTTA
The DNA here is from genome assembly GCA_023055425.1 of Linanthus parryae. Taxonomy (NCBI): domain Eukaryota; kingdom Viridiplantae; phylum Streptophyta; class Magnoliopsida; order Ericales; family Polemoniaceae; genus Linanthus; species Linanthus parryae. The sequence goes on from JALGPY010000003.1 coordinate 39,614,497, forward strand.
AATTATTTCAAGTTTTATTTTCAGTTTTGAATTTGGAGAGAGGTAAGATGAGTAGGTATTGACTTTGAATTGAGCATGTGCAGATACAGCAGAGCAGAAAACGAGAACAAAAAGGAGTAGAGAGAGAAAAAAAAATTATGTTTGAAAAAAAAAATTACCTGCTGCCTGCGTATATACGCAGGATATACGCAGCCTGCAGTAAAATTTCAGAATTTTGAAAAAAAATATATTTTTTTTTTACCTGCTGCTTGCGTATATACGCAGACCTGCGTATATACGCAGACCTGCGTATATACGCAGTCAGCAGCGAAAATTTCAGGATTTTGAAAAAAAAAAAAAAAAAAAAATTGAAAAAAAAATTTTTTTTTAGTTGCTGACTGCGTATATACGCAGGGTTGCGTATATACGCAGCCAGCAGTGAAAATATGGAATTTTTTTCAAAAAAAAAAAAAAAAAAAAAAACTTTTTCAAATTGCTCCCTGTTTGCGTATATACGCAGGCAGAAGAATTTTTTTTTTTTCGGACAGCAGCATGTTTTTGCCCCATTTTTCTCTCTCTACCTCCATACACAGATTCGTGGAGTTTGAAGCGAATTCAGAAAATTTTGTAGAAGGAAAGGGAGATTTTCAAAATCTTGAAGAATCGACCCCGGTGTGTTCTGGCACACTCGACCGTCACAGGGACTCGTACGAGTTGGGGATTTTTCAGGAACATTTTTTCTGTCGAACCGAGCAATCGACCCCGGTGTACGGAAGTATACTCGACCATATGGGAGCACATTGTCAAACACAATGGTGCTCGGGGATTGCACATTTGAAGAGCGCACATAGAGCCCGGAAGGTTGACAACTTCCGTCGAGAAATTTTCTGGCGACCGGTCAACGGTCCTGCTCCACCGGAATCTGCGAGAAATTTCGCACCTGTAAGAACTGACTCCGGGTGCACAGGTTCAATTTCTGTCTCTCGCTTTATTTTTCTGAATATGCTACCAGTTGTTCCCATTCGATGAGGCAAGCCAGCTCATCCAATCCAGATTGTATGCCTAATGATTAGTACCATGAGGGCATGGCACCATCCAGTGTGGGGGTGGTGGCGTTGTAACTGCATTACGTTTTATTAAAAAAAAAAACATTATTAAAAAAAAATTGAAATTTTTGAGACTGGGTGAAGGACTTAGCTTAAAACTGGAGAGAGCTTAATGATAGAAAATTTCCCGAAGTGGACGAACTTAGGTGAGGAAGAGCTGCGAGAATCTGTCTAGGGGAGTTAATAGAGCCAATACACTTCAGAAAACGCAAGTAGCTGTCTCCCGAGCAATGTATCCGACTAGCTGCCAGACCACCGTCACCAGGTAGTCGTCAACCCGCCATCACGGTCACCACATCATTTGGTGGAGTGATAGGCCATAGGGGACCTCACGTCCTGTCTCGCGCCATAGGTCCACTAGTGAGCCCCGTTGATCCATTAATCCTTTTCTTGGTAACCGTTTGACCTAGGAAGCCGTTTTTTTTGATACTCGCATCATTGTTAGTATTTTTACCCTTCCTACGCGTCATGGCACGAGGGAGTTGAGTTGAGGGGGATTTTCTGGGGTAGAGCAGAATTGTCATATTTGATAGTGGATGAGCTTTATTTTTATATTTGAGGGTGTGTAAGGGTGAGATAGTGACGGCAGCACACTTCGGTGTGGCGGTGACTCACGACATTACACCGTGAGCACAGGAGGAGAGCCGTAGTGCGTAAACTTTCCGCACGACATGGGGGACTTTGGGTTGACAGGATTATTGGAGGACGCGCTGTGCGATTTAGACATCATTGCAGTGAGGAGGATCGGTTGGAAAAGCGCGATTATTTTACAGATTGACTACATGGTTCGAAATTAGTGTGGGGGTGGTCGTTTCAGATTTTATTTCAGTATTTTTCTGCTACCCCACGTTTTTGGTTTATCATAGAGTTGGCCTGGTTTATATTGTTTATTGTGTTGCCCCGCAAAAAAAAAAAAAAAAAAGAAAAAAAAAAACGAGAAAGAAAAAAAACGAAGAAAAAAAGTATCAAAGGAAGAAAATTCAGGGTGCTTGCTTGATTTTATTTCAAAACGCCAGGCCGGCAATTTTTATCACAGTCTCACATTCGTTCACAGTTGTGGCCGCGAGAACGGCAGTTACACCGGGACTGGGGAAATTGAGTGTCTAGAATCTTAGGTGATTTGGGTCAGTTTCTGTCATCTTGGTGAGGGAGTGTGAGATTGGGGTATGTGTGAGTGTGCTGTGACGTTTAGGACATCGCTTCTAAATGACTTATCCTACCGTCCCAAAGCCGGCAGATTTACATTACACCCGGAGTAAAAGCACGGAAGGTGTGCGTTAGGGATACGTTCGATTTGCGTGCAAAAGCGGAAGTAAGTGGTGTTCGTGCTTGTTCCTAACCTAGGCTGGCCGCGAGTTCTTCCGATCACCGCAGTTTCTGAAATCTAGGGGAATATGAGAACTTGATGATTTCAGTTTGAGTTGAAGAGATTGCCCAGTCTCACCCAAAGTATAGATATATATATATATATAAACTGTTTTTATAAATACTGTTTTTAAATAAGTGCAGTTACACCGCTCTGGATTGATTCGGGATAATATGCATTGGTAGTATATTGCTGGAGTTTGCTCGGGACGAGCAAAGTTTAGTGTGGGGGTATTTGATAACGCCCAAATAGGGGTTATTTTATAGCCTGAAAAGATGTGTATGTGTGCTGGAAAACCGCGTTTTAGCCGGAATTCACCCTCGGAAAGCCTCGGTTTTTGGAACAAGACGTTTATTTGCTCTTCGTGAATTTCTGCATGTTTTGTACTTTTATTGGATATGATCGCGGGTATTTCATGTTTTTACAGGAACTGGTTCGGAAAGTGCATTGGGATGCGTGCCGAGACAGAACCGGGATCGCCTCGAGAAACGTGCAGAAAATGCTCGGGGCAGGATTTGACCGAGACTGGTACAAGGGAGAGCGGAATGGAAAACGAAAAGACTGGAGGAAAAACGAGCAGTGAAAACCGACCGAGGAAGCTGAAAACGCCAAAACCGAGAATCACCGGGATGCGCTCGGTTGACGATATCTTGAGATTTACTTGGAATTTTGAAGTGAAACCGGGGGCAAAAGAACGGAGACGTCAAGGGCTTTCCGAAAACAGGTTATAATGCTGAAACGGAGTCCGGCCGAAAAACCGACTCCCGTCAAGTGTGGGTCTCAAATAGGCCACGCCCGAGTAAGGAGTCTCGGTTCCCGGTGTCCAAAGTCAGGAGCAACTATTTTATGTTCGTGACGATTTCCGGGACATTTTTGGCCTAGGGGTATTTTGGTCATTTTGGCACCGGGCCCGGGTTTCCGGAGTCAAGTTCAGATTTTGTCTCCCAAATTCAGTCAGCAGTTTTCCTATGGCCAGAGTCAGGATTGGACAGAATTTGGAGCGGTTTTGACCCAGGGGTATTTTCGTAATTTTGACAAGTTTCGGGTCAAAACGAAAGACGGAAACACGGAAAAGCAGAAGTACACCGAAGAGGCAAACCGGGAGCGTCAGGTAGAAGAGTGGGACCCAGGGGACCAGACCTGGCCCACCAAAGGACCAAGTAGGCCCCACCTAGCCCCCACGGCCTGCGTATATAGGCAGCCCCTGCGTATATACGCAGCCCCTGCGTATATACGCAGGCAGTGAGGGTGGTGGAGGTTGTTGGTTGGGCCCTGGTTGCGTATATACGCAACCCTGCGTATATACGCAGCCAGTTTTGACTTTTTGGTCAAAGACGGTGGACCGATGGCAGTTTTCGTAAATTCTGGCGCAAGCGTTTTCGGGAAAAACATCACTATTTAAAGACTCGTCCAGACTCGTTTTGAGACATCAACACAAGACAGCACAACCGAAGGAGAAGACGGAGCATCCCCGGAGAGCACGGAAACGCGAATCCAGATTCAAGACACCCGTTTGCTCTTCTTCTCTCTTATTCAAAAACTGTGTTATCTACGTTATGAATTTTAGTAGCTAAACTTTTACCTAGGTTCTCGGTGAACCTAGGGTTTCGTATCCTGATATCAGTTCTACGTTTTGACTATGAATTCATGATCGTACTATCTTAATATCAGCAGCTTTATTCGTTATTCTGTCTTTGAATTTTACTGTTTATGCATGATCGGAGTAGCTAACCAGAATTGCTACAGACCCGAGCCGGTAGGTGAAAACGTCCGGTTAGGGTTAGGAAGAGAAGACAGAATTTAGCACCTTACCCCGATGGGCCGACTAGCGAAGGGGAGTTAGGACTAGCCTGAAATCGTTGAGACCAACTGTTAGAGAATCTGACTCGGGCCATCAGGACAGGTTAGAAACCCTAGCAGCCTTAGAACGAGACTGCAGATTTAGGCAGCTTAACAGGAATCCGACAGTCTGCAGGATTGTGATAACGTGCAGGAAAAGAAAAGATACTGCACAATTGGTACGTGGCACGGATAACGAGACTGCTGTGTGTTTTCATGTCAAACGAAGAACGAAAATCTGAAGAACCCTAGGGGATCCCGGGACCTAGTATCTCAAACCCTAGTTTTACAACCTTAAGATTATTCAGAAAACTTTCACAAAAATATTTACGTTTCAGTTATTTACGTTCAAACTCTCAAAATACTCCTCCTTTTTACACTCTGTTCGTTAAAACTGATTACTAGAAAAACCTGCAAAGTCCCTGTGGGATCGATAATCTGAGTCGTAATACACTCTATACTACTTGATTCGTATACTTGCGAATAGTACGCTAAATTGCGCATCAGAAACTCCCAACACCCATGACTCCAAAATCTCAACGAGCCACCTTGGTTTAGGCAGCAAGTATCCGACTGGGATCTTCCAATGTCTGATATTAGTTTTAGACCTATCCCAGTCGGCTCCTGGCACTCCCGCAAAACAAAAAGCCGACACCTCATTAATGAGCGTCTGCTGGTCTTTCTGCAGATAAATCTTAAATTGACAGGGCTCTGTCAACGGGGGCCACTTAAGTGCTGCGGCGATGCGCTCAGAAGACAAAACTAGCCAGTTCCGACGACAATAAATCACACGAGGGTCATTGAGCCTAGACGTCTCACCCTCATCGGTGTGTCTCGCATTCGCATAAATCTCACGAGTCAGTACAGAACTGGCTTTCTTTTTCACTAACTCCATCCACCCCGCAAAGTTCTCGGTCTTCGCGACCTTTTGTAGGTCCTCAGGCACTCCCTCAAGTGGAAAGATTCTCTCGGCCTGGACACCTCTATTAATCCTAGGGTTCGATCGGTAAAAACCCTGGGCAGTCGCCGAAATAAACCTATAATCGCAAAAGACCCCGCCCCTATCAATTTCCAGCTTTTCGTCATCCGGCTTATGACCACGACCCTTTCTAAATGGGGGCAATTGGGATGGAACGGGTGTATGAAAAACCCTAAGGTCAGGGGATAACGGGATGACCAATTGGCCACCCGTGTCACCCCCATCAGACTCAGACTCACTCTCAGGTTCTGCGACCACACTCGCCCCGGGTAATGTGTAGTCGGGGTCCTCATCACGACTCATTCTAGCACGTTTGCTCATTTTGACCAAATCAATTTTAACAAGATAAAGCAATTAACGTGACAAAATTCGATCAAGTGCAATGTGACAAGAAGTGTAACAGATATGAAGCAAGTAAGCACGTAAGCACGTAATCCTAGGACTCTAAGCAATCGCCCCCAAGCACGCTACTAAGCGCAACAAAAATTAAAATGGGCTTTTACTCAATCGTGCCTAGACTCGAGTATGGAAATTGCTAGTGTTAGAATGTACCTACGTGCCCGGAGCAAGTCTTACGGGCACAAAATTGCAGAATTTCGACAAACCGGGCTGTTTTCGGGTCGCAGGATTTTTTTTTCCAAATTTTGCAATCAATCTGTGCCTTTTGCTCCTTGCGGTGTCCCCGTCGAAACCCCTAAAGCAATTTCTTCGAATTCGACCTCAATTTCGCCCAATTTCATATTCTCACTCGAAACCCTACCCTGGCCTCCTTCTTCAATTCACCACCAATCAGTCCCCATCTGAGTTGTGGACGTAATGGTGATGAGGGCTATGTGGTCGCGGTGTTGATGGGGGCTCTGTGGTGGCGGTGTTGGTGGTTAAGGAGCACGGTGAAGGAGGGAGGAGGCGTCTGCTGCGCTGGAGAGAGAGAGAGAGATCTGGCGGCGTTGGTGAGAGAGAGAGGTCTGCATCGTTGGTGAGAGAGAGAGGGGTCTGCGGCGGTGGTCGGAGGAGATGGTGGTCGTGGAGGAGTTGCAGAGGGAAGAAAGGGAATAAGGGAGAAAGGGGTGCCTCCCGTCGGTCTGGGAGAAGGGAAGGACGACGGCCGACGGTGATGTTGCAGCGGTGGCCGGATGTGAACGATAGTGATGGTGATCGGAGGTGGTGGTGAATGACGGTGGCGGACGGCGCTGGAGTCGCCGGAGCTTGTGCGGTGGTCGGGTGAGAGTGAGAGGAGATGGTGGAGAGGGAGAAGAAGGCGACGGGATTGGAGAGGAAGGTTTCTCTGTGTTTTACCCGATCGTGGTGAGGGAAGGGGACAAGGTTTTGGTAAGTTTTGAATATGTACACTCGGCCCCATAAAGTTTCAATAAATTTCATAAACCCCCCTGCTGGACCAATTTGAAACCATCCGAGCACTAGGTCGTGCGACCTAGTAGGCAGGTCGTGCGACCTAGTCAAACAACCTGTTTTGGCTAAGTAGGTCGTGCGACCTAGTAACTAGGTCGTGCGACCTAGTAACCAGCACGCAAAACTTTTAACTTCGCCCGGCTTGCTTTTTCTTAAATTTTGAGCTCGAAACAACTCCCGATAAGCTCAACCATGATATTTCACCCCCACACTTGGTCTCCAATATGCCTATTCACCATCTCGACCCGTAGCTCATGATTTTAACCTCTTTCGCCCTTTCCGGATGCTTTTTATCGCTTTTTCTTCACGAAAACATCCTTTCTCGCCTTTTTGACCGTGCCTTTACTTTTTTCATGGATCTCCTCGACCTCGAGACTCCATTTTGAATATAAACAATTCCAAATGTCCGGGGAATTCTTTATTCCTCAAATTTGCTCTTCTAAAGGCCCGTTTGGCGATTCCGGATGCTTTTCGTCACTTTTTCTTCGCGAAAACATCCAAATTGCCATAACTCTCGCGTCCGGACTCCGATGCATGCGATCCACCTATCAACAGAAAGCTCTCGACAACCCCCACCTAATGGCACTCTTCAATTTAGCTCACGGTCTTGTTTGCAAAAATTTGCCTCGTAATCCGTGCCAATGTGTCTGCTTTCTCGGTTTCGCTATACATTCTTCGCTTGCATCAAGAGGGGGAGTCCGGATACGCGCCTCCCCTCAGGTGCTTGTGTTGAGTGCGTGTTGGTACATCATTTTTCCCCCAATTCTTCATTCCGGATCCCGATACGCCTTTTTAGCTGATTTTTCTCGATTTTTGTGAACTTTTCTCCGTGCGCATCAAGAAGGGGGATCCGGAATAGGCCTTTCACCTAGGAATTCTGCACATACTCATTATAAACATTAAATCCACTCTCCCGCACCTCTCATATAAATCAAACAAAATACAATAACAAAACAGAATTGAAAAAACTATACTAAAGCAGTAAATAGGTTGGGTTGCCTCCCAACAAGCGCTTTGTAATTTAAGGTCGACGGCCCGACCCAGTTACCTCAAAAGAGCTCAAATATCGGGAATTTCTTTGAGGCGCTCAATCACCCCAATGAAATTCCCATCCACGTACGGTTTTGCTCGCTGTCCATTTACCTTGAATCTGTTCCCATTCTCAGCTTCTACCTCGAGCGATCCCCATGGGTAAACCTCTATAATTGTAAATGGACCACTCCACCTTGACTTTAGCTTGCCCGGAAACAATTTCAGTCGGGCGTTGAATATCAATACCTTCTGGCCCACTCTGAAGTCTCGTGGAATGATATGCTTGTCATGCCATTGCTTGGTTCTCTCTTTGTAGATCTTGGCACTCTGATATGCCATCAACCTGTGTTCTTCTAATTCAAGCAATGCTTGCTTCCTTTGCTCACCAGAGAGCTTAGCATCCAAATTTAATTTCTTTAGTGCCCAAAATGCTTTGTGCTCAAGTTCCACCGGCAGATGGCACGATTTCCCGAAAACGAGCTGGTAGGGAGACATGCCCAAGGGAGTCTTGTATGCAGTCCGGTATGCCCATAAACTATCATCCAAGTGTAGAGCCCAGTCTTTGCGTCCTGGATTGACAGTTTTCTCTAGAATCCCCTTGATCTCTCGGTTAGACACTTCAGCTTGACCATTGGATTGTGGATGAGAGGCCAATGAGATCTTGTGTGTCTTTACCCCATACTTGCTCAAGGTATTGGCAAAGACCTTGTTCACAAAGTGTGATCCCTCATCGCTAATAATGGCTCTAGGCGTTCCAAACCTTGTGAATATATTCTTGCGTAAGAATCTCTCGACTGTAGCACTATCATTCTTTGGACACGCCAGAGCCTCCACCCATTTGGTAACATAGTCAACCGCCAACAAAATATACAAATTACCAAGCGAAGATGGGAATGGCCCCATAAAGTCAATTCCCCACACATCAAACGGTTCTACTTCTAACACGAAATTTTGAGGCATTTCATTTCGGTTAGAGATATTACCTGTTCTTTGGCACCGGTCACACTGCTGCACAAATAGATGGGCGTCTTTATGAAAAGTTGGCCAAAAGAACCCACTCTGAAGTACCTTAGCAACCGTGCGTGATTTGCCGAAATGTCCCCCGCAATTCAACTCGTGGCAGTGTCTAAGGATCTCTAACGTGTCCGGTTCTGCAACACACCTCCGCAATACATTATCTGCTCCTAGCTTGAACAGATAAGGATCATCCCAGAAGTATTGTCGCGCGTCTGCAAAGAATTTCTTCCTCTGGTGGTAACTCATGTCCTTGGGTACAATGTTTAGTGCCTTGAAATTCGCCAAGTCAGCAAACCAAGGCACAGCTGCAACCACAACCATAAGCTGATCATCTGGAAAATCCTCTCGAATAGGCAAATCTTCCTGCTTATCGTTCTCCAGTCTTGACAAATGGTCCGCAACCACATTCTCTACCCCCTTTTTATCCTTGATTACCACATCGAACTCTTGCATCAATAAAACCCACCGGATCAATCTTGGCTTGGCGTCCTTCTTGGTGAGAAGATACTTGAGGGTGGAATGGTCCGTGAAAATCGTCACCTGAGAACCCACAAGATATGGACGAAACTTGTCCAACGCAAATATGATGGCCAACATCTCTTTCTCCGTGGTCGCATAATTAACCTGTGCATCATTAAGAGTACGACTGGCATAATAAATGACGTGAGCTACCTTATCCTTCCGCTGGCCCAGAACTGCTCCCACCGCATAGTCACTAGCATCACACATGAGCTCAAATGGTAGGGTCCAGTCTGGTGTGGTGATGATAGGCGCGCTAATCAGCTTTTCCTTGAGCAAATCAAAAGCTGACTTGCACTCCGCATTAAAATCAAAGACTGCATCCTTCTCAAGCAATCCACACAAAGGCTTTGTGATCTTCGAGAAGTCTTTAATGAAGCGCCGATAGAAGCCTGCATGTCCCAAGAAACTCCTTACCCCTTTGACAGAGGTAGGGTAAGGAAGCTTCTCAATAACCTCAATCTTGGCTCTATCCACCTCTAAACCTTTGCTGGAGATCTTGTGGCCCAAAACAATACCCTCAGTAACCATGAAGTGACACTTCTCCCAGTTGAGCACTAGGTTGGTGTCAATGCATCTATCCAGAACCCGGCCAACTGGTGCAGGCAGTCTCGAATCCATCACCATAGAGCGAGAAGTCATCCATGATACCTCGAAATTCTGCTCCATCATGTCAGAGAAGATCGACATCATACACCTCTGAAACGTAGCAGGTGCGTTGCATAAACCAAAAGGCATGCGTCTAAAAGCAAAAGTCCCATAAGGACAAGTGAATGTCGTCTTCTCCTGGTCAGCTGGCTCAATTGCTATTTGGTTGTACTCGGAGTACCCATCCAAAAAGCAATAATGAGAATGATGTGCCAGCCTATCAAGCATCTGATCAACGAATGGAAGGGGAAAATGATCCTTCAAAGTGGCATCATTGAGCTTGCGGTAATCCATGCAAACTCTCCACCCAGTAACTGTACGAGTGGCAATTTGATCACCTTTTTCCCCTTCCACCACAGTTATACCTCCCTTTTTAGGGACACATTGCACCGGGCTAGTCCATGTGCTGTCGGAAATCGGATAAATGATGCCCGCCTCCAACCATTTAAGCACCTCTTTCTTCACCACCTCCTGCATGTGAGGATTGAGGCGGCGCTGAAACTGAACGACCGGCTTCTTATCTTCCATGAGCCGAATCTTGTGCTGGCAAACTGTGGGGCTGATCCCCTTGATATCTGCTATGGTCCATCCCATAGCTGCCTTTCTCTCCTGTAGTACCTTGAGAAGCTGCTCCTCCTGTTCCCTGTCCAAACATGCAGACACAATCACATGTAAAGACTCATTAGATCCCAAGTACAGATATTTCAAATGAACAGGTAAAGGCTTTAATTCTAAAACAGGAGCATTAATAAGAGAAGGAGTAAGAATCTTCCTGCTTCCCTCATTAAAGAGGGGTAGGGGCTGACGCCAATGAACATCTAATGCTTGCTCTTTCTCGCTGGAATCAAGTAGAACAAGCTCCTCATATAGCTGCTCCAATAAAATATCATCCTCTTCGTCCGGCGTGTATGCCTCCACCCCGAAGCACTGCTCACTTACCGCATATGCGGGAAAATTCATAGCCTCAAATACATTGAAGGCCACCTTCTCATCGTTGATCTGCATAGTCAGCTCTCCATTGGCCACATCAATGATAGTCCTCCCAGTAGCCAGGAATGGGCGGCCCAAAATAAGAGGAACATCATCGTCAGCCTCCATGTCTAAGATCACAAAATCCGCTGGGAAGATGAGTCCTTCAACTCTCACTAATACATCCTCTAAAACACCCCTGGGACGTTTTATAGTGCGATCAGCCATCTGCAAGCACATCCTGGTAGGCTTAGGATATCCCACACCAAGTTCCTCAAAAACCGATGTGGGCATCAAATTAATACTTGCACCAAGATCACATAATGCCCTCCCATGAAACGCATCTCCCAATTTAACAGGAATGATGAAACCGCCCGAATCTTTCATCTTCTTTGGTAGCGCCTTTTGCACAACTGCGCTACACTCCTCATTCAGAGTCACGGTTTCAAAGTCATCCATGCGCCTCCTATTAGAAAGGAGATCCTTGAGAAATTTGGCATATTTAGGCATTTGTGAAATGGCCTCCGCAAAAGGTATATTAATGTGCAGTTTCTTGAAGATATCCACAAACTTCTTGAAATGCTTGGCATCCTCTTGACTCTTCAATCTCTGCGGGTATGGTACTCGCACACTGTATTCCTCCCTTGGCTTCTGTTTCTCATCCGACTTCCTCACCGTTTCCTTTGATTGGGGAATCACGGTAGGCACGGGAATCTCTTCATCCAAGGCTTTTTCAGTGGCCTTAGTCGCCTCAGCTCGCGCATGGGTATGATATGGGGGATCCTGGGTAGTGGTCCCACTGCGAGTAGTAATAGCCTTCAATTGCTCAGTTGGAGTAATAGTGTTGGACGGAAGTATACCTGGTGGAAGTCGAGGATTCTGATTAGCTATTTGGCCAATTTGTGTTTCATGGCTCTTTAGCGAAGCTTCCATTGCGAAAATCTTGCTCTCAATCTTATCATTGCTAGCTAACAGTTTCCTCAATATCGCATTTGTATCCTGTTCTTCTGAGAGTGGAGGTGGAGCCTGTTGTTGTGGAACCTGTCTCTGAGCTTGGTAAGGAACATTTGGCCTATGACCTGGCGCATATAATCCACTATTCGGATTGGCATAGCTGAAGTTGGGGTGATTGCGATTGTTGGGATGATAGGTGTTTGGCCATTGCTGCTGTCTTTGTTGACCCATGTAATTCACGTCTTCAATGCCATCCCCATATCCCTGATTTGCATCTGCTACCATCTCTCCCACTGACTTCACCTGTGCCGATGGATTCAAATTACTGAAAGCCGAAGTCATCACTGCCATCTGATGTTCAAATTTCTGCTCCATCATGGACTCAATCTTACTAACCAATGCCCCATATGATTTCGTGTTTCTACGAGTCTCAGACCTCGTGGATTCACGTTTTGCTACATTATCTAGCAGATCACGACATCTCTGTAGTCCCATTCCCATAAAATTTCCTTGAGCCATCATGTCTAGCTCACTAGCAGTCTCTCTGTCCAAGGCATTATAAAAGTAATGGAGAAGTTTATACCATGGCTCTCCGTGTGTAGGGCATCTGCGAAGGAGCTGGTTGAACTTTCTCCACGTATCACCCAGAGAATCATCTTCCTGCAGTGTAAATTTAGTTATGTCAGCCATCCGTTGAGCAACCTTGGATGGTGGAAGATACTTCCTGAGAAACTCTCTGCTACAATCTGCCCATGTAACTATGCTGCCTGCTGGAAGTTCCATAAGCCATGTCTTTGCCTTTCCCGATAAAGAGAAGGGGAAAAGCATGAGCTTTATCGTCTCGATTGGAACTCTCTGGTCATACATGGTAGAAGTAATCTGCTCGAAATCGAGCAAGTGCTGATGTGGATCATCACTCGGGGCTCCAGTGAATAAGCATTCATCCCTAACCATATTGATCAACGGTTGGCGAATCTCGAAATGCGCGGCATTAATCTGCAGCCTGACAATGGTAGGCTGATATCCCTCCGGTGTAGTCCTGAAGTAGTCCACCAAAGGACGCTCATCCTCCTCAGCATTGTTGACTTGCTCCACCACATTCCGGCCGTTATTGTTCCGATTATTACCCCCATTGTTCCCATTGCCTCCGTTGTTTCCATTGCCTCCGTTGTTTCCACCATTAACTCCTCCATTATTTATATCAACTATTTCCGCACCAGGGAGTTGTTGTGGATTTGAGGGGTTCATGCGATCAATCACTGCCTGCATGTCAGCCATTTGAGCCCTAAGCTTCTCAGTCTCCCTTGCTCGATTCGCTGCATCTTCCACAGCTGCAGCTCTAGCTGCTTCTGCATCTTCGAGGCCTTTGCGGAACCTCTCAAACTCAGCTCTAGTTTGCTCGTCCATCTGAACTGAATTTGCTTTCCTCTTGTCTCTACTCTGTGCTCGCAATAAGGATTCCGGGTCTTCAAGTGTTGGATGCAAAGGCTCGTTTCGAGAACGTGACATGCACCAAGTGAATCAGACCTGAAAACACGAATCACACACACAAAACAGGTGAGTAACAGATATAAACTGAAATAGTAAATCCCTAAAGAGAAAAATAATAGCTAATTTATCTGAAGTCCCCGGCAACGGCGCCAAAAACTTGACACGCTCCAACTGCAAGTGCACAGTTGTCGATGTAGTGATAATATTCCGGAAATCCGGGTTGTCGAACCCAAGAGACTTCGTGTAAATTAACTACTAAATTTGTTCTTTGTGTGGGCAAAGCGCAGTTGTTTTGTTTTATTTCTACTAATAATTAAAAATAACAATTATCTCAAATAATTCAAAGAATTATTTCAAGATTAATAAGCACGAGTCGATTTGGTTGTTTCTCAAAATGGGTCAAAATCAGGATATCTCTACGGATCACTAGGTATTTCACGCTACGTTGGATTTATGTTCTACTAACACGATGAATTTTTGTTCTAGTTAAACGAGCAATTTTATATTGAAGATGTCTCAACCAATAACTATGCTTAAACTCTCATAACTGATTCCTCTAGCCTATTCAAGTTTAAACACGCATTATGATATTAATTCTACTCTTTGTTCTTAGCTAACTAGCAAGATTCCTCAACCCTAGATACGGCTAGTGTGTATTTCAAGTTTCCGGGCAACGAATGTAGATTCCTCTATCATTCACAACCTAAAACAATCCTATTAATATGTCTACTAATTGAAGAGATATATGAAAGATGTAAAATACACATAACTAGAGAAAACTTCATCAATTAAGCTAGAAAGCATGCAAGCAAATCCATAAATCACAATACGTGGTGATCAAACCCTAGTTTCCTACGAGATATCCCGAAATAAGCGTTTAGCTACGCATAAACATGTTCAAAATACAAAGTTTCATGATCCAATGTAAAAAACTAGAGAAGAAACGAAGATTAGAAGCCAAACGGATGATCCAAGCTCTCCAACCTAGCTCCAAGCTCTCCAAGCACGTCTCTTAATGTGTTTTCTGATGCCAAACACGTTCCCCAATGTTTCCTAAGTCTTTCGTGGCTCAAACATCTCCAAACTATGCCAAAATAGCGAAATTGCCCCAAAAATCCAATCCTGGCAGCAGAGGTAATCGTACGATTACCTTGATGTAATCGTACGATTACATGCTGCGTTTACCTCTGCGTTTACTTCGTGCGTTTACTTCGCAAGATTACTTGCTGCATGAAATTTTGGCTAAGGGGTAATCGTACGATTACCTCCATGTAATCGTACGATTACTTCTGGGCAACCACCATCAAAACTCCATCTTCTTGCTCTTTTTCCCGTCGTCTTCACTTTCCGAGCATTCCTTTGAGCCTCCAACTTTTCCGAAGTTCACTTTTGCTCCAATGTCACGTTCCGAGCTCCCGGTTCCTGAAAACCACAACACGAGAAACATACCGGAAGATCAAACGTGATAAAATATAGTCAAAATTAACGCAAAAAGTGCCCGGACTCAACATTTACATGCAAAGACTCAACATGCTCAAATTTAGCAAGAAATGGTCCAAAATCCCTCAAAATGCATCGGAATACACGGAAAACGGTAAGGAAACATATACTAATATAACTCCAAATATGGAGTTAACAACGACAATATAACTAAAAACGACATGGACCACGAAGACAGCACAATACAACCTAACAATCTATATGTGACAGGTTAATGCAGACGCAGACTAGCTAGTCAAAACTATACACAACCCCCCACACTTAAGCGTTTCGTTGTCCACAACGAGTTTAGAGATAAAGTGAGTGGGCTCCTCACTTAAATGTGTAGGAGGTGAATCTTTAGAATTAAAGCTCAAATGTAGAAAAGAGAGAGTGTTAGAGGTACCTTGGGTGCCCGGATCTACATGGGCACTGACGACGTGAAATCGCAACAAGAAGGTTCCGCGGACCGTTGAAAACTTCCGGAGAAGTCTCTACACGCCGGATTCCAATGTGCGTCTAGGATGTGAACTGTAGACCACTCCACCTGTGGCACTCAAATGATGATAGGAGTACTCCTCGACCTCGATTAATCCTTGGCACGTGTTCCATAAATTATGTGGGGCTTTTATGTTTGTTAGTGAAATCCCTAACACGCACATCAAGAAGGGGATACGGTGCGTCTTCTGTACATGTGTCCCTAAACACTGATTAAAATAATTAGTCCACTCTCTCTCACCCCTCCCAATAAGATATATAGAGAAATCAAAACAAAATAAAAAATAAAAAGCATCCTACTGACACGCTCCAATGAAGCACGCGATGGCACCGAATAAACCGCAAACCAATCAAAGCATATGTGTGGGGATGAAGTCGTCAAAATCACAATCTCGATGCCCGTAGTAAAAAGTCGACACCTCCACACTAAAATGTAGTCACGCTCCCTCTCAATTAGTCAATAAGATGCATGTCTCGTGCATAATCTAACCGATCCAACTACACCGCGATGATGAAAAGAAACGATACCTAGCACGATCCACCAATTAAGTTCAATCAACCCCAATTTCGTACAGATTAGATGTCACGCACTCAGGCTCTCCTCTACTTTGTCCACAATGTAACGACATGGAATACCACCACACCGTAGTGTGCAAGCCAACTCACTCACCCTCGCATCCCCTCAAAGATATCCAATGAAGCACATGCGAACAATAGGACTCACATAAATGTGAAATGAAGCACTCTCTCATCGAACCCCCTCAACTGCTACTCCCTCGTGACGCTCTAGAACGGTGATTCTAAACGATATGTGATGAAGGACAAGAATCGTCTTCCTAGGTCAAAGAGGCAAATAATGAATCCAAGGATTAATTAGGGTTTACAAGTGGTTCTACAAGGTAAGATCTAAAAGCAGTGAGTGCTCTAATTACACATCCTCGCACAGCTGTTCTGTGTGCTACTACGAGGCGGGCTGGCGACTACCTAAGACGGACAACATGAACATTCGACTTTTTTAGCAAACGCCAAGCTCAACTCTTGTAGAGAAAAACAACACACACTTTAGCTTTTAAAATTTCATTTAGTTTAAAAATATGTAGGCATTCCCGTAATGCGATTCTCTCTATACTTACTAGGGGAACTAAACGTGTCACTCTCGATCAAAATTCACACCATATGCCTAAAGTTTTCACATCTCACTAAATAAACCAGATCTAAGCTTCTTTCAATTTCCTTTTCTCAAATTTTCAATTTTTATGGAATTCTTCATTTTCTCATTTTTTTTTTGTATTTTTCATAATATACTAACTCTATATGCAAGGCTTAGACTCGAAAAAAAAATTAACACTACACAACTGACTCTGTTTGGTGGATAGACTCAATTATTAAAGAGTGTAGACAATATCTACATCTATACACAATACGACAATATAGGTAAAAACTTTACAAAACCACAATACTAACTCACAATACAAACTAAAAACATCCTACATGTAACTGGCTATGCAAGACCCATGGCTAGCAAACAGATAAACCACCCCCACACTGAATGCTTCGTTGTCCTCAACGAATTTAGAGATTATGAAAGAGACTCGGCAATGAATGTGAAAGGCCAATAGATGAAATAAAACATTACATATACACTAAAAGTGACACGAAATCCAGCAAAAGAAAAATATACTCACAAACACCTCAAGGGTGGGGAAGAAATCACGCCAAGCAGTCCCCAAGCACAGTAGTGGCGCCACCATGCTCTGAACGGTCAATGTGTACTCACACACCAGGGTCGACTGCCTCGTCTTCTAAAATCTGTGTCTTGGAGAATCCCCAACTCGCATGCACGAGTCCCCATGAAGGTCACGTGTGCCATGGCACACTAGGGTAGACTCTCCCATAACCTGCTCAAATATGTCCCTTGGGAAACACCATTAGTCCCTCTCTCTCTCATCTCTCCAAATAAATAAATAAAAACACAAAACATAACTGTATTAAAAATGCACTCCCTAATCTAATGCAAATAAATAGGTTGGGTTGCCTCCCAATAAGCGCCTTGTAATTTAAGGTCGACGACCCGACCTAGTTACCTCAAAAAGATGTTAAGGAGGTCTAGCACGACGTGCCTCCTCCAATTTCTTGCTCTTGATCTTTTGCACCACATCATGTGCACTTACCACATTTGGCTTCTTCTCTGATTCGGGTGGATCGGGCTGCAAAACTGTAGGCAACCCAAGAGAAGGATCCACACGATCTTCTCTAAACTTGATCATAGCCAACTTCTTCTTCCCCTTTCCCAGATAAAATGCTTTTAACACCAGTGATGATCCAGAGCCTCGATAATAAGCTCCTCAGTCTCTAGATCCACATTAGCGCGCATTGTCTTCAAAAGCAATCTTCCAAAGATGAGTGGAACATCGCGATCCTCCTTGATATTCACTATCACAAAGTCAGCTGGGAAGACAAATTCACCCACTTTGAACAGCAATTTCTCAATCACCCCATTTGCTGTAACAATAGAATTGTCTGCCAATTGCAAACCCATCTTCACTGGGGTTGGCGCACTAATTCCCAATCTCTGAAATAAGGACAAGAGCATGAGATTAATACTTGCTCCCAGATCGCAGAGCCCATGCGTATGATATCCACCCCAAGAGTGAAGCCCAAGACACTGCCTGGATCTCTCATTTTGGGAATGTCCCTCTGAATAACTATATTTCATGTCTCTGTCAACTTCACCGTGGCATAAGTGTCTATTCTCTTCTTGCCCCATAAGATTTCCTTCAAGAAATTTTTGTACTTGGGCATCTGAGCAAGTGATTCTACAAGAGGAATGTTTATATTCAGCTGCTTGAATATATCCATAAATCTCCCAAAGGTTCCTCATCATTCCTCTTTATTGCTGCCGGATATTGTATATGTGGCTCACACTCATTCGGATGTCGAGTGTTCTTGGGCTCTTCTTTCTTCTCAACCGTGTCCTTTGATTGGGGACTCACGGATTTGGGCAACTCTGCACCCAGTTCTTTCTCTGTGGCCTTGACACGCTCCAACTGCAAGTGCACAGTCGTCGGTGTAGTAATAATCGGAAAAGTCCGATTTGTCGAACCCAAGGGACTTCGTGTAAATTAACTACTAAATTTATTCTTTATGTGGGCAAAGCGCAGTTGTTTTGTTCTATTTCTACTAATAATTAAAATAACAATTGTCTCAAATAATTCAAAGAATTATTTCAAGATTAATAAGCACGCGTTGATTTTGATGTTTCTCAAGATTGATCAAATTCAGGATATCTCTACGGATCACTAGGTATGTCACACTACGTTGGATATATGTTCTACTAACACGATGAGTTCTTATTCTAGTTAAACGAGCAATTTTATATTGAAGATGTCTCAACCAATAACTATGCCTAAACTATCGTAACTGATTCCTCTAGCTTACTCAAGTTCAAACACGCATTACGATAATAATTCTACTCTTGTTCTTAGCTAACTAGCAAGATTCCTCAACCCTAGATACGGCTAGTGTGTACTTCAATTTTCCGGGCAACAAACGTAGATTCCTCTATCGTTCATAACCTAGCACAATTCTATTAATACGCCTACCAATAGAAAAGATAGATGAAACTCATAAAATACACATAACTAGATAAGAAATCCTCAATTAAGCTCAAAAGCATGCAAGCAAATCCATAAATCACAAGTGTAGTGATCAAATCCTAGTTTCCTACGAGATATCCCAAAATAAGGGTTTAGCTACTCATAATCATGTTCAAAATACAAAGTATCATGATCCAATATGAAAAACTAGAGAAGAAACGAAGATTAGAAGCCAAACGGATGATCCAAGCTCTCCAACCTAGCTCCAAGCTCTCCAAGCACGTCTCCCACTGTGTTTTCTGATGCCAAACACGTTCCCCAATGTTTCCTAAGTCTTTCGTGGCTCAAAACTCTCAAAACTTTGCCAAAATAGCGAAAATAGCCCAAAAATCCGTTCCTGGCCGCAGAAGTAATCGTACGATTACTTTCAAGTAAACGTACGATTACTTGCATTGAAGGTAATCGTACGATTACCCAATAGTAAACGCACGATTACTTCTGAGTGAAGGTAATCGTACGATTACCTTGAGGTAAACGTACGATTACTTCTGGTCTTCCACCATTCAAACTTCATCTTCTTGCTCTTTTTCCTTTCGTCTTCACTTCCCGAGCATCCCTTTGAGCCTCCAACTTTTCCGAAGTTCACTTTTGCTCCAATGTCACGTCCCGAGCTCCCGGTTCCTGAAAACCACAACACGAGAAACATACCGGAAGATCAAACGTGACAAAATATAGTCAAAATTAATGCAAAAAGTGCCCGGACTCATCATTAACGTGCAAAGACTCAACATGCTCAAATTTAGCAAGAAATGATCCAAAATCCATCAAAACGCATCGGAATACACGCAAAACGGTAAGGAAACATATAAGAATATAACTCCAAATATAGAGTTATCAGGCCTTTGTAGCTTCAGCCCTCGCATGGCTAGGATATGGAAGATCCTGAGTAGTAATGCCACTGTGAGTAGTAATTGCCATGAGCTGCTCAGTAGGAGGAATGGTATTAGAAGGAAGAATACCTGGTGAAAATTTAGCATTTTAATTGGCAATTTTCCCAATCTGCGTCTCATGGCTCTTCATTGTGGCTTCAATGGAGACAATTTCGCTCTCCATTCTATCTTGGTCCTCTTGCTGCGGATCCTGCTGCTGTAGAAATTACCCCTGAGTTTGGTATGGAAGATTTGGCTGCTGACCCGGTGCATATAACCCATCGTTAGGGTTGGCATAGCTAAAGTTTGGGTGATTGCGGTTGTTGGGATGATAAGTGCTCGACCACTGCTGTTTTCTTGGCGGGCCCATATAATTCACGTCTTCAATGGAGCCATATCCCTGATTCTCATCCGCGATCATCTCTCCCACAGACTTCACTCGTGTTGATGGATTCATGTTATTAAAAACCGAGGTCATGGCTGCCATCTGCTGTTCAAATTTCTGCTCCACCATTGACTCAATCTTAGTGCAAGAGTTTGTATCATGGCTCTCCATGAGTAGGACATCTGCAAAGTAGCTGATTGAATTTCCTCCATGTGTCTCCCAAAGAATCATCTTCCTGCCGAGTGAACTTTGTGATATCAGCCATCCGTTGAGCAACCTTGGACGGCGGGAGATTTTTCTTGAGAAAACTCTGGAAACACTCTTCCCATGTAGAGATACACCCTGCTGGAAGCTTCATAAGCCATGTCTTTGCTTTTCCCGATAAGGAAAAGGGAAAGAGCATCAGCTTTACCGTATCATCCGACACCCTCTGATCATGAATTGTGGAAGTAATTTGGTTGAAGTTAAGTAGATGGGCATTTGGATCATCCCCCAGAGCTCCAGTGAATAAGCACTCATCCCGAACCATATTGATTAACTGATGACGCAATTCAAAATGAGCTGCATTGATTTGTGGCCTGACGATCGTGGGCAAGTATCCATCCGGTGTGGTTCTGAAGTAGTCCACCAAAGGCCACTCATCAACTTCAGCATTGTTGACTTGTTCTGCGGCATTCTGACCATTATTATTCCGGTTATTGCCACCATTGTTACCTCCATTTTCTCCTCCATTGTTTCTCTCTTGCACCCCCACACCAGGTGTTGGAATGGATGCCCTAGAGGCAATCTAGTTTAGTATGAATTTATTTGTGGCTAGAAAATTCATTTATTATTTATTGGATATTTAATATAATGAAGTCCTTAGATTCACAATTGTGTTGTTTATCTTAAATATCCGTAGCCAGTATAATGATTAATGGGACAATCATCTATAGACTAGTATGGGGTTGGATTGATATGGAGATATCATGATCCAACACATAGGTGTGCATTAAGGGTAATGGCGCACTGGATTGACCCATCTCCGAGAAGGCTACATACACGTTATGTTAAGTCACAAGTGCTTCTCGCGGTGCAAGGGTATTGTCATCCTTAGACTTGAAGTCACTAGATATTCTAGTTGTGGATTATTGTGATTTTGGTAGCGTTAAACGCTACACCGTAACTGGGTAGTTATAAAGGCGTGTACCGGATACAATAAGAAGCAAGCTTAGAGATCGTAGTGGACGTAGATAGAATTATTCCCTCCCACATAACGGGAGCAAATATCCTAGGCCACTCGAGGGATAGTGCTTATAGAAAGTCTGGCCAGACTCAAATAAATCAATATGGGATATTGATGTTATTTGCACAAATAAGGCTATTCCCATGGATCGAGAAACTGTGCATTGGATATACGAGTGTGACTTGTATGTCTCGTGTCCAATCCAGATATAGAGACAATGGGATGAGACAATTACTTGTACAAAGGTTGTCAAGATGACTATTCTATTAGTTGGCTAGAATGGATGTTTTGCTAGAAACCGCTCCATATTGGCAAATTGTTGCTACCAACTAGATAGAACCTATGGGGTCACACGCTATATAGAGTTGAACTAGATTTGGGATTAATTAATTGGATTAATTAATTAGAAGGATCACTTTGCAATACCTTGCAAACTTAGTAGGGATTAATTTGCAAGGAAGGACTAAATTGAATTCTAGTAGGACTAGAATAGGTCCTTTAAGTAGTTGGCAAGGATTTGTTGGACTATATAAAGGACACTCCTTCCTTCCTTCCCATACTTATGATTAAATTGATCATAACTTGAGTGGGAGAGAATAAAAAAGGAGAGAGAGCAAGCAAGCCAAGGAGCCGCCGCCCCCTTCCCGTCGGCCCACAAGGAGGCCGAACCTCCTTGTTTCGGTCTCGTTTTGCGTGATTCTTCTTCCCCTTCCTCTTTCCGGGCTAGCACCAAGGATTGGAAGATCTAGAAATCATCTCTAGGCGTTGATCAACTATAGAGAACGTGACACAATTCGCGTTTGAAGTCATCAACGGAGAACCCTAAGGTGTGTTATTGATTTCTTCCTTTACCATCGTTATGTCTCTTGACTTGTGATCCTTGGAGGGTTTTGCATGGTTAATTATTGTTTCCGTTGCGCATCCATGAATCAAAACCCTATAGTGGTATCAGAGCCACAGGTCGTAGAGCATAAACGTGGTTTATGTGTCACATTTTGATAGTTTTACACCTTAAAGTTGTTGTTTATCGCGTAAAACAAGACAAATCAAGCATGTGATGCAATTTGTCAATAATCTATCATAACAAGATCTAGTTTTTGCATCGGATGCATGAATTAGTGAGTTTGAGAAATTTTAGGATCTCAGATCTAGGGTTTGGGCATCCTTGAGGAAGAAGAAGTTCTTTCCATACAAGGAAACAACCAAACTTGGGCACCAAGCAAGGGAGTTGTTTTGGAAACAACTCCCAGAGGAGGTTCGGCCCCCTAGCGGACCGCCCCTCCTTGCTTGCCGCCCAAGCAAGGCCGGCCTAGGTGCCGGGGCAGCCGTAGCCCGCGGCCTAGCCGCGTGGGCTAGGGGCCGGCCGGCCCTAGGCCCTTGCGGTTCACTTTTTTTGCCCGGGCAATTGGATTGTTGGGACCAATG
This sequence comes from Linanthus parryae, assembly GCA_023055425.1. Lineage (NCBI taxonomy): Eukaryota > Viridiplantae > Streptophyta > Magnoliopsida > Ericales > Polemoniaceae > Linanthus > Linanthus parryae. The sequence goes on from JALGPY010000003.1 coordinate 39,637,343, forward strand.
GACTGTTTTAACCCCATAACATCCTAAAATCAATTAAAATTGACCAAGCGCGTTAAAATTGGATTCTAACTGTTTATGTGCAATTCGCATGGTGATTGGATATGGCCTTAGGATGTGGTTTGTTGTGGATGTTTAATTTTGTGTTTTGGTTTATGGCATGCGAGCTGATCAATTAATTGTAATAATTAATTAGGGTTTTATGGCCTGCGAGCCATTTTTTTTCTCAACTTGTGAGATTTATTTTATTTAGTACAGTTGTTAGCTAGTGCTAGATAAAGTAGATTGTTAGCCAAGATTGAAGAAAAGAAGCCCAAAGCCAAAAGGAGCCACAAAAGATGGAGCATGGAGCATTTCACATGACTATGAAGGATGGACCAAAAGTTCAAGACGCAGAGAGATGTGTTTGCTTTCAGGGTTCATTAAAATTTCATTGGCTTTGAATTTTCTTAGTCTAGAAAAGGCCATATCCACATCACGTTTTATTTATGTTTTGTGGTTGTTTATCTTATTGTCTTATTATTTTGTGGTTGGTGTATGGATGATGCATGCAATTAGGATAATAAGATAATTAGACAACTCGGATCTATTATTTGGAGTTGTGCCCAAACTCAAATAGGTAGATTAGTTGATATTCATCAACAAAAACAATTAAAATTGAATGTAAAAATCCGTCAAAATTCAAATATTGTGTTCTTCCTTCTCGTTATTTAAACACTCATTATCATCATGATTTATCAAGTTCGTGCGTGCCAAAGCATGGAGACTTGGTTCATAATGATGGAATGCGATGGCACAAGCTAGTAATGTGCAACTGTTTAAATAAGAGGTTGAACACAACTAGGCTATTAATGTGATTAAGAAACCTAGAGGCAATCAATTGGGATTATCTATATGGATGGATAAATAAGGAGTTATTTGCCCGATTGAACCAAGAGTTGCATAAGGGATGCAATTGGAATTGTTCCTACCTAAAGTAGTCAAATTATGGGCGACTTGCCAAAGCAAGCTCATAAGGAGATGAAACATGGATCTTGGCCCACTAGAAAATATAAGGATATTTTCCGAATTAATATCTTGAGGGTTATTAATCCGTAGAAAAATAGTGGGAGCTATATTTGATAAACTAGTCATTATTGAATATAGTCAAAAAATTCACAAATACTAAAACTTGTATATTTTCCTTTTGTAGAATTCCAAATGGCAAACAAACCACCGAGTTCACAACATTCCCTACGATCTTTCCTTGAGAAAGACAAGCTCTCTGGAACCAACTTCCTTGATTGGTACAGAAACTTGAGAATCGTTCTCAAGCAAGAGAAGAAACTGTACGCAATAGAGGAGCATGTTCCAGCAGGTCCAGAGAACCAAACACCTGCTTCCCTGAAGGCGTATCAAAAGCGTGTTGATGACGCTAATGATGCGGCCTTCCTTATGCTATGCACCATGACTTCTGAGCTTCAGAAGCAACACGAGAACGTGAATGCTGTCGATATGATCGAGTATCTAAAGCAGCTCTTCCAAGAGCAGGCAAGGTTGAGAGGTAGGAGGTCTCTAAGGCACTGTTCAAGTGTCATCTGGCAGAAGGGAACCCGGTGGGACCCCATGTACTCCGTATGATCGGGTACTTGGAGAATCTCGCCCGGCTAGGGTTCCCGGTCGGCCAAGAGTTGGCAACCAATCTCGTGTTGCAATCGTTGCCCGAGAGTTATGGACAGTTCATCATGAACTATAACATGAACGAGATCGTGAAACCGCTGCCAGATTTACTCAATATGTTGAGGACAGCTGAACAGAGCATCAACAAGGGTAAGGGCAAGGCCATTATGATGGTGCAGAAAGGAAAGGGCTAAAGGTTTGCCTCATCCTCCGAAGGCAAAGGCAATTCAGTTGCCAAGTCCAAGGAACCTGCCCTTAAGCCTGTTGGTGGCATTGCCAAAGGTGTGACTAAAGGTGAGTGTCACTACTGCTGTCAGCCTGGACACTGGAGGAGGAACTGCCCAAAATATCTGGAGGACAAAAGGCTTGGAATAGTGATTCCACCACCACCAGGTATTTTTGTTGTAGATGTCAATTTAACTGTCTCTAAATCATGGGTATTAGATACTAGATGTGGATCTCACATTTGTCGAAATGTGCAGGATCTAAAGAGAAGTAGAAGATTGGCTAAAGGGGAGATAGATCTGCGCGTTGGGAATGGAGCAAAAGTTGCTGCGTTATCCGTGGGCGTGTGCGAACTATCTCTACCTTCAGGATTAGTTTTAGAATTAAATAATTGCTATTTTGTGCCTGCTATGAGCAGAAACATTATTTCTATTTCTTGTTTGGACAAGGATGGTTTTATTATTTCAATAAAGAACAATTGTTGTTCCTTTTATTTGAATAATATTCACTATTTTAGTGCGCAATTATTTAATGGACTATATGTCCTTGATCTAAGCAATCCTGTCTACAACATTAATACCAAGCGGATTAAAATAAATGATTTAAATCCTGCTTATTTATGGCACTGTCTTTTAGGCCACATAAACGAGAAACGTGTATCTAGACTCCATAAGGATGGACTACTAGACTCATTTGATTTTGAATCATATGAGACATGTGAGGCTTGTTTGTTGGGAAAAATGACAAAGTCCCCTTTCAATAAGAAAGGTGAGAGGACTAGTGAGCAATTGGCGCTCATACTGATGTGTGTGGTCCATTTGCCACGCCTGCCAGGGGTGGTTATGTCTACTTCATTACATTTATTGATGACTACAGTAGATATGGATTTGTGTACCTCATGAGGGAAAAATCCGAATCCTTTGAAGTTTTCAAAGAATTCAAGAATGAAGTAGAGAAGCAACTTGGAAAAATTATCAAGGCTCTACGATCGGATCGTGGAGGAGAATACTTGATCCAAGATTTTGACGACTATCTTAGAGAGTCGTGTCCAAACTCACTCCACCCGGAACGCCACAAAGGAATGGCATGTGTGAGAGGAGGAATCGAACCCTATTGGATATGGTTCGATCTATGATGTGTTAAACCGATCTTCCATTATCATTTTGGGGCCACGCTCTATTAAGTGCAGCTTTCACCATTAACCGTGTTCCATCTAAATCAGTCATGAAGACACCATATGAGATGTGGAGTGGGAGGCGTCCCACACTGTTGTTCATGAGGATTTGGGGCTGCGATGTCTATGTAAAACGTTTACAGTCAGACAAGCTAGGGCCAAAGTCGGATAAGTGTAAATTTTTGGGGTACCCTAAGGAAACTAAGGGTTACTACTTCTACAATCCAACCGAGAACAAAGTGTTTGTTGCTCGGACCGGCGTGTTTCTAGAAAGAGAGTTTGTCTCTAAAGAAGCAAGTGGGAGGATTGTAGAACTTGAAGAGGTTCAAGAACCACAAATCACTGAACCGATTATGGAACATGAACAGGAACCACAAGCGGTTGTGGAGCAACCTGTTCAGGTAACACAAGAGCTTCGTAGATCTAGTAGAGTGCGCCGGGAACCCGAGAGGTATGGACTTCTCGTGACCGATTCCGGTGACACAATGCTCATAGATGATGAGCCTACTACCTATGAAGAGGCCATGAAAGGTCCAGACTCTAAGAAGTGGCTAGAAGCCATGAGATCCGAGATGGAATCCATGTATACCAACAAAGTATGGACTTTGGTGGAACCACCCGAAGGGGCGCGGCCCATAGGGTGGAAGTGGGTCTTCAAGAAGAAGATCGACATGGATGGTAATATGATTATCTATAAGGGCCGATTGGTGGCTAAAGGATTCAGACAGATTCATGGTATTGACTATGATGAAACCTTTTCACCAGTCGCTATGACCAAATCCATCTGAATCCTACTTGCGACTGCAGCATACAACGACTATGAGATTTGGCAGATGGATGTCAAAACAGCATTCCTTTATGGGAATCTCCTCGAGGACGTGTCTATGATACAGCCGGAGGGTTTTGAAGATCCAAAGCAAGCCAACAAAGTCTGTAAGCTGCAACGATCCATTTATGCATTGAAGCAAGCTTCTAGGAGTTGGAATCGACGTTTTGATGAAGTAGTCAAAGAGTTTGGCTTCATCAGAAACGAAGATGAGTCTTGTGTCTACAAGACGGTTAGTGGGAGCTCTGTAGCTTTTCTGGTCTTGTATGTGGATGACATACTACTCATTGGAAACGACATTCCCATGCTGCAATCTGTTAAAGATTGGCTAGGGAAGTGTTTCTCAATGAAAGACTTAGGGGAAGTAGCCTATATACTCGGTATAAAGATCTATAGAAATAGATCTAAAAGACTGCTAGGCCTAAGTCAAAGTACATATATTGACAAAGTGTTGAAATGGTTAAACATGCAAGATTCCAAGAAGGGATTCTTGCCCATGTCACATGGAATCACTCTTTTGAAGAGTGGTTGTCCTTCCAATGAGATTGAGAAGGAACGCATGAGTAGAATTCCCTGTGCCTCGGCCATAGGATCTATCATGTACGCCATGTTATGTACTAGACCAGATGTGTCATATGCCTTGAGTATGATAAGCAGATGCCAATCCAATCTAGGTGAGAGTCACTGGATTGCAGTCAAGAACATCCTAAAGTACTTGAGAAGAACTAAGGATGCCTTCTTGATATTTGGCGGTGAGGAAGAGTTGCGTGTAAGGGGTTACACTGATACAAGCTTCCAAACCGAAAGAGATGACTTTAGATCACAGTAAGGATATGTGTTTTGCCTGAATGGAGCAGCGGTGAGCTGGAAGAGTTCCAAGCAAGAGACGGTGGCTGATTCTACAACAGAGGCTGAGTACATTGCTGCAAATGGCGCAACAAAGGAAGCTGTTTGGATCAGAAAGTTTGTTTCTGAACTTGGTGTGGTTCCTAGCATTGCGGATCCAGTTGAGTTGTACTGTGACAACACTGGGGCGATCACGCAATCGAAGGAACCCAGGTCGCACCAGAAATCCAAGCACGTGCTCAGGATGTTCCATCTAATTCGAGATATGATCGATAGAGGAGACGTTCGGATATGCAAGATTCCTACAGATGAGAATCTGTCAGACCCACTTACAAAGCCGCTCACGCAGTGGAAGCATGAAGGGCACACTAGGAGTATGGGCATACGAGATGTGCCAGATTGGCTCTAGTGCAAGTGGGAGACTGTTGGAATGGATTCCCTAGAGGCAATCTAGTTTAGTATGAATTTATTTGTGGCTAGAAAATTCATTTATTATTTATTGGATATTTAATATAATGAAGTCCTTAGATTCACAATTGTGTTGTTTATCTTAAATACCCATAGTCCAGTATAGTGATTAATGGGACAATCATCTATAGACTAGTATGGGGTTGGATTGATATGGAGATATCATGATCCAACACATAGGTGTGCATTAAGGGTAATGGCGCACTGGATTGACCCATCTCCGAGAAGGCTACATACACGTTATGTTAAGTCACAAGTGCTTCTCGCGGTGCAAGGGTATTGTCATCCTTAGACTTGAAGTCACTAGATATTCTAGTTGTGGATTATTGTGATTTTGGTAGCGTTAAACGCTACACCGTAACTGGGTAGTTATAAAGGCGTGTACCGGATACAATAAGAAGCAAGCTTAGAGATCGTAGTGGACGTAGATAGAATTTGTCCCTCCCACATAACGGGAGAAAATATCCTAGGCCACTCGAGGGATAGTGCTTATAGAATGTCTGGCCAGACTCAAATAAATCAATATGGGTTACTGATGTTATTTGCACGAATAAGGCTATTCCCATGGATCGAGAAACTGTGGATTGGATATACGAGTGTGACTTGTATGTCTCGTGTCCAATACGGATATAGAGACAAAGGGATGAGACAATTACTTTTACAAAGGTTGTCAAGATGACTATTCTATTAGTTGGCTAGAATGGATGTTTTGCTAGAAACCGCTCCATATTGGCAAATTGTTGCTACCAACTAGATAGAACATATGGGGTCACACGCTATATAGAGTTGAAATAGATTTGGGATTAATTAATTGGATTAATTAATTAGAAGGATCACTTTGCAATACCTTGCAAACTTAGTAGGGACTAATTTGCAAGGAAGGGACTAAATTGAATTCTAGTAGGACTAGAATAGGTCCTTTAGGTAGTTGGCAAGGATTTGTTGGACTATATAAATGACACTCCTTCCTTCCTTCCCATACTTATGATTCAATTGATCACAACTTGATTGGGAGAGAACAAAAAGGAGAGAGAGAAAGCAAGCCAAGGAGCCGCCACCCCCTAGCTCGCCGCCCCCTTCTCGTCGGCCCACAAGGAGGCCGAACCTCCTTGTTTCGGTCTCGTTTTGCGTGATTATTCTTCCCCTTCCTCTTTCTAGGCTAGAACCAAGGATTGGAAGATCTAGAAATCAACTCTAGGAGTGGATCAACTATAGAGAACATGACACAATTCGCGTTTGAAGTCATCAAAGGAGAACCCTAAGGTGTGTTATTGATTTCTTCCTTTACCATCGTCATGTCTCTTGATTTGTGATCCATGGAGGGTTTTGCATGGTTAATTATTGTTTCCGTTGCGCATCCATGAATCAAAACCCTACACCAGGAAGTGGTTGTGGATTAGGGGGGTTCAAGCGTGCCATTGCACCTTGCATCTCGGTCAAATGAGCTCTTAGCTCCTCAGTCTCCCTTGCTCGATTAGCTGCATCTTCCACAACTGCAATTCTATCTGCTTCCGCTTCTTGCATACCCTTGCGGATCCTTTCAAACTCAGCTCTTGTTTAGTCATCCATAGTAACTGATCTTGATTTCCTCTTGTCTCTACGTTGTGCGCGTAACAGGGATGTCGGATCTTCAAGTGTTGGGTGCAAAGGCCCGTCTCTAGAACGGGACATACACCGTGAAATCCAACCTGAAGACACATATCACACACAAAGTAGGTGAGTAACAGATATTGACATAAAATAAAATCCCTAAGGCTAGGAATTGTAACTAATTTAGCCGAAGTCCCCGACAATGGCTCCAGAAACTTGACACGCTCCAACTACAAGTGTACAATTGTCGGTGTAGTAATAAAATCCATTGTCAAACCCAAGAGACTTCGTTCTGAACTAGCTATTTAGTCTAGACCTTATGTGGGCACAGCGCGTAGTTTGTTTAACTAATTCTACTAAAACGAAGAGAACAATACTCTTAATTAACCGAGTGGAATAGTTCACGATTAACAAAGAGTGATTTATAACTTTACTCAATAAGAGACAAAATACAGGGAATTCTCTCTAGGATCACTGGGGATGATATGAACTATGCTTTGATCTATGGAACACTAACACGTCTTCTATTATCAATTCAAGAAATTTGCAACTTGTCGAGTTACCAAACAAATTAACTATGCCTAAACTCAAATTAAACCGAGTTACCAAGCCTAATTCAATTCTAGACATGCATTACCTCCCTTTATTCTACTTCACGATCCTAATCAACATTACCGAGTTACCAAATAATGATTCAACTAGGTGAATAGTTCAATTTACCTACTAGAATCCACGGAGTTAGCACGTGAATCCCAATTAAAATCAATCCTACGTTAGCTATGCGCAAGAAAGATGGAGTTGAAGCGTAAACTACTCATAATAATAAAGGAACACATTTAATTAAGCAAAAACAGGAATCATAATCTAAAAACATTGAGTTCATACCAAAACCCTAGCTACCAAACGAGAATACCCAGTAAAAAGGATTTTAGCTAAGACAAATCATGATCAATACAACAAGTTTCATGATCATGAATGAAAACTACGAAGAAGAGAGAGTAGAGAACGCAAACGAATGACTCTGGAACGCTACCAAGCTCCCGATCGTTCTATAGCTCCAAAATCGTCCCAAAGCAACGTCTAACTTTCCAAAAACAAGCCCTAACAAAGTCTAATATGTTTCCCAAGTGTTTAGAAAAACTTAGAAGTAATTACAAAACAACCCCAAAGCGTTTCCAAAATATTTTGCGCACGAAGTAGGTCGTGCGACCTACATACTAGGTCGTGCAATCTAGTTAGTAGGTCGTGCGACCTACTAAGGCTCCATGCATTCTCCAACTAGGTCGTGCGACCTAGTTGATATTTATCCAAATTTTTGCCTTCTTCCGTCTTCAACGGTCCATAACTTTTTCGTCCAATGTCCGTTTTAACTCCGTGACCCGCCGTTGGGAAGCTCTTCGAGTCTACTTTCAATTTCCACCAATCTCACTTCCATATTCATTGTAAAATCCAAAATATCCTTAATTTGCTCTAAAACATCCTCGAAAAGAACCTAAGCTTTTTGAAAAGTAAATAAGGACCGAATTTTTATCACGAACTCCGACGATGTGATTTTTGAACCTTTGGAGTCCTTTCACAACGTAGAATTTGATCATGTAGAGAAATTCCCGTTTCTTGACCGTTTTCTCATTTTTCTCAATTATTGCCCAAATTTGGCGAAAACATCCAAAACGCCCCACATTCGCCTTTTTCTTCTATTCCGTAGCTCGTTTCTTCTCTCCACTTGATTCCTGTATGCGTAATTCCTGTCAAACAACCACATGAACACTACCGCAAAGATCAAATGTGATAAATTATCAAATTCATACTCAAAACCATTAAGAAATGCCTGAATTGTAAATTTAAGCTCGAAAACATCCAAAAGTAAATTTTCTTCATATTTTGGCTCAAATCCCGTCACTTTGCACCGAAACGCACACAAATAACTATGTAAAATGTACGTAAGATAACTCCAATTAAGGAGTTATCGCCTACTCTACACTGGGTTGCCTCTTAAGCAGCGCTTGTAATTTAAGGTCGACGGCCTAACCATGTTACCTCTACCACCACACGAGGGTGGTTTGGCACATTGTGCCGCTTCCAGCTTAGCTTTCTTGTGTTGGGTTTGAAGCACTGCTTCATGTGCGTGCACCGCTGATGGCTTATTTCTTTCCTGTTGTAATACCCCGTTTTTATATGGGTAAATTAATAGCAATTCGTGAAGTGGGGAGATATTTGTAGTTTAAGAAAAGATAAACTAGATAATGTAGGGGGTGGTAGTTGTAGTTTGAAGAAAGTCAAATACCTAGAGGATAAATTAGTAAGAGTAAATTAAATAATAATAAAAAATAATAAAAAAAGAATAAAAAATTGAGGATCAGTTTCCCCTCAACTTACACAACCATCTGCTGTTGATCTCCCGAAAAACAAGAAGACCATTGTCTTCTTCTTCACCTCCTCCTTCAAAAACAACCCAGCCCCTCCCTCTTCTCACCCGTCACCACCACCAACACCATCACCCCCTCCGGCAACACCACCACCAATTCCTCCTCCTCCACCTCTCTGCCTCCCTCTGTCTCTCTCTCCCCCTCTCCCCTGTTCTGCCCGACGAAAACAGAGGAAGCAGCAGCAGCGGCAAAGCCGCTGCCTCCCCCGTCGGTGACGCCACCATCACCAGCCACCTCAATCTCTCCCTCACCACCCCCTGATCTCTCTATCTCTATCTCCCTCTCTTCACTCTGGATTAGCCGGCGAAAACCCTAGCAAAAACAGCAGCGGCACAAGGCCGCTGCCGTCTCCAGCGAAGCAACTCTGCCCGCACCACCGTCGACATATCTCTATCCCTCTGTGTTTCGTCTCTCCCTTCCCTCCCCTCTCTCTTTTGAGCCAAGGGGAAGCAACGACAGCAGTGAACCACTGCAGAAACAACCCAGAGCCACCACAACTCCGGCGACCTCCATTAACGCCGGCGAGAAGCTCGACCCGAGCTATCCAACGCCACCCACTCCCTCAAATCAATCCTAATCAACACCTAGAAGCTCGAGGATGCTGTAGACGCTGCCAATCGAAGCCAAGAACGCCTCAATCGCAGGAATCCACCATCACCACCGGCCACCATCGACGGCGAACCCAATCGGACTCAAATCTTGAACGTTTTCACGATTTTTTGCTTGGGTAACTCCTAAATCACCCTATGATTCATTATTGATCATAAAAATCTGATTTTGTTAGCTTTAAATCAAATCGGGTTGTGGGATTGAGAAGCTTGTACGTGTGTTCTTGTTAGGGGGTACTTTTTGTACTTTCTGAAAAGTTGAGGGTATGAACTGTTACATGTGAAAACTGTTAATATTAGTGGGAGGTGATTGTATGTCATTTACAGGAACTTTGGGGATCCACTTTTTTTTTTATATAAACTGCATATAAATATAAAATTTAAAATGCAATTTTTGTATTAGAAATAATTTCTAACATTTCTAGATATTATTTTAATTCTATAAAATTGAATTTGACTATTTAAAAATTATATAGTAGTTATTTAGTATGTGATATTGTTGTACCTCTTAAAAATATGCAAGATAAAATATAACTTGTTGAATAAATAATTCAAGTACTTATAAATTAGTTTTTTGAGTAAAATATGTCATTTGTTTAATATTGATAACATAAAAGAAGTTAGGGAGTTAATTTACAATATATTTAATAGTAAACTCCTCTATTTACAAATAGATCAAAATTTTATTATTATTTGTGGATATTAGAAATTATTTCTCCAAAATAAAGCTATAATTATGTATGACTAAACACTTATTTTCTTAGAATAAATATTTTTGTGAATATTTATGAAACTAATTCTTTTATAGTATGTACATTTTCCAACAAATAATTGCCTATAATTTAATTAGTTGGAATTAAATTTTTGTAGTCGCTTACAAATAAATGTGTTGTATAATAACTTAATATTTTCTAATTATGAGAGTGTACAAATTTAATATGTGATTTCTTACTTAGTAATTTTTAAGAGCTAGTATTTATATAAGTAGTGATATTTCTATGAGAAAAATAAGTAAATAATAAATAGATAAATATATAGTTGTTGTTATTATATAAATATTATATGCTATGGAGTTATGGGGAAAATGAGACTTGTTAGGATTATAGAATTTCACATACCATACTTGGACTTGTGATTGATTTAGAAATTATAACTGTGGGTGACGAGTTCGTAGACGAAGGTTACGTCTACCTGTGAAAGCCGACGTGATATTTGCTGTATTATCAAGGTGAGTAAACATGCCAAGTCTAGCGTGCCAAGCTTCTTTCGTGTCAAAATATGATTTTATAATTTGTCTCAAAATGTGTTTTATGACATACATGCTTTACTTGAAATTTGGATTGTGTTGAGATATTTTCTGTGAAATTGACACTCGAAAATAATAACGCGTAATAACGTAAAGTGGAAAGAGTTGTGCGGGCAAAACTTGTTATTATTGTCGTGTTGGCTTTAGCCACTCGGCCTGTGATTATTATTGTCGTGTTGGCTTCGTCCACTCGGCCTGTGATTATTATCGTCGTGTTGGCTTCGTCCACTCGGCCTGTGTATTTTAACCCGGCCGCAACCTGCCGGGTCGCTCCATGTACTCACCTCTCTGGCCGCAAGAAGTCTTAGGGGGGTGCCGGCACTTAAGGTCTTGGATTCTTGTGATGGATTATTCTTCCCCGTATCAACTAATGGATTTTATGGTTTGGATATTGGATATTAATGGGAATGGAAATATTGAGATTAAATGGTTTGGATATTGGATATGGATTTAATTATGATTGTTGGAGATTTTCTGAAAAATTTACGAGAACTTGGGAATGTCTTACTAGTACAATGTCTTTTTACTTCCGTTGTATTTCCATTTGAAGTTAAATACTTGTGAAATATTTACTCTTCATCCATTTATTATTATTACTTGAGTTAAAATATCCCGTCTCCGATTTACGTGCTCGGATGTTATTCACTCAGTATTTCATTGCTGATTTTCGAAATTGCGGTTCCTGTTTTAATTCCCACCGCAGGTCTAGATGGAGAAGGCTTGGCTTAGGACGGGGGAAAACGCGGACTCATCTAGTTGTATCATCACGCCTAGTAAATCGAACTCTTAGACTTTTAACTTTGTGTAATAATGTTTTAAGACGATGTGTGAAACTTTTATCATATGTAATATATAACTATGGCAGTGTTTGTTCTCGATTTTCGCCATTTCATATTAAGTAGCACCCACCCGGGCTCTCCGGTCCGGAACGGAAAGTCTGGGAACCAAGGGGTGTTACACTTGTAGTCAGGTGGATCCCCTTGCGACAATTCTGGGATTTGGCGCTTCACTTGTACAGCAAATGGCACCCCTGTCTGATACTCCCATGAACACTGGGGTGACGGTTTGAAGACCCGAAAAGTCTCAATGTCATCATGTACCCTAATAATCAGTTCTCCATTCTCTACGTCAATGAGAGTACGACTAGTCGCCAAGAATGGCCTGCCCAGAATAATAGGCACATCACCCGCTGGCATGTCTAGTATGACAAAGTCAGCTGGAATTATCAGGCTCCGAACTCTTACAAGCACATCTTTATCATCCTGCATGCTCTCTTGGATGATTTATCTGCAAATTGGAGAATGATCCAGGTTTTAGGAGGCTCACCCACACTTAACTTTTTGAATACCGACAACGGCATCAAATTCACGCGCGCTCCCAGATCATAGAGAGCTTTTCCAGTGTAGGCGTCACCCAATGTAGCTTCAATGAAGAAACTACATGGATCCTTCATCTTCTTAGGAAATCCATGCAAAACACATGAACTAACCTGTTCATTTAGGTTCATTCTCTGGAACTCATTCAGTGATTTCTTTCCAAGGATTGGATCCTTAATAAATCGAGCATACTTAGACATCTTTTGAAGTGCCTCAATCAATGGGATATTGATATGTAATTTAGATAAGACATTCAAAAAGCATTTGTATTCTTCTGAATCATCCTTCTTCTTCCTAGTACGTAATGGGTATGGATGTTCTGAATAAGAAGAAGAAGTAGAAGATGAAAGTGGTACCTGAGTATGCTCCTCCTCGTCTGGTGAAGTCATGCCCTTTGTTTGGGGGACCATGACAGGAGTCTTCACAGAATCGAAGACCTCATGCTCCTTTGATTTTGATGCCTCTGCTCTGGCATGACTTGGGTATGGAGGGTCCTTAAGTGAAATACCGCTACGAGTAGTGATGTCTAGAGCATGTCCCTCAGATGAGTCAACAATATTTCCATGTGCTCTTCGTTCAAGTTGTTCCTTAACATCCTTGATTTCTAATTGAGCCACATGTAGTGAAATTGTAACAGATCTGACCTGTGTGGACATGTCCATCATGTTCTGAGACATTGTCTTTATTATCCCTGTCATCTCGGTCAACTCTGAAGGTGGTACTGGCAGCTGATGATGGATCTCTGAAACATTTGCTTCATGCACTGCCTCTACGCATTCACTTGAAACGTGCTATATGCCATTGAGCTATTCTTCATCAGTTCTTGTTGCTGGTACTCATAATCCCAACTCTCTTCTTGCTATACCACACGTCTCATCAGCTCATATGCTCCCTCCAAGTCGCATTTGAACAAAAAATTGTCCCTAGATTCTCTGTCGATCTTGTCTTTGTCAAGCGCTCCAAGTGAAGCATAGAAGACCTGGATGATATGGGATTTGGCAATTCCATGGTTAGGGCATTTACCTAGAAAGCAGATGAGACGCTCCCATGCTTTGACCCTAGATTCATGCTGCTTTTGCCTGAATGACCAAATCCCGTTCTGATTCTGCATGATGCAAGAGATGGGAAAATATTTACCCATGAATTGGAGGCACACTCTTCCCATGTCTTGATTGATCTGGATGGCAAAGAATCTAACCAATCCACAACAGCTCCTTTGAGACAATGAGGGAAGAGCATCAGTTTTATTATTTCAGAAGTGACCCCACAGTAACGAATTAGCCCACAATGGCTCTGAAATCTCCCAACGAATGCATGTGGGTCTTCCTCAGATGTACCAGAATAGGTGCAGTGTTCCTGATCGAATTGAAATGTGCCAAGCTTGACGCAGAAGCTTTCTGCCTGAATTGGTGGCACCACAATTGCTGGCTCCCTTCCTTTAAGATCCGCCTCAAATGCCTGGATGATTGATATTACAGAACGGTTATGAGGCATTGAGGTCGAGTGCGGTCTAGATGCTGCCTCCATAGCTTTCTCTACTGCTGCAGCTACCATAGCTTGCAGCTGCTCCGTCGTGAGGCTAATCTTCCCTTGGCCTTCCGCCATCGCTACCTGAGAAAACAACACTAGCACACCCGTGAGGTAAACCAATAGTAACAAAAATAAAATAAAATAAGAATCTTAAATTAATTTTTTACTAAACTAATAAACAGTTTAATTCCCCGGCAACGGCGCCAAATACTTGACACGATATACTAACGCGTTTAAACGCAAGCGCACAGTCAAGTAGTAAGTAGAGTATTTTACGACTCCAAGCGATGGAACAAGGGAAATAGACGATTATTAGCTAATTAAGAATCAATTACAGGATACCTAAATAACCGGTAAGAAGTGGTTTGATTTCAAGGTTTGTCACCCACAAACAAGTGACTTAAGGTAAATAACAACTATGCTAACTATTTTTGTATGTTTATCAATTTAAAGAAATATGTTTGTAGTGAATATGATTATGGAGGAGAACTAGATAATCTAGGACCCCTAGGGTTTTTAATGATTTTCCGGACTACGCTTAAGACACTCTACTTATGATTAATTACACTAGGTCACACTCATTAAGCTCTTCTGTCGATCTCACATAAATTTGCGTTACGGTCAATTTCCGGTCCTTTCAGTCCACCTTCGTTTACTGTTCCGCTCTAGTAGGATCGTTAGGTCCGCTCACTGGGTCCTGTCGGTCCACCATTTTCACTAAAACCTAACCAATCCCAACCGAAACATCCCACACTCAGTCACTCAAGTTCTTTTCTCCTCTCGGTCTCCAAGAACTACAAGAATGTCAATTGTGTTCGTAACACACTCGGATTATTCACTATCGTGCAACTAACTAGGTAACTAACATGCTACGGGTGATCAAGCCAAGCACACATATAAATAAGAACTAGAACACAATGAATAATCAAAGCATACACGTATAATTAATCTTAAAACGTGAATCAAGTCATAATCAGGAAAAAATCCTAATAAAACCCTAGTTCTCCATAGATGATCTAGCAAAGAAAATTTTAGCTAGACATAATCTTGTTTAGAAAAGTGATAATCTCCATAATCATACAATAAGAGGGTAAAATATGAGAAAGCAAACGAAAAATCTTCAAGTCTTGATGATCTTCGCCTTCAATCCTTGTCTCTAGCGTTTTTATTTCTCTCCAAAGACGTCAATCCTCCAAAAAGACGTGAATGCGTGATCTCCCCGGCTCCTAGATCAGTTAATATGTAATTCTCCTCACTTCTTGCCCAAAATTTGTTGACAATTTCATTAAAACCCCAATATTTTTAGTGTATCTCGTCAGACTGGTCTTAGGACCAGTCGGACTGGTTTTAGGACCAGTCGGACTGGTTTTAGGACCAGCAGCGGGTGGTCTTCAAGCTGATTTCTCCCAAAATTCTAAGTAAAGACTGGTCTTAAGACCAGTTTACTGGTCCTAGGACCAGTCTAGGGAAAAATCCTCTTTTTCTTTGCTTCTTTGGTCTTTCCTTCACCCGTCTTCCATTCCACACACTTCTTGAGCCTTCAAACATTCTGAAGTTCGTTTCCTCTTGCCAATGCACGTCTCCAAGCTCTCGGTTCCTGAAAAGCACAACACGAAACATACCGTAAGAACAAATTTTACAAAAATATCTCGAAATTACACAAGAAACGCCCGGATTGTACATTTTATTTCAAATACTCAAGAAACATACAAGAATTGGCCAATTTCTCACATAAATGCCACAAAGTCACTCAAAAAGGTAGTGAAATCTAAATGAATATAATTCCTAAGGTGGATTTATCAATTGGAAGTGTGAAATTAATGTCTCGTGTCCAATCCGGATATAGAGAGAAAGGGACATACATAGCACGGTAACATTTGGCACAACGTTTGTCAGATCGCAGACTATTTATAATAGTTGGGTTGCATTGAGGTGTTGCTAGACACAATTCTTGTAATTGTTACTGCAAACTTAATAGAAACGTTCAGGGTCACACATCAAAAAGATTATACTTAGATATGGATGTTAATTAGTTGGACTAATTAACAATTAAAAGGATCAAGGATCAAAACGCAACGACATGCATATTTAGTTTGAAAAAATAGCAATTAGACTAATCCGTGTATGGACATGATTAGGCTATTGGACTAATCCGTGTATGGACATGATTTGTATTGAGGCAAGTTTGTAATCAATAAGGAGTTATTGATTTAAAAGAGGAGTCCTAGCACTATTATTTTATAAGATGAAATAATTAGAGCAAGGAAGAGAGCAAGAGAGCGGCTCGGCCAACCCCTACCCGATGGCACCTAGAGGCTCGGCCTCCTTCGTCCCTCGTTGCGTGATCCGCTTGATTTGATCAAGCTCCTAGCGATTCCTTCTCCTACGCTGCTAGCACAACTCGTAGAGAAGATTCCAGTTTGCAATTCCAAAGGGTAGAAACAGGTAGAGACGTGGACATCATTCTACGTTGTGATCACACAGACCCACAAGGTAAATGTTACTTCCTTTATCACGTTATGAGAGCTTAACCTGTGATTCATGGAGGGATTTGATCAGAAAATTTTAATTGTATTTTCGCTATGCATCCTGCATTAAAACACTACACTATCGACCTACATTTATGATAGCCCCTCCATTACAGTTTCCCATAAGTTTCTTCAAATCCTCAAGAAATCAACCTAATTCATTGCAAGAAGATTTCTCAGAATCCATTATTCGAACCAGTGCATACTTTCTTCCATGGCTTTAGTCTCATTAGTTGTGGATCCACTGAGAATTTGTACTGGCACATCTTGCCGCCAAAAAATATCCGGCATGGTTTCGAACTACACACCCCACCCATGCTAGGCAATTTTTCTCATCCACCGAGACATCAAAATTAAGCTTAACATAGAACGTCGGTGAAGGCGACAATTGATTTGAGATTTTTTATAAAAGACTACGACAATTTTTTCTAAAAGAGTGGTTTCAAAGAAGTTTGTGGCAAGAAGTGTGTATTTCAAGGCCTTGAAATGAATTTCAACTCCTTAGAATCATAACAGATAGTTGAAAGAATGCAGATAGTTTTCAAGGCATTGAAATGGCTTTCAAGTCCTTGAACTGAAAACCTGTTTTGCAGTGATTGAGCTAAGTACATAATAGTGATATAATTACAAGAAACATAGAGATTTATAGTGTTCAGTCCACTTGGACCTACGTCTATACCTCAGGGACTTGATCCCTGCAGAATTTTTAGCACAATTCTTTTTAATCAAAAGCTAAGCCATATATCTCAAGCACAGAGAGTTCCCTTACTATGTTACAGCTTGTGGTTCTCACTAATCTATCTAGTACCTTCTCTAGCTAATTGATTCAATAAGAATTCTCTATTTTTCACTTGAACAATTCACGAGAATAGGATATGAGAAGTATTATCTAAATGATATACAAATCAAGATCAGAAATAAGAGCATTGCGAACTGATGAAGCAGCTGAATGTGCAGTGATCTTCTGATGAGTGGATTGAGTGAAATGAATCTCCTTTTGTGTTGCTTGTCAATTCTGAGAATGTCTGAGTGTGTCTCTTTTTTGTTTTCTTATCTATTTCATCAGTCATTTCTTGTTATGTAGTTGGTTTGAATTCCAGATCTTCAGGATCTTCTCAAAATAAAATTTCCTAAAAACTAGCAGCATATCTTAACTTCTTTAACAGCTCTTCCCAACGGCTAGTTGCTCAGCATCTTCAAGGATACTGACTTGATCTTGCGGTTAAGTATGTTAGGATGGTCCAGAAAATATTTCATAATCACAAAATCAACAGTTTACTTTCTGCAAAACATACAGATAAGGAAATAATCCCTGTAAAATAGGTAACTATTTATCCCTGCAAAATCTTAGTCAAACAAATAGATTATTGATAACTCCGTTTTCGGAGTTATTTTTTGCCTTATATTTCTACGTTTTGCGTGCTCAACATGGAGAATTCGTCGTCTTTTGAGTAAATTGAGCTAATATGTGATAATGTGAGTTCATATGCTTTACTTGTTAAATTCGGGCGTTTCTTTAGTTATTTGAGCTTTTATTGTGATATGATCGCGGATTGTGTTTTCGTGTTGTGATTCGCAGGAAAACAGGGCTTGAAGGATCATGCGGGAGATGGAAACGAACTTCGGAAGCAAGGAACTCAAAGGAAAGTCAAAGGACGAAAGAAGAAAGTCAAAGGAAGAAGGAATAAAGTCAAAGAAAAGAAGCTGAAAAAGGAGGTCTTCGTTTGTCTTCGTACGAAGACAATTTACTAAGCCAAAATTTGGAGTCTGCAGAAAGTCTTCTCAAACATGCTCTCAGTATCTATATAAGAAGACCTTCGTACGGAGAGCATTTGTCTTCGTACGAAGACTCTTCGTGCGAAGACAAATGTCTTCGTACGAAGACATCGCTGGAATGCAGAATTTTTTCGGGGCTTTTTCGTAGTTTATCCAAACTTTGTAATAGGATTATGGAAACGTATTTAAACATTATAGGTCGACTTTTTCAGTAGTTATTCACGTTAGAAACATCTTTTGGAGATCAAGAAGCTATTGGGAGAGCTTAGGAGCTTTGGATCATCCGTTTGGATTCTCAACTCTTCTCTTTTCTTGATTTTTATGTTTAAACTCATGAGACTTGTCGTTTTGAGTATGAATATGAGTGGCTAAACGTTATTTGCTGGGAATTCTCGTTTGGTGTAGCTTGGATTTGCTCTAAATACCATGTTTTGATGATTGTGATTCATGTTTTAGCTTAATATCACGTATTCTTTCATTGTTATGGATTATTTACGTTTGTAATCATATTATCTTTGCGAGTAGCTAACGTAGAGATAAACTTAATTAGTTTTCACGTGGTAACTCCGTGAGAATTAGTCGGTAAATTGAATAATCCACCTAGTCGAATCAATGTTTGGTAACTCGACATCGTTAACTAGGATCGTTAAAGTAGAACTATGATTTTAATGCATGCTTAAAGCTAAAATAGACTTGGTAACTCGGTTTGTTTTGGTTTAAAATATAGTAAACTTGCTTGGTAACTCGGTAAGTTTAATATTGCTTGATTAATAGTGAAAGACACGTGGTTGTTTTACGAATCAAAACAAAAGTTTAGATCAACCTAGTGAACCTAGAGAATTCCTGGTATTTTTCCCTTATATTACAAAAACCCTAAAATTCATTCTTTATTAATCGTGAACTACTTCACTCGGTTAATTGAGAATATTGCGCTTTTATTTTAGTAGAATTAGAACAAAACACAACTTGCGACGTACCCACATAAGGTTTAGAATAATAATTAATTTAAACAAAGTCCCTTGGGTTAGATAGCCCGGATTTCCGGTTTATTACTACACACGACAGCTGTACACTTGCAGTTGGAGCGTGTCAAGTTTTTGGCGCCGTCGCCGGGGACTTCGACAAAATTAGTTATAATTCCTAGCCTTATGGATTTTAATTTATTGTTTATATCCGTTACTCACCTACGTTTTGCGTGTTTCGTGATTTCAGGTTGATTTACACGGTGCATGACCCGTTCTAGAGACGAGCCTTTGTATCCAACGTTTGAAGACCCGAAATCCTTATTAAAAGCACATCGTAGAGACAAGAGAAATTCAAGCTCAGTCACTATGGATGATGAAACGAGAGCTGAGTTTGAGAGAATCTGCAAAAATGTGCAAGATGCGGAAGCAGCTAGAGCATCTGCTGTAGAGGAGGCTGCAAACAGAGCCGCGGAATCTGAGCAACTTAGGGATCAAATGGCTGAGATGCAGGCGATGATTGATCGCATGAACCCTCCGAATCCACAAAAACATCCTGGTGCGGAAGCAGTTGGCAGAAATAACGGTGGCAATGGGAATAATGGGGGCAATAATCGGAACAACAACGGTCGGAATGTGGTAGAGCAAGTTAACAATGCTGAGGAGGATGAGCGTCCTTTGGTGGACTACTTCAGGACTACACCGGAGGGATATCAGCCCACCATCGTCAGACCTCAGATTAATGCATCCCATTTCGAGATTCGCCAACCGTTGATCAACATGGTTAGGGATGAGTGCTTATTCACTGGAGCCCCGAGTGATGATCCACATCAACACTTGCTCAATTTCGAGAAGATCACTTCTACCATGTATTATCAGAGAGTTCCACTCGAGACGATAAAGCTCATGCTTTTCCCCTTCTCCTTATCGGGAAAGGCAAAGACATGGCTTATGGGAATTCCAGCAGGCAGCATAGTTACATGGGCAGATTGTAGTAGAGAGTTTCTCAGGAAGTATCTTCCACCATCCAAGGTTGCTCAACGGATGGCTGATATAACCAAATTTACACAGCAGGAAGATGATTCTCTGGGAGACACGTGGAGAAAGTTCAACCAGCTCCTGCGCAGATGCCCTACTCACAGAGAGCCATGGTATAAACTTCTCCTTTACTTTTATAATGCTTTGGATAGAGAGACTGCTAGTGAATCAGACATGATGGCTCAAGGAAATTTTATGGGAATGAGACTAGAGAGATGTCGTGACCTGCTAGATAATGTAGCAAAACGTGAATCCACGAGGTCTGAGACTCGTAGAAACACGAAATCAGATGGGGCATTGGTTAGTAAGATTGAGTCCATGGTGGAGCAGAAATTTGAACATCAGATGGCAGTGATGACTTCGGCTTTCAGTAATTTGAATTCATCGGCACAGGTGAAGTCAGTGGGAGAAATGGTAGTAGATGCAAATCAGGGATATGGTGATGGTATTGAAGACGTGAACTACATGGGTCAACCAAGACAACAGCAATGGCCAAACACTTATCATCCCAACAACCGCAATCACCCCAACTTCAGTTATGCCAATCCGAATAGTGGACTATATGCGCCAGGTCAAAGGCCAAATGTTCCTTATCAAGCTCAGAGACATGATCCACAGCAACAGGCTCCTCCACCACCTCCATCCTCAGAAGAACAGGACACAAACGCGTTGTTGAGGAAACTGTAGCTAGCAATGATAAGATTGAGAGCAAGATTGTCGCGATAGAAGCCTCGATAAAAAGCCATGAGACACAGATTGGCCAAATAGCTAATCAGAATACTCGACTTCCACCAGGTATACTACCTTCTAACACAATCACTCCAACTGAGCAATTGAAGGCTATCACTACTCGCAGTGGGATCACCACTAATGATCCTCCCTATCCTACACACGCGCGAGCTGAGGCGACTAAGGCCACAGAAAAAGCCTTGGATGAAGATATTCCCGTGCCTATTGTGATTCCCCAATCAAAGGACACGAGTAGGAAATCGGAGGAGAAGCCTAAGCCAAAGGAAGAGTATAGTGTTCGTGTTCCCTACCCGCAGAGATTGAAGAGCCAAGAGGATGCCAAGCACTTCAAGAAATTTGTTGATATCTTCAAAAAGTTACACATCAATATACCCTTTGCTGAAGCAATTTCACAAATGCCTAAATACGCAAAATTCCTCAAGGACCTACTCTCTAATAGAAGACCCATGGATGATTTTGAGACTGTGACCCTGAATGAGGAGTGTAGCGCCGTGGTGTGTTAACGACATAAAATTGCATGTTTTAGTATGTTAATGAACTCTTCATAACTTGCTAATATGTGTAATTTAGCTATTTTATCTCTAATTCTAGACTTATGCTTGTCTTTGTAGTTTTGGTTGTTTTTATCTTATTTTTTAGGCAAAGTCGTGAATTAGAACGCAAGAGGCTAAATGGGAAAGCTTGAAATGAGGAATTGAGAGGCTTTGGAGGGGCCAAGAGAAGTAAAGAGGCTAAATTCGAAGACAAAGCAACTAATTTGCAAGTTAAAGTGAAGATTTGAAGACCTATTTGAGAAGACAAGAGAAGAATATGGGGTCGTTATTGAAGATTTAGAAGAAAAGATGTCAAAATTAGAGTCAAAGGTTGAAGTGCAGGGCAAGTTAGAGAAGAACTTAACGGAATTGGGGCTAAAGTGTAGATTTCTAAACGTTATAAGGGCTGTTATGAAGGGTTTTTAACGGATTGGGGGTGGATGTGCAATTTTCCAAAATATTTTAAGAAGGGCCGGAGTATTTTAAAGCAAATCAGCAAACTAGGGGGAGCCGATTGAACTTTCGGCAAAAGTTCTATTCAGCTGGCAACGCAGAAGTCCTATCTCCCCGTCGTTCAACAGAAACAAACCCACGCCTCCATGGAAGCTTCAGACGAAGCTCCGAAACCCACCATAACCTGACCAAAACTCGAGCAAATTGACCCAAACCAGTCCGAAATCGCTCCCTAGCCCACTCTCTTCATCCCTTCTCTTTCAATTCGGCCCAACAATGATCCAAGAGAAAACCCCCAAAACCTAGGGTTCTTGAGGGTAAGATGAAAATCAACGAAGGAGAGGGAATCAGACGAATTGGATGGATGAGATGAGCCTTGGAGGCCACGAAACCGCACGGACAAGGCTATATAAACAGAGCTTGAAGAAATCGAAGGACCTCTCTCTGACCCATTTCGGCACAGTACTCTGTTTTGTTTCTCCTCTCTCTCTCTCCGCTTTCACCCACTTATGGGTTCGTTCTTGCGATTCTGAGCTCACTCTTGAGCAAACTCAGGTCCAAGAACAAGAGAAAGAGGAAGAGAGGGAGAGAGGAGGTTGATTTTCATCAGTTTTGTGCATCTGTTACAGTGCTCTGTTCTAGAGCCATTTCTGGGTTCGTATGTGATTGCTGCTGCTGTCTTTTCTCTGTTCATGCTCAGTTTCAGCAGCAGCAGTAGTTTGTTAGGGGTTGCTCTTCATTAGTTGATAGTTTAGCTTGAGTTTTTGGCTATTTTGCTAGTTTTGTGTATTTGTTGAGGTTGAATTGGCAAAACAAGTGTATGACATAAATTGTGATTCAAGTTTTGATTATTGAAAGTAAATTTCTCTCAATCTCTCTTGAATTTCTTATAATGTTTAGCTAATTCACTTGCTTGGGTGATTTGGTACTATCTAGTGTCTAAATCTCTCTATTGATTCAAGTTGAACTTCAAGGATGAATGAGTTGAATTGGGTTCACTTGAATGCTTAGTGCAATATTTAGATTTCTCTTGTTGAAGTATTTGATGCATTGAATAGGTAGATGTGCGAATACTTTTGACGTGTTTGATTTGAAGTTGCATTTGAGTGAGAGGAACTCATCAATCCTAACTTTGAGAAATCGAGTTCTAGTTAGGTGATTTGAGTGAGAATTTACAAATCTCATTTGTTGCTTGATCTTTCATGTGGAAACACCCATGTGTGTTTACATATGGTTGATGCTTGAAACACTTGAAATTTGGAGAATCTCATTTGAATAGCCTCTTTAGTGCTTGCTTAGTGTGTTGGATTTACACACTTCTCTTGTCGCGAGTTGGATTGTATGAGCAATCACTTCTTGAGATACTTGTCTTGTGGATTGACTGCGAATTGAGAATCGGGCTTGAATATAATAGGAGGATTGGTCACTAGAGAAACCGATGATCCCTAGCCCATCTCTACTTGTCGTTTCACTTAGTTTCTTGAATCGTAGCTCTAGTAGTCGTTTACTTTGTTCTTAAACTCAAACCTCAAACTTGCTCCATCAACTGATTTTGGTGGATTTGAATAGCTTGGCAAGCTTTAAAGCCATTGAGAGTTTGTGTTTCTTGCTTTAGTTTGTCGTTTTCTAGTTTTGCAAGTCATTGTCTAAACCTCCTCTCCTTGTGGATTCGACTCCGTACTTACCGGATTGTATTAATTGAGACGATATCCTATACTTGGGAATTATCGTGAACATGGTGCAAAAAGTGCTACCCAAAAAGATGAAAGATCCGGGTGGTTTCATTATTCCTGTGACATTGGGAGATGCGTTCCATGGTAGAGCGTTATGTGATCTTGGCGCAACCATAAACTTGATGCCTACATCAGTATTTGAGCAACTCGGTGTAGGAGATCCAAAACCCACTCGTATGTGTTTACAGATGGCTGACCGTACTATAAAACGACAACGGGGTGTTTTGGAGGATGTGCTTGTGAGAGTCGAAGGACTCATCTTTCCCGCATATTTTGTGATCCTAGATATGGATGCTGACGATGATGTCCCACTCATATTGGGACGACCATTCCTTGCTACGGGAAAGACGATTATTGATGTTTCCAATGGAGAATTGACTATGCGTATTAACGATGAGAAGGTGGCGTTCAATGTCTTTGAAGCTATGAAATTTCCTGCATATGCAGTGAGTGAGCAGTGTTTTGGTGTGGAGGCATACACACCGGACGAGGAGGACGATATCTTATTGGAGCAGCTGTATGAGGAACTTGCCTTACTTGATTCAAGTGAAAAAGAACAGGCGATGGAATCCAGCTGGCGTTCACCCCTACCCCTCTTTAATGAGGAAAGCAGGAAGATTCTTACTCCTTATCTTATTATTGCTCCTGATTTAGAATTGAAACCGTTACCTGCTCATTTAAAATATTTATACTTGGGATCTGATGAAACTTAACCTGTTATTGTTTCTGCGTGTTTGGACAGGGAACAGGAGGAGCAGCTTCTCAAGGTATTGCAGGAGAGGAAAGCAGCTATGGGATGGACCATAGCGGATATCAAATGGATCAGCCCCACAGTTTGCCAGCACAAGATCCGGATCATGGAAGACAAGAAGCCGGTAGTTCAGTTTCAGCGCCGCCTCAACCCTCACATGCAGGAGGTGGTGAAGAAAGAGGTGCTCAAATGGTTGGAAGAAGGTATCATCTATCCGATTTCCGATAGCACGTGGACTAGCCCGGTACAGTGTGTCCCTAAGAAGGGAGGTATAACTGTGGGGGAAGGGGAAAAAGTAGATCAGATTGCCACTCGTACAGTTACTGGGTAGAGAGTTTGCATGGATTACCGCAAACTCAATGATGCCACGTTGAAGGATCATTTTCCCCTCCCATTTGTGGACCATATGCTTGATAGGCTGGCACGTCATTGGCATTACTGCTTTTTGGATGGATACTCTGGGTATAATCAGATAGCGATTGAGCCAGCTGAACAGGAGAAGACGACATTTACTTGTCCTTATGGGACTTTTGCATTCAGGTGCATGCCCTTTGGGCTATGCAATGCCCCTGCTACGTTTCAGAGGTGTATGATGTCTATCTTCTCAGACATGATGGAGCAAAATTTCGAAGTCTTCATGGATGATTTTTCACTTTATGGTGGTGGGTTCAAAGACTGTCTCCAGCAGCTAGCTCGTGTACTGGACAGATGTATTGACACCAACCTAGTGCTTAACTGGGAGAAGTGCCATTTCATGGTGACCTAGGGGATAGTTTTGGGGCACAAGATCTCCAGTAAAGGCTTAGAGGTAGATCGGGCGAAAATTGAGGTGATTGAGAAGCTTCCTTATCCTACATCTGTCAAAGGGGTACGGAGTTTCTTAGGACATGCAGGTTTCTATCGGCGCTTCATTAAAGACTTTTCGAAGATCACAAAGCCTTTATCTGGGTTGCTTGAGAAAGATGCCGTCTTTGATTTCAATGAAGAGTGCAAGACATCCTTTGATTTGCTCAAGAAAAAGCTGATCAGTTCTCCCATTATAGCCACCCCAAACTGGACCTTGCCGTTCGAGCTTATGTGTGATGCCAGCGATTATGCG
Organism: Linanthus parryae; assembly: GCA_023055425.1. Classification (NCBI taxonomy): domain Eukaryota; kingdom Viridiplantae; phylum Streptophyta; class Magnoliopsida; order Ericales; family Polemoniaceae; genus Linanthus; species Linanthus parryae. The sequence continues at coordinate 39,662,997 of JALGPY010000003.1, forward strand.
GTGGGAGCAGTGCTGGAAAGACAAGGTAGCTCATGTAATTTACTATGCCAGTCGTACTCTTAATACTGCACATGTTAATTATGCCACCACGGAGAAGGAGATGTTAGCCATTATCTTCGCATTGGACAAGTTTCGTCCATACCTTGTGGGTTCTCAGGTGACCATCTTCACGGACCATGCAGCCCTCAAATATCTTCTTACTAAGAAGGATGCGAAGCCTATATTGATCCGATGGGTGTTGCTAATGCAAGAGTTTGACATAGTGATCAAGGACAAAAAGGGAGTAGAGAACGTTGTTGCAGACCATTTGTCACGACTGGAGAACGAAAAACAAGAAGATGTGCCAATTAGAGAAGATTTTCCAGATGAACAACTTATTGTAGTGGTAGCATCTGTGCCTTGGTTTGCGGATTTGGCAAATTTCAAGGCGCTCAATATTGTCCCAAAAGACATGTCACCAGAAAAAGTAATTTTTCGCAGATGCACGACACTATTTCTAGGATGACCCTTATTTGTTCAGGTTGGGAGCCGACAACGTGTTGAGAAGATGCGTAGCTGAGCCAGACACTTTGGACATTCTTAGAAATTGCCATGAACTGAATTGCGGAGGGCATTTTGGCAAAACGCGCACTGTGGCAAAGGTATTGCAAAGTGGATTTTATTGTCCTTCTTTACATAAAGATGCTCATTTGTTTGTACAGCAGTGTGACCGATGTCAGAGAACCGGCAATATCTCCAACCGAAACGAGATGCCTCAAAATTTCGTGTTGGAAGTAGAGCCCTTTGATGTTTGGGGCATTGATTTCATGGGACCATTCCCGTCTTCGCTTGGAAATCTTTATATACTGTTAGATGTGGATTATGTGACCAAGTGGGTAGAGGTAATGGCTTGCCCTAAGAACGATGGAGCTACTGTAGAGAATTCGTGCGTAAGAGCATATTTACACATTTTGGGACGCCCAGAGCCATTATCAGTGATGAAGGATCGCATTTCGTGAACAAAGTATTTGCCAATGTCTTGAGCAAATATGGGGTAAAGACGCATAATATATCACTGGCTTATCACCCGCAGTCGAATGGGCAAGTAGAAGTTTCTAACCGAGAGATAAAAGGGATTCTGGAGAAGACAGTCAACCCGGGACGCAAAGATTGGTCTCTGCATTTAGATGATAGCTTATGGGCGTATAGGACTGCTTACAAGACCCCTTTAGGCATGTCTCCCTATCAGTTAGTATTTGGGAAGTCGTGTCATCTTCCGGTGGAACTTGAGCACAAGGCATTCTGGGCTTTGAAGAAGATCAATTTGGACGCTAAGTTCTCAGGTGAGCTACGGAAGCAAACACTACTCGAACTTGAGGAATTTCGATTGATGGCATATGAAAGCGCGAAAATCTATAACGAGAGGACAAAACAGTGGCACGACAGGCACATCATCCCGAGAGACTTCAAAGTCGGACAGAGAGTGCTGATATTCAATGCCAGACTAAAGCTGTTTCCAGGGAAATTGAAATCTAGATGGAGTGGTCCCTACACAATTACTGCAGTTTATCCGTGGGGATTTCTTGAGGTGGAGGATGCAAATGGGAACATGTTTAAGGTGAATGGCCAGAGAGCGAAACCGTACGTGGACGAGAATTTCATTGGGGTCATTGAATGGCTTCATGCAACTCCTGCAATTTGATTAATTTCTGAGGTAACTGGGTCGGCCGTCGACCTTAAATTACAAAGCGCTTGTTGGGAGGCAACCCAACCTATTTATTGCTGTAGAGTAGGTTTTAATACTGTTTTGTAATTTTTTTTTATTCTATTTGATTTATTTGAGAGGTGCGAGAGAGTGGATTTAATGTTTCCAATGAGTATGTGCAGGATTACGAGGTGAAAGGCCTATTTTGGATCCCCCGTCTTGATGCGCGCGTGCGAAACAGAGTAAAAATTGAAGATTTGCAGCCCAATACGCGTATCGGGATCCGAATTGAAGGAATTGAAGATTGAATCCATCCCTGCACTTATTCAACACACGCACCTGGGTAAGATCATGTTCCCGGACTCCCCGTCTTGATATGCGCAAGAATTTGATTGATGAACGGAGAAAGCTAGCACACCGGCACGGATTACGAGGTGAAATTTTGAAGAACAGACTGAAAACAGAATTGAACAGTGCCAACGTGTGGGGGTGGTCGAGAGCTTTCTTTAGACAGGTGGATCACGCATATCGGAGTCCGGATGAGGAAGTTACGCCAAAAAGGATGCTTTAGAGAGTAAAACGAGGCCAAAAACATCCGGAAATGCAAAACGTGCCTTGGAACGCGTGAAATTGACAAATGAAATACTCCCTGGATTTTGGGAGTGTTTTAAGGTGAAAAGGGAGTCTCGAGGTCGAGGAGATCCTTCGGAAAGCAAAGGCGCAATCGGATACGCAAAAATTTGTCGAAAAGGATGTTTTTGGCAAGCTCCAGCATTGTCTTCGTACGAAGACTTTGTACTTAGAAATTTTTTTGAGCTCTGAAGATTGTCTTCCTATAACCATATGCAGTATCTGTATAGGAAGACCTTCGTATGAAGACAAATTGTCTTCGTACGAAGACTCTTCGCACGAAGACAATTGTCTTCGTACGAAGACATCGGGCGGATAGACACTTTTGTCCACGTACAGAAAGAATGAAAGGGGTGATGTTCGGGGGTAGTTTAGACAATTTGCCCTGAATCTTTGAAGACATCAGCTGGTCCCCCGTTCCTCTTCTTCATTCTTCACAAACCCAGTTTCTCTTCTCCTCCATAGCCGCTGACACACAAATCGCCTCCTACCTTGTTCCTTCACCAAATTCAACAAGCTACCATAGGTTTTGTTCGCGGTTCAGAGGATAACAAGGATTGCAAGGTGGTTTTGAGTGAGATTGAGATACGGGAGAGAAATCAGAGGAGGAAGAAGCTAGGGTTCCGAAGCTAAGTTGAGAAATTGGACAAATTGGAGCTTGATTCAGCTTACGGTCAAGAGGGCAAAGCTAACGGGGACTTCACAAGGAGTACGGAGCATCAATCAATTCGAAGTTTCGACAAAATTTCTCTGCGACCTCAAAACAGCCCGGTTTGTCGAATTTCTGAAATTTTTGTGCCCGTAAGACTTGCTCCGGGCACGTAGGTACACTCTCAACCTAGTTATTTCAATATTCGAGTCTTAGGCACAAATTGCGTAAAAGCCCAATTTACTTTTTGTTGCGCTTAGTAGCGCGCTTGGGGGCGATTGCTTAGAGTCCTAGGAATTACGTGCTTACTTGCCTACGTGCTTAATTCTGTACACACTTCTTGTCACGTGCACAAAAGTTGAATTTCTCGTTATACTTGAACTTGAATTGTAAATGGCGGGTGGAAAGAAACGGAAGACGGGAGAGGGTACCTCGCAAGAAGCATCGGGGTCGGGCGAGCCTCAATTAGAAATACCGCCCATTCCTCAATATGCTATCTTGAGTGCTCCTCCCCCGTCTAAACCGGGCATTGTAGGCCGACGAACGGCAAAGGTTAATTTGAAAGAGCGGAGTATTGGGCACGCGTGTTATGATAGCTTCCGTTTTGTCACCTACGAGGCCCATCTAGACTCTTGAAAGGATACTTACCTGACTAAGAATGGACAACCCAAAAAGGAATTTCCATTGCACGAGGACATGCCTAATCCAATCAAGGAATTTTTTGAGCGTGAGAAGCTTACCAATTGGTTTAAGCTAGTAGGGTCGTCTAGTTCTCACATCGCGCGACAGTTTTGCCTCAACTTGAGGTATGCCAAGGATGGTGAGAGCCGAGACCCTCGCCTTGTTTACTGTGGGAACCAATGGATAGTCTTCATGCCAGAGGCTATCGCTTTGGCCATGGGTTTCCCCCATTTGAGAGAGGGTTGTGGGTACGAGACTGTTCTTCGTAGTGAGAATCTGTGGTCTCGGTTGAATGAGTTTTGTTTTGCGAAAGGGGTAGATCCATAGGACAGAAAAGGGGAGGTGATTCATTGGAAGGCCGAAAAGAAGTATTATAGGCCGGAGGCGAGGTAGTGCTGTGAATTGCTAGAGAATTGGGTTTTGGGAATCACACAAAACCCTAGCTACTCTTTCCGCCTATCGGTCTGGGCTCTCTGTCTTTACACCGGGGTTAGGATCGATATCCCTAAGCTGATTTGGGAGAATTGTCTAGAGAGGGTGTCGAGGACTAACAAGTTAGGTCCCGGTCATACTTGCTTGCTGACTCACCTAGCCAAAACCGCCGAAGTAGTCATTGGGAGAGACATGGACTTGAAACCGTTCACTGCTAGGAAATGGCATAGGTTTTATGAGACGGCGAGGAAGAAGGGAAAGGTTAGGAGGATGAACACCTCTAGGTTTGATAACCAGGTAGCCTATGACCACTTGAGAGAGGAGATGGCCCGGGATAGACTCGAGAGAAGACGCCAGTTTGCCCACACTTGGGACAATCAGGTGAAGCTGGGTGGATTAATACAAATGGTGGGCCAGTGGGTGATACAGTCGAGTGGTCAGGCGGCGGGGGAGTTTGTTCCACCAGTCTCGATGGAGGATCCGTGGTTCCAGGAGGATGAATTTGAGTATCCGGTTCCGCCGAGTGAGGACGATGAAGAAGAAGAGGATGAGACAGAATATGAGGAGGATGAAGAGGAAGACGAGTAGTGGAGTTTGCCCTCGTTCTAGGATTGTTGAGTCCTCGTGTTATCGTTGAGGACAACGATGCATCTTAGTGTGGGGGTGGTTGATACCTTTTTACTAGTCAGTCTTGAGTCGTTGCATCGCCCGTGTCAGCATTTAGTTAGAGATTTTTGGTTATGTCCTTATTTTGTTTTTATTATTCATATTTTTGCGTCCACGTTTTGGTATTATTGAGTCATCCCACCACTATCGCGTCATTAGTCGAGTTGGCCGTACATGTAGTATAGAAAAAAAAACTAAAAATGTGAAAAAAAAACCAAAAAAAAATAAAAATTTGAGAAAGGGCAATCAAAAGAGGCTGAAAATTCGGTAAAATCGAGAAGTGTGAGACTTTTAAGCATAGGGCGTGAATTGCGATCGAAAGTGACAATGTGAGTTTCCCTTAGTAAGTATAGAGAAACTTTCTTTACGGGAATGCGTGCCTATTTTACACACGGACTTAATTTTTCAAATTGAAAGTGTGTGCCTAGTTTTCTTACAAGAGTTGAGCTAGGTGTGAGCTAAACAAGCCGAACGTTCTTGTGTACGTCTTAGGTAGTCGCCAACCTGCCTCGTAGTGGCACACAGAACAGCTGTGCGAGGTGTGTATTAGAGCACTCACTGCTTATAGAACTTACCTTGTAGGACCACTAGTAAACCTTGTTTTGAACCTTGGATTCGTTGATAACCTCTGGACTTAGGGTGATGTTTCTTGGCCTTCATCATTGATTGGTTAGAATCACCGCTTTAGTGCGTCACGAGGGTGTTGTAGTTGAGGGGGGTTCGATGAGGGAGTACTTCATGCTATACTTGTGTGAGTCTTACATATCGCGTGCACTTCATTTGTGATCTTCGAGGGGAATGCAAGGGTGAGTGAGAGTAGGCTTGCGCACTTCGGTGTGGCGGTGTTCCATGACATTACAACATGGACACGAGTGAGGAGAGCCGTGAGTGTGTACCATCTAATACACACACAACTTGGGTTGGGGGAATTTAATAGGTGGATCGTGCTAGGTACCGGATCTTACTCATCATGGTGTAGGAGGTTTGGTTGGATTAGGCACGAGACATATATGTGATTGGCTACTTGAGAGGGGACAGGATTACATTCGAGTGTGGGGGTGTCGACTTTTGACTTCGGACATCCAGATTGAGCTTGCGGCGACTCCATCCCCACACGTGCTTTATTGTGTTAGCGGCTTCGTTTGTTACACCGAGGATTTCATCGAGTTAGGGGGAGAGACATTTACTTGTGATTCATATGTGTTTATTTGGCTATCTATCTCCTCCTATTATTTTATTTTGGCTTGAAACTTGGAAGACCACTCGAGACGTATATTGAGGAAATTGTGCAGGAATTTGAGAGACTCAAAAAAAAATCAGAAAAAAATCAGAAAAAAAAAAAAAAGAAAAGAAAAGAAAAAACAAAAAAAAAAAAAAAAAGAAAAGAAAAGAGAGAAAAAAAGGAGAGTCGAATAAAGGAAGAATGAGAAGCTTTGTGGAAGAACGAGTGGAGAAGCGACTAGTTCACGAACGGGAAGTTTTGGCTTATACATCATTCATGACAATAGCCGCGGAGATCGTAATTGTACCGGGTGTAAGGGGATCGAGGGCCGGAGATGGTGAGTTTCGGGCTTGGTTTCTATCATTGTTGTGAGGGTGTGTGAGATGTGGTATCTGTTAGAATGTGACGCTTTAGGACTCGTGCTTGATTATTTACCTATTTGTCCCTAAAGCCTCATCATTCTAAACCCGTTAGCGGATTAGGAGCTCGGACCTTGAACGTGGCTTAGCCTAGCGCAACCTCTTATTTTGTGGCACACATGAAAAGGTATTGCGTTCTTGTACTTAGTAAAGCTAGGTTCTCTATACTAGCTAGGGGGGATTCATGTTGTCGAATTTGATTTCAATTCATTCCTTGTGTCTAGATTTCTCATCGCTTCGTGTGAATCGGTTTAAGCTAATGGAGATTGCCCAATCTCGCAAAAGAAAAAGAAAATTTGTTATTTCAATACTTGCATTTTTAATATTGCATTTTCATATAGGTGCATTGTGTATAATAGAGTCGTGTCGACTAGTAAAAAGGATGGTTTGTGAATTGATCTACTCGGATTAGTATGCAATTGGTAATGGTTTTGTATGCAATGTGAGGTGAAAGTATGCAAATGGCGTAGGGAAGTTATGCAATGAGTAATTAGGTTAGTATGCAAAGTTGGATGGATTGCGGGAAAGCGAGAGAAGTGTCTACTTGAGAGAAATGGAATTGACTAGGGAGATTTGCTCGGGACGAGCAAAAGGTTGTGTGGGGGTAGTTGGTAACTCCATTTTCGGAGTTATTTTATGCCTTTTATTTTTACGTTTTGCGTGCTCAACATGGAGAATTCGTCGTCTTTTGAGTAAATTGAACTAATATGTGATAATATTAGTTCATATGCTTTACTTGTTAAATCCGGGCGTTTCTTTAGTTATTTGAGCTTTTATTGTGATATGATCGCGGGTTGTGTTTTCGTGTTGTGATTCGCAGGAAAACAGGGCTTGGAGGATCATGCGGGAGATGGAAACGAACTTCGGAAGCAAGGAACTCAAAGGAAAGTCAAAGTAAGAAAGAATAAAGTCAAAGGAAGAAGGAAGAAAGTCAAAGAAAAGAAGCTAAAAAAGGAGGTCTTCGTACGAAGACATTTTGTCTTCGTACGAAGACAATTTACTTAGCCAAAATTTGGAGTCTGCAGAAAGTATTCTCAAACATGCTCTCAGTATCTATATAAGAAGACCTTCGTACGAAGAGCATTTGTCTTCGTACAAAGACTCTTCGTGCGAAGACAAATGTCTTCGTACGAAGACATCGCTGGAATTCAGAATTTTTTCGGGGCTTTTTCGTAGTTTATCCAAACTTTGTAATAGGATTATGGAAACGTATTTAAACATTCTAGGTCGACTTTTTCAGTAATTATTCACGTTAGAAACATCTTTTGGAGATCAAGAAGCTATTGGGTGAGCTTAGGAGCTTTGGATCATCCGTTTGGATTCTCAACTCTTCTCTTTTCTTGATTTTTATGTTTAAACTCATGAGACTTGTCGTTTTGAGTATGAATATGAGTAGCTAAACGTTATTTGCTGGGAATTCTCGTTTGGTGTAGCTAGGGTTTTCTCTAAATACCATGTTTTGATGATTGTGATTCATGTTTTAGCTTAATCTCACGTATTCTTTCATTGTTATGGATTATTTACGTTTGTAATCATATTATCTTTGCGAGTAGCTAACGTAGAGATAAACTTAATTAGTTTTCACGTGGTAACTCCGTGAGAATTAGTCGGTAAATTGAATAATCCACCTAGTCGAATCAATGTTTGGTAACTCGACATCGTTAACTAGGATCGTTAAAGTAGAATTATGATTTTAATGCATGCTTAAAGCTAAAATAGACTTGGTAACTCGGTTTGTTTTGGTTTAAAGTATAGTAAACTTGCTTGGTAACTCAGTAAGTTTAATATTGCTTGATTAATAGTGAAAGACACGTGGTTGTTTTACGAATCAAAACATAAGTTTAGATCAACCTAGTGAACCTAGAGAATTCCCGGTATTTTTCCCTTATATTACAAAAATCCTAAAATTCATTCTTTATTAATCGTGAACTACTTCAATCGGTTAATTGAGAATATTGCGCTTTTATTTTAGTAGAATTAGAACAAAACGCAACTTGCGACGTACCCACATAAGGTTTAGAATAATAATTAATTTAAACAAAGTCCCTTGGGTTCGATAGCCCGGATTTCCGATTTATTACTACACACGACAGTTGTACACTTGCAGTTGGAGCGTGTCAATTATCCACATGTTAGAGTATTAAAATTGTTTGTCTTTCATCATCAAGTAAGATATAGTCAAGCATAAGAGATCAGGAAACATATTAGAATCACAAGCTCCCCCTAAGATCATGCTATATATACTGCAGTGTATTTTTTCAAACCTTTGAAAACTGTTTCAAGGCCTTGAAACAGAGAACCCTTTGAAACAAGATGAACTTACAATCTCCCCCTTGATGAAAAATAAAACCATAATTCTTCTAAGAACTGGGTCTCTGTAAAAATTAATCATTAGAGCATAGCAGAATAACCATTATAATCTTTGACAATAAATTGAAGCACAAAATATCCAAACAATCGAACTTATAAAATAATTAACAAGCAAATCCTACTGATCTAAACCAGATCTCTAAAACAGCAAAAGTACCAAAAATATACCTAAATTTCTCCCCCCTTTTTGACTTTCATCAATAAAGAATGAGAGAAATGTTGGATCAAAGTTTTTGAAAGAAAATAGTTTTAAAAGAGAGAAATTTTCAAGACTTTGAAGAGAGATTCAAGGCCTTGAAAACAAAGAAAGAAAGAAATAAAGAAAGAAAGAAATAAGAGGCAAGAACTATGGGGTTTGTTCTCCATCTCACTTTGGATCAACATCCTCTTCACCACTCTCTTCTTCATCATCCTCATCACCTTGTTCTTCTTCTTCTTGAGCAGCTTCATCACCAGCATCAGCAACCGCATCTTCATCAAAAAGTTCTGCCTCAGTCACTATCTCTGGAATGTTTGTCGTCTTTTTCTTCTTCTTAAGATCCTTGATCACCATCCCTGAGTCTGGACTGTATGCATCACCTTGTTCCTGTTCTTCACCACCCTGTTATTGAGCAATTTATTTTCCCATGTCCACTACCCCTTCCGCCTCATGTTGCGTAGTATGCTCACTGAATAAGTCTTTGGTTGAACCAGCCCTCTTGATCCTTCTGCAGCCTGAGAAACTTCTTCTTTCACATGGTTCACATTAATGCGTTTGAAGATGCTTTCAACAATATACCTTACTTGTTTGAACTCAGTGCCAAACTCATGCTGATTTTTCTTCAACTCATCCATATCTTTCTCCGAATAACAAGTCTTTGAAACACCATGGAAAAGTCAAGGGATTGAGAGGGTAGGTTTGAAGTAGAGGTCAAGGCCTTGGGTTTTGGAAACTTCTTCGATTGCAGCTCTTCTTCATACATGTCAGAGTATAACTTCCAAGTTCCCTCACTAGTTTTTATGATTCCAATCCTTTCAAATGCTTTCTCATCAAGCATACTAAAATTAGTGGTAAGATTTTCTTCTCTGTCATTTGGAATCTCAAGGTGTTGAAAGAAAATAGATAACATGTTGGCATAAGGCAAAGGGTGCTTTATTTCCTTAGTCTGGGAATAAAGTATGTGTTCCATCACAATTGCAGGAAGATCGATCTCATAACCATGCATGATCAAATACATCAAGTATAACACCTTGTCAGACATCAACTCTTTTAAATTATCCTTAGGCGCTACACACCTCATCAATATGGTAAAAAAAAAACTTTGACTTCAACAGTTAGCACAGAGTGTGTTAACTTCTTTGAGGAGGCAGTAGTATTGGGTAAAAATAACTCTTCTCTAGCTAGTTTCAAGGCTTCACTCTTGTTGGGATAGTTGTATGTGTCAAACCTCTTAGGACAGCCTACAACATTGGAAAATTCTGAATGATTTAACTACATGCTTATACCAATCACTTTAGATACAATCACCAAGTTTAGGGTCTTGATTTGCTTTATGTTCAGGTAGAAAAGTCTAGTGAGCCTAGGGTAGACAACTTCTGTAGGGTTTAGAATCTTACAAACATAACTTTTCTTCAACATCTTAATGCACTCCAGATTCATACTTTTCATCATGTTAACACTAATCATACTGAAGTAGGCTACTGGTCTAGAAACAAAACGATCTAACCACAATCCTCTCGCAACATTACTAACAAACTACTTGCTATTAATGCCAGATTTCTTACCAAGGGATTGTTGCTTCTCTGAATAGATCTGTAGTTCTTTTCAAGTGTTCTTCTATGATCCTTCATATGTAGCTTTCCCTTTTCCTTTGTCAGCTTTTGTAGGATTCTTTTTCTTCACCTTCTTAGGAGTAGCAATCCGTTCTGGCGGTTTCTCAGGAGTAGACTGATCTGTCTACTTCTTCTTGCTAGAAGTTGGAGGCTGATACTTCTTGATCTTCTTCTTTGGAGGATAATGAGCCTTTTCTGCACTTGGGGTTCTGGAACTCGAATCATCAATTAGGGTTTGAACCTCTTCCTCAACAGGCTTCCTCTTCTTTTTAGAACCTTTCTTTGAACCTCCAGCCATCTTGATTCTATCAGAAGTTTTTCTCGTGCTCATTAGGGTTTGAGGGTATAGAAGAGAGATGCAGGAGCGATACGAGATAGAGAGAGAAACTAATAGATAAATAATGAAGAGTTTGAGTTTGAAAAGGAAACAAAATATTCCAAATCTTTTAAAATGTGCAGAATCAGTTAAATTTAAAATTGTGTGTGTGATGTGGGAAAAGAAACTAATATAATATTATCTTAAAAATAATTTTAAAAGGTAAAAGAAATATTGAGCAAATATCTACAGAGATAACACACAATTTGAAGATCCAATTTATTTATTTTTTGAGAAATAAGATCCAATTTATTGACTATGTAGAATACATACTTATTTTCAAGGCTTTGGAAAGCATTTCAAGGCCTTAAAAAGCTATGATGCTAAAGAAAATAAAATCAAGGCTTTGAAAAGATTTTCAAGGCTTTGAAAATCTATTCAAAACTTTGAAACATATAATACTTTAAGGACTCTTTTCTGTTTCAGTTACAGGGTTCCACCCATGAGAAGAGGAAGAAAGGGAATAGTCTAGGTCAATGAGAAGAGTTTTGCCTGATACTTACCTGGTACTCCCCCTAAACTAATGCTTCCTTATTTAGTATGCCAAATTCTAATCTCAGGGATGAGAATCTATCTTCTGATGGTGGTATAGTTAAGATATCTGCCAATTGCATGTTAGTAGACACAAATTCAAGAGTAACACCACATTTCTCAGCATGATCTCTGATGAAATGACGTCTAACATCTATATTAGACATCATTGAGTGCTGAACTGGATTCTTTGTAATTGATATTGCACTGGTGTGGTCACATTTGATAGGTTCATCTCTAAAATCAAATCCAAGATATCTCATTTGCTGAGCTATCCATATCACTTGTGAACATCAAACTCCAGCTGCTATGTATTCAACTTCTGTTGTTGATAAGCTACTGAATTTTTCTTATTTAAATGCCAGCTGATCATGGATGATCCAAGAAATTGGCAACACCCTGAAGTGTAATTTATATGAACTTTGTAACCTGCAAATTCAGTTTGAATAGCCACACAAAGAGAAATTAAATTGTTTTGGATACCAAAGTCCTAAGTCTCGAGGACCATTGAGCTAACTAAAAATTCTTTTGACAGCAGCCAAGTGTGATTCTTTAGGATTAGCTTGAAATCTAGCACACATACAAACATTAAACATGATATCTGGTCTACATGCAGTGAGATATATAAATGATCCAATCATACCTCTATACTCTTCATATTTATACTCTTACTAGTTTGATCCTTGTCTAAGGACATTGTAGAGCTCATAGGGGTTTTTGCTACCTTGGACTGAGACATATTGTACTTATTTAACAAGTCATCGGTATACTTGTTTTGATGCAGAAAGATTCCTTTCTTCATCTGATGTATATGTAGTCCATGAAATAAGTTTAACTCTCCCATCAAGCTCATCTCAAATTCTCTGCTCATAATTTTGGAGAAATCCTTGCAACGAGAGTCATTAGTAGCTCCAAATAGAATATCATCAACATATACTTGAAGTAATAGAAAATCTTTCTCATGAGTTTTTATGAAAAGTGTTTTATCTACTAATCCTCATTTTCAAGAAGAAACTTTGACTGTCTTTCATACCAAGCCTTTAGAGCTTGTTTCATACAATAAAGCGCTTTTTTTTTAGTTTATAAACACGATCTGGAAACTCATCATTTTCAAAACCAGGAGGTTGATCAACATAAACTTCTTCTTGCAAATATTCATTTAAAAAAGGCACATTTCACATCCCTTTGAAAATGTTTCATATTTTTGTGAGATGCAAATGCAAGTAAAATTCTAATTGCTTCTAACCTTGCAACAGGAGCAAAAGTCTCCTCATAATCAATACCTTCTTCCTGGTTGTAGCCTTGAGCTATCAGTCTTGCTTTGTTTCTGATTACCTGGCCATTTTCATCTAAGTTTTTTCTGAATACCCATCTGGTGTCAATTACAGACTGATCTTTAGGTGTAGGAACCAGATTACAAACCTTGTTCCTATGAATTCATTGAGCTTACTTTGCATTGCAATGATCTAGTCTGCTTCTTGTAATGGTTCTTTCACATTCTTAGGCTCCATAAGAGAAACAAAAGTATTAAAGGCACATAGGTTCTTCAATTGTGATCTTGTCGGTGTCCCAGTGGATGGATCAGATATGATGTTGTCAGCTGGATGAGATGAAAGATATCTGAATCTCTTCCTTGGTTTCCGTGGTTCAGGTTCTCCATGAAGTTTCTTAGGTCTTTGAGAATTTGAAGTAGTGGCTTGTCCAATTTGATTCTATTGATGTTCTTTTTCAAGGCATTGAGACTCATTTTCAAGGCCTTGAAAATTCATCATGTTTCCGTGCAAGCTTTCCTTGGAACCATATGAAGGTTCAGCTTCATCTTCTGACTCATGCTTGTTCAAATTCAAATCTGCAAAACTTTCACCCAAATAACCTTAATAGCTTTCATAAAAAATAACATGAATACTTTCTTCAACAAGCTTGGTTCTCTTATTATAAACTCTATAAGATTTGATAGTCAGTGAATAAACAAGAAAGATACCTTCATCACTTTTGGCATCAAACTTACCAAGATTGTCCTTGCCATTTTTGTGAACAAAACAAGTGAAGTAAAATAGTTTGAAGTAAGAGATGTTTGGATTTCTTCCTTTGAAAAGTTCAGAGGGAGTCTTCTTCAAGATAACCTAATCAGACACCTGTTAAGAATGTAGTTAACAGTGTTTAGAGCTTCTGCATTTTGGTACTTTGTTCTCCAGAAGCATTGTCCTTGACATGTCTTCAAGAGTTTTGTTCTTTCTTTCAACAACACCATTCTGTTGAGTTCTTGGAGTAGAGAAATTATGAGAGATGTCATGCTTCACACAAAATAAATCAAATTCAATTTGATCAAATTCTCTACCATGATCACTTCTAATTGAAGCAATAGGCAGGTTTTTCAGGGTTAGAAGCTCTTTACAAAGCTTTGGAAATTTAGATAGAGCTTCTATTTATCTCTAAGAAACATCGCCCAAGTAAATCTAGATAAACCATCAATAACTAACATGTACTTCTTACCCTTTGGAGTTGGAGTTCTCACAGAACCATAGAGATCCATATGCAGTAATTCAATGGGTCTAGTAGTACTTACAAAGTTCTTTGGCTTGAATGAACTTCTTGTTTGTTTACCTTGAGCACAAGCTTTGCATACCTCTTCATCCTTGAACTTGATTGAGGGCATACCTCTTACTAGGTCTTTAGAAACTAACTTGTTCAAAGTGTGCAAGCTAATGTGTCCAAGCTTTCTGTGCCAAAGCTTTGAATCATCTTTCAAGGCCTTGAGGCACTTCAGACTTTCTCCTGCAACTTTGTTAGTGTGTAAAGTATAAACATTGTTAGACCTTGAGGTAGTGTGGATTCAAACTCCATATTTCTAATTTTGCAGCACACATTTATCTTTTTCAAAGATAACCTTGTTTCCATTGTCACATAATTGAGATACACTAAGAAAATTGAATTTCAAGCCATCTACTAAATAACATTAGAAATATAGTTTTCAGAATCTGTACCAACTTTACCAATACCTAGTATGTTGCATTTACCTTTGTCACCGAGTGAACCTTCGGATTGCTCTTTTAATTCTGATAATAAGGATCTATTTCCACTCATGTGTCTGGAGCAACCACTGTCCGTAAACCATTTATGTTGTTCTTGGTGACAGCCTGCAAACACCATTCACTGCCTTACCCTGTTAGACCAAGTGTGGAATTTAGATTCATACTCAGGGTCAACCATGTTAGGTGGTCTGACCCCTTTAGTAACCCAAATAAGTCTAACTTGTCCTTTAAGTTGAATTGGAAAAGTGTTCCTCATAATGTGAGGGTCTCTTCTTCTGAAAGAACAATTCATCTTAACATGATCAATTCTGTTGCAGTAATGGAACTTAGGAAAATTTCTGCTACCGGCCTTCACAATTCAGGTGTTCTTCTTTCTTGGAAAATTTGGATTGTAACCGATACTAGCTTTGTGAAAAGACTTTAAGCTTCCTCCAAGAAACAGGTTTAAGTTGTGTTCTCAGCCAGGAAGTATGGTCATAACTTTCTTAGATTCTTGAAGTTTCTCAGCAAGAGTAGTCCTTTGTTACTCAAATTCATGAAACTGATGTCTTAGAGCAACAATGCTGTCACTCAAAGGAGAGTTCTCAGTAACTACTTCCTTGACTTGAGTTTTCAAGGCTTTGAAACTAGTTTCCAATGCCTTGAAATCTGTGTCAGATTTCGTCTGAGAAATTTCAAGATTCTGATTTTGACAAACAAGTTGTATCTCATGAACTTTTTTCTTTCAAAATCCCGAATATCTTTCAGATAGTCCTCTTCATTTAAAAGCAGTGTTCTAAGATAATCAAATAGGACATCTGTTGGTTTTGAAATCAAACATTTCACCACTACCTCAATATTCTTTTCATAACTTCCATCGTGCTTGGCCATAAGGCAAAGGTTGGCCTGTTCTTCCTCATATTCTGAGTCATTTGAGGAGCTTGAATCACTCCAAGAAGCTATCATAGCCTTCTTTCTTCAGTCATGGTCTTTCTGCTGAAAGTGTTTGCTTTTCTTGGGTGTACAGTCTCTAATAAAACTTCATGCATCACCTCTTTCAACGCAATTCATTACTTTAGGCTTATTACCACAGGAAGAAGATTTACCTTTGTCATCTTTGCCACTGGAGGATTTGTGTTTGTCCCTGCTGAAGTCATTGTTTCCAAAGTTCTTCTTTATATTGAGAATTCTAGTCAAGTATTTGGAAATTAGAGCAAAGGGATCTTCATCATCATGATAACTCCTTAATAAGAGTTATTTTAAATACACTTTATATTGTTATTTGTGTGCGTTTCGGTGCAAAATGACAAGATTTGAGCCAAAATATGAAGAAAATGCACATTTGGATGTTTTTGAGCTTTAAAGTACAATCTGGGCGTTTCTTAATGGTTTTGAGTATGATTTTGATAATTTATCACATTTGATCTTCGCGGTTGTGTTCGTGTTTTTTTTTGACAGAAATTACGCATGCGGGAATCAAGTGGAGAGAAGAAACGAGCTTTGGAATAAAAGAAATAGGCGATTTTGGCGCATTTTGGATGTTTTCGCCAAATTTGGGAAATAATTGAGAAAACGAGAAAACGGTCCAGAAACGAGAATTTCTCTACATAAGCAAAGTCTATGTCGCGAAAGGACTCCAAAGGTGCAAAAATCACATTCATCGGAGTTCGGGATCAAAATCCGGGCCCTTATTTGCTTTTCAAAAAGCTTAGTTGCTTTTCCAGGATGTTTTAGAGAAAATTAAGGATATTAGGAGGATATTTTGGATTCTACAATGAATATGGAAGTGAGAGCGGTTGAAATTGAAAGTAGACTCGAAGAGATTTCCAACGGCGGGTCACAAAGCTAAAACGGACATCGGACGAAAAAGTTATGGACCGTTGAAGACGAAGAAGAATCCTGGATTACAGGGTCTTCGCACGAAGACCTTCCCACGAAGAGAATTTCTCTTCCCACGAAGACTTTTACTTAGCCAAATTTCAGAATGTCTTCTTGTACATGCTTGCAGTATCAAAATAGGAAGACCTTCCCACGAAGAGAAAAAGTTTTCGCACGCACGAAGAGATCACCTGATTCAGTAAAAATGTTGGGGCTTTTGTGAAATTACTTGGAACTTGTTCTAAACACTATGGAAACATTTTAGAACGGGTTAGGGCATAGTTTTTCAGTATCTTTGACTTGGAAAGTGCTTGGAGCTACGGGGAGCTTCGGAGACGCTTTGTTTGATCTTTTCTCTTCCCTCTCTCTAGTTTTTGATTTATGATCATGAAACTTTGTGTCTTGATCATGTGTAATCATAGCTAAACCCTTAATTCGGGATATCTTGTAGGGAGCTAGGGTTTTGACACCATGTTTTGGTGATTTATGGATTTGGTTTCATGCTATTAAGCTTAATTGAATGTGTTTTGTTTAGTTATGTGTGATTTATGATTTTAATACTTCTTTCTTATTGTTAGACGTAGCAATAGGATTGATTTATGTTATGAACATTATAGGAATAAATGTTTATTTCCATAACTTGAATGGTACACTAGCTGTAACTAGGGTTGAGGAATCGTGCTAGTAGGCTAAGAACTAAGAGTAGAACACAAGAGCTTAATGCGTATTTAAACTTGAGTAGGCTAAAGGAATCAGGTACGTGAGTTTAAATACAGTCTTTGGTTGAGGAATCTTCAAAGTGAAATTGCTCGTTTGGCTAAATAGAACGCATTCGTGTTACTGAAACATAAATCCTAAGTGGAATTAATTCTCTAGTGTACCTGTAGAGATATCCTGACTGGTCCACATATTAAGTAACTCTTAAAAATCATTTTTCGTTAATTGTGAAGTCATTCACCTGATTAGTTGAGATCTTTGTCTTTTAATTTTAGTAGGATTTAGCAAACAAAATCAACGCGCTTTGCCCCCACAAGGTAAAAAAAATAACTAGTTTACAAGAAGTCTCTTGGGATTCGATAAACCCGGATTTCCGGATATTACTACACACATCGGCTGTACACTTGCAGTTGGAATGTGTCAAGTTTTTGGCGCCGTTGCCGGGGACTTCAGCTAAATTAGTTATAATCACTAGCCTTAGGGATTTTACTTTTCTGCTATATTTGATACTCACCTACGTTTTGTGCGTGTTCTGTGATTTCAAGTTAGATTGTACGGTGCATCTCCCGTTCTAGAGATGAGCATTTGCATCCAACACTTGAAGACCCGGAATCCCTGTTACGAGCACAACGTATAGACAAGAGGAAATCAAGCTCAGTTACCTTGGATGAAGATACTAGAGCTGAGTTTGAGAGGATCCTCAAAGGTATGGAGGATGCGGAGGCAGCTAGAGCAGCAGCTGTGGAGGATGGAGCATATCAAGCACGAGAAACTGAGCAGCTGAGGACTCAAATGACTGAGATGCAGGCAAGGATTGATCGCTTGGTCCCCCCAAATCCACAAACACGTCTTGGTGTGGGGGAACAAGTGGCAAACATCGGTGGGAACAATGGTGGCAATAATGAGAATGATGAGGGAAACAACAGGCAGAACGCCGAGGCACTGGTTGACAATGTTGAGATTGAAGAACGCCCTATGGTGGATTATTTCAGGACTACTCCAGCCTGTTATCAACCTACCATTGTTAGGCCGCAGATCAATGCCCAACACTTCGAGCTGCGCCAACATATGATCAATATGGTTCATGATGAGTGTGCATTCAACGGAGCTCCAGGAGATGAAAACCACCATATGTTGGTATTTGATCAAATCACATCAACCTTGCACGACCAACGAGTTCCAGATGAAACAGTTAAGCTATTACTGTTTCCCTTCTCCTTATCTGGAAAAGCCAAGAAGTGGCTTATGGAACTACCAGCTGGGAGTATTGTGACATGGGCAGATTGTTGTCATGAGATTCTGAGGAAGTATTTGCCACCATCCACAGTTGCTCAACAAATGGCTGATATTACAAACTTCACTCAGGAAGAAGACAGCTCATTGGGAGATGCTTGGAGGAAGTTCGGCCAAATTCTCCGTAGATGTCCTAATCATGGGGAGCCATGGCACAAGCTCCTCCATTATTTCTACACTGCATTAGACAAGGAGACAGCTGGCCAGTTAGATATGCTAGCTGGAGGTAATTTTATGGGGCTTGGGGCACAGCGAGCTCAAGATCTGTTGAACAACGTGTCGAAGAGGGAGACTACATGAGCTGAAACTCGTAGGTACTCCAAACCGGGGGAGGCAGCCTTAGTTAACAAGATTGAATCTGTGGAACAAAAGCTGGAATCCATGACCTCAGCATTTCACGGCATGCTACCTCCAACAAAGGTAAAATCTATGGGTAGCTTCTAGCAGATGAGATCAAGGGATACGATGGTAGTGTTTTATTTTTTTGTCAAACAATATATATTAGAAAACTCAAGAAACCTCCCCCAATACAACTTCCTTTTGGATTTGGTCTACTACACTACTGTGATTAAACACAAACCTGACCTTCACTAAGACAAATCTTTGCCACTAAATCAGAAACTCTATTCTGCTATCTGCTAATCCAACTAACTTCATGCTTGTAAAACTGGCAGAGATCTGAGATTTCTAAAATATGAGGTTGCAGCATCCAAGAGCTAGTAGACTTGCCTTGAATCATATGAACTATAGCTTGACAGTCACTTTCAAAGATAATAGGGCAATCATAACCAGAGTTTTGGAGTATAGCAATTTTTAGGCTTTGTAATTCCGCTACTGTAGATGAAATTGCCATTCCCAAGCCTGCAGTGCAATTTAAAACCCTACCTCTGTGATCTCTGAGAATCCAGCTAAAGGCCATCCTTTTTGAAAGTTTCCTCGCAGCTAGCATCTAGATTGCATTTAAACTTCTCAGCTGGGGCAGGTATCCAACCACCCTTATCTTTGTGAATCAAAAATTTCTTCTTATTTCCCTAAATGGTAGTGTTGAAGAGGTGAATTTTATGAGACAGCAGTAGTGGACTAACACTTATCATCCCAACAACCGCAATCACCCCAACTTTAGCTATGCCAACCCTAACAGTGGGTTATATGCACCAGGTCATCAACCAAATACGTCATACCAGGCACAGCAGCAAGCTCCACGACAAGAAGAGCAAGAGACAAACGCATTTTGAGAAAGTTGATTGCTAATCAAGACATAATGAAGAGCACGATTGTCTCTGTGCAAGCCACAATGAAGAGCCACGAGACTCAGATTGGGCAGATTGCCAATCAGAATGCCAAATTTCCACCAGGTATGCTGCCTTCTAATACAATCACTCCACCTGAGCAGCTCAAGGCAATTACTACTCGCAGTGGCACTACTACTCAGGACCCTCCAAATCCTAGCAATGCGAGAGCTGAAGCTACAAAGACCACAGAGAAGGAATAGGGTGAAGAGGTGCCCAAGGCCGTGATTCCCCAATCAAAGGTCACGGTAGAGAAGAAAGAAGAGTCCAAGAACACTCTAATCCGGCTAATATGTGCCAGTTGTACCATATCCAGCGGCAATAAAGAGGGAGGATGAGGAACATTTTGGGAAATTTCTGAACATATTCTCAATTGCATATAAACATCCCATTAGTGGAAGCACTTGCCCAAATGCCGAATTACAAGAAGTTCTTGAAGGAGATCTTATGGGGGCAAGAAGAGCATAGACCCCTATGCCACGGTGAAATTAACGAAGACATGCAGTACAGTGATTCAGAGGGACATACCCAAGATGAGAGATCCAGGATGTTGGAATAGATGCCCTAGAGGCAATCTAGTTTAGTATGAATTTGTATATGGCTAGAAAATTCATTTATTATTTATTGGATATTTAATATAATGAAGTCCTTAGATTTACAATTGTGTTGTTTATCTTAAATATCCCTAGTCAAGTATAATGATTAAATGGGACAATCATCTATAGACTAGTATGGGGTTGGATTGATATGGAGATATCACGATCCAACACATAGGTGTGCATTACGGAATGTTGCACTGGATTGACCCATCTCCGAGAATGCTACATACATGTTATGTTAAGTCACAAGTGCTTCTCGCGGTGTAATGGTATTGTCATCCTTAGACTTGAAGTCACTAGATATTCTAGTTGTGGATCATTGTGATCTTGGTAGCGTTAAACGCTACACCGTAACTGGGTAGTTATAAAGGCGTGTACTGGATACAATGAGAAGCAAGCTTAGAGATCGTAGTGGACGTAGAAAGGATTTGCCCCTCCCACATAACGGGAGTAAATATCCTAGGCCACTCGAGGGTTAGTGCTTATAGAATGTCTGGCTAGACTCAAATAAATCAATATGGGATATTGATGTTATTTGCACGAATAAGGCTATTCCCATGGATCGAGAAACTATGGATTGGATATACGAGTGTGACTTGTATGTGTCGTGTCCAATCCGGATATGGAGGCAAAGGGATGAGACAATTACTTGTACAAAGGTTGTCAAGATGACTATTCTATTAGTTGGCTAGAATGGATGTTTTGCTAGAAACCGCTCCATATTAGCAAATAGTTGCTACCAACTAGATAGAACCTATGGGGTCACATGCTATATAGAGTTGAACTAGATTTGGGAATTAATTAATTGGATTAATTAATTAGAAGGATCACTTTGCAAACCCTTGCAAACTTAGTAGTGACTAATTTGCAAGGAAGGGACTAAATTAAATTCTAGTTGGACTAGAATAAGTCCTTTAGGTAGTTAACAAGGAGTTGTTGGACTATATAAAGGACCCTCCTTCCTTCCTTCCTCATAACTTATGCTCATTAGTGAACATAACAAGAGTGGGAGAGAACAAAAGGAGAGAGAGCAAGCCACAAGGAGGGCCGACGCCGCCCCTTGCCGCCGCCCTCGTCCTCGTCGGCCAAAAGAGGCCGAAAGCCTCTTTTTGTCTCGTTTTGCGTGATTCGTTCTTCCTCTTCCTAATCCGGGCTAGCACCAAGGAGTTTGGGAGATCTAGGATCAACTCTAGGCGTGGATCAACTATAGAGAACGTGACATTATTCGCGTTTGAAGTCATCAAGGAGAACCCAAAGGTGTGTTTATGATTTCTTACCTTTACTATCGTTATGTCTCTAGACTTGTGATCCTTGGAGGGTTTTGCATGGTTTATGTTTGATTATGCTTCCGTTGTGCGATCCATGAATCAAAACCCTACACAGAAAGTGTCATCTTAGGCTGCACTCTTGGGGGTGGATATCATACGCATGGGCTCTGGGATCTGAGCGCGAGTATTAATCTCATGCCATTGTCCCTATTTCAGAGAATGGGTATTGGTGCGCCAACCCCAGTGAAGATGGGTGAGCAACTGGCAGAAAATTCTATTGTTACAACAAATGGGTTGATTGAGAACTTACTTTTCAAAGTGGACGCATTTGTCTTTCCAGCTGAAATTGTGATTGTGGACATCAAGGAGGATCGCGATGTTCCACTTGTCTTTGGAAGACCGCTTTTGAAGACAATGCGCGCTAATGTGGATCTAGAGACTGAGGAGCTTACTATCAAGTCTCTGGATTCATCACTTGTGTTCAAGGCATTTGTGCCGGGCCAAGGGAAGAACAAGTTGGCTATGATCGAGTTTAGAGAAGATCGTGTTGATCCTTCTCTTGGGTTGCCTACAGTGTTGCAGCCCGATCCACCCGAATCCGAGGAGAAGCCAAATCTGGTGTGTGCGCATGATGTGGTGCAGAAAATTAAGGGCAAGAAATTGAAGGAGGAGGCACGTCGTGCTAGACCTCCTTAACATTCTATGAGGTAACTGGGTCGGGTCGTCGACCTTAAATTACAAGGCGCTTTGTGGGAGGCAACCCAACCTATTTATTGCGTTAATTTAGGGACTTAGTTTTAATACAAATGCGTGTGTTTTGTTTATTTATTTTGGAGAGATGAGAGAGAGACGGACTAACATTTGTTTCCAAGTGACATATTTGAGCAGGATATGGGAGAGTCGACCCCGGTGTGAAATGGCACATATGACCTTTAGAGGGACTCGTGCATACGAGTTGGGGATTCTCAATACGCAGATTCATAAAGAGGAGAGCAGTCGACCCGTTGTGCGAGTACACACTGACCTAGTGGGAGCACAAGTGGTGCCACACTGTGCTTCGGGACTGCTGTACACGATTTCTTCCCCACCCTTGAGGTGGTTGTAAGTATTTCTTCCCTCTGGCTGAATTTGTGTATATTTGTTGTATGTATCCATCTCATCTACTGTCATTTCGCATTGATTACTGAGTTCTCTTGCATGATCTCTAAATTCGTTGAGGACAACAAAGCATTTAGTGTGGGGGTGGTTTAACTGTTTACTAGCCAATGTATTTGCATAGCCAGTTACATGTAGGATGTGTTTAGTTTGTATTGTGAGTCAGTATAGTGGTTTATGTTATGTTTTTACTTATTTTTTCGTATTGTGTAGGATAGATTGATATTTGGTTTGCACTTTTAAATAATTGAGTATACCCACCAAAGAGCTGTGTAGTGCCAATTTTTTTGAGTGTCTAAGTCTTGCATATAGAGTTAGGACATTATGAAAAATATAAAAAAAAATGAGAAAAATAGAAAAATCCATAAAAAATGAGAAAAATGAAAATGTTGAGAAAGGCAATTGAGAGAAGCATAGACTTGGTTGATTTAGTGAGATGTGAACACTTTAGGCATAGGGTGTGAAGTTTAACCGAGAGTGACACGTTTAGTTCCCCCTAGTAAGTAAAGAGGGAATCTCATTACGCGAATGCCTATCTGTTTTTTTAAACTAAAATTAAATTTTAAAAGCTAAAGTGTGTGCTGTTTTTCTCTTAAAAGAGTTGAGCTTGGTGTTTGCTAAACAATCCGAACGTTCATGTTGTCCGTCTTAGGTAGTCGCCAGCCCGCCTCGCAGTGGCACACAGAACAGCTGTGCGAGGATGTGTATTAGAGCACTCACTGCTTTTTAGATCTTACCTTGTAGGACCACTAGATAACCCTAATTGATCATTGGATTCATTGTTAGCCTCTTTGACCTAGGGAGACGATTCTTGTCCTTCATCATATATCGTTTAGAATCACTTTTCTAGAGCGTCACGAGGGAGTAGTAGTTGAGGGGATTAGTTGAGGGAGTGCTTCATTACATATTTGTGTGAGTTCTACATATCGCATGTGCTTCATTTGATATCTACGAGGGGATGCGAGGGTGAGTGAGTTGGCTTGCACACTAAGGTGTGGCGGTGTTCCATGTCATTACACCATGGGAACAGTAGTGGAGAGCCTCAGTGTGTGACGTCTAATCCGCACAAAATGGGTTGGTTGTACTTAATTGGTGGAATGTGCTAGGTACTGGATCTCTATCATTTCGGTGTAGGAGGTTCGGTTGGATTAGGCACATGACATATCTTGTTTGACTACTTGATAGGGGGATGTGACTGCATTCTAGTTTGGGGGTGTCGACATTTGATTACGGACAAAGATATTGTACTTTTGACGACTCCACCTCCACATACGTGCTTTGATTGGCTTGCAGCTTTGTTTGGTGACACCGTGCATTTTATTGAGTTAGGGGGAGATGAATTTTTATTTGTGATACTCATTCATCGATTCGTCTATTTCCTCCCCCTAACATGATTACTATGACTTGATTCTTGAAGGAGGACCACTCATATTTATTAGATTGTATTGTTTTATTGAGAGAAAAAAAGGAAAAAAAGAGAGAAAAAAAAGGAGAGGAATAAATAAAGAATACAGTTGTGCTTATTGGAAAAGGAGTGGTGAAAGTTCTTTTGAAGATAAAGACTTGAATTTTACATATCATTCGCTTTGATGGCCACGGGATTGACATGGTACCGGAGTTTGAGGGGATTGAGGGCCGGAGTCGGTGAGATTCAGGTTGTGGATTCCTATCATCATGGTGAGGGTGTCTGAGATATGGGGTTTGGTGAGCTTATGTGACGCTTTATGATTTGTTGCTTCATACAAGTTATATCATTTTTGTCCTTAAGCCTCATCACTTTTGACCATTAGCGGAATAGGAGCTCGGACTATGAATGTGGCTTAGCCTTTGTTAGCCTCTTATTTTTATCAGAACACATGAAGAGGTAGGTTGTTCTTCATAGTAAAGTTAAGCTCTCTATACTAACTATGGGGGAATTACTTGTTGTCGAGTTCAGTTGCGTTTCACACCTCTTGCCTAACTTTTTCATCATCCATGAGCATTGGTCTATGTTATTGAAATTGCATGATCACAAAAATAAACAATTTAAAAGTTTTTATGTGTTTAAGATCGAGTCTAGAATTGCATTTGCATCATCTTGCTGCATTAGAGTGTTTTGAGTCATGTTGGAGTCGTTTGAGTCTTGTTGGCTAGTAAACAGTTGAATGCAGTAGCTGAGACTTTGCTCGAGACGCGCAAATGGCAAGTGTGGGGGTATTTGATAACTCCTTAATAAGAGTTATCTTAAATACACTTTATATTGTTATTTGTGTGCGTTTCGGTGCAAAGTGACAAGATTTGAGCCAAAATATGAAGAAAATGCCCATTTGGATGTTTTTGAGCTTTAAAGTACAATTCGGGCGTCTCTCAATAGTTTTGAGTATGATTTTGATAATTTATAACATTTTATCTTCGCGGTAGTGTTCGTGCTGTTGTTTGATAGGAATTACGCATGCGGGAATCAAGTGGAGAGAAGAAACGAGCTTCGGAATAGAGGAAATAGGCGAATTTGGCGCGTTTTGGATGTTTTCGCCAAATTTGGGCAATAATTGAGAAAAACGAGAAAACGGTCCGGAAACGGGAATTTCTCTACATGAGCACAGTCTACGTCGCGGAAGGACTCCAAAGGTGCAAAAATCACATTCATCGGAGTTCGGGATCAAAATTCGGGTCCTTATTTGCTTTTCAAAAAGCTTAGTTGCTTTTCCAGGATATTTTAGAGAAAATTAAGGATATTTGGAGGATATTTTGAATTCTACAATGAAGATGGAAGTGAGAGCGGTGGCAATTGAAAGTAGACTCGAAGAGCTTTCCAACGGCGGGTCACGGAGCTAAAACGGACATCGGACGAAAGATATGGACCGTTGAAGACGAAGAAGAATCCTAGATTACAAGGTCTTCGCACGAAGACAATTTATCTTTGCACGAAGACCTTCCCACGAAGAGAATTTCTCTTCCCACGAAGACTTTTACTTAGCCAAATTTCAGAATGTCTTATTGTACATGCTTGCAGTATCAAAATAGGAAGACCTTCCCACGAAGAGAAAAAGTCTTCGCACGAAGATCTTCGCACAAAGAGATCGCTAGATTCAGTAAAAATGTTGGGGATTTTGTGCAATTACTTGGAACTTGTTCAAAACACTATGGAAACATATTGGAACGGGTTAGGGCATAGTTTTTCAGTATCTTTGAGTTGGAGACAAGTGCTTGGAGCTACGGGGAGCTCGAGAGACGCTTTGTTTGATATTTTCTCTTCCCTCTCTCTAGTTTTTGATTTATGATCATGAAACTTTGTATCTTGATCATGTGTAATCGTAGCTATACCCTTAATTCGGGATATCTCGTAGGGAGCTAGGATTTGACACCACGTTTTGGTGATTTATGGATTTGGTTTCATGCTATTAAGCTTAATTGAATGTGTTTTGTTTAGTTATGTGCGATTTATGATTTTAATACTTCTTTCTTATTGTTAGACGTAGCAATATGATTGATTTAGGTTATGAACGTTAGAGGAATCAATGTTTATTTATGGAACTTGAATCGTGCACTAGATGTATCTAGGGTTGAGGAATCTTGCTAGTTGGCTAAGAACTAAGAGTAGAACACAAGAGCTTAATGCGTATTTAAACTTGACTAGGCTAGAGGAATCAGGTACGAGAGTTCAAATACAATCTTTGGTTGAGGAATCTTCAAAGTGAAATTGCTCGTTTGGCTAAATAGAACGCATTTGTGTTACTAAAACATAAATCCTAAGTGGTGTTAATTCTCTAGTGTACCTGTAGAGATATCCTGACTGGTCCACATATTAAGTAACTCTTAAAAATCATTTTTCGTTAATCGTGAAGTCATTCACCTAATTAGTTGAGATCTTTGTCTTTTAATTTTAGTAGGATTTAGCAAACAAAATCAACGCGCTTTGCCTTTACAAGGTTAAAAAAAAATAACTAGTTTACAAGAAGTCTCTTGGGATTCGATAAACCCAGATTTCCGGATATTACTACACACGACGGCTGTACACTTGCAGTTGGAACGTGTCACATCATCTTCGTCATTTTCAATGATTTGAGATGGCTCATTCTCCTTAGCCTTGAGAGCTAGGTTCTTGACACTTTTTGGCATTTCTCCATCAACTTCATTCATGGAGATCTCATGTGTAAGAAAATTTCCCTTCAAGTCATAAAGTTGAAGTGATGATAGATCTTGAGCCGCTTCAATAGCAGTAGTCTTTGATTCCCATTTGGCATTGGGAAGGCTTCTCAAGATCTTCCTGACTTTCTCCTCATTGGAAAAGGATTTTCCTAAGGAGTCCAGATTGTTGACAATGTCAGTGAACCTCTTGAACATGTCCTTGATGGATTCATCTCCATTGATTTTAAACAATTCATACTCCCTAAGAAATATGTTGATCGTTGTCTGCTTGACTTGGCTGGTTCCTTCAAAGGTTACCACCAGCTAGAGATATTCACATTTCTTTAGCAGTCTTGCAGCCTGAAATCCTGGTGAATTCATCTGCACTCAAATCGCAATATAAGAGATTCATAGCTCTGTAATTTTTTGAAAATTGTTCTAACTCAGAAGCAGAAAGTGAATCCTCAGTTTTGGGAGTTCTGATCCCATATTTCTTTGTGTAGAATGTATGAGGACCATGTATGACGTTCCACAATTCTATATCTTGATCAATGATGAACATTTCATCAAAGCTTTCCAGTGCACAAAGTTGTCACCACATAATAGAGGAGGTCTGTCAGCAGCTCTTCCTTGACAGAAACCACCATCACCTACAGTACTCATAGTCAAAATATGGTTAAATCTACGCAGTGATACAAGCTCTGGTACCAATTGAAAGACAGTAATGTAGGTAGAAATACTCTAGACGGTTGGGGGGTGGGGTTGGGGGTGAATAGAATATGGAAAATTTTGCTAAAAGGGTGGTTTCAAATAAGTTTGTGATAAGCAGTGAGTATTTCAAGGCCTTGAAATGAATTTCAAGTCTTTGGTATCAAAACAGATAGTAGAAAGAATGCAGATAGATTTCACGGCCTTGAAATGGCTTTCAATTCCTTGAACTGAAAACATATTTTGCAGTAATTAAGCTAAGTATAGAACAGTAAGATAATTGCGAGAAACACAGAGATTTATAGGGTTCAGTCCACTTGGACCTACGTCTCTACGTCAAGTGCTTGATCCCTGCAGGATTTTCAACTGAATTCTTATTAATCAAAAGCTAAGCCCTAGATCTCAAGCATAGAGCGTTTCCTACTTTGTTACAGCTTGTAGTTCTCCGTAACATATCTAGTACCTTCTCCAGCTAACTTATTCAATAAGAATTCTCTATTTTATACTTGAACAATTTACGAGAATAGGATATGAGAAGTATTATCTAAATTATATACAAATTAAGATCATAAAGAAGAGCACTGCGAACTGATGTAGCAGATGAATGTGCAGTGATCTTCTGATGAGTGGACTAAGTGAAATGAATCTCATTTTGTGTTGCTTCTCAATCCTGAGAATGTATGAGTGTGTCTCTTTTTCGTTTTCTTATCTATTTCTTCAGTCATTCACTCTTATGCAGTTGGTTTGAATTGCAGATCGTCATGATCTTCTCAAAACAAACTTTCCTAAAAATCAGCAGCATATCTTGACTTCTTTAACAGCTCTTCCCAACGGCTAGTTTCTCATCATCTTCAATGACACTGACTTGATCTTGCAGTTAAGTATGTTAGGAAGGTCCAGAAAGTTTGCATAATCACAGAATCAACAATTTCCTTTCTGCAAAACATACAGATAAGGAAACAATCGCTGTAAAATATGTAACTATTTATCCCTGCAAAAACTTAGTCAAACAAATAGATTAGCCACAGTTTAGTGTATCAAAATGGTTTGTTTTTCATCATCAAGTAAGATATAATCAAGCATAAGATATCATGAAACAAATTAGAATCAAAAGCTCCCCCTAAGTTCATGCTATATACTGCAGTGTATTTTTTCAAACCTTTGAAAACTGTTTCAAGGCTTGAAACAGATAAGCCTTTGAAACAAGCTGAACTTACAAATTATATTCCTCTGATTGAACTCTTTACCCTCTACCAGTAACATATTCTTTCTATTTCAGATAATCTAGCAAATAGCCACTAAATACCTGCGATCATATGCATTGATATCAACCACCATGGAGAGGATTGGTCTGAGATGCGTCTGATTCCAAAAATTCGCCCATAGCGGAGTCTGTCTGTAGATTTTCTTCGTGTACTTGAAAGGAAAGAACAAGTGCTCTTCATCTTCCACCTTAGTCTGAGAAAGAGGACAACAAACAGGCACTCTCATACCTCTGCTCATTAATCTTACTCTTAGAGGCGGATAGTTCCTTGTCGATTTCCATGAAAAGATACGTATCTTCTCTGAAATTTTAATAGCCCATATCTTCTTACAGATCACATGTGATTGCCTATTACAGAAGAAGAAGAACGCAGTTCTAAAGTAGGGAGAAGAGATGAGAGATAGAGAAAAGGAGAGAGAGTCTTATCCGGTGGTGGTGGACGACAGGAGGAGGGGGACAACCATGTCGCCATCGTCCCTGACCCGCCGCAGTACAAAGCCGCTGTTTCTATTGCTGCTTCTCATCGACTTCTTCTTCATCTAAAGATCTGCTACTTATCTCCCTGTTTTTGCCGTTGTCGAAGGACGTACACTAATATGTTTATGTCAAAGCCACCGCCACCCACCACCACCGTCGATCGCAGAACCTCATCACCATTGTCGTCCTCTCCAATCTGCCATCCATTTCTCCGGTCTGCGTTCCCTCTCTTTGGCTTCTCTCCCTTTCTCTTCCTCCCTTTCTTTCTCTTTATATCAGTTGTGCAAGCGATATGTGCGAGTGTAGCGTTTTTTTTTTGGCGAGTGTTTAGGGTTCGGGCTGGAGAGATTGAGAGAATTTGTAGATGGTTTTTTCATTAAGGCCTCGTTTGGGCAGCGAATAAGAAGAGATGATACAATACGGTATCCTCTCCATATCATATCATGTGTTTGGGTAGCGGATATGGGAGACCATATCATATCTCCCCTTATCCCAATTCATCTATTTCGCCTTGAAACATATATCACCTCCCCCATGGTATAAGCCGGATATGATTTGAGTAAATATTTTGCACGACCCATAAATTAGTCAACCTAAAACCTGTTAATTCAGTGTAAATAACACTTAAATATGTTAATTTGTTTCTACCTTTTTCTGCTGATTACATATTTCAATATTAATTAATGATAAGAGACATTAATTGATTTAACTAACAATTAAACGTGTTAATCTGTTAATGCAAATTAAACGAAAAATCAATTTAGAAGACAAGCACCTAGGGATCCGAATCCACGAGATTGCTGGCTATTGCAGTGATTCTCACATTAACCGTCATCAGATCCTGCTTCATATCTCACAGCACCCGAACACACTAAAGCAGCATATCACATCATGCATTATCCCACATCACACATCCCAAAAATAATCAAAAATAGAAAGCACGAAGAGAATTAGCTTAATTATAAAACAGACCCGCCCAACAAATTTGTAGATTAAGCTTTCAATGTACGTTAGTATTAGTTGTCTTGAAAAACCCATAAGACGCCACCTCTGTCCATCAGAAATCCATTGCCAATACCTCTCTGTCCATCTTTCCTGCAACAGCGTCCCAGCTCCTGCTGGAAATCTGGAATTACCAGGGCCCGGTCAGTCACAGGAAGCTTTACTTATCATCACGACACGCTGGGATACTATTTATCAGTTCTGGAATCTGTATTCGACGCTTCTAACTGGAAAGCAAAACTCTGAAGATCACAGTGATGGTTACTCACAACAGCAAGACACGGAACAACAAAGGACAACATCTTATCCGACTGCCAACAAGAAAAGGATCCAACACGGCCAACCTCCGCACTTTGATTTACTTGTTGCAGTTGCTGAATCTTGGCCTGATCTCAATCCCCTGAACAATGAGGCCACTCTTCCACTCACCAGTCTTGAGTTCACTCACCTCCACTTCCAGCTCGCTGTCATCTTCTGTGCCCTCATTGAAATACACACCAACCTCGATCTCCATCCACCTGTCTCTTCTCACCTTCGGGTAAGGGCTTTCAGTTTCAGGAGTGGGTACAGATGCCTCACTTTCTGGGTCCAGGTAGGCCGTTTTATCAGTTGCTCATTCGCCACCACGGATACCAATGGATGCCTCCACAGGTTGGTACTCGAACCCATAGGCTGATGGGGTCAGTTTGAATACCATATAAGTAGCATAGTTTGTGTTTGGGGACAGCAAGCTAGTGCTGATCCTTCCACGGATCTCAAGCCAGCGCACACTAGCAAGCTCACACACCTCTGGAATCCTATTCGTGCCGATATGAATTGTCAGATTGTGGGTGGGTTTGGTATGACTTTTAGGACTTTTAAGTTGATTTTTCAGTTAAATGTGTACCTCATTAACTTCAAGCATGTGATATTATAGCTAAGAGAAAAGATAAAGGACCAAAAAGGGCATACCTGGAATCGGGATGAGTTATCCACCTCCAATACCTAGGTGTGTCCCCCCACAGCACCGAGAGATCCCTAGCAGCCAGCATGTAGCTTTTTTCTCCGCTACCTTTCTCCAATGAAAAGCTCTGTCCAAAGAAAAACTATTGTTCACTACATTTCTTCTGTGTAGGAAATGAATCAAACTCTATTTTTTCTCACAGTAGAACTAGATCAAATATTACAAGGAGACTTAGAAAGGCACTGAATGAGTGTGTACATACGTGTGCAAGATGTGAACCCTATCAATTAGATGTTCATTCCAGCAGCAAAAAGTTGGGGCAGTAGCCTACTGAGATAGCCTGAACTCCTTCACTAAAGGAGAGTAACATGGAGCCACCTTATTGTACTACCTACTCAAGGAAGAAATGAAGACTTTCTTGTTGATTGTCAAAGTGGAAACTAACGGGGATTCAACAAAGACAGACATGGATCTGAGATGTCACCCTAACATTGTGTAAGTTCACCTAACCTCTCTAGTCTATAGTTGCAAGTCTGCACATCGAAGACTGTCGACAAAGGGAAATCCAAGGTAACCCCCGTAACTAAACAGTATAATTTTAACCAGTAGGGTATTATGGAGGAACATCCAGCCAGAGGCCACGTCAACAATGTTCAAGTCGTTATAGATCACCGTTTCTCTTGACAGTTTAATTATCAACTAGACCCGCCCAACAAATTTGTAAATTAAGCTTTCATTGTACGTTGGTTAGAAATCCATGCATACATGAGTACACGACAAGAAATACGATGCAACTAATACGTACGTACTTAATTAAATTGATCTTTCCAAGATTCTTTTCCAAAAATTTCTGCTGACGAGTGACGACAAAAAGGGGTATAACAAATAGAGGACATAAAAGATAATTTAAAAAAGAGTGATCAAATTAGTAAGCGACACGACAAAAGAATATGAGCGAGCACATCCTTTCCTATGGGGGAGGTTAATGTCACAAATACACAACATGGGACAATAGTTGATTTGCGTTAATCTTCTCAGGCACCCGCAGTTTAAGATCTAGTGTCGAGATGTGTCTGTTATCTAAATCTGAAGCTTTTATTAGAGCAGCATATTTGCAAGAAAGAGAATTTGGCGAGAATATGGAGTACGTGCCAAGACCAACCCAATAACGCTTACTTTTTGGCTCTGTAAGGTTCCGTCTGCCGCTTCCTGCTCTAGTACAGTAAAGATCAGCTCGCCCTACTACTGTATAAAGGCGGCGCCGGAAACCCTTCCCCTTGAAACACGTCTCTTAGACATTTACATATAATCAAACAAAAACGACAAAAGAACGACCGCTAAAAGTCAATATATATCCATTTTGTCGCTTCAAACAAGGAATCGTGGGAAGTTTCTGCCAGTAGGTCCCCAGAATCTAGCCTATAATTTTCCGACTAAAGAACCACTCAAACAGATTGAAGTACCAAGAAAGGTTTGGGCCTGAAGAAAATACTGACTCTCTGAAAGAATGAAACTACTCTTTCAAGTTAGTAGTTATGCGATAATGTACAGAGGTAAAATCTCTGAAACCTGAAGGCAGACACTAAAGCTTATTTTGACTATATTTACTATGCACCTAAGATCATTGCTTGCCTTCCCCAAACAGATACACTAAAAATTAAGGACACCGTCGTGGTTTACTCTAACAGCTGTTTGTTTATACAGTTTCCATTACTAACAGGGTATAGTGGGTTCCACAACACGGAGGAACTGAACAAGTAGAGAATGTAATAAAATGCAAACACTCGTATGGCATGCGAGTAGCTTGAAATGATATTCCATACATCTGATAGTAGCTTGAAATGATTCAGGAAGAGCTCAAACACCATTAAATCAAACAATAGATACAACAAATTCACGAATTACAGCTGGAAATATCAACATGAGTTGGATTAAAATATTTCGGGTTTATCACCATCATTTCAATTCCAAGCACTAGTTTGATATTGTGCTAACAACAATCAGATCATAACGTGAAACGCATTCATTGCTTTTTTCGGGTAGGTAGGGCGGTATATCCCCGCTTTCATTAAAATCGGGCTCCCAACCTGTAAAAAAACAAACCTTACTCACAAAGCAACTTAAACCACTCTTAGAACACAAGACTACACAAACAAGCCTACTAGCATTGTGGGCTAACTCCCTAGAAATGAAATCTGGTGGGTTAGTAAGAAAATTAGCCCACCTTTTCTCCTTAAGCCCATACCCTGCTATCTTGTGGGCGACCATTGCCTGACCGACTAACCACCGACAAACATAACTTATAAAATTAAACAAAATAATTTAAAATTCCGAATAGCAGAGAAACGAAACAACGGCAGTGAATTTCTAGAAAAAATATGGCCAACGATGAGAGGATTATTAGCAAGCCAGAGGTGAAGCTGCTTCTTAGTAGCGAACTACGTGTAATCGGCCGGGAGAAACCGCATCAGACTCCGCCGCCGACCTGAACGTTGATGCCACCAGCGACATCCGGCACGCATCCCTAGGGCTAGTCAGAGACAGTACGTTCGCAATACACCCCTCCGGCAACACAGCGCACATGTCAACCGCCACCGCCGCACCATCGCCGAGCCACTCACCTCCTCCTCCTCGTCCTCCATCATGTCCACTGTGGGTTGACCCCATCGACTCACCGTTTTCTTCTCTGTGAATTCAATTCCAATTTGTTGATTGACTATGGTGAAGTGAAAGAAGGGATTGAAATTTAAAGGAATAAGATGGACTTTGTAGCAATGAAAGAGCTTCTTCTCCTTTTGAGCTTCTTGTCTGTATGATGAGGGGTTGAATGTGTGGCATTTTCGAAAGTGTTGGTGACCACGTGTCAAACGACTCTCTCTTCCTTCATCAGTCACATGCCTCTCCCACCAGAGATACCTAAAACGTGGTTTTCATGAAAGAAATACTACCTCCGTTTCGTCTGTTTCGTCTGCGTTTGACTTTTTAACCCGTAACTGAGTCACTTTGACTTGGTGATTTGGGTGCTAAAACGATGTAATTTTTTAACAATTTTTTCATGATATTTTAGAATAAACTTTCCTCTATAACACCATCCAAAGATTACCAAATTCTTGTATCGTTTTGCTAATCAAATCACCGGTTGAAAGTAACCCAGTGAATAGTGACAAAAAGTGAAGTAGGCTGAAACAGGCGAAACAGAGGTAGTAGTAGTTACGAGAGAAAAAAGGAAAAGAAGAAAGATGGAAGAAACTTAACTAGCACATTAAATTGGGGATATTGTTTTTTTATAGAGTTAAATCAGTTCCTATCTAAGCGGTACCCGGGACATTATGCAGGGGCTTGATGTTTCAATCACACAACACCATTTTTCATATGTTATAACTTGGGGGTATTTGAGCAACAACGATGAATCAAACAAGAACGAGATACGCCTCCCCATAAACCTGGACCGGAAGTGTCTTCCAGAACCAAAAACGAGTACGCCGCCTCCCCACAGCTAGATGTTTCGCAGCTATATGCAAAACCCGAATTACCAAATCGTTGCTCCGACTTCCTTGAGTTCCTGCAACGACTGCGCCCAATGTGGATGCACTTCCGGAAACACAAACAAGTGCTCCACCCATAACCAGAATTAGAATGTATTCATTGAGGCAAGACCAAAGCGCCCAATTATGCCAGACATATGCACCACGAGATGCACCAGTAACGAATGTCCAAACAGATTGTCGTGCCCGATTGCGCCCCAATGAAGCGCACAATTGCTCGCCTGAAACAGATCGCGCCAGATACGAGCTCAATTGCATGTCATGGTACACATCCCAAAACCACGTGCACGTTAGAACCAAACCTCGTTCTGAATGCCCGCCAGAACTAGGATCAGATGTGTGCCAGAAATCTCACGCGCCATTTAAGTATATGGAAAAGCCAGAAGCGAGAATTGATTTTCGGGCGCATTCGCATGAGACATTTTGGTGCGGTGCCCGGGTTAGGTGCTAGAGGGTGATTGAACTAGATCTGCATAGTGGCCTTTATAAGATAATACGCGTGCTCCAGTGGGTGTTTAAACACTATGACGTGCTAAAGAGTGGCATGAGGTGGTGAGTGGAGTAGTCCCATGACTCATCACCGTGTGAGCCTTATTACTATTGACTGTGTCGTGAAGTGGCGAGTTGTTGGTGCTACTTTGGCATTCCACCTACATGTCATGGATGATTCGACCTTGCAGGCACAGTTGGGAAAAAAGAAGCCGTTCTAAAAGAAAACACACGGGCGAAGATTCTCATTGTATCATATTATGTTTATTCATTGTCGGCGCTTCAGAGACCCATAGGGTCATGAAATGTTTGAATAAAGCAGTAGCACGTTATGCATTCGAGCATGGTCTCCGGACTAGACATCTCCGGACTAGATGGCATATGATGAAACCTAAGGCATACGAGAGTTAGACTTAACAATATCGTTGTGAGATGTTGAGCCTTCTTGCGCTGGCTCATGAGGAGTTCGGTGTACCAATCTCCCGAAATGCAGGTACTCTCAGCACTCACATGATACAGTCGCACATAATGGCGGTTGGAGATTGAGAAGATTGTTAGAGTTGTGCACAGCCCCGTGGTCGAGTAGGAGATGTTAGATTTATTACATGATGAGTCCAAGGGGGTTGCACTGTAATTTCTACAAACCTAAAAGGGTTAACATCGCAAACTTAGAGGAGGCTAAGCTACAAATAGGCTTAATCTATATTAACAGGCAATTTCTAGACATATGACGACGGCTAACACACCATAACACAATTTCTCTCAAGGCGACGGATTTGATTAATCCTGGACTTCGGCAATATAGGAAGTGAATGTAGGTGTCACATCATAAGAAACCATCATGAATCAATAGTTGCAGCCTACATAAAAAAATCACTAGCAGAAATGCAAAAGAACCAGACATAATCACTGCTTTGAAACTCACAATCCTACAGAATCTCAAGTCTCAGTCTGGAGTGATGCACATTTGGTGATAGATCATATTCTTGAAGCCATAGCAACTGAACAGACAATTTATATTATTGTGTAGTGGTTGACGAGATAGTTCAATACCAGAAGTTTCTAACCCACTAGAAGTGAGATTTTGTTGAAGGCTAGCGGCTCATACAACAACAAATAAAGCCCGAGAATGTCCTAGTCGATGACATGGATGGATGTACAATTGTATTGGCTAGTAGATACCCTAAAATAACTTCAAAGGACATCTCAAAAAATAACTTTGAGAGTAAGGAAAACTTCAAAGGAATTAGCTGTTGTCCTTGTAGGAGTTCATTAGGTCCTAAGTTCGGGTCCTACATAATTAAGAATTGTGCATCATGGGTTAAAATTATTATGGGAGGTGGAAATTCAACTTTTGATATTTCCTCAAAAGAAAAATATCAACTTTCGATATTCTTCTTCTCTCCATCTATACATATAACTTTCTGAGTATCTAATAGAATTCCCCAGTTTTACCTTTTGGATCTCTAATCTCATTGCTGTGCTATTTTAGCGGAAATTATATTTCATTTATCTTTGCAAGACATCTCCCTATAAACATTACAAATCTAACCCGCCCAACCCAGCATTTAAGGGTTTGGGTTTGACCAATTTCAGCCCGCCTTCAGCTTAAATAGGCTCAATATTTGAGCCCGACTAACATATGGGTTGGGTTTCCTACTTTCGGCCCGGACCATCTAATTATACATGCTATGTTGAAATAAATACACATCTATACATATACAACTCAACATATACTACAAACATTGTGGTTAACATGCTGCATTATTCAGTTGATGTAGAAAATATTGTTGAAAAACAGTTTAACATGTTCAATGAATGAGCAATTTTGATCAAATTTATTCTCAAAGTAAAATTAATTAGTTTATAATCAAAATTGTAATTCTCAATGCTACAATTTTAAATAAATAATAACATCATTTTGGCCGGCGAGTTTAGAATTTCTAATAACGGGGTCGGGTTGGGTTGAGCTTGGGATCACGTTTTAAAATCCCCTGCCCGGTTCGGCACGGCCCAGCCCTACCTGTGGCCAGCAAAATGGGAGGCTTCATTGTTCTTTTTGAATTTTGCAATGTCATCTTCACATATTGCTTTTTTATGTTTTGTATTCATGCTCTTGTTGCTGATGACGGATTACTATATAGAAGATATCATAAACCCTACATACTGAAAAAAGATCAGTGGCACCACCAGTATATGATAGTCCCCTGAAAAAGATGAAAATGGCCATGGAACTAATTCAGATTCCAAACAATGGAACCGAGCCTGTGGCAGCTGATCCTGTCGATTTTTCCAGGAGGTAATGAGCCTGAACTTAAGCTTTGTGTGCTCAATATTGTACTATAACCTAAAATCTTCGCTGATAAAACATTTTTTGGAAGTTAGCAAATCAAAGCACGGGAACAAGCATTATAGAAGAACACTATAGTGTTTCTTGAAACTGGTGATGGCAAGACGCTGGTTTCTATAATGCTTCTGGGCAGCTATTCATATCTCCTGAGGAAGAAATCACCTTTATAGCTATCTTCTTGGTCCCCACTGTTGTTTTGGTAACTCAAGTATGTGATCAAAGTCTTTTATTTGCCTTGTTCGTTTTTTATTCTCTTGGCACATTCTGGTTATTTTGATTTAGGGTCATTGACTCTGTATTGAATACTGCATCCATTTTTGTACAATCTACAGCAAGCTAAAGAAGTGACAATGCACACTGACTTGAAAGTGAGTATGTACTGGGGAGAAGATCATTTGGATGCTGCAATCTGGAAAAAGGAACCAGATACAAATGAGGTTTTTATTCTTTTCAGCTTTCATGAGTACTGTAAAAAGTTCTGTTGTCCGGATACATAATGTTTTGACTCTGTGCTCCTTATATATATTTTATCTCATTTTTATTGTGCCTTCTTAAGCCCCACGTTTTGCCTGAAGGGACAATAGTCCATCTGTAAAAATATTTTTCCTTTCATGGTTTTACCAGAGAACAAACACAGACACTTGTTTACAAAGATGCGTAGGAGTGAAACTTATTTCTATTTCTGCTCAAGGTCATTTTCCCAAAACAGAGATTAATAGTTTTTTTCCGGAAATCATATTAATCTCAAAGGTACATCTTACACTGGCAACTATTTCCTTGTAAGCAGATCAAATGAAGTTTTCTCACTTGTCATAGCATAATGTCGTCATTTAAGTACTAACTTGTTTTATATCAATCATGGACTTGAGTTGTGACTTGCTCAGTATGCACTATGTAACTCTATCATGTAGGTACTGGTTACGACTCCAATGATCTTACTTAATGCCTTGAGGCATAGTTTCCTGAGCTTGGAGAAGATAAAAGTTCTGATATTCGATGAATGCCATAATGCAAGAGGGAAACATCCCTACGCTTGCATAATGACATCCATACACGTCGATGACGACAAAAGGTAGAAATGACTTACTGCCATTGTGCAAGCGTATGGATGTTTCCCTCTTGCGTTATGGCATTCATCGAATATCAGAACTTTTATCTTCTCCAAGCTCAGGAAACTATGCCTCAGGGTATTTTAGTAAGATCATTGAAGTCGTAACGAGTACTACATGATAAAATTACATAGTGCGTACTGAGTAAGCCAATACTCACAAGTCCACAATTGATATATGAGCACAAAACAACTTAGTACTTAAAAGGCAACATTAAGCCATAACTAACAAGCGAGAAAAGGATCTGCTTACAAAGATATATTTGCCAGTGTTAGATGTACCTTTGAGAATAATATGATTTATGGACTAAACTACTAATCTCTTTAGGGGAATTGACCTTGAGCAGAAATAGAAATAAGAGTCACCCTTGTTCAGCTTTGTAAACAAGTGTTTGACCTCTGATAAAACCATGACAAAAAATCCATATTTACGGATGGTTTACTGTCCCTTCAGGTAAAAATGTTGGGATTAAAAAGGCACACTAAGTGTTCGATGATAATATGAGAAAATATATTTAAGGAGCACAACTTTAAAACAATATATATATCCTCGGACACCACAACTCTTTACAATACTCAATTAAAGGGAAAAAAAAGAATAAAAACCTCATTCGTCTCTTGTTCTTTTTCAATATTGCAGCATCCGAATAATCTACTCCTGCTTCTCCGCAGTACATGCCCACAATCAAGTCAGTGTGCACTATCACTGCTTTAGCCTGTTGTAGCTTGTACAATAACAAAAATAGACGCAGTATTCAATACAGAGTCAGGGACCTAAAAACAGCATAACCAGAACATCCCGAGAGAATCGAAACGAACAAGGCAAATAAAAGACTTTGATCACATACTTGAGTTACAAGAACAACAGTGGGGACCAAGAAGAAAGCTATAAAGGGTGATGGCTTCCTCAGGAGGTATGAATAACTGCCCAGAAGCATTATAGCAACCATCGTTTTGCCAGCATCTGTTTCAAGAAACACTATATGCTTGTTAGGTGCTTTAATTTGTGAAGTTCCAAAAAAAAGGTTGTATCAGGGAAGATTATAGGTTACGGTACAATATTGAGCACACAAAGATAAATTTACGGCTCAGTACCTTCTGGCAAAATCGGCGGGATCAGCTGCCACAGGCTCGATTCCATTGTTTGGAATCTAAACTCGTTCCAAGGCCATTTCCATCTTCTTCGGGGGTTCGGGGGACTATCGCATAGTGGAGGTGTCATTGATCTTTTTTCAGTATGTACTAGGGTTTATGATACCCTCTACATAGTAATCCGTCATCAATCCGTCATCAGCAACAACAAGAACATGAATACAAACATGAAATAACCAATCTGTGAAGATGACATTGCAAAATTCCACATGAACAAAGTAAATGAAACCCCATGCCGGCCATGGGTCAGGCTGGGATGGGTCGGGCCGAACGCAGGGACGGAACCATGTAGAACCCACCAGGGGCCATCCCCCCCCCCCCCTATACTTCAGAGAATAACAAATATTACCCTAACATTGTCGGATATTTACAAAATTATATATCGCCCCTCCCCCCTATGTCATCTAAAATAACATTGTGAACTCAGCTTTACCTTTCGTATTTAAGGTGCCCCCCCCCCCCCCTCCGAAAATTTTCTGGGTCCGTCCCTGCAGGCCGGAGATTTAAAAATGCGAACCCAAGCCCATCCCAAGCCATCGATTGGGCCAGCACTCGTACTCAACCTCGACCTGTTATTAGAAACTCCAAACCCATCCCAACCTGGGGGCCAAAATGATGTTATTATTTATTTCAAATAGTAACATTGAGAATTGAACTTTTAATTATAAATTAGTTAATTTTAATTTAACAAGATATATGATCAAAATTTCTCATGCATTGAACATGTTAAACTATTTTTGAACAATATTATTTACATCAACTAATTAATGCAACATGTTAAACACAGTGTTTGTAGTACACATTGAGTTGTATTTATGTAACATAACAGGTATAAATGACTGGTTTGGGTCGGCCGGGGCCAAAGTATGGAAACCTAACCCCATATGTTAGTTGGGCTCAAATATTGAGCCCAAGCCCAAGGAGGGCTAGAACTGGTCAAACCCAAACCCAAACCCTTAAAACTCTGAGCTGTTTTGGGCGGGCAAGTGGGCCAATGGCCAGCCCTAGTCACACACCCACACACACACATTTATATTACTATTTCCTCTTTGGCTCTATTCTCGTGGGGACGTTTAGAAAACTTCTGTTTGTTACTCTCCCAGAGGAAATGAGAAGAGAGAAAGATTGACCTCACACTAAGTAGGTAAGGAGAAAAAGTGTAGTGATAAATATCTTATATCTGACAGGGTTACTCGGAAATTATATAGTTCATACTGAATACCCAACAGAAATTTCTCAGTTAGATATACATGCGCTACTCCTGAAACTTCAATACGGGAGGTTCCTAGGCAGAGAAGAGGACATCCAACACAATAGTTAACATATGTGACAAAATGTCAAAGTTGTTTGCAAATGCCTTGGGAGAAAGCAAAGGGATTGTTTAAGAAATGAAAGCAAAAGATACTGAAACGGAAACTGAAACTGAAAATACTTCGAGAGTTGCTTGGAGCACAAGAGCTGAGTACTCAGAAATCATAATTGTGATTTGCGCTTTACTGCCATCTTTAAACACTGTGTTGTACCAGTGCCTACTAATGTACATGATTCATAGAAGTCAGATCTTCTCTCAGGGGGTTGGGATGCTTCCACAGGGCCATGTTGACAATTTCACGTTATCTGTTTCCATTTTTCTTTTTTTTCTTCCTTTGAAGTCAATACTGAACAAAGCTTGTGTGCCAAAAAGGCAAAAAGAGGGACTTCAAGTCCCTTCACCATATCCCTCACTCCATTATTATATCAGCTCAGCTCATTACAACTCAACAACACTTGGCAAAGATTCAATGGGGTTCGCTACACAGATGATGAATCAATTTCTTACAGTTTCTCCTTTCCAATGACAGTTGTTTACTTAATTTCAGTTTGGGTAGGTATTTTCATATTGTTTCTAGTCATGATCTATTTGGTCTACTTAAATCTATTCCTCCACCCTAGACTTAGTGAAATCACTATAAATGGAACAGCAGGATTATGATTGAGCTGACAATTTTGCTAAAGTAATCGCATTAATTCAAGCTTTTAATAACCTGTTACCAGTTCTTCCAATTTTTTACTCAGAATCTAAAACAGGAAATGTTGGAACTAATGAATCTTTTGTTTTCATGGAATAATATTATTTAAGCACGTATCAAAAAATCTATTTGAAAATTTACGCCTCATTGATTTTTGTTCTATTTTAAGAGAACAGACACATTGGTTGGACCAAATAAATATCTATGCAGTCACAAGAACTCAAATTATCCATTTCAAAGGATCTCAACTCTTTTTCATCCTCTTCCTGGTGTCTATTCCATCATCTCTAACCGGACGACCTTACACAATTCTCTCTCGTTTTGTCTTTTATCGCAGAAAAATCTAGTCTCTGGAGCATTCTTAATTGCTCCAATGCATAGTCTCTCTTTTCTAGTTAGACCACTAATTCATACAAGCATTCTCTCGTTTCTACTTCACTCACTTTTTATGGAACTTTTTCTTGTCCACCCAACACTCGTGCATGTACATCGTTGATGGTCTTTCATCAGCCCTACAGAGTCTACCTTTCAGCCTAGCTGGACTCTGCAGTAACACAACTCTAAAAGCAATTTTTCACTTTTCATCCGCCATGCTTGTACCCTGTAGAGAGTATCCTCCTCTATCTCTCGTCACTATCCAAAAACCATCCTTCCTAGGCGCCTCTTGTCCATAAGTAGCCACTTTACCATCTTCTCAAATTTCTATTCATTTCTAAAGTTACATGTTGTGCACTGCGTCTTTATGCAAGCAGTAATTTCTACTCATTTCCTTCCCAATTTCTCCCTCCATAACTCTAATGTTTCACCAACTTTTTTTGTTTTATCAACCAACAATATGTCATCTAATATAAAAAAATCAGGTGGACGAATAAGCTATCCCAAACTATACAAACCTTACTAAACACACCTTCACAAACCAGACAGCCAAATTTGGTGATAGAAGACAGGAATAAGATCTGTGGTTGGTTTTCACACATTACATTATATCGTGAGTTTATCAAATATACTGCAAGTGAGGTGGTAGTGCCCTGAGGGCACAGGTCATTCACTTGTCAGAAATAACATACCATAGGATCTCATCCTGAATACTATGTAAGCTCATTCATTACGAAGGTCAACATGTAGAGACTTAGTGCTAACCCTCTTTCAGAACCTATTGCTTAAATAAATTGTTTGTCAGCCGCTAGCCACACATAGTAAGTTAGTGAAGGCTCACACTTCATGTCTACACTTACCTTGATATGCGGGACAGATACTCTTATTATTCTCCGTCACTTACCACATTAGCTCTCTACAAAACTTGTCGTAAGCTTGAGTAGGCCTATAAACTGTAAAATATGCCGAAAACGCAAGATACTGATTCTAAGTCGATGTTCTCTAAAATGTCATATGCACTTGAACTTTGAACTCAAATAATAGATAATACAAGTCTTTTGTGTTCAGGTCATATCATAGTTCACTTGTTCAGCAGAGCTTTCATGTTTCAGAAGTACTGAAAAGATGATATGGGCTTTAGTACGAAAAGTGGAATATAAATGCTTACCTGACATTCAGGCCGTCCTATCCTTTCTGGGTACTCACCCTGCATCCTTGCAGTGGCAATAGCCTGGAAGTCAATAAAATCTGGTTCAATACTCGATCGAAAAAAAAAAGCAGCAGTCTATCAAGATATAGTAGGAAACAAGCAGAGGCTCAA
Organism: Linanthus parryae; assembly: GCA_023055425.1. Classification (NCBI taxonomy): domain Eukaryota; kingdom Viridiplantae; phylum Streptophyta; class Magnoliopsida; order Ericales; family Polemoniaceae; genus Linanthus; species Linanthus parryae. The sequence continues at coordinate 39,706,529 of JALGPY010000003.1, forward strand.
TAAAACCAGCGTTCAGGAAAACAACAATAGTATGGGCATAATTCTGCCAAGTCATGATATGGTAACTTTTGGATCATTCTAGCATGAACTAGTGACTAGTTATGACATCATAGAATAAGATTTGAAGATGCGGAACAATGTATACATCAGTGAAAAAGTATAGCTAAGAAGTTACAAGCTCAACAAGATTGTAAAAATGACACATCAACAGTTCACCAGTCTGCTAGAGAGTATACATAAAATGCTCTGAACGTAAAGCTATATCTTCTGAGCTCAGTAGAGTTACTACACTGATAGTAACTTTACAATACAATCACAAACCATCTTAGTGGAATTGTTATGCTAAAATAAAGTGTTTTACGTTTAAAGGCAGTTGTAAAGAATTCCAGTATAATTGCCTCCAACCAAGTATAACAATGTCACTGAAAGCAATTGTATAGCAATGTAAGGCATAGCATTTTTTACTCTTGTGGTAACTTACTCTCGCAGATTGAGTGAAGCCATAGTCAAGATTGCATATGGACACCATAGAATGTTACTCGAGTCAAAAGTGCATATGAACACAAAAGAATGTCCTTCTACAATGACACTAATATAGAATGTTATAATTACTACTCAAGCTGAAGAATATACCAGTTTCCTGTTAGGAGGATGATTAAACCGACATGTTGCCCCAGAGCTCAAACACCTCTGGAAACCTGCGGCGTGACAATATGAAAGTGTCATATTGTGGGTGGGTTTGGTACGACTTTTAGGACTTTTAAGTCAACTTTTCAGTTGTTGTGAAAAAGTTCGTGACAGAAAAGTTGATGAAAAAAGATGTACGTGTTTGGTGAAAAAAGTTATGCTGTTAAAAGGTTAGGTTAGTGATGCAACACTTCTGTTTGTAAGTGAAAATTACCATTTTACATTTTTTATATTTACCAATAAAATTATGGTAGGTCAAATTAGTTGTCGTAGGATGTTAATACAGAAAAAGTACGGGTAAATTGGTAAATTTGTTGTTTAAGAAGAAAAAAATCCAAAAAAAAACTCGTGAAACCCAACTTTTTTCAACAGTTAATTTTACATTATAAAGCCAAAAGCCATAATACAAAAGTTGCCACAAAAATGTCATACCAAACCTCTCAAAAAAGTCTGAAATAGAATAAAAGTCCAAAGTGGATTAAAAGCTCAAAAAAAGTCGTACCAAACCCACTCTGTATGCTCAGAAATCTACAACCAGTGCGGCAAAGAAGAAATTGTTCCAGCCCGGTCATCAGTGTTAAATCTATACATCATTAATCTCAGCATTTGTTATTCTGGTGAAGGAAAAAAAAAAAAAATAAGACCAACATGCATACCAGGAATCAGGATGAGTTATCGATCTCCAATACCTAGGAGTGTCCCCCCACACAACCGAGAGATCCCTTGCAGCTAGCATGCAGCTTTTCTTTCCGTTCCCTTTCTCCAATGAAAAGCTCTGTCCAAAGAATGAACATCGAGTTAAGACACTTGCAGATAACCCATTGTTCACTACATTTCTTCTGTGTAGGAAAAGGATCAAACTCTATTTGTTATCACAATAGAACTAGATCAAATACTACAAGGAGACTTAGAAAGACACGGAATCAGCGTGTGCATGCAAGTGCAAGATGTGAACTGTACCTATTAGATGTTCATTCCACCATCAAAAAGTCGGGGCAGTAGCCTACTGAGATAGCCTGAACTCCTTCATTAAAGGAGAGCCACCTTATTGTACTACTACTACTCAAGGAAGAGAAGCAATAAAGAGGCTGACTTTTTCTTGTTCATTGTCAAAATAGAAACTAACAGGGACTCAACAAAGACAGACATGGGATCTGTTAAGATGTCACCTTAACATTGCGTAAGTTCACCTAACCTCTCTAGTCTATAGTTGCAAGTCTGAACGTCGAAGACTGTAGACAAAGGAAAATACAAGGTAACCGCCGTAACTAAACAGTATAATTTTAACCAGTAGGGTATTGTGGAGGAACATCCAACCAGAGGCCACGTCAACAATGTTCAAGTCGCTATAGATCACTGTTTCTCTTGACAGCTTAATTATCAACTAGACCCGCCCAACAAATTTGTAGATTAAGCTCTCAATGTACGTTGGCTTGAAATCCAAGCACACGAGTACACGACAGGAAATACGATGCAACTAATACGTACGTACTTAATAAAATTGATCTTTCCAAGATTCCTTTTCAAAAATTTCGGCTGACAAGTGCGACAAAAGGGGGTAGAACTAGGGGTGCAACTTGGCCGGGCTGAACCCGACCAACCCGAACCCAGCCCGGACTAAAGTCGGGCTTGGACACATGTTTTGAGTAATTTGGACGGGTTCGGGCAGAAATTCTCAACCCGAATTACAATTAGGGTCGGGCTTGGGTACGGATATTAAGCGATGGGCAAGCCCGAATTGCCCGATTTGTATATTCATTTTACCTATAAATGTTATTGTTGGAGAGTATTATATAGCATATTTATCAAGAATCTATTCTTTTCTATTAATTATTGATCATATTTTTAATTGTGTTTTTGTTTACAATTAAATAGATTTTTTAAATAAAATATCTAGTATTCTCTTGTATATATGGATAATTTTTCAATTCACTCTAACAATATAGTCATCACTTTTTAGCCTTTAAATAACAAAAAACTGAATTGTCTACATTCGGTATCTATTGTTATATGTAAGTTATTAACTTAACTCTAAGGAGACAATTTTAATTGTGTTGAATGTGATAATTATGTTAATTTATTAGTTGAATGGGCTAGCCCGAATTCAACCCGAACCCGAATTGGATTGTTCGAATTTGGGCTTGGACGGGTTGACGATGCTCCTAACCTGGGCTGGGCTGGGCTTGGGCAACCCCAACTGAACTCGGGTTCGGGCTTGGACAAGGGCGTCAACCCGCCCAACCCGCCCGAGTTGCAGTCCTAGGTAGAACAAATAGAGGACATAGAAGATAATTTTAAAAAGAGTGATCAAATTAGTGAGCGACGCGACAAAAGAATATGAGCGAGCACATCCTTTCCTTTGGGGGAGGTTGATGTCAGAAATACACAAGGAACGATAATTTTTTTTTTTAAATACAAGGACAATAGTTGATCTAGCGTTAATCTTCTCAGGCACCCGCAATTTAAGATCTAGTGTCGAGATGCGTCTGTTATCTAACTCTGAAGCTTTTATTAGAGCAGCATATTTATAAGAAAGAGAATTTGGCGAGAATATGGAGTATGTGTCAAAACCAATCCAATAACGCATAGTTTTGGCTCTGTTAGGTTCCGTCTGCTGGTTCCTGCTCTAGTACAATAAATATCAGCTCGCCCTACTACCGTATAAAGGCGGCGCCGGAAACCCTTCCGCTTGAAACACGTCTCTTCGACATTTACATATAATCAAACAAAAACGACAAAAGAACGACCGCTAAAAGTCAATATATATCAATTTTGTCGCTTTAAACAAGGAATCTTGGCAAGTTTCTCCCAGTAGGTCCCCAGAATCTAGCCTACAATTTTCCGACTAAAGAACTACTCAAACAGATTGAAGTACCAAGAAAAGTTTGGGCCTGAAGCAAATACTGACTCTCTGAAAGAATGAAACTACTATTTCAAGTTAGTTGTTATGTGCTAATGTACAGAGGTAAAATCTCTGATACCTAAAGGCAAACACTAAAGCATATTTTGACTATATTTACAAGTGTATATGTAACAGACGACCATTTCATGACCACTCCACTTCAGTTAGTAATTTTTTCAACATTAGACAACAATCTCAGTACAGTACGGAGATGATAATATGCACCTAAGATCATTCCGTGCCTTCCCCAAACAGATACACTAAAAATTGAGGACACCGTCATGGTTTACTCTTAACAGCTATTTGTTTATACTAAAAGTTTTCCTTCCCCAAACTTTCTTCTTTCTCTCCATCTGTACATATAACTTTCTGAGTATCTAACAGAATTCCCCAGTTTTACATTTTGGATTTTATCATTATCTCTGATCTCATTGCTATGCTATTTTAGCGGAAGTTATATTTTATTTGTCTTTGCAAGACATCTCCCTATAAACCTTACAAATCTAACCCGCCCAACCCAGCCCAGCATTTAAGGGTTTGGGCTTGACCAATTTCAGCCCGCCTTGGGCTCAATATTTGAGCCCGACTAACATATGGGTTGGGTTTCCTACTTTTGGCCCGGCCCGGACCATTTATTTATACATGCTATATTGAAATAAATACAGATCTATACATATACAACTCAACATACACATACTACAAACATTGTGGTTAACATGCTGCATTATTTAGTTGATGCAGAAAATATTGTTGAGAAATATTTTAACATGTTGAATGAATGAGCAATTTTGATCAAATTTCTTCTTAACGTAAAATTAATCAGTTTATAATTAAAATTATAATTCTAAATGTTACTATTTTAAATAAATAATAACATCATTTTGGCAGGCCAGTTCGGTATGGGTTTAGAATTTTTAATAACGGGCTTGGGTATGAGTGTTGGCCCGATCGATGGGTTGGGTTGAGCTTGGGTTCACGTTTTAAAATCCCCTGCCTATAGCCAGCAAAATGGGAGGCTTCATTTACTTTGTTCTTTTGGAATTTTGCAATGTCATCTTCACAGATTGCTTTTTTATGTTTTGTATTCATGTTCTTGTTGCTGATGACGGATTACTATATAGCGGATATCATAAACCCTACATATTGAAAAAAGATCCGTGGCACCACCAGTATACGATAGTCCCCTGAAAAAAGATAAGAATGGCCATGGAACTAGTTCAGATTCCAAACAATGGAACCGAGCCTCTGGCAGCTGATCCAGTCCGTTTTTCCAGGAGGTAATGAGCATGAACTTAATCTTTGTGTGCTCAATATTGTACTATAATCTATTATCTTCGTTGATAAAACATTTTTTGGAAGTTACCAAATTGAAGCACTGGAACAAGCATTAGAGAAGAACTCTATATTGTTTCTTGAAACTGGTGGTGGCAAGACGCTGGTTTCTATAATGCTTCTGGGCAGCTATTCATATCTCCAGAGGAAGAAATCACCCTTTATAGCTGTCTTCTTGGTCCCCACTATTGTTTTGGTAACTCAAGTATGTGATCAAAGTCTTTTATTTGCCTTGTTCGTTTTTTATTCTCTTGGCACATTCTGGTTATTTTGATTTTAGGTCATTGACTCTGTACTGAATACTGCATCTATTTTTGTTATTGTACAATCTACAGCATGCTAAAGCAGTGACAGCACACTGACTTGAAAGTGGGCATGTACTGGGGAGAAATGGGAGCAGATCATTTGGATGCTGCAATCTGGAAAAAAGAACCAGAGACAAATGAGGTTTTTATTATTTTTTGCTTTCATGAGTATTGTAAAAAGTTCTGTTGTCCGAGGATACATAATGTTTTGACTCTGTGCTTCTTATATTTATTTTATCTCATTTTTGATCGAACACTTATTGTGCCTTCTTAAGCCCCACCTTTTGCCTGAAGGGACAGTAATCCATCTGTAAAAATATATTTCTTTTCATGGTTTCATCAGAGAACAAACAGACACTTGTTTACAAAGATGCACAGGGGTGAATCTTATTTCTATTTCTGCTCATGGTCATTTTCCCTAAAGAGATTAATAGTTTTGTCAGGAAATCATATTATTCTCCAAGGTACATCTTACACTGGCAAATATTTCCTTTTAAGCAGATCAAATGAAATATATTTAAGGAGATTTAAAAATATATTTCACCCGATTTGTAAACAAGCGTTTGACCTCTGATAAAACCATGACAAAAAATCCATACTTAGAGATGGTTTACTGTCCCTTCAGGTAAAATGTTGGGATTAAAAAGGCACACTAAGTGTTCAATGAAAACATGAGATAAAATATATTTAAGGAGCACAACTTTAAAACAATATATATCCTGGGACACCACAACTCTTTATAATACTCATTAAAGGAAAAAAGAATAAAAACCTCATTCGTCTCTTGTTCTTTTTCCATATTGCAGCATCCGAACAATCTACTCCCATTTCTCCGCAGTACATGCCCACAATCAAGTCAGTGTGCATTATCACTGCTTTAGCCTGTTGTAGCTTGTACAATAACAAAAATAGACGCAGTATTCAATACAGAGTCAAGGACCTAAAAACAGCATAACCAGAACGTGCCAAGAGAATCGAAACGAACAAGACAAATAAAAGACTTTAATCACATACTTGAGTTACAAGAACAACAGTGGGGACCAAGAAGAAAGCTATAAAGGGTGATGGCTTCCTCAGGAGGTATGAATAGCTGCCCAGAAGCATTATAGCAACCATCGTTTTGCCAGAATCAGTTTCAAGAAACACTATAGTGTTCTTCTCTAATGCTTGTTAGGTGCTTTAATTTGTTAACTTCCAAAAAAAAGTTGTATCAGCGAAGATTATAGGTTACAGTACAATATTGAACACACAAAGATAAAGTTCCGGCTCGGTACCTCCTGGCAAAATCGACGGGATCAGCTGCCACAGGCTCGATTCCAATGTTTGGAATCTAAACTAGTTTCACGGCAATTTTCATCTTCTTCAGGGGACTATCGCATAGTGGCGGTGCCATTGATCTTTTTTCAGTATGTAGGGTTTATGATACCCTCTACATAGTAATCTGTCATCAGCAACAACACGAACATGAACACAAACATAAAATAAGCAATCTGTGAAGATGACATTGCAAAATTCCACATGAACAAAGTAAATGAAACCCCCTGCCGGCCATGGGTCAGGCTGGGTTGGGTCGGGCCGAACCAGGCCGGAGATTTAAAAATGTGAACCCAAGCCCATGATTGGGCCAACACTTGTACTCAAACTCAACCTGTTATTAGAAACTCAAATTGGAAATATACCAATTGGAATCCGATCCAATTGGAAATGGATCGTTTTTGGATCTGGGAAGCCAGACCCGATCGGATTTGGATCTGGGGGCAGATTCACCGGGTTCCGACCCGATCCGATCCGCCGTATAGATGTGCTTTACAAATATACCCCTATTACCTCACCACTACACTTTCAAGAAGAATACAATAGTATCTCCAACCTACAAAACTCTTTCTTTTGTGTTTTAGGCTTCAGAACTTACAAACATGCCTTAGCGTATGAAATAGTGTTTATTTTTTATGTTATTGTTTTGCATTTTATTGCAAACTCGAGCTGGATCTGATCCGAATCTGATCCGACCACGTATTATATGGATTTACGGATCGGATTTGGATCTGCTGAATGAAACCCGATCCGATCCGAATCGGGTGATGATCCGAACGGATCTGGATCCCATTTCTCCAGGTCGGATCTGGATCGGATCAGGGCCAGATCCGACCTGTTGCCATTCCTAAATGCAACATATTAAACACAGTGTTTGTAGTACACATTGAGTTGTATATGCATACAAATGTGTATTTATGTAACATAAAATGGTTTGGGTCGGCCTGGGCCAAAGTATGAAACCTAAACCCAACCCATATGTTAGTCGGGCTCAAATATTGAGCCCAAGCCCAAGGAGGGCTAAAATTGGTCAAACCCAAACCCTTAAAACGCTGAGCTGTTTTGGGCGGGCAACTGGGCTCGCACACACACATTCATATTACTATTTCCTCTTTGGCTCTATTCTCGTGGGGACGTTTAGGAAACTTCTGTCTGTGACTCTCCCAGAGGAAATAAGAAGAGAGAAAGATTGACCTCACAGTAAGTAGGTACGGAGAAAAATTGTTGTGATTAGTTTCCAATAACAAACTCTCAATTCTGGACAAGTATCTTATATCTGAAAGTATATAGTTCATACTTCATACTGAATACCCAACAGAAATTTCTCAGTTAGATATACATGCGCTACTCCTGAAACTCCAATACGATAATCCAAGATACTTGAGGTTCCTTGGCAGAGAAGAGGACATCCAACACAATAGTTAACATATGTGACAAAATGTCAAAGTTGTTTGCAGATGCTTTTGGAGAAAGCAAAGGGATTGTTTAAGAAATGAAAGCAAAAGATACTGAAATGGAAAGTGAAACTGAAAATACTTCGAGAGTTGCTTGGAGCACGAGAGCTGAGTACTCAGAAATCATAATTGTGAGTTGCACTTTATTGGCATCTTTAACACTGTTGTACCAGTGCCTGCTAATGTACATGATTCATAGAAATCAGATCTTCTCTCAGGGGATTGGGATGCTTCCACAGGGCCATATTGACAATTTCAAATTATTTGTGTGTTTCCATTTTTCTTATTTTCTTCCTTCAAAGTCAATACTGAACAAAGCTTGTGTGCCAAAAAGGCAAAAAGAGGGACTTCAAGTCCCTTTACCATATCCCTCACTCCATTATAATACCAGCTCAGCTCATTATAACTCAACAACCCTTGGCAAAGATTCGATGGGGTTGGCTACATAGATGATGAATCAATTTCTTACAGTTTCTCCTTTCCATTGACAGTTGTTTGCTTAATTTCAGTTTGAGTAGGTATTTTCATATTGTTTCTAGCCATGATCGATTTGGTCTACTTAAATCTATTCCCCCACCCTAGACTTAATGAAATCACTATAAATAGAACAGCAGTATTATGATTGAACTGACAATTTTGATAAAGTAATCGCATTAATTCAAGCTTTTAATAACCTGTTACCAGTTCTTCCAAATTTTTACTCAGAATCTAAAACAGGAAATGTTGGAACAAATGAATCTTTTGTTTTCGTGGAATAAAATTAATTAAGCACATACCAAAAAAATCTATTTGAAAAGTTACGCCTGCTTAATTTTTGTTCTATTTTAAGAGAACAGACACATTGGTTGGAGCAAATAAATAGCTATGCAGTCACAAGAACTCAAATTATCCATTTCAGAGGATCTCAACTCTTTTTCATCCCCTTCTCGGTGTCTATTCCATCATCTCTAACCGGACGACCCTACACAATTTTCTCTCATTTTGTCTTCTATCGCAGCAAAATCTAGTCTCTGGAATATTCTTAATTGCTCCAATGCATAGTCTCTCTTTTCTAGTTAGACCACTAATTCATGCAAGCATTCTCATTTCTACTTCACTCACTTTTTATGAATTTTGTTCTTGTCCACCCAACACTCGTGCATGTACATCGTTGATGGTATTTCGTCAACCCTACAGAGTCTACCTTTCAGCTTAGCTGGACTCTGCAGTAACACAACTCTAAATGCAATCCTTCACTTTTCATCCACCATGCTTTTACCCTGTAGAGAGTATCCTCCTCTATCTCTCGTCACTATGTATGAACCAAAAACTATACTTCCTAGGCGCCTCCTGTCCATCAGTAGCCACTTTACCATCTTCTCGAATTTCTATTCATTTCTAAAGTTACATTTTGTGCACTGTGTCTTTATGCAAGCAGTAATTCTGAGACCCTTATTCCCAATTTCTCCCTCCACAACTCTAATGTTTCACCAACTTTTTTTTGTTTTATCAACCAACTTTATGTCATCTAATATAAAAAATCAGGTGGAAGAATAAGCTATCCCAAAAGTATACAAACCCTACCAAACACACCTTCACAAACCAGACAGCCAAATTTGGGGATAGAAAACATGAATAAGATCTATGGTTGGTTGTTACACATTACATTATATCGTGAGTTTATCAAATATACGGCAAGTGAGGTGGCAGTGCGCTGAGGGCACAGGTCATTCACTTGTCAGAAATAAGATACCATAGGATCTCATCCTGAATACTATGTAAGCTCATTCATTACGAAGGTCAACATGTAGAGACTTAGTGCTAACCCTCTTTCAGAACCTATTGCTTAAATAAATTGTTTGTCAGCCGCTAGCCACACATAGTAAGTAAGTGAATGCTCCCCCTTCATGTCTACACTTACCTTGATATGTGGGACCGGTACTCTTATTTTTCTCCGTCACTTACCACATTAGCACTCTACAAAACTTGTCGTAAGCTTGAGTAGACCTACAAACTGTGAAATGTGCCGAAAACGCAAGATACTGATTCTAAGTCGATGTTCTCTAAAATGTCATATGAACTTGAACTTTGAACTCAAATAATAGATAATACAAATCTTTTGTGTTCAGGTCATATCATAGTTCACTTGTTCAACAGAGCTTTTATGTTTCAGAAGTACTGAACAGATGATATGGGCTTTAGTAGGAAAAGTGGAACATAAATGCTTACCTGACATTCAGGCTGTCCGATCCTTTCTGGGTACTCACCCTTCATCCTTGCAGTGACAGTAGCCTGGAAGTCAATAAAATCTGGTTCAGTACTCAATCGGAAAAAAAGCAGCAGACTATCAAGATATAGTAGGAAACAACAAGAGGCTCAATAAAACCAGAGTTGAGGAAAACAACAATAGTATGGGCATAATTCTGCCAAGTCATGATATGGTAACTTTTGGATCATTCTACGCATGAAGTAGTGACTAGTTATGACATCACAGAATAAGATTTGAAGATGCGGAACAATGTATACATCAGTGAAAAAGTATAGCTAAGAAATTACAAGCTCAACAAGATTGTAAAAATGACACATCAACGCTTCACTGATCTGCTAGAGAGTATACATAAAATGCTCCGAACGTAAAGCTATATCGTATGAGCTCAGCAGAGTTACTACTCTGATAGTAACTTTACAATACAATCACAAACAATCTTTTTGGAATTTGTTATGCTAAAACAAAGTGTTTTACCTTTAAAGGCAGTTGTAAAGAAATGTCTTTATACGATGTTACTAGCAAAAAATTCATTTAGCATAAGAATTCCAGTATAATTGCCTCCAACCAACGTATAACAATGTCACTGAAAGCAATTGTATAGCAATGTAAGGCATAGCAATTTTTACTCTTGTGGTAACTTGCTCTCGCAGGTTGAGTGAAGCCATAGTCAAAATTGCATATGGACACCATAGAATGTTATTCTACAATGACACTAATATAGAACGTTACGAACACGAAATCTTCTTCTAGCATAACGGTCTATTCAGTTTACTCGAGTCAAAATTGCATATGAACACAATAGAATGTTCTCCGACAATGACACTAATATAGAATGTTATAATTACTACTCAAGCTGAAGAATATACCAGTTTCCTGTGAGGAGGATGATTAAACCGACATGTTGCCCCAGAGCTCACACACCTCTGGAAACCTGCGTCGTGACAATATGAAAATGTCATATTGTGGGTGGGTTTGTTATGACTTATAGGACTTCTAAGTCAACATTTCAGTTGTTGTGAAAAACGTTCATGACAGAAAAGTTGATGAAAAAAGATGTATGTGTTTGGTGAAAAAAGTTATGCTATTAAAAGGTTAGGTTAGTGACACAACACTTTTGTTTGTTAGTGAAAATTACCATTTTAGATTTTTTATATTTACTAATAAAATTATGGTAGGTCAAATTAGTTTTCGTAGGATATTAATACAAGAAAAAGTATGGGTAAATTGGTAATTTTGTTGTTTAAGAAGAAAAAAATCCAAATAAAAAAAATCGTGAAACCCAACTTTTTTCAACATTTAATTTTACATTATAAAGCCAAAAGCCATAATACAAAAGTTGGCACAAAAATGTCATACCAAACCTCTCAAAAAAGTTTGAAATAAAATAAAAGTCCAAAGTGGATTAAAAGCTGAAAATAAGTCATACCAAACCCACTCTGTATGCTCAGAAATCTAAAACCAGCACAGACAAAGAAAAAAAGAAAAAATAAAAAATAAAGGCCAACATGCGTACCTGGAATCAGGATGAGTTATCCAACTCCAACACCTAGGAGTGTCCCCCCACACAACCGAGAGATCCCTTGCAGCTAGCATGTAGCTTTTCTTTCCGCTCCCTTTCTCCAATGAAAAGCTCTGTCCAAAGAATGAACATTGAGTTAAGACACTTGCAGATAATCCATTGTTCACTACATTTCTTCTGTGTAGGAAATGGATCAAACTCTATTTGTTCTCACAATAGAACTAGATCAAATATTACAAGGAGACTTAGAAAGGCACTGAATAAGTGTGTCCATGCAAGTGCAAGATGTGAACTGTACCTATTAGATGTTCATTCCACCATCAAAAAGTCGGGGCAGTAGCCTACTGAGATAGCCTGAACTCCTTCATTAAAGGAGAGCCACCTCATTATACTACTACTACTCAAGGAAGAGAAGAAATAAAGAGGCTGACTTTTTCTTGTTCATTATCAAAATAGAAACTAACGGGGACTCAACAAAGACAGACATGGGATCTGTTAAGATGTCACCTTAACATTGTGTGAGTCCACCGAACCTCTCTAGTCTATAGTTGCAAGTCTGCACATCGAAGACTGTCGACAAAGGGAAATACAAGGTAACCCCCGTAACTAAACAGAATATATTTTAACCAGTAGGGTATTGTAGAGGAACATCCAGCCAGAGGCCACGTCAACCATGTTCAAGTCGCTATAGATCACTGTTTCTCTTGACAGCTTAATTATCAACTAGACCCACCCAACAAATTTGTAAATTAAGCTTTCAATGTACGTTGGTTTGAAATCCATGCACACATGAGTACACGACAAGAAATACGATGCAACTAATACGTACTCCTACGCACTCCTACGTACTTTATAAAATTGATCTTTCCAAGATTCCTTTCCAAAAATTTCAACTGACGAGTGCGACAAAAAGGGGGTAGAACAAACAGAGGACATAGAAATCAAATTAGTGAGCGACGCGACAAAAGAACATGAGCGAGCACATCCTTTCCTATGGGGGAGGTTGATGTCACAAATACACAACAAGGACGATAGTTGATCTAGCGTTAATATTCCCAGGCACCCGCAATTTAAGATCTAGTGTCGAGATGCGTCTGTTATCTAAGTCTGAAGCTTTTATTAGAGCAGCATATTTGCAAGAAAGAGAATTTGGCGAGAAAATGGAGTACGTGTGAAAACCAACCCAATAACGCTTAGTTTTGGCTCTGTTAGGTTCTGTCTGCCGCTTCCTGCTCTAGTACAATAAAGATCAGCTCGCCCTACTACCGTATAAAGGCGGCGCCGCAAACCCTTCCGCTTGAGACACGTCTCTCCGACATTTACATATAATCAAACAAAAACGACAAAAGAAAGACGGCTAAAAGTCAATAGCATATATCCTTTGTGTCGCTTTAAACAAGGAATCTTGGGAAGTTTCACCGAGTAGGTCCCCAGAATCTAGCATACAATTTTCCGACTAAAGAACCACTAAAACGGATTGAAGTGCCAAGAAAGATTTGGGCCTGAAGCACATACTGACTCTCTGAAAGATTGAAACTACTATTTCAAGTTAGTAGTTATGTGCTAATGTACAGAGGTAAAATCTCTGATACCTTAAGGCAGACACTAAAGCTTATTTTGACTATAGTTATAATAGACTACCATTTCATGACCACTCCACTTCAGTAATTTTTTCAACATTAGACAACAATCTCAGTACAGTAGGGAGATGTAAGATCATTTCTTGCCTTCCCCAAACAGATGCACTAAAAACTGAGGACACCGTCGTGGTTTACTCTAACAGCTCTTTGTTTATACAGTTTCCATTGCTAACAGGGTATAGTGGCTTCCACAACACGGAGGGACCAGTTTAATTGATTTTGTACCAACAGCAATCAGATCATTTCAAACAGATATGATTAATTAAAAGAGATGATTTAAAATTCCGAATCGCAGAGAAATGAAACAATTCCTAGAGAAGAATATACCTTGGAGGCATGGTCGACGATGAGGGGATTATCAGTTAGTAGCGAATTGTGCCCGCATGGACTCCGGATCATCAGATCGAGCAATGATGTCCTTGTAATCTTCCGGCAGAAACCTCTCCCACACCGCATCAGACTCCGCCGCCGACGCACCGTCGCAGAGCCGCTCTCCGTCTCCACGATGCTCACTGTAGGTTGACGTTGACCCCATCAATTCTCACCGTTTCTTCTTCTTCTGGCTGTGATTTCAATTCAAGAGTTTTTTCTCAGATTTGTTGATTGATGATGATGATTGAAGTGAAAGAAGGGATTGAAATTTATGGGATGTGAATCGCGTTGAATGAGAGAGAAGCGGTAGCACGCATGTGTGACATTGACAAGTGTCTCTCTTCTACTTCGTCAGTCACATGCCTCTCGCTCTTCTTTAGTTCCCGATCCCTAACAAAATGTGGTTCTAATTAAGAGTCCGTTAAGTTGCAAAGAAAGTAAAGGATTTTGATGGAAAGCAGTTTTCTTTCGACAATTTAGCTAGGCATGGCAATCGGGCCGGGTCGGGCTAGAATTAACTAAACCCGCCCCGACCCGTTATAGTGCCCATACGTATGGAAGCCCGCACAAAGACCCGATGCTCAAGCTACTACACACTGGCCCGCACCCGGCCGAATTAAGCCCAATTTGGCCCGAGCACATACCCAACCCGCCCCATACCCGCTTATAGCATAAGCTATGTAGTCATACTGTATTTTATTATACAATTCGATCCAAATCTCTTCCAATCCAAATCAAAAGAAACCCAAATCAACAGAAGTAGCAGAGGGGTGTAGATTGCAACTATACAAAGCTTCTGAAATTGCACTCACAAACCCAATTCCCAAATCACTTAAACATCTTCGTCTTCCTATAAACCCAATACCGGGACCTTCTCTGGCTGCAATTACAGCACCTCACACACCAGCCATGGCCTCCTGTCAAACATCAATTGAGTCAGCGATGCGATTGGGTTTGTGAGTGCTGTAATTGAGTCGGCGATGCAATTGAGTCGGCGATTGCAGCGGGTAATAAATTCAGAGCACCGACGACAAGGAGAGGTGTTGGCGGTTGGGAATTGCAGCGGTGAAGTTATTGGGTGAAAGATTGCAAACGCCAAACACACACACAGAGAGAGAGAGAGAGATGACAAAGAAAGAAGAAGAAGAAGAAGAAGAAGAAGAAACATCTACAGACTATTGTATGCTAACATTTGCAAAAAAAGACTACTGTATGTTAACAGTGTGGCCCGACCCACACACATACTTTGACAAGCCCAAAAAGGTACTCATACTATTTCGGCCCGCTTAGAAACCTACTTACTACCGGCCCATACCCTATTTCTCCATTATGTTAACGGTATTTGGTTAGGGTTCGACCCGCCCCAAACTCGAACTTCAGACCCGAACTGCCATCCCTAAATTTAGTTGTTCAGTTTAAAGAAAAGTTGCGTATCTCACGGATTTTCACTTCACTGATAGTAATCAGATTCCCACAAAACACATCCCGTGAATTTGAAAGGATTTTTACGGAAACCTATCAACTACCTCCTAATTATAAGGAAAAAGAATCCAGGACTCCTATTTATTAAAAAAATGAATTCCATAAAATAAGAACTACCTTACTCATTTATAGGACTAAAAAACAAATAATTGTAGTATAAAACCCATCGATACGGCCTGTGGTTTGAAAGCAGTGCATAGTACCTCTCGCATGAAGTTTAACAAATATTTGGAACAGGTACACACTTCTCATTTATCTTTTTTGAAATTATGTATTCACTTGTTTTTATGGACATTGTTAATTCTTTCGTCTATCGTTCTGCATCACATCAAGAAAGAGCCAATCTATTACTATGTTACTCCAATAGTGCTTGGTTGTTAGCTCTCTGTAGATTTTTTTTTTTTCCTTTCTTTCATGGACTAATTTTGCAATCATTTATTAGTAATTGAGTATTATATAATCACGGCTGGTGTTGTATACCTAGTAGCTCATGACCATCATGATAATAAACAATAAAAAAACATGATAATAAACAAATGCTATTAACATGACTACTGCAATTTATATGGTTTGCTCAAGTGATTCTATACCAGATCACACTTTTAACTAAGTTGATCCACTTATAACCAATTTTTTTACAAATTTTTGTTCTACAGGTGTAGTTTAGCAGGAAATCGTGCACATCACATCAGAGCTCAAGGTAATTATACTTTTGCATTACATACTATACATATGTATAAAGGTGTTAAATCTTTAAATTAATTTGTTAATTTTTTAGCGCTTTGTGCACCCCTTATTTATGTACCCTTAACATTTTTTCTCCTTAAATTGTAGATGGCTCAAAAATAGGGGTGTAAGCAGTTCGGTTTGGTGCGTTTTTGCTAAAACCATAAACCGAACCGAATACATCGGTTTACTAATTTTGTAACCAAACCAAACCATTTGAAAGGATGAACCGAACCAAACCGAACCGGAAAACATCGATTTGGTTCGGTTCGGTGCGTTCGGTTTGCGTAAAAATTATTGAATAAATATTATAATACTAGTTGCAACAAATTTTAAGTTTTAAGTGATAAATAAACTAAATAGACTTAAAAAATATGCACAACTATCATTTTAGAGAGACAATATGATGAAACGTGAGAGAAAAAGAGAAGATTAAGATTCATATAATCATGTTAAATGAATCTATCTACTCGTGTTTCTCTTTTATAGATTCTTTAATATACTTTACGCAATATACATTGTAGTAAAAGTACGTTAAGCACATATCGGTTCGGTTCGGTTTGGTGGGGTGTGATATTTTTACAAACCAAAAACCAAACCGAATAGACCGATTTGTGAAAAATTGAACCATTGATAAACCGAACATCCAAAAAAACCATCCAAAGTCTAGCACTTCGGTTTGGTTCGGTCAGTTTGACCGGTTTATCCGGTTTTTCTTACACCCCTACTCAAAAAGATGATAGTGATGATGAAATTTATTATGCTTGTGTTGCCATTGCTAATGCGACTTCGTTATTAATCTCTGGAGATTGTTACCCGGTTTATAAAGACCCACCTCGAAACCATTATTTAAGGAGTAGGGAGTTTACCTCAGATGTGGTTAAATCAGAAGAAGACTGCTATGATTTGTTGCGAATGAATGTAGAAACGTTTGATAGACTGGCTCATGTGTTGAAAGGGACAGGAAGGCTGCATGATACTATACATTGTAATGTGCAAGAACAATTGGCAATGTTTTTACATGGGATCGCGCACAACTCAAAAAATCGTGCTCTAAAGTGTTATTTTAGACGTTCTGGAGCAACAATTCGCTATTACTTTAACAAGGTCATGTATGCTATAATATCTTTACATAACGAATTTATTATACCACCAACAGATGAAACACCACGGGAGATACGCGAGAATCCAAGATTTTGGCCATATTTCAAGGTACTTTGTTGGAGCTTAAATTATAACTACATCAGTTTAAGTAGCTAACAACATACTGATATTTTCATGCACATGATAGGATTGCATAGGAGAAATTGACGGCACTCACATCCCTGCCAAGGTGTCTAGTGAGTTCATAGCACGATTTTGTGGTCGTAAGAGTATGCCGACTCAAAATATTATGGCTGCATGCTCATTCAATCTCAAATTTACTTATGTGTTATCGGGTTGGGAGGGATCAGCTTCTAATTCTAGGATACTAGAATGTGCTCTCTCAAGGAGTAATCATAAAATCAAATGTCCTCAAGGTAAATATTAATTAAAAGATTGTGTTTACTACTAATTTGATAGCTAATTAAATATGCATTAATAGTGTTTCAAATTTATGTAGGAAAATATTATCTTGCGGATGCGGGTTATCCAATTCTGAGGCAATTCATTACTCCATTTCGCAGTACACGGTTTCATTTAAACTAATTTAGGGGACGGATTCCAGCTAATTCAAAGGAGTTATTCAATCATAGACACTCATATCTTCGTAATGCTATTGAGCGTGCATTTGGAGTTTTAAAAAAGCGATTCCAAATCTTGAAGGAAGAGCCAATGTATCCATGGGAAAGCCAAGCAGATGTGGTTATTGCTTGTTGCATTGTCCATAACCATATTAGAGGAGTAATGCCTAATGATTATTTGTTAGAAGAAGTTGATCGAGAGTTGGAGCAACAACAACCTACATCTCAGGAATAATTATCAGAATTTAATAGGAATGATGAACGTAGAGCTGGAAAAATAATCAGGACTTCAATAATGAACAATATGTGGAATAATTTTGATTTACCATAATTAATTAGTTGTTTCCCTTCATGATAATTGTTCATTTTTTGTATCTACTCTTTTCCTATATATGCATCTTTTTAATGAATAAAATCATTATGTCATGTGCTTTGAACTTTATTTGGTAGCATCATGGAGCAATTTGAAGACCCAAGTCAAAATGCAAATGAGAAGAAGAAGAAGAAGAAGAAGAAGAAGAAGAAGAAGAAGAAGAAGAAGAAGAAGAAGAAGAAGAAGAAGAAGAAGAAGAAGAGAAGAAGAAGAAATGGATAAATGTCTTATTGAAGCTCTTGTAGTCCAATGCAACGAGGGAAATAAGATTGACAAGAGCTTTAAAGATACAACATACACAGTTGCTGCTTATGCTTTGAACGTGGAGTTTAACTTGAACTTAAATAAAGATCACATCATCAACAGAATGAAGACAGTTAAAAAGGGCTACAGAGACATTGAACAGATGATTGGGAAAAGTGGTTTCACTTTCAATTTCACAACAAAGAAAGTAGAGTGTAACGATCAAGTTTGGGAGACATACGTAAAGGTACTACTTTTCTTCATATTTTTTTGTAGTGTGTATTTTATGACATGTAAATGTATGTTTTTGTTAAATAAACTTTAGGCACATCCAAGAGTGAAGAATCTGATACATAAGCGACTAGAGATGCTAGAGGAATTATCTATCATTTGTGGGAATGATGCAGCGACTGGTGAATGGTGTCGTGGAGGTCCTGATGTTAATGGAAAACGAGACTCACGAAACATGACTGATGCAACAGCATATTATACCTAGTTTGATGATATTGAGGGAGGAACCAACGTTGAATTTTTTAGGCAAGCTCCAGAGCCTAACACACAGCAGCCGGGAAATAATCGAGCAACTTCTTCAACTCGTGCAACCTCTAAAAAGCGCACACGTCGTGGTAAAAATTCTGAAGCTTATAATGATACTATGAGTGTCGTGGCTTCAAGTATTAAACAAATGGTTGCCTCAATGGAGAGGAAAAATGAGATTGAGTCTAAAAAGGCAAAGCTTGATGAACAAGTAGATGCGACCATGTTATTGAAAACGCTGTAGGGTATTCAAGAATTGAGTGAAGATGATGTTGCTGAAGCTTTTGAGAACCTTCTAGGTGATGAAATCAAAGCGAGGGCGTTCATGATGTACTCTACTGAATTCTGCATCAAATTCTTAAACATGCATTGTGGAATCAATATCATCACTAGCAATTTTGATTCATTTGACCTCTTAAAGAAAGGAGAGAAAAAAGAAAAGCAAGACCTCTTGTTATAAAGCTGGTCAGAAGAAGTTACTTTTTTTACTACTGCATAAGTCAGAAGTTTGTAAAAACCTTTGCAAGGAAAGATTGGAGAAACTTAACTAGCACATCCAATTGGAAATACTTTTGGGTCCTTCAACAACATAATATTAATTTTACAAAACATAAGATTATTTAAGTGCTCGTATGAGTAGATGATTTAATGTCTAATTACCGCACGGAGGATTTTGGTGCTACTTGTGGGTCGGTTCATTAGACCACGAGGCATGGGGAAATGCTTGAAATCGGGAGAATTGAAGGAAAATGAAACAAAATAAGGGAAAGTATTTTTTCGGTCCAGAAGTGAAATAGATTACGAGAAAATAAATAATACTCTACGATAGAAAGTAAAAATAAATTTCATAAAAGAATAAAAAGTATGTCGCGCCTAAATCGGACATGAATATCTAAAACATTAAGCGGGCTAATCTACTTCTTTAGTCGCGTCCAAACGTTATAGCATGGAGAATGCTCTCGATTCAGCTTCCCAACAATAAGGAACCGGATGGGGTCATATGGGACCAGGACATGGGATTATACCAACAAAATGTGGGTACAATTTCCACGATGATAAAATGTGCGAATTCCTCCAGCCAGCATGTTTATTCCATTCAGGGAGCGCAACACCCCAAGTGGCAAGAAGTGGGTAACATCTTGGGCCTTCAAATTCCCGAAAAATATAAAATATTTCTGTGGAAGTAAGCTCACAATAAATTTTCAACAATGAGCTTCCTTAATCATCTTTTCAATACCATCTAGAGACACTCAGCTGTCAAGTTTCTGTTAGTCTTTGGAATAATTGCATTTATCAACCTCGAGTGGGAACCAACGTTGTTGTAGATAATGCATTTTACGTACGTCGATTGTTATCCACGTGGCAGTCACTGGTAAGATCATTGATACTCCATATTCATTACATATTTTTCACTATGGGGGCTGTGAGACAGGGTTCCCTCGCATATAGTTATTACGGGAGTCAAGGGGTCTAAGTGGCTTGGAGGTCTGCGGCCGCCAGCGGGACTCCGACTTTGGAGGCTTTGTACGCCACTATCCAGAATCAGGGAAAGGCCCTCCAGGCTCAATCCGCACAGATGGATCGGATAATGGCTATCCTGGGAACTCTTGCTCCGAATCTTACATCGGGCACTGCTGTCTCTCAGGGAGGGGGAACCTCTATCACCCAGGGAACTGGAGTGGTACCCACACCACCTAACCCTAATTCGCAAACCCCGCCAGGAATGGTGCAATTGCCCTCTGTCCAGGGGCAAACGGCTCAAATACCGTCCCTTACCACACATATTCCTCAACCACCAACTGTGGCACCCAACCTCTCTTCACAATACCCCTTGCCTCCTCCGCCGGCACTGTTGGGCAACGTGACTTACACCCCTAGCCCGACCGCAGCATATGTGTCCCCGCCGGCTGCAACCCTTCCACCTGCTGCTGAGGGGGGGTGGGCACCAGAATGTATGACATCGCTGCAGCGGCGCATAGAGACCTTCTTGGCCAATCAACCGTTTGCAGACACTATTATTCCGAAAGTCGACAATGATCCGCCTATCCCACGTGAGATCTATCTCATACCTAACCCCGCAGGGTATAAGGCTCCTAAGTGGGACAAGTTTGAAGATGTCAACGGGAATGCCCACGAGCATGTCATGCGTTTCATCGATGTAATGGGACCATATGGGGCTGATCCCAAGTTGCTGATGCGCGAGTTCCCGAAATCTTTGGGAAATGTGGCTTACAAATGGTATAGAACGCTGGAGTCCGGATCTGTCAAAACCTGGGACGACATGGTTTAGAAGTTCACACGAAATTCTTCCAGGTAGAAGAGAAGGTTACGATGATTCATCTCTCCCGTATGTATCAGAAGCGTGAGGAAGATGGAGTCCCCCTCATCAAGAAGTTCAGGGCCAAATCCTTGGAGTGCAGAGATGAAGTGCTTCGAGATAAGTACAAAGGTATGCTAATCAACTTGCAAACTCCTACTTTTTCAAAGTTTATTGAATGCACGAAAAATATAGAGCCTATAGTGGAAAGGCAAAAGAAGAAACATGCCCCTGAACGACCCTCAGGGGAAACCACTTTCAAGATTTAAGGTTTAGTTATAAGAGGGGGCGCGAAGCTGAGGTTAATACAGTTTCGCCACACAAGCAACCCAGGGTTACAAACTCGGATGCGCCGCCTCTACCATGCTCGATAGAGGAAGTGATTGACTTATGCAAACAGTGGCGTAAAGATGGAGTCCTGCCTCCGCTCGAAAGGATACCCTCTAAGGAGATGATGAGGGACCCGAAGTGGTGCGAGTGCCACGGGAAAATTATGCACCCCACAGCTGACTGCAAGAAACTTAGGCACATGGTGAGCCGAAAAATGAAGGAGGGCGAGTTGATTGTCAGCGACCAGAGGCAAGACGTGCGAAACAATCCGCTGCCAGCTCATGCGAAGCAAGAGCCGAAAGGCAAAGAGGTAGCCATGATTGAGATCATGGATCTTGAAGAGATTGCAGAAGACGGTCTGCCCGTCATTGCTGAAATTCGCAACGATGAGGACTACAGCATAGACACGGAGGATGAGCATGCCGATCGAATGAAGGGGTCGCACGGGTTTAACAAGTTCTTCGACGAAATGAACTTTTCGGAGAAATGCCGGAAAGAGATGACAAAGGCGATCCTAAGGGTAGCAGAAGACCTCGAGGGAGGCATCGTGGTCTCCAACGAAAAAGTTGTAAGGGCGTCTCGCTCTACGGAAAAGGTTATGACTTTCTCCGCAAGTGACAAGAAGACGGACTCGAGTCACCAAAAGCCTTTATACGTAACAGCAATGGTTAATGATGTCGAGTTCAAGAGGGAATTTGTTGATGGAGGAGCAGTCGTTAACATGGTGTCGCTCAACACTCTAAAGGTGGCAGGAATCCCGGAGAAGAAAATTGTCAGACACCCGTCCCCACTGATGGGATTCGGGAATGACTCCAGGGTGATGATAGGATGGATTCGTCTTGGCATCCAGATAGGGAAAATCAAGTGTTCAGCCAAATTCTACGTCATTGATGCGAATACTACGTATCACATGATCATAGGGCGAGCTTGGATTCATCGTTTTGACGCAGTCCTTTCAACAACTCATCAGGTGTTGAAGGCCATCTGGAACGACAGAGTAGTGGAGATACCGGCTTTGGTAAACCCCTTCAATCTAAATGAGGCGCACCTCACTGAAGCGGTATGGTTTACTGAAATGGCAGACGAGAAAACGTCGGGGCCGTTTAACCCAACTCCTTTGCCTCGATGGGAAGACATCAAAGATCAGTCGCCAGCAGGAGTAATGGTGACGAGAGAGGATGCTAAGGAAAAGTTTTCCACGCGCGAAGAGGCACCCCATGTCGCCTACCAAAGGAAGAACGTGTACACTCTGAAAAGAGTGGTAAAACATGACCTTGCGGGCAAAGAGATAGAAAGCTTCTACTCCAACGGAAAGAAATGCTACTGCATATGAAGGTGCGCGGGGGTACCCCCATTCGATCATGGGGATATCCCTGGGCAAATCAGTCAAATCGAGCGTGTCACGGAGGTATCCAAGCCAGCATCAGAGGCTTTAGAGGATAAGTTGAAAGAAGCACCTGAGTGCATGGTGGACAAGTCGAAACCCCAGAAGCATGAATTGAAAGAAGTGTTCCTGAGCCCAGGCGAAGAAAAGAAGAGGCCCGTCTTTCTGAGTGCAGATCTCACAAGCGATGAGGAAGCAAGATTGCTGCAATTGCTGACTGAATACAAGGATGTGTTTGCCTGGGAGTACGACGAAATGCCTGGTTTGGACACGAGCGTGACCATGCACAGACTAGATGTTATCCCGGGATGTAAACCAGTAAAGCAAAGTGCGAGAAGTTTCAGGCCAGAGATAAATGTGAAAATCAAGCAAGAAATCGTCAAGCTGTTGACTGCCAGGTTTATCGAGCCGAATCATCATCCCACCTGGTTGGCTAACATTGTGCCTGTGGTAAAGAAGAATGGGCAGCTTCGCATTTGTGTCGACTTCTGAGACCTCAACCGCTTTTGCCCCAATGACGATTTCCCGTTGCCCAACATCGATCTGCTCATCGACTCTACTGCGGGTCATCGGATGTTTAGCTTCATGGATGGTTTCAGTGGATACAACCAGATCAAAATGGACCCTGAAGATGCACGGAAAACCGCGTTCATCACGCCGGTGGGAGTATTTAATTACACAGTCATGCCTTTTGGGCTCAAGAATGCGTGCGCGACTTATAAACGAGCAATGATGGCTCTATTTCATGATATGATGCACCGGGAAGTGGAGTTCTATGTTGACGATCTGGTTGTCAAGTCCAAAGAGGAAGCGAACCATTTGGGGGACCTGCGGAAGGTATTTGAAAGATGCAGGAGTTTCCAGCTGAAGATGAATCCCATGAAGTGTGCATTCGGAGTGACTTCAGGGAAGTTTTTGGGATGCGTAATACATCGCCAAGGCATCGAGCCTGATCCCGCGAAGGTATCGGCTATCACAAGCATGACGACACCACACAATCAAAGCACTCTAAAGACGTTCCTGGGGAAATTATCTTACCTGCGGAGATTCATTCCAGCGATCGCAGAAATAACATTTTGCTTCAGCAATCTCCTCAAGAAGAATGCTGTATATAATTGGAAAGAGGAACATGAGGCCGCATTCGGGAAGCTGAAGGACCTGGTGACATCGCCAAGGGCAATGATCGCACCGCAGCTTGGTTCGCCGCTTTTGTTGTACCTGACGTCGACGAAGAAATCTATAGGGGCGCTTTTGGCTCAGGAATACGAAGGGCAAGAGAGGCCGATTTATTACATTTCTCGCATAGTGCAACCAGCTGAATCAAGGTACACAGATATCGAACGCCATTGTCTTGCCTTGTTCTTTGTGATAGAAAAGTTAAAACACTACTTCGCCTCGCACAAAGTTGTGGTGATTACAAAGAGCGACACCATACGGTATCTCTTGACTCACACCTCTCCCTGTGGAAGATTGGCAAAATGGTAAATGACCATTTCACAATATGACATCACGTGTGTTCGACCACGAGCAATCAAATCGCAAGCAGTGGCAGATCTTCTGGCACAGTTTCCAGATAATAACTATGAGCCCATGATCGAGGAGGAACTGGAAGGACCTGAGATATGTGCAGTCGAGTTACCATATTGGACGCTTCATTTCGATGGATCATCGACAAGGAAAGGTGGTGGAATTGGGATTGTTTTGACTAAGCCAGATGGGGAAGTCATCCAAATGTCCACAAAACTTGATTTCCCGGTAACCAACAATGTAGCAGAGTATGAGGCTCTCATCGCAGGATTTCGTGCAGCCAGGGCACTGGAAGTAAGCAATCTGACGGTTATGGGGGATTCTAAGTTAATCGTCAAACAAGCCTCGGGCGAGTACGGATTGAAAGAAGTAAATCTGTTACCCTATCGGAATTTGGTGCAAAAGCTGGTACAACAGCTCTTCGATGTCAGGTATGAGCACACGCCTAGAGCTGATAATCAGCATGCTGATGCTTTAGCCACTCTGGGATCTAAAGTTAGTGCAAACAAATGCCCTGCGAGAATCTCAATCGAAGTCCGAACGTCGCCGGCATTGATGGATGATGCATGCGAGGATGAGTCCATGGATAACGAAGACTGCAGAAAATCGATATTGCATGCAATCACCGAGGGAACGAGCAAAGAAAACAAGGCATCCACTAAAGGGTACTGCATACATGACAACGCCCTCTACTACAAAGGTCCAGGAGGAATACTCATGCGATGCGTCTCGCAGCAGGAGGGACAAGCATTATTAGAAAAGATTCACCAGCACACTTGCAGGGAAGGTGAGGTTTCGATTTATCGAAAGGCCCAAAGGTACGGGATTCATTGGCCGGACATGTCCACGGCTGCTGCAATAATTCAAGGAAATTGTGAAAGTTGTGCATTGATCAAGGATTCTTTAACAATCACTTTGGTTGATGATGACGCGGACTGGAGAAATCCACACTTTAATTTTCTCACGGAAGGAATCGAGCCCGAGCAAAGAAAGGAAGCCGAGAAACTGAAAAGAAAGGCGGCTCGATATGTGATGTGGGAAAACATACTCTGGCGGAGGGGTCATGAGGGTAATCTACTCTGATGCCTAGATAGCCAAGAAGCGCAAGAGGTAATGGATTTATCTCACCAAGTAGAACATCAGGGGGGTGCGAAGCTATGCAGACAGCTCCTCACAGTTGGTTATTTTTGGCCCACAATGGAGGCAGATTGCCGCACCAAAGTAAAGAAATGTCAGGAATGCCAATTTAAAGGCAACCTTGTACATGCCCCTGCTGTAGATCTACACGCGTTGGGGACGCCATGGCCGTTCCATACTTGGGCCCTAGATTTTGTTGGCCCCATTCGACCGGCCTCACATGGGAACCAGTTCATCCTGACCGCGAGCGAGTTGTTTACTAAGTGGGTGGAGGCAATACTGCTCAAGATAGCTAATGCGCTCGCGGTAGTCAATTTTGTTCAAGAAAACATCATATACAGGTTTGGAATCCCCAACACAATCCTTTCGAATAATGGCACCCCCTTTGTAAATCGTCAAGTGGCCGCAAAACTAGCGGAGTACAACATAAGGCAAGTCTGTTCCACTCCTTATTATCCAAAAGGGAATGATCAAGCAGAAGCAACCAACAAGACACTTTTAAGAATTCTAAGCAAGATGGTTGCAGACGATCACAAGAAGTGGGCCAATTCTTTGAACATAGCATTATGGGCATATTGAACTTCGCCAAGGACTCCCACGAGAGTCTCCCCGTTCCTTCTATGCTATGGAGCTGAAGCTGTTGTACCGGCGGAAGTAAAAGTTAGCTCTGCGAGATTAGCTTTTCACGTATTGTACGACAATCAACGTGATCATGACTTGATTTTATTGGAGGAAAAGCGTGAGCAAGCTAAGCGGGTTAATAAGAGGTATAAGGAGAGGATCGCTCGCGCGTACAACAAAACAGTCCAACACCGAGATTTTGCGGTTGGGGACTTGGTCTTGCGAGCTTGAGATCATTGCATGCGGGAAGCAGCCCATCCAAAGTTCGCAGCTAACTGGGAAGGATCGTTCGAGGTTAAAGAAGTCTTTGACAGTGGGTACTGCACAATACAGAGGCTTCATGGGACTGCAATAACCCCAAGTCCAATCAATATGAGCTGGATCAAAAAGTATTATCCTTAACCTCTCTCTCTTTACATACATTGGATTCAAATGTCTATTGGATTGTATGTCTAGTACTCTGATGAATTCATGCGTTGTTCCCTCCCATATGAGGAACTTGTAATCATACCTCTCCCATACGAGGGTACTTTTAATAAAAGGATTCTCCCATATGAGAAGAATTTTATTATTTCAGCTGTCTTTCTATCGTTTTATTTGATTCTTTGCTTACTTATTACAAAAGCCTATCTGCCTAGATAGCAGCCACAATATACAATCTCATGCGATCCAAAGCCTATCTGTCGAGATAGCAGCAATGTTGAAATACGATCTTAACTGATCTGAAAGCCTATCTTCCCTAGATAGCAGCCATAATGTACGATCCCATGCGATTCAAAGCCTATCTGCCGAGATAGCAGCAATGTTCAAATACGATCTTAAGTGATCTAAAAGCCTATCTGCCTAGATAGCAGCCATAATGTACGATCCCATGCGATTCAAAGCCTATCTGCCGAGATAGCAGCAATGTTCAAATACGATCTTAAGTGATATAAAAGCCTATCTGCCTAGATAGCAGCCATAATGTACGATCCCATGCGATCCAAAGCCTATCTGCCGAGATAGCAGCAATGTTCAAATATGATCTTAAGTGATCTAAAAGCCTATCTGCCTAGATAGCAGCCATAATATACGATTCCATGCGATCTAAAAGCCAATCTGCCAAGATGGCAGAGATGTTGAAATATGATCTTAACCGATCTATAAGCCTATCTGCTTAGATAGCAAGCTACAGCAACAACGCCCAGTGCGACGCAAAACTTATCAGCTTGAGAAAAAGGATTGTTCAGACGAATATCCGAATGCAAAACGCAAAAGAAACATAACTTGTTTTTATAGCAAACACGCATGCGATATTACAATTTGTTGTATCAAACAAGAACAGCAAATGCTAAAGTGCATTTCATTAACAGTCAAAATGACTTACAATTTATCTGTCTAGATAGCAGCTTACAAACAAAAGCTCATACTAAGAAAATTCTTACTATAAAACGAACGACCTACTGGCCCTAACAAAAGCTACGCGACGCTATCGTCGAGGTCCTAGATATGAACAAGGCTCTTGACTGTTCTTCTGCCCAAGAGATGTGCCAGATGAACCTCATGTCCTGGCGGATGCGGACGTGAAGAACAAGTGGAGAACAGCTCCTGGGGCAGGAAGCTTATTGTACAGAGAGACGAGCGCCATGGCTCGTCACACCTTGTTCAATAAGGTGGAGGCAAATAGTTCTCCTCCAGGAAAGCTAGAGGAGAAACACTCCATTCATTACGATTCGGTAAAAAGGTCAGTATGGAACTGCGCCTCGCCGGAAGGCAGCCGGAGATACGACCTGCAAACATAGTAGACGAAGAAGAATCTTCGCAGAAGCATGAGGTATTGTGTATATCTTCTTCAAAGTAATAATGAAGATCAGTCAGATCTATAAAGAAGATCTTGGGAGCTATCTCTATGGCACAAGGCACAAACTCAGGTTTCACAACCTTAAATTGCCATGAATCAACAAAAGACAAGCATTGAGGCCAGCAGTCGTAAGGACTCATGGCAAGCCACGTTTTGGGATGAAGAACCCAAGAAGCAAGAGGCAGAGTTTATATAGACTCTATGGGGACTCTTTAGTTCCCTGGCTGAGTCAGCAAAGCTTGGAAAACGGGTAAGAATCAATTACTTACGTCTCAAAAAAGGTAAAATTCAATTACTCTACTAAAGGCTATGACGATTCGGTGGTACGCCCTAATTAATGAGGGAATGTCATAATAAGGATGGGCTTCCCAAGGAAATCGTGCTTATCTAATAAATCATTAGCGCGAAAATCAAGGCAGATACGTCACCGTGTGACGTCATAATTGATACGCATCAAGATATGAGTGCAAATCCTCAAAAGGAAAAAATGGGACATAGAGTTTCAAATAAAAAAAGGGGGAGAAGCACTAGCATTACAATGATATTTTGTTTCTAAAACAAATCCTTGATCAAAGGATCTTCTGGAGAGAACGAGAGCGATGCCTCTCTTGCTTGGTTCACTTCTCGCTTCAACTGTTCATACTTTGCATTCATCGCATGAAAGAGGTTGACAGCTTCTTCAGCCTTCTGCCTTTGTTCCTGTACCTTCCGTCTTTCATATGCGAGATTGTGGTAGCCGCGTTTCAAACTTAAAACTGCGAGAATTTGGGTGATCCTGTTGAGAAGATACCCGAAGCCTAGCTTGCCTTGAACTTTAGCCTGAAGCCCCTTGCATGTGCGATAAAGCAGCTGTGCACTATTAGGAGAAACGGTCGCAGGAGTGGCCATAGACATTCGCTCCAGAATCCATATGGCTTCGGTCAAGAAAAGCCTCCTGTCATACGGCTCTATCTCCAGAGATTTCACGAATGACAAGGGGTATGAGAGGCGCATCTGAATCAGCCAGTCCACATCAGCTTGCTTCATTCCTGACAGTTGATTCAAGTTTAGAGCATGAAAGCTTTTAAACAAGGGTGTAGAATGCGAAAAATGGTAACATACCGATCCCCTCAAGGATCTCACGCAAAGAGGGAATGCGCATTGCTGGAAAATCCGAAGCATGCCCTCGCTGCATTGCTCATCTTTCAGCCGCGAGCTCGAGCTCATCATAGTTGGCAGGGAGAGTATAGGCCGCAACAGGTGCGACGGCAGCTCCAACTTGTGAGCTCCAAAAACTCCATGCTGGGGGAACCTCTAAAAGCTCTACTTCTGTTCAAGGGATGGCAACAGTAGTAGCTGCTGCTCGACCAGGAACTTCTTCAGCTGGGAGGGGCTCTTGTGGCTCGGGAGCATTCATTTGAACATCAACATTTGCACGTGATGCTATGTCTTCCATGACCTGTTCATTTTCATGAACTTCAGCTCCAAATCCATTTCCTCAACTGCAGCATCAGCATCTTCTTCTATTAGCACAGTGTCAGCTTCGATATCATCAGATACCTCGATGATATCCTCCAAAGGCTCTCCTGCATACTCAGTAGCTGCGATAGGCTTCTCAACGTGAGAGCTTCGCTCTAGAGCATATGATGTAGGGGGCTGACCCCTTTGTTCGGGCACATCCTCATCAGCATCACCTGCGATAAAAGACAGGAAAATATTGAGGTTACTTGTATTATACAGTGTTCTTTTATTTTGAAAAATCAAAAGCGAGCACCTCCACACTTAGGTGGGATCGCAGCCTTCATCATATGTTAAAGATGCGACACCATATCCTACTAGAGTATCCTCATTAAGCACATCTTTAAGGTGAGCGTGACCTGGGGTGCGAAGAAACTCGTTACAATGATGACTGGGCTACTAAGCCTGGTTTACAAACATTGTTTGAATGATTACCTGAGGGTTCACCACACTTTCCTACTAGCCATCGGCGAATATCAGCTTTTGATAAGTCATGCTTTAACGCACCAATAATTACTTCTTGGTAAGTCACAACAAGGTTAAAAATCTCACATTCTTTGCCACCTGCGATATCCTCAAAGTCCTCTTGATCTTGCTCCAAAGAAGTTGCATCCACATTATCAACATGCTGTTCTTTCAAACTTCTCCTCTTTATGGGCTCGATCTCATCTTCCTCGAGCTTCCTCCTTCTCTCTGCAGCTTCAGCAGCCGTTCTCTCAGACTCAGCAAGGATATCTTCGTCTATGGCTTCGCTGGAGACGCCAGAGCGAGAACCCTTGGTTTTCTTCTTTTCCTTGTCCAGGAGGCCGCTGATGGTTTTTGTGTCATCACCTGCGAAAGAACAAACTGTTCAACAACTATTGCAAAGAGCTAAAGTATGAAGAAGACAAGTTTGTTGAGATACCTTCCGAGTCTTCTTGTAACACCCCATGGTTCCCAGACTTTCCGTTCCGGACCGGAGAGCCCGAGTGGGTGCTACTAAATATGAAATGGCGGAAATCAAGAACAAACACTGCCATAATATTACATAGTCCAACTGTCTGAAACATTGTCTTAAAATATTATTACACAAAAGACCCAAACCGTCTAGTAGTTCGAGTTACTAAGCATACTGATAAAACTAGGTGAGTCGACGTCCCCCGATCTAAGCCAAGCCTTCGTCGTCTAGACCTGCGGTGGGAATAAAACAGGAACCGCAGTTTTTCTAAAGTCAGCAATGAAATACTGAGTAAGTAAACACCCAAGCTTGTAAACAGATTACGAGGCATGTCTTTTTAAAAAAACCATGTATAAATGAGAATGATCAATACAAGTAAATAAAGTGCGAATACTGGAACACATATGAAATTCTCTTTCTTGTTACTTTGCATCTCAGTCCTTCTCTTGTATCAAAACGGGGAATATTATTCCCAATCTATCTCTTCTTTTCTTTCATAAAAATCTCTTTCTCAAAGAACTCCATATTATTAACTTGTTGATACGGGGAAGATCTACTTTCACTAAGCTACCAAGACCTTAAGTGCCGGCACCCCCCTAAGACTCTTCGCGGCCAGAGAGGTGAGTACATGGAGCGACCCGGCAGGTTGCGACCGGGTTAAAATAATACGGGTCGAGTGAACAAGTCAACACGACCAATCTAGCAATAATATAACGATCCCCGCACAACTCTTTCCACTTTACATCATTAATGAATTATTATTCTCGTGTGACATTCTCAAAACATTCATCTCAAAACATAATCAATCTCAAGTAAAGCTTGCAAGTCGTAAAACATATTTTGAGACAAATTATAAAATCACATTTCGACACGAAAGAAGCTAGGCACGCTAGACTTGGCATATTTACTTACCTCAATAATACGGCAAATAGCACGTACGCTCTTACAGGTAGACGTAGCCCTCGTCTACAAATTCGTCACCTACAAATTTATAATTTTCTAATTAATCGAGAGTCTGACTATTTCGTAATATGCAAGTAACGACGTGAGAAAGTCCAATTTAATTTATTACGACGCCTAAATCTTTCTTTGTGGTTATAATTGTCAAGAGTGTGCTTCGTTTACAATAATCATACCCTTAAATTATAATTATCTAATATTACTATTCAATTTTACAAATAATACACTTGCACTTTAAATAGTGAAAAGAATAATATAATTACTCTTTAGAATTTCCCTAAGTATAAATCTCACAATAGGAAAACATTAGTTTAGACTTTATTATAAAGGCCCACATTTTATTCTCAATATTTTAACAATTATATTTAACTTTTCTATAATAAATTATTTATAGCAAAGAAATTATTTAATTAATGAAATTAACTATTGGGGACATATTCTCAATAGTGAAATAAAAAGACTATATACTAACTTGTTGAGGAGATGACATCATAAAATATTTATTAAGAAACAAATGTGATATAATATATACTTATAAGTACGAGAAATAATTATTTTAACTTTTAGATAAAGGTATTAGTTAAATAAACTATTCATAAATATTTCTCAAATTTCTTCAGAACCTATTTTACCCTTAGACGATATTTAGATAATCAATTTATTTAAAATATCAACTTACAATATTTTGAGATTAACTAATTAAGTAA
Source organism: Linanthus parryae (assembly GCA_023055425.1). Lineage (NCBI taxonomy): Eukaryota > Viridiplantae > Streptophyta > Magnoliopsida > Ericales > Polemoniaceae > Linanthus > Linanthus parryae. The sequence goes on from JALGPY010000003.1 coordinate 39,738,644, forward strand.
AACCGATATTAATTATTGAATATATAGGCTTAGGGTATTAAACGACTCTACTTTACTATTTATTGTAAAATTACATTATCCAAGTTGTTTATATTTATTATAATTAGAAGTTTAGAAATTAACTTTAAATTTCATATCTTTAATATTTCATACATATATATATATATATATATACACACATACAAAATTATCTAACCAATATTTCTATAAAAGAAACAATTAATCCCCTACCAAAATAACAGTCTCATATGCCACAATATATACCTTCTGATTTTCAGAATGTACAAAACAACCCCCTTCTCATAACTATAATCAATTCTGGTGAATGACAGATTATACCCCCAAGTTGTAAGAAAGGACACTTTCACCCCCTTTTTCGCAAACCATGAAATTGATCGACATAAACTCAGATTCGTGCATCAAGACATGATTTTGATTATCTAATATGAACTAGGGAGTGATTTAGATCTTACCCAATCCAAAAACCGCGGAAATCGGTGGAGAATTGAGTCCGATTGGGGTTGCCGTCGAGGTGGGTCGGCGATGGTGTTTGGCAGCGTCGTTGCCGGCGGTCTTGGCCCTGGCTGGGTTCGATTCGGACCTCCTCAAGCCCCTAGGAGCCTTCTGCACTTGCTTTGAAGTGGTGGGTGGCTTTGGTTCGCTTGGGCTTCGAGCTCTTCGCCGGCGTCAATGGAGTTGGCCGCCGGCGGTGATGGTTCTGGGTTGATTCAGCAGTTGGTTGCTGCTGTTTTTGCCTCCACTTGGGTCTAATCAGAGAGGGAGAGGGAAGAGAGTCGAAATAGGGGGAGAGAAGAGAGCTGCAGGTGGTGGTGGCGGGGGGTGTTGCCGTCGGGGACTCTGCCGGAGACGGCAGCGGCCTTGTGCCGCTGCTGTTTCTGCTGGGTTCTCGTCGGCTAATCCAGAGAGAAGAGAGGGAGATAGAGAGAAGGGTCAGGGAGTGGTGAGGGAGAGATTGAGGGGGCTGGTGGTGATGGCGTCGTTGACGGGGAGGCAGCGGCTTTGCCGCTGCTGCTTCTTCCTCTGCTTTCGTCGGACAGAACAGGGGAGAGGGAGAGGGGGACAGAGGGAGGCAGAGAGGTGGAGAGTGGTGGTGGCAGTGGGGGGGGGGGGGGTGGGTGTTGCCAGTGGGGGTGGCGATGGTGTTGGTGGTGGTGACGGGTGAGAAGGGGGAGAGAGTCCTGTGTTGTTTTTGAAGGAAGGGGGGTGAAGAAGGAAACAAATTTCTTGTTTTACGGGAGAGAACTGATCAGTGGGTTTGTGTGAATTGAGGGGAAACTGATCCCCATTATTTTATTCTTTTTTTTTTTCTTTTACTATTATTATTATTAGTATTATTATTTAATTTACTCTTATTAATTTATCCTCTAGGTATTTAACTTTCTTTAAACTACAACTACCACCCCCATACATTAACTAGTTTATCTTTTCTTAAAATACAAATATCTCCCCACTTCACGAATTGCTATTAATTTACCCGTATAAAATCGGGGTGTTACATCCTTCCCCCCTTAAATAGAGCTTCGTCCTCGAAGCGCAAACCAACTAATCCACGTAATGCTAATATAAGATTCACGTAATGCTAATATAAGATCTTATATGTATCACAACAGCCAATTCCCGTAGTATAATATGTAGGAACAGTCAATACACACGATATCTTAATCGCATTAATATTTAGTTCGATGTGGCACAAGGATTAAGGTCACGAAAACTAAAGGGTTACATTCCTCTCCCCCATAGAGGAGTGACGTCCTCGGAACTCAGTTAACTTTGTCAAAGAGGTGCGGATACTTCTTTCTCATTTCATCCTCTGCTTCCCAAGTAGCTTCTTCCATCTGATGGTTAGTCCATAGGACTTTCACTAGCTTAACGCTCTTGGTACGTGTGTCTCTTGTCTTGGTATCGAGGATCTTGACAGGATGCTCTTCATATGTCAAAGACGGATCCAACTCAATCGGTTCGGGATCCAACATGTGAGATGGATCGGGTACATACTTCTTTAACTGCGACACGTGAAAAACATTGTGTACTCGTCCCAAATTCGAAGGTAGGTCCAGACGGTATGAAACCTCTCCAATTCTTTCAAGGATGTCGTATGGCCCGATGAAATTTGGGCTCAGCTTCCCTTTCTGATTGAATCTCGTTATTCCCTTTGTAGGCGAAACTTTAAGAAACGCCTTTTCACCCACTTTGAACTCCAATGGTCTCCTTTTCTGGTCTGCATAGGACTTCTGTCTGTCTTGTGCTGCCTTCATTCTTTGCTGGATGAGTCGTACTTGATCTGTCATTTCCTCAATCATTTGTGGGCCTAACACCACTGTCTCGCTGATGTCACTCCAACATAAAGGCGTTCGACACTTCCTCCCGTACAAAGCTTCATGGGGTGCCATGCCTATGCTGGCGTGATAGCTGTTGTTGTAAGAGAACTCTATCAGTGGCAACTTGTCAACCCACGATCCTTGGAAATCCATGACACAAGCCCTTAGCATGTCCTCCAATGTCGGAATGGTTCTTTCTGTTTGTCCATCCGTAGCTGGGTGGAATGCTGTACTGAATCTTAGTTGGGTTCCCAATGCTTCTTGAAGAGCCTTCTAGAAACGTGAGAGAAAGTTAGGGTTCCTGTCTGAGATTATTGAACTCGGAACCCCATGGTATCTCACTATGTTCTTGATATACGCATCAGCTCTCTGCTCCATGTTCCACGTGTCCTTCATTGGAATGAACCTTGCTGTCTTGGTCAATCGGTCAATCACTACCCATATCTGATTGAGTCCATTCTTCGACGTTGGCAAATCAGTTACGAAATCCATAGAGATGGAATCCCACTTCCAAACTGGGACGTCCAATGGCTGAACTAAGCCTCCCATTCTCTTGTGTTCGAACTTCACCTTCTGACAGGTTAAGCATCGTGCTACAAACTCAGCTACTTCCTTCTTCATGTTGGGCCACCAAAAAGTCTTCTTCAAATCTTTGTAAAGTTTGTCGCCCCCAGGATGAACAGAATAAGGTGTGTTGTGTGCTTCGCGCATTAGTTTTTCTTTGGTTTATGCGCATTTTTGCGATACACACCACCTTCCCTTGTAGCGAATGCTTCCATCCTCGTGAATCTTGAAGTCTTTGGCTTCTCCTGCTGCAATCTTCTTCCAGATCCTTTCGAGCTTCACGTCTCCGGCTTGATTGCTTCTTATTTCCTCAATGAAGTATGGGACAACTGTCATGCTTTCAAGTAGGCCCTGCACTGTTCCTTGTTCTACCACTTCAATTCCGAGCTTCTCGAACTCGTGGCATAGCCAGCTTGGCAAGGCTAACATGGTATTCATCGCATGGCTCGACCTCCGACTTAACGCATCGGCGACCACATTTGCCTTTCCTTCGTGGTACTGAATACGCAAGTCATAGTCCTTGATAATATCTAGCCATCTTCGTTGTCTGTTGTTCAGCTCCTTCTGGGTGAAGATATACTTGAGGCTTCTATGGTCCGTATAGAGCTTGCAAACAACCCCATACAGATGATGTCTCCATATCTTTAGTGCGAACACTATTGTTGCTAACTCCAAGTCATGTGTGGCATAGTTCTCCTCGTGGGGTTTCAATTGCCTTGAGGCATAGGCAATTACCCTTCTGTCTTGCATTAGCACGCACCCTAGCCCTTTCTTCGATGCATCTCTGTATACTTCAAACTCCCCAGAGGTGTTTGGCAGAGCCAATACTGGTGCCGTAGTCAGCTTCTCTTTTAGAGTCTGAAATGCTTCTTCACAGCTGTCGTCGCACTGATACTTCACCGCTTTCTTCGTTAGCGTAGTCAGTGGTCTGGCAATCTTGGAGAAGTCCTTCACAAAGCGCCGATAGTAACCTGCTAAGCCAAGGAAACTCCTTATTTCAGACACGTTCTTCGGTGTTGGCCAGTCCTTAACTGCTGAGATCTTTCCTGGGTCTACTGATATTCCCTCCTTTGAAATTATGTGACCCAAGAATGGAACACGATCCAACCAGAACTCGCATTTAGACAACTTGGCATACAATTGTTCTTGCCTCAGAGTCTGCAACACTTCTCTGAGATGTTTCTCGTGATCCTCCTCGCTCCTCGAGTATACAAGAATGTCATCGATAAAGACCACTACGAATCGATCCAGAAATGGCCTCATCACCCGGTTCATCAAATCCATAAACACTGCAGGTGCATTGGTCAGGCCAAATGGCATCACTGTGAACTCATAATGGCCATACCTGGTTCTGAAGGCAGTCTTCGGAATATCCTTTTCGGCTACCCGAAGCTGATGATACCCTGACCTCAGATCAATCCTGGAGAAGACACTGGCCCCTTCTAGTTGATCGAACAGATCGTCAATCCGGGGTAGAGGATACTTGTTCTTGATGGTCACGCTGTTTAATTCTCGATAATCGATGCATAGCCTCAGGCTCCCATCTTTCTTTTTCACGAAAAGCACTGGTGCTCCCCAGGGTGACACACTTGGTCGTATGTACCCTTTCTGTAGGAGTTCTTGCAGTTGATCCTTGAGCTCCTTTAATTCTGCTGTGCCATCCGATACGGTGCCTTCGAGATAGGAGCGGTTCCAGGTACTAAGTCGAGGGTAAACTCCACTTCTCGTTTGGGTGGCATCCCTGGAATCTCGTCGGGAAAGACATCGGGAAATTCACTTGCGACAGGTATCTCCTCCAGTAGATTTTCCTTCTTGGATACGTCCTGGATGTAGCACAGGTAGGCAGGGTTCCCTTTCCTCACTTGATTGACTATTGTCAATGCTGACACTAGTCTGATGCGAGGTTCTCTTGTGATACCACGGTAGGTGATCTTCTCCCCTTTGGGCCCTTTTAACCGAACCTTCTGATCGTAGCAGTCAATAACTGCTCGATACATGGCGAGCCAATCCATTCCTAGAATAACATCTATACCCCCAAGGTCAAACTTTATCAGGTTGGCTGGCAGGATACTTGTTAGGATTTTTAGCTCAAATCCTTCGAATAAGGTGTCACATACGGTTATTAAGCCAGTAGGGGTTGCTACAGGGATGGATATGGTGGATGACTTATTCAAACCCAGTTTCTCAGCAAATGATGATGATATGAACGAGTAAGATGCACCAGAATCAAATAATATAAATTCTGGTTGCTCGTGGATAAGAAATGTACCGGTGACAACTCCATGAGCAGCTTCTGCCTCGGCCTTTGTTATGACAGCAATCCTTCCGACATTGGCATTCTGGTTTCCAGCTCCTCCTGCTGCATTGTTGTTGACCGCAGCTCCAGCATTGTTGTTGCGGTTCTGGCCTCCATTCTGTCTGGCATTCCCCTGGTTGTAGTTTGGCTGCCTTCCATAGCCATTACCTCCATTGTTCTGATGGTTTCCAAAGTTTCCATACCCAATCTGCAAGTTAGCTGGATGCTGGTTTCCATACCCTATCTGCAAGTTAGCTGGCTGCTGGTTCCCATACCGCTGGTACTGACCAAAGTTGTTCCCATTTTGCTGGCGGTTCCCCTGGTAGTTGTTTTGTTGCAGCCTCTGAAAGTTTCCTCCTTGGTTCACTTGCTGGTTCCCTGCTGGTTGCGATCGGCATTCATAGGCTCGATGTCCCCTTTTACCGCATTTGTTGCAGGTGACAACATTACCAGCGCAATCCTCTCCTGGGTGGTTTCTTGGGCATTTCTTGCAGTAATAGCGGCGAACTCGCTGATTTCCCTGATTCTGCTGGTTGCCTCGATACTGAACTTGGTTTCCTCCTCCGTTGTTGGGCTTGATCCTCTGGTTTCCTTTCGCAAAGTTGTTGTTACTTCCTCCTGCTTCCTCTAGCCTGCGTTTCTTGCGTCTCTCCTCTTGGACTGCCTGGACTCGCCATATATCAGCGGCTCTATCATAGACTTCATGAAGGGTAGGATAAGTTCTGCTCAGAAGAGACGTCTGCAGCCGCTCTTGCAATCCAGAGATAAATTTTGAAACTTTGGACTCTTCATCGGGAATCGTATTACCCGCAAACCGCATCAGCTCTGTAAATTTTCGGAAATACTCAGTTACCGAGTCACTTCCTTGCTCCAGATTCTGAAATTCCTGTTGCTTGCTCCTTTTCACATGACAAGGATAAAAGCGGGATCTGAGAGCAGTCTGGAGGGATTCCCAATTGAAGTTGGGCTGAGCCAAGAGAGTTTCTCGAGCATTCCTCCACCAGAGATTTGCCTCGCTCTTCAGATAAAACACCGCACAATTTACCTTCCGGTCCTCAGGGCATTCCACATTCTCAAGGATCTTGTCCATCTCCATGATCCAGTCTTCCAGTTCAACGGGGTCTTCATTTCCCATGAAACTTGGCGGTTTCATGTCGGCCACTTGCTTGGCCCAGTTAACTCCTGCCCGAGCTCCATTGCCCATCATTTGAGCCATTTGAGCAAAGAATTGCTCCATGTTGTTGTTGTTGTTGTTTTCTGCCATCTGTTCTTGTCGAACTCTCCTGGTGTAGTAGCGCAGTGGTCTATCAGTCATATTCCTACACTATAACCTATTGTATCATTTCTTAATCTATTATTGGCTCGAAAGATAAACATAAATCACCTCATAATGTACATATTTAACAGTCCATGTTACACGTGTATCACACTTAAATATCATCTACCACATAAGAATCAAGACATGCAGCATCTAACAATTCGTAATTCATGCTTGCTTCCATAAACTTTCTCAATGTATAATTGCCTTTTCTCAGGCAAGCATCTAGAATACAAAACTCTTTCCTTCATTATGGGAGCAAATTATATCCCACAGATAGCAATAAAGATCATCACAACTAATATCTCAAAGTACAGTCAAGCACACAACGTGTCTGGTAACTAACAAAAGGATGTGGGCGGGTGGGACTAATAAGACCAGAACTTGGGCTACCCGTAACCCAATCGGCTTGTCCAATTTTAATTATATTTTTCCTAGTTTCATTTTAAGGTTGCCCTACAGGTTTTTAATTTCCCTTTTTGGACAGCCCGCTCTGATACCACATGTAACACCCCATGGTTCCCAGACTTTCCGTTCCGGACCGGAGAGCCCGAGTGGGTGCTACTAAATATGAAATGGCGGAAATCAAGAACAAACACTGCCATAATATTACATAGTCCAACTGTCTGAAACATTGTCTTAAAATATTATTACACAAAAGACCCAAACCGTCTAGTAGTTCGAGTTACTAAGCATACTGATAAAACTAGGTGAGTCGGCGTCCCCAGATCTAAGCCAAGCCTTCGTCGTCTAGACCTGCGGTGGGAATAAAACAGGAACCGCAGTTTTTCTAAAGTCAGCAATGAAATACTGAGTAAGTAAACACCCAAGCTTGTAAACAGATTACGAGGCATGTCTTTTTAAAAAAAACAGGTATAAATGAGAATGATCAATACGAGTAAATAAAGTGCGAATACTGGAACACATATGAAATTCTCTTTCTTGTTACTTTGCATCTCAGTCCTTCTCTTGTATCAAAACGGGGAATATTATTCCCAATCTATCTCTTCTTTTCTTTCTTAAAAATCTCTTTCTCAAAGAACTCCATATTATTAACTTGTTGATACGGGGAAGATCTACTTTCACTAAGCTACCAAGACCTTAAGTGCCGGCACCCCCCTAAGACTCCTCGCGGCCAGAGAGGTGAGTACATGGAGCGACCCGGCAGGTTGCGACCGGGTTAAAATAATATGGGTCGAGTGAACAAGTCAACACGACCAATCTAGCAATAATATAACGATCCCCGCACAACTCTTTCCACTTTACATCATTAATGAATTATTATTCTCGTGTGACATTCTCAAAACATTCATCTCAAAACATAATCAATCTCAAGTAAATCTTGCAAGTCGTAAAACATAATTTGAGACAAATTATAAAATCACATTTCGACACGAAAGAAGCTAGGCACGCTAGACTTGGCATATTTACTTACCTCAATAATACGGCAAATAGCACGTACGCTCTTACAGGTAGACGTAGCCCTCGTCTAAATATTCGTCACTGTAGATAGTGCTTTCTGAGCTGACAGATCTTGGCCACGTGGCAACCATCCAGCACACCATATTGTGCTCCACACACACTGGATCACCAGCCGAGCTGATCCATGTGGGGGCTGCGAGACAGAGCCCTCGCATACCACTGCACGGGACTTGTAGGGACTTAGTGGTTTGGAGGCTAGAGTAAGCCCTGTCGCGTGCGAGCCAAGCCCGCACGCGACCTTTAGTAACTGTTTTGAGAGATTTATGGCACGAGCTCCATAAACCCGGTCAATCCGGTCAAACCCGGTCAGCCTCGTAACGGTTCCGGTATTCGCGCACCACGTGCTGTAACGGTCCCTATATACTCGGACGAACGTGCCGTTATGGTTAAGCTAATTAAGCCGCCATCAATGGGCGCATTAACCACACTACAACGGTCATGTTCTCCAGTATATATAGATCGTCAACCTTTCCATACAAAGGAGAACACATTGGCCATACGCGGAAGCTCTGCCAAACTTCTGTCTCTCTCTCAGACATTGCTACTGACTTACTCTCTCCCTACACACAACCCCACTCTTCCTGTGTGATCCTTGATCCACTACATACGGTGTACACGGAGGTCTCCCCGCCGGAATCTCTTGTGCACATTTTGGTGAACCCGACGTGAACTTACCAACAAAAGCAACCATGTCTCAGGAGGATGATGTCAGCAACAGATCGCCCTCCACCGAAGCTCCCTCGGGAGACGAGACCCGCCGTACTCCTACGACTCCCGGCGAGACACCGACGATAGAGTCTTTGGACGCCACTGTCCAAAGTCAGGCGAAAGCTCTCAAGGCTCAGTCTGCGCAATTAGAACGGATCTTGGCCGTTCTGGGCACCCTTGCGCCAAACCCTTCATCAGCCACCGCTGTCCCTCAAGGAGGAGGAGCCCCTACCGCTCCAGGATTGGGAGTGTCAACCGCACCTCCCAACCCTAATCTGCAGACTCCACCGTCGACTACGCAGCTGCCTTCGGTTCGGGGATCAACGGCTCAGATGTTGCCTCTTGCTGCTCACACTCCTCAGCCCTCGGCTTTGGCGTCTAACCCAACTCTGCAGTACCCTTTGCCTCCCCCAACGGCGATCTGGGGGAATGCGGGTAGTCAGTATGCTCCCAATCCTCCGACGACGTATGTGTCGCCCCCGCCTGCGGCGACCCCTCCGTCAACTACCGAGGGGAGCATTCCAGAATGCATGACGTCTCTGCAGAAGCGCGTGGACACTATTCTGGCTCATCAGTCATTCGCGGATACCATTATCCCGAAGTTAGACAACGATCCACCTATTCCACGAGAGATCTATCTCATGCCTAACCCGGCGGGGTACAAGGCTCCTAAATGGGATAAGTTCGAGGATGTCAATGGAAACGCTCATGAGCATGTCATGCGTTTCATTGATGTCATGGGTCCGTACGGAGCTGATCCCAAGCTGCTGATGCGGGAGTTCCCAAAATCTCTAGGGAACGTAGCATACAAATGGTACCGAACATTGGAAGCCGGATCTGTGAAGACTTGGGACGACATGGTCCAGAAGTTCTATACCAAGTTCTTCCAGATGGAAGAAAAGGTGACGATGATCCATCTCTCGCGGATGTATCAGAAGCGTGAGGAGGACGGAATCACTTTCATCAAGAAATTCAGGGCGAAATCCTTGGAGTGCAAAGATCCAATGCCCGAAAGCCGGCTCGTAGAGATATGCCTGCAGTGCATGCGAGATGAATACAAAGGTATGCTCATCAATTTGCAAACACCTACGTTTTCAAAGCTAATCGAATGCACGAAGAACATCGAGCCTATAGTCGAGAGACAGAAAAAGAAGAGCGCTCCGGAGCGACCTTCGAGCGGCACTACTTACAAGATCGGGAGATTTAGTTACAAGAGGGGACGCGAAGCTGAAGTCAATACAGTTTCGCCCCAGAAGCAAGCGAAGGTTGCGAACTTCGAGGTACCGCCTCTGCCATGCTCAGTAGAGGAAGCAAGCGACCTCTGCAGACAGTGGCGCAAGGACGGCGTCCTGCCACCGCTCGAGAAGACACCCTCCAAGGAGATGGTGAGGGACCCTAAGTGGTGCGAGTACCATGGCAAGGTCATGCACCCTACAGCGGAATGTAAAAAGCTCAGGTTTACATTCGACCAGAAGATGAAGAACGGCGAGCTAATCGTCAGCGATCACAGGAAGGACGTGCGCAACAACCCACTTCCTGCTCATGCGGAGCAGGGCCCGAAAGGCAAAGAGGTCGCCATGATCTCGATTGTTGACTTGGAAGAAGTCGCAGAGGATGGTCTACCCATCATTGCCGAGGTCCATGAAGACGAAGACTACAGCATGGACACAGAGGACGAACGTGCCGACCGCATGAAACGGTCGCATGGCTTCAGCAGATTCTTCGACGAGATGAACTTCTCCGAGAAGTGCCGGACAGATATGACAAAAGCGATCTTGAGGATAGCGGAGGACTATGAGGAAGACCTCGTAGTCTCCAACGGGAAAGTCATCAGGGCGTCTCGCTCTACATAAAAGATTATGACCTTTTCTGCCAGCGACAAGAAGACGGATGCGAGCCACCAGAGGCCTCTGTACGTGACCGCCATCATCAATGGCGTTCAGATTGGAAAAATCAAGTGCTCAGCGAAGTTCTATGTCATAGACGCGAACACCACGTACCACATGATTATAGGTCGAGCCTGGATTCATCGCTTTGACGCAGTTCCTTCAACGGCTCACCAGGTTATGAAAGCTATCTTGAACGATAGAATAGTCGAGATACCGGCTTCGACGAACCCATTCAACTTGGAAGAAGCACACCTCAGCGAGGCGGTGTGGTTCACTGAGATGGCGGACGAGCAAACACCCGGACCATTCAACCCTACTCCTTTGCCTCTCTGGGAGGACATCAAGGACCAGTCACCTGCGGGAGTAATGGTGACAAGGGAGGATGCCAAAGAAAAGCCGCCTACACGCGAAGAGGCGCCGCGTATCGCATATCATCGAAATAATGTGTATACTCTGAAGAGAATCGCAAAGCATGACCCCGAAGGCAAGGAGATAGAGAGCTTCTACGCCAATGGGAAGAAATGTTATCGCATATGAAGGTGCGCGGGGATGTCCTCACACGGGCATGGGGATATCCCTGGGCAAATCAATCAAATCGAGCAAATTGCGCTGACGGAAGAGCCAACACAGGGCGCTCCAGATGAAAAACTCAAAGAAGCACATGAATGCATGGAAGACAGGCCCAGACCACAAAAGCAAGAGCTAAAGGAAGTGTTCCTCAGCCCGAACGAGGAAAAGAAAAGGCCAGTATTTCTAAGTGCGGATCTCACAAGCGAGGAGGAACAAGGACTGCTGCAGCTCCTAACTGAATACAAGGACGTGTTCGCATGGGAATATGATGAGATGCCAGGTCTGGATACAAGCATCACCATGCACCGTTTAGACATCATCCCGGGGTCTAAACCAGTAAAGCAAAGTACAAGGAGCTTCAGGCCGGAGCTTAACGTGAAAATCAAGCAGGAGATTGTCAAACTCCTAGATGCCAAGTTCATAGAGCCAAACCATCATCCCACATGGCTAGCCAACATCGTGCCAGTAGTGAAAAAGAACGGACATCTCCGAATCTGCGTGGACTTCCGAGATCTCAATCGCTTCTGCCCCAAGGACGATTTCCCACTGCCCAACATCGATTTGCTTATCGATTCAACAGCGGGCCATCGCATGTTCAGTTTCATGGACGGCTTCAGCGGGTACAATCAGATCAAGATGGATCCCGAAGACGCGCGGAAAACTGCATTCATCACTCCGGTGGGAGTGTTCAACTACACAGTGATGTCGTTCGATCTCAAAAATGCGGGTGCAACTTATCAGCGGGCCATGATGGCTCTGTTTCACGACATGATGCATAAATAAGTGGAATTCTATGTGGATGACCTGGTCGTTAAATCCAAGCACGAAGCAGACCACCTCGCAGATCTACGAAAGGTGTTCAATAGATGCAGATGTTTTCAACTGAAAATGAATCCCATGAAGTGCGCATTCGGGGTAACATCAGGGAAATTCTTGGGATGCGTGGTTCATCGCCAAGGGATCGAGCCTGACCCTGCGAAAGTATCAGCTATCACCAGCATGACGCCACCCCATAACCAGAGTACCTTGAAAACATTCTTGGGAAAACTGTCATACCTGCGAAGATTCATCCCAGCGATTGCAGAAATCACCTGCTGTTTTAGTGCTCTCCTCAAGAAAGACGCCGCGTACAACTGGGCTCCGGAGCATGAGGCTCCATTCGAAAAGCTGAAGGATTTACTGACGTCCTCAAAAATAATGATCGCACCTCAACTGGGATCACCGCTTCTGTTATATCTGACATCAACAAGGAGATCTATAGGAGCGCTCTTGGCTCAGGAGTACGAAGGCCAAGAGAGGCCTATCTACTACATCTCTCGCATCGTGCAGCCTGCTGAATCGAGGTACACAGACATCGAACGTCATTGCCTTGCCTTATTCTTTGTGATAGAAAAGTTGAAACACTATCTTGCATCACACAAAGTGGTTGTGGTTACCAAGAGCGATCCCATACGATATCTGCTAACTCACACTACTCCTGGAGGGAGACTGGCGAAATGGTATATGACCATTTCTCAATATGATATCACGTGCGTGAGACCGCGAGCGATCAAGTCGCAGGCGGTAGCGGATCTGTTGGCACATCCCCGACAACAGCCACGAACCCGTGATCGAAGAAGAGCTCGAAGGCCCTGAAATCTACGCAATCGACGTGCCCTATTGAACGCTCCACTTCGATGGTTCGTCAACCAGAAAAGGCGGAGGCATTGGGATAGTCTTGACAAAACCGGACGGGGAAGTCATACAGATGTCCGCAAAGCTCAACTTCGCAGTCACAAACAACGAAGCAGAATATGAGGCTCTCATCGCAGGGCTCCGTGCGGCGAAAGCTTTGGAAGTAAGCAACTTAACGGTCATGGGAGATTCCAAGCTGATTGTTAAGCAAGCCTCGGGCGAGTATGGTTTGAAGGAGATCAACCTCCTGTCTTACCGCACCCTAGTACAAAAGCTGATGCAGCAATTCTGCGATGTGAAGTACGAGCACAAGCCCCGAGCAGACAACAGGCACGCGGACGCTTTAGCAACCTTGGGATCTAAGGTCAGCACTGACAAATGTCCCGCAAAGATATCTATTGAAGTGCGAACATCGTCGGCATTGACAGAAGATGCGTGCGACGACGAACACATGGACGACACAGACGGGAGGAAAGCAATCCTACAAGCTATTGCAGAAGGCACAAGCAGTGAAAGCTGGGCACTCACAAAAGGGTACTGCATACATGACAACACCCTTTACTACAAGGGTCCTGGCGGAATACTCATGCGATGCGTCTCCGAACGAGAGCGACAACGGTTGTTAGAAAAGATTCACCAACATGCTTGCGGAGAAAGCGAGGTGTCAATCTACCGGAAGGCTCAGAGATATGGCATTCATTGGCCGGATATGTCAACAGCCGCGGCCCTGATACAAGAGAAGTGCGAGAGTTGCGCACTAATCAAAGATTCTCTACTCATCGCTCTAACCGACGATGACACATATTGGAGGAAGCCGCTCTTTGATTATCTCATTCAGGGCACCTTGCCCGAATCGAGAAAAGAGGCCGAGAAATTGAAAAGGAAGGCAGCTCGATACATAGTACAAGAAAACCTGCTTTGGCGAAGAGGTCACGAAGGCAACTTGCTGCGGTGTCTAGACGGCAGAGAAGCACAAGAAGTCATGGACCTTTCCCATCAGGTAGAACATCAAGGAGGTGCGAAATTATGCAGACAGCTCCTCTCAATCGGGTATTTCTGGCCCACGATGGAGGTCGATTTCCGCACCAAAGTACGACGCTGCCAGGAATGCCAATTCAAAGGGAACCTAGTGCACGCTCCCGCCGTGGATCTACATGCATTGGGGACGCCATGGCCATTCCACACATGGGCTCTGGATTTCATCGGTCCCATCCGGCCAACGTCGCACGGGAATCATTTTATTCTCACTGCAACCGAGCTATTCACCAAGTGGGTGGAGGCAATACCACTGAAAACGGCAAACGCGCTAGCGGTGGTCAACTTCATTCAGGAAAACATCGTATGCAGGTTTGGAATTCCAAATACCATTCTTTCAGATAACGGTACTCCCTTCGTTAATCGCCAGGTAGCTGCGAAGTTAGCGAAGTACAATATCAGGCAGATATGTTCTACCCCTTATTACCCGAAGGGGAACGGGCAAGCTGAAGCGACCAACAAAACGTTGTTGAAGATTTTGAGCAAAATGGTCGCGGATGACCACAAGAAGTGGGCTGACTCTCTAAGCATAGCTCTGTGGGCTTACCGAACTTCTCCAAGGACACCCACGGGGGCCTCACCGTTCCTACCATGCTATGGAGCCGAGGCCGTAGTACCTGCGGAGGTTAGAGTCAATTCGGCAAGGCTGGCCTTCCATGCACTCTATGAAAATCAACGTGATCATGACTTAATCTTGATGGAGGAAAAGCGAGAACAAGCCAAAAGGACCAACAAGCGGTACCAGGAAAGAATCGCTCGCGCCTACAATAAGACGGTCCAGTGAAGAGATTTCGCAGTTGGAGACTTGGTCTTGCGCGCATCTGACCACTGTATGCGAGAAGCAACTCACCCGAAGTTCGCGGCCAATTGGGAAGGACCCTTCGAAGTCACAGAAGTCTTCGACAGTGGCTACTGCAGCATACGAAGGTTGCACGGCACAACCTCAACCCCGAGTTCAGTCAACATGCGCTGGATTAAGAAGTACTATCCCTGACTTCTCTCATTTCATGCGTTTTATTATAACGTCGCTTAATGTCTTGTGTGGCTGCGATTTACAAAATCTCCTCCCCCATATGAGAGGATTGTAATCCCATCTCTCCCATATGAGAGCATTATAATAAGAAAATTCTCCCAAATGAGAAACTTCATATTTCTGCATGTCAATTTTACTTTATTTCAGTTCGTTATAACTGTTAACAGTGAGTCATCCGCTACAATAACCATCCGCGAATGCGATCTTAACTGATCATCTAAGCCTATCTATTATGATAGCAGCCTATGCAATTGCGATCTTAACTGATCATCTAAGCCGATCTGTTACGATAGCAGCCTATGCAAATGCGATCTTAACTGATCATCTAAGCCTATCTCTCACGATAGCAGCCTATGCAAATGCGATCTTAACTGATCATCTAAGCCTATCTCTCACGATAGCAGCCTATGCA
Organism: Linanthus parryae; assembly: GCA_023055425.1. Classification (NCBI taxonomy): domain Eukaryota; kingdom Viridiplantae; phylum Streptophyta; class Magnoliopsida; order Ericales; family Polemoniaceae; genus Linanthus; species Linanthus parryae. Next base: position 39,753,964 of record JALGPY010000003.1, read on the forward strand.
AATGCGATCTTAACTGATCATCTAAGCCTATCTCTCATGATAGCAGCCTATGCAAATGCGATCTTAACTGATCATCTAAGCCTATCTCTCATGATAGCAGCCTATGCAAATGCGATCTTAATCGATCATCTAAGCCTATCTGTCACGATAGCAGCCTATGCAAATGCGATCTTAATTGATCATCTAAGCCTATCTGCCACGATAGCAGCCTATGCAAATGCGATCTTAATTGATCATAAAAGCCTATCTGTTACGATAGCAGCCTATACAAATGCGATCTTAATTGATCTTCTGAAGCCTATCTGCTACGATAGCAACACGCACAAATGCGAGCTTAATTGATCTTCTAAAGCCTATCTGTCACGATAGCAACACATACAAATGCGATCTTAATTGATCTTTCAAGCCTATATGTTGCGATAGCAGCCTACGCAAAATGATCTCAGTGATCTTCTAAAGCCTATCTGTTACGATAGCAACTTATGCGCAAAATGATCTTATTTGATCTTCTAAAAGCCTGTATGTTGTGATAGCAGCTCATGCGAGAAATGATCTCAATTGATCTTCTAGTAAAGCCTATCTTCCACGATAGCAACTCGCACCATTTAACGATCTTAATTGATCTACTAAAGACTATCTGCTACGATAGCAATATTGTGAAAATGATCTTAAATGATCCGCAAAGGCCAATCACAAGCCCATCTGCCAGGATGGCACAGCTGCGAAGATATGATCTCGAACGATCTAGTGAAACATCCGCGGATTCATATAGCAGATCGCAAATGCGAAACCATTACATAGCATTATGCAAGGCGAGATATGCCGAAACGCATGCGAAGTTGTATTTTGTTGTAAAGAGACAGCAGATAATACAAAAGGCTATTTATCATTATGAGTCAAAAAGACTTACAATTTATCTGTCTAGATAGCAGCTTACAAGCGAAAAGCTCAAATCTAACTACGTAGCCTACATGGCTTACAATACATTCGAAAAGTGGCTGACAAGTCGGCAGAAACACACTACGGGAATCCTGACTGAAAAGGATGAACCCACAGGTCCTAACACCGGCAATACAATACGCAGATCTGCGGCCAAAGATCTATAGCAAAAGGGATGCTGCCGCGAAGAGATCAACTTGTCATTCGCTACATCCCTAGCAGCGAGACCTGGGAAGCGATACGTCCAAGACCCCAAGGGCTGACAAAGACCTCTGTCTGATCAAGATAGGCACCGGAGGAACTTCCTGTTCCGACATATGCTGCGCCGCAAAACAGGCGAAGCAGTCATTCCTCTGGTGATGGACTCCTTGTCATGACAGACAAGGGCATTGACGAGCCTCCTGAGTTCAAGAACGAAGAGGCAAGAAATCCTCCTCCAGGGATGCTGGAGGAGAATTCCGCCGTTCATTACGAGACGGTAGCACGGTCACTTCAGCGCTGCACCTCACCGGGAGGCGGCCGGAAACATGACCTGCACACATAATACACGAAGAAATTTCTTCGAACACACATGAGATATTATCTGCATCTTCTTTATGATGGTTATAAAGAGCTACATTCCTCATAAATTGGATCTTGGAAACTATTTCTATAGCACAAAGCGCAAACTCAGGATTCAAAACTTGAAGTTGCCATGAATCAACGAAAAACAAGCGTTGAAGCCAGCAGTCGTAAGGACTGACGGCAAAGCACATTTTTTTGGGATGAAGAACCCAAATAGCAAAGACAGGGTTTATATAGACCCTGTGGAGACTCTTCAGTTGCCAAGGATGAGTCAGCAGAATTCAAAAAGAGGGTAAGTTCAATCACTTACGCCTTGAAAAGCGGTAACAATCAATTACCCTACTAAAGGCTACGACGATTCAATTGCGTATCCTAATAAATGACGGATGGTCATGATTCGGATGGACTTCCCAACGAAAGCGTGCTTATCTGCCGAGAAATTAGCGCGAAAATCAAGCAGAGTATCAATTGCTGATGTCATAATTGGATATGCACAGAGATATCCTATCAAATCCCGAAAAGGGCAAAACGGGCAAATTCATTCTTGTTGTTAAAAAAAAAGGGGAGAAACCCTAGCAACATTACATTAATGTTTCAAACATTACATTAATGTTTCAGCTATTTTCTTGCTATTTTTCAAAATTCGAAAAGTCAAAGCAAATTCTTGATCAAGGAGTCTTGAGGCTCAAACTGATGGCTCAGCTTCTCTACCTGTTCCACTTCTTGCTTCAGTAGCTCGCACCTGGCATTCATTTCATGATAAAGCTTCAGAGCTTCATCAACCTTTTGCTTTTGCTGCTCCACCTTCTGCTTCTCAGCTGCGAGATTCTGGTGGCCGAGTTTCAAAGTTACGGCTGCGCGGATCAACGTGACTCTGTCCTTAAGAAATTTGAAACCCAGTCTGCCCTGGACTTTGGTCAGGAGGTTTTGGCACATGCCACACAACAACTCAGCACTCTGGACAGAAATGGTCGCAGGCGTAGCCGCAGACAGCTGCTCCAATATCCAAATGGCTTCAGTAAGAAACAGCCGCCTGTCGAAGGGCCCTATCTCCAGAGATCTAACAAACGATTGGGGGTAGGTGAGGCGCATTCGAACCACCCAGTCTAAATTGGTTTGCTTCAAACCTAAAGAGATGTCAAAGCTAAGTCATGATGTCAAACTCGCAAGTGAATAATGCGAGGTGCGAAAAGTAAAGCTCTACTTACCAGTTCCTTCCAGAATCTCATGAAGAGAAGGAATGCGCGCTGCCGGGGTGGTCGAAGACTGTCCTCGCTCCATAGCTCTCCTGTCAGCTGCGAGCTCCAACCTCTCATAGTCAGGAGGAAGAGTGTAGGCCGCACCAGCTGCGACTGCATTCCCAACCTGCGAGCCCCAAAAGCTCCACGCAGGAATAGGTGCCACTGGTTCAGTCATCGCCGGAGGCGAAGTGACGGTCGGAGTCGCTTGTTGAAGGACGCTCTCAGATGCGAAAGCATTAGCAGCACTTGTCCTTACTTCCTCAGCACCAGCATGGACATCTTCATCCATTAGCACAGCATCAGCTTCAGCATCGTCGGAAAGTTCGATGATGTCCTCGAGAGGCTCACTTGTGTGTTCAGCAGATGCAACGGGCTTCTCGGTATGGGAGCTCGGAATCGGAACATAGGACGCAGAAGGCTGACTTCTCTGCTCCAGCACAGGTTCCTCAGCATGGCCTGCGATATTAAATGCGATAATATGAGGTAACTTGTGCTATAAGTTATTTCGCTATCTTTACTAAAGCTAAGAGTAAGCACCTCCACGCGAAGGTGGGATTGAGGTATCTTCATCATACACTAAGGACGTGGAACCATGTCCTATTAGTGTCTCCTCACTAAGCAAGTCCTTAAAAGGAGCATGACCTGGGATGCGAAGAAACCGGTCATAATTCTGTTCAAGTGGCTCAGGTCTAGCATATGCATATCGCTTGAATGGTTACCTGAGGGTTCTCCGCACTTGTCTACTAGCCAACGGCGAATGTCAGCCTTTGACACACCATGCTTTAACGCACCCACAATAACATCTCTATAAGTTACTGCGAGATTGAAGATCTCACCTTTATCGCCGCCTGCGATTTCCTCAAAGTCCGCTTGGACTTGCTCCAGCGCTGCTGCATCCTCTTCCGGAACCGCATCTTCCTCCTCCGCCTGGGGAACCATTTCTTCGGGAAGCTCATCTTCCTCGCCATCTGGACGCACTAAGTCGTCAATATGTTGCTCTTCGAGGCTCCGCTGTCTCACACGCTCGAGCTCCTCCTCTTCTCGCTGTCTTCTTCTCTTAGCAGCTTCCGCGGCTGTCTTCCTGGACTCAGCAAGAATGTCCTCGCTTATGGGATCGTCTGGAATGCCAGAATGGGTATCTCTCTTTTGTCTCTTGGCCAAAAGGCCACCAATGGTCTCATCATCATCATCATCTGCGAAGATATGATTGCTTTAAGAAAAGAAGTGCAAAGAAGTTACGATAAGGGGAAAGGAAATGCGACGGAGGTACCTCCTGATTCTTCCTCATGCATCACAACTGTTGTTTCTTCTTCTTCATCACTTTCTCGGGCTCCTGCCTCTCTTCCTCTTCCTCTTGATTGAATGGAACGAAAGTCTCAACTGCGAGCTCTTTCCGCACTTTGCTGGGCATGCGACCTTTGCCTTTGTCCTTGATAGAAAGGGACCTCACTGGAGGAGAAGCTGGAGCACTTCTAGGGGAAGAAACTGTAATTCCATTTTGCCTAGGTCTCTTCACCCTCGGCGCCGCAGTCGCTGGAGGGGACGGGTCATCTCCAAGAGGAGACGGAGCCGGAGCATTGTCTAGCAGCGAGTCAGCGAAAGCATTCATGACTGCGCGAATCTTTGTTTCGACCTCAGGGGCCATCCTCCATGCTAGCCGAAACGACTGCTTTTGTCTTCTGGTGGCAACAATGGTGTTAACCAATGATTTGGAACGATCACCAGATGCGAATCTCCGCACATGACACTACAGCAAACATCACATAACAAAGGTGTCAGCATAAGAAAATCAAGAAGCTTGACGCACACGAAGAAATTGCTTACCTCAGCAAATGCCTTGCTGTATCTGCCGACATGCGTGTCGCCCTTCTTAACTGCGGCGACCTGCTCCTTCAGAATGACATCAGGACACAAATGGTTCTCACGATCCAACAGTGAGTAGCAACCATACTCAGACTCGCTCAGACTGCAATTGGGCCGAAACGGAAAAGAGTTTCTTTTGATCAAGGGAGCTCTGCTTGACTGCGCGGCCGACTGCGTCTCAATCCTCGTCTGCTGGGCAATCCAGTATGCAAGCCAGTTCTGGGAACAACCACCCTCGCGGGTTCCCGCAGGCTGCTCAAAGGGAAGATTGTTCATGAAAACCGTCTTGCACTCCTTTGTTAGCAAGCGCTTATAGCACCCTTTGATAATGGACTAAGGCCAGATTGATGGGGCCACCGCATCAAAACCGAACTGAGGAGAAACTCGAGTGGGGTCAACGTCCACGGTAAGCTTTTAATACCTTGGCGCGAGCTCACGAATATGCTCTGCGAGGGCAGGAAGGGAACCTTGCAGACACCAGCAAAAGAACTCGCGGTAGCGCTCATGGAAATGCGGTCCCTCTTCGAAGAGAAGCTCTTCTGAGAAGACAATACCTTTAGAGGGGTACAACTTTGGAAACCATCGCACGTTCTCAATGCGCGTGGCATAGGGCCTGGCAGTAAACTCCTTCCGTTTGTCACATATCAAACTCCACACGCACTTGGTGTTGCTCGCTCCAAACCACCTCGCAGCCCTTCCGCCGTTGCGCGCTTCCGTCTCGCCTGGGGGACACCACTTGTCAAGTTTGAGAGCAGTTGGAGCATAAGACGGCCATCGCTCGAAAACCCACATTGTCAAAAAGGAAATATTGACAAAAGTCAGCACATCGAGGCGGCCATGCGACTCTTTCATGGCTAGAACCAGCTGATCAAGCCTATAGTACAGCGTGCCCAAGACCAAGGGTCCGAGTGCGACTCTCTGACCAAGGGCGAGCCTCACAGCAAGTGGCAAAACATGGTAGAAGACCCCATCATGTGGGTGACCATCAATCAAGTACCTCGACAACCAAGCACAGAGGAAGGCGCAAAGGGTCAAGTGATAGCCTTTACCCTCTACATAATTCTCGGCCTCTGGGTTCTCACTCAGGAGCTTCTTAGTGATGCTGCTGTTCGCATAGTCTCGGAAGAAGTACTGCAACCATTTGTTCCAGGTGTTCTTCGCAGACGTATCAACCAACTGCCAGTTCGGAAGAGGCTTTGTAGTGGTCCACCGGGTGGAGATTTTCTTTACCTCTGCTAGGCATTCCTCCATCTGTGTGTATAAAGCAATCTCCGCAGATGTCCTCAAAGGACTCAAAGGGTCCACTTCACCCATGGGGGAAAGCTCGTACAACATTTGCACGTCCTCGAGTGTGGGGGTAGCCTCGAACTCAGCAAAATGGAACGTGTGAGTCGCAGGCGAGTAACGGGACAGAAGGTCTAGAAGCATGGACTGATCTAGCTTCACGGCAGCACCCTTCATAGCACGGATAGCAAAGTATACGCCGGCTTCATCAAGAGTCGCGGCGTGATGGTCCAACACGTGGTCAATCCACTCATCCATATAGTCCAATTTCTGGACGAACGCCTGGGTAGAAATCGCAGTATATGGGAAGTGCCCGTTCTCGATTCCCAATCGAACCACATCCTCGGAACCAATCAACTCGAGCAAGGCTGAGTTAACTGGGCGAGTCAGTGTCAGCAATCGCTCAACCGAGACAGGATCAGGCATCCTCTTCGCCTTAACCCTCGCATGGTAGAAATCTTTGCCGCCTAAATAGGGGGCTTTTCGCCACAAGGCCTGCGGAAGGTCGGGTATCTCTTCATCTTCCTTGACAGGTCTGGTTCCTTTTGTCTTGGCCATTCCTGCGGAAGAGCAAGAAAAAAGGGGGGGAGAAATACCACACTTCAGTTTGAATTTTGAAATTCAAGATCTATGCAAAGGAAGACGAACAGTTTCTGGTATCAATTTCAGAAATCAGGGAGTTTCAAGATCTCACATCCAAAGCCCTTATTATTGAAGGATTAAAGCAAAAGTGGGTTCAAAGATCAAGGCTTCTTTGCAAGTTTCAACAGATTATATGTTCTGGGCTTACAGATTCAACGCAGTTCAAGGCAAACACTGGTATCTTAAATCAAAAGTGAACGAGGCCAACCTTGTTTTCTTGAAGCCTGCTTGGATATGCACAATTGAAGAACACGATTTGCAGTTCTGAACTGGTGATTGATTATCTGGATCTGCTCTCGAAGATCTCCGGGTACCATTCACTTTAAGAGAAAGAAGTGGTGCTTTGCAATGATGGGGGATACAAAGTATTTATCCAAAACTATGAAGGGTTGCGTCCTTTCAGTAGTCGAATCGCAACCGTCACCGTCGAATCGCGCGATCACAGGACAAGCTGACGTCACGCCTAAAACCCTAAGGGCCAGACGACACGATTCTAGGGGTTTTAGGTCATAATGGCACGCACGGGGGCTGAACCTACCCGTATTTGAATTGGTGCGTGGCAACGACGCGTATGTTGGTTTCCGCGCATGGAAGTCTATACAGCTATGAGTCTTCACGCGCAGAAAGGGGGCTAATGTAGATAGTGCTTTCTGAGCTGACAGATCTTGGCCACGTGGCAACCATCCAGCACACCATATTGTGCTCCACACACACTGGATCACCAGCCGAGCTGATCCATGTGGGGGCTGCGAGACAGAGCCCTCGCATACCACTGCACGGGACTTGTAGGGACTTAGTGGTTTGGAGGCTAGAGTAAGCCCTGTCGCGTGCGAGCCAAGCCCGCACGCGACCTTTAGTAACTGTTTTGAGAGATTTATGGCACGAGCTCCATAAACCCGGTCAATCCGGTCAAACCCGGTCAGCCTCGTAACGGTTCCGGTATTCGCGCACCACGTGCTGTAACGGTCCCTATATACTCGGACGAACGTGCCGTTATGGTTAAGCTAATTAAGCCGCCATCAATGGGCGCATTAACCACACTACAACGGTCATGTTCTCCAGTATATATAGATCGTCAACCTTTCCATACAAAGGAGAACACATTGGCCGTACGCGGAAGCTCTGCCAAACTTCTGTCTCTCTCTCAGACATTGCTACTGACTTACTCTCTCCCTACACACAACCCCACTCTTCCTGTGTGATCCTTGATCCACTACATACGGTGTACACGGAGGTCTCCCCGCCGGAATCTCTTGTGCACAGTCACCTACAAATTTATAATTTTCTAATTAATCGAGATTCTGACTATTTCGTAATATGCAAGTAACGACGTGAGAAAGTCCAATTTAATTTATTACGACGCCTAAATCTTTCTTTGTGGTTATAATTGTCAAGAGTGTGCTTCGTTTACAATAATCATACCCTTAAATTATAATTATCTAATATTACCATTCAATTTTACAAATAATACACTTGCACTTTAAATAGTGAAAAGAATAATATAATTACATTTTAGAATTTCCCTAAGTATAAATCTCACAATAGGAAAACATTAGTTTAGACTTTATTATAAAGGCCCACATTTTATTCTCAATATTTTAACAATTATATTTAACTTTTCTATAATAAATTATTTATAGCAAAGAAATTATTTAATTAATGAAATTAACTATTGGGGACATATTCTCAATAGTGAAATAAAAAGACTATATACTAACTTGTTGAGGAGATGACATCATAAAATATTTATTAAGAAACAAATGTGATATAATATATACTTATAAGTACGAGAAATAATTATTTTAACTTTTAGATAAAGGTATTAGTTAAATAAACTATTCATAAATATTTCTCAAATTTCTTCATAACCTATTTTACCCTTAGACGATATTTAGATAATCAATTTATTTAAAATATCAACTTATAATATTTTGAGATTAATTAATTAAGTAAAACCGATATTAATTATTGAATATATAGGCTTAGGGTATTGAACGACTCTACTTTACTATTTATTGTAAAATTACATTATCCAAGTTATTTATATTTATTATAATTAGAAGTTTAGAAATTAACTTTAAATTTCATATCTTTAATATTTCATACATATATATATATATATACACACATACAAAATTATCTAACCAATATTTCTATAAAAGAAACAATTAATCCCCTGCCAAAATAACAGTCTCATATGCCACAATATATACCTTCTGATTTTCAGAATGTACAAAACAGCCCCCTTCTCATAATTATAATTAATTCTGGTGAATGACAGATTATACCCCCAAGTTGTAAGAAAGGACACTTTCACCCCCTTTTTCGCAAACCATGAAATTGATCGACATAAACTCAGATTCGTGCATCAAGACATGATTTTGATTATCTAATATGAACTAGGGAGTGATTTAGATCTTACCCAAGCCAAAAACCGCGGAAATCGGTGGAGAATTGAGTCCGATTGGGGTTGCCGTCGAGGTGGGTCGGCGATGGTGTTTGGCAGCGTCGTTGCCGGCGGTCTTGGCCCTGGCTGGGTTCGATTCGGACCTCCTCAAGCCCCTAGGAGCCTTCTGCACTTGCTTTGAAGTGGTGGGTGGCTTTGGTTCGCTTGGGCTTCGAGCTCTTCGCCGGCGTCAATGGAGTTGGCCGCCGGCGGTGATGGTTCTGGGTTGATTCAGCAGTTGGTTGCTGCTGTTTTTGCCTCCACTTGGGTCGAATCAGAGAGGGAGAGGGAAGAGAGTCGAAATAGGGGGAGAGAAGAGAGCTGCAGGTGGTGGTGGCGGGGGGTGTTGCCGTCGGGGACTCTGCCGGAGACGGCAGCGGCCTTGTGCCGCTGCTGTTTCTGCTGGGTTCTCGTCGGCTAATCCTGAGAGAAGAGAGGGAGATAGAGAGAAGGGTCAGGGAGTGGTGAGGGAGAGATTGAAGGGGGCTGGTGGTGATGGCGTCGTTGACGGGGAGGCAGCGGCTTTGCCGCTGCTGCTTCTTCCTCTGCTTTCGTCGGACAGAACGGGGGAGAGGGAGAGGGGGACAGAGGGAGGCAGAGAGGTGGAGAGTGGTGGTGGCAGTGGGGGGGGGTGTTGCCAGTGGGGGTGGCGATGGTGCTGGTGGTGGTGACGGGTGAGAAGGGGGAGAGAGTCCTGTGTTGTTTTTGAAGGAAGGGGGGTGAAGAAGGAAACAAATTTCTTGTTTTACGGGAGAGAACTGATCAGTGGGTTTGTGTGAATTGAGGGGAAACTGATCCCCATTATTTTATTCTTTTTTTTTTCTTTTACTATTATTATTATTAGTATTATTATTTAATTTACTCTTATTAATTTATCCTCTAGGTATTTAACTTTCTTTAAACTACAACTACCACCCCCATACATTAACTAGTTTATCTTTTCTGAAAATACAAATATCTCCCCACTTCACGAATTGCTATTAATTTACCCGTATAAAATCGGGGTGTTACACTTCTTCTCGTATCTCACATCTTTCTTCTTCTCTTTCGCTTTCATCTCTTTCTTCTTCATAACCTCTTTCTCTTACTTCTCTTTCCTCGACTTCCTCTTCCTCCTCTTCCTGACCAAAAGGAATGAAAGACTCAACTGCGAGCTCTTTCCGCACTTTTCTTGGCATGCGACCTTTGCCTTTGTCTTTGGAGGCAAGAGACTTCGCAGGAGGCGGAGTTGGAGCACTCCTAGGAGAAGAGGAGATTGTAATGCCCTTCTGCTTTTGTCTCTTGGCCCTCGGGGCAACATCTGCTGGAGGAGACGCAGCATTCCTAGGAGGAGACAGAGCTGGAGTATTGTCTATCAGTGAGCTAGCAAACGCATCCATTACCTCGCGAATCAGAGCCTCTACTTGGGGAGCCATTCCCATTGTTAAAAGAATTTTCTCGCCCTGCCTTTTCGCGGTAACGATAGAGTTGATCAGCGATTTGGAGCGCTCTCCAGATGCGAACCTCCTCAGATAGCACTAAAAAAAGCGTGGGGTATAAGTTGCAATGCATCAAGGGAAAGGAGTTTAATACGCATAAAATTGTTTACCTTGGCAAAATCTTCGTTGTACTTGATAACATGCGAAGCTCCCTCCCTAACAGCGGCCATCTTCTCCTCAAGAATCAATAAGCACAAGTGATGTCAAGGTCCAGCAAGGAGTAGAAGCCATACTGGGAATCATCCAAGCTGCAATTAGAACGGAATGGGAAGGCATTCATTTTGATTGCAGGAGCTTTGCTGGGCTGAGGAGTCGACTGCGTTTCGAATCTGGCTTGCTAAGTAGCCCATTAAGAGATCCAATTTCTGGAGAGGTGACCTTCACGGCTACCTGAAGGTTGAACGAAGGGCAAGTTGCTCCGAAAGATCGTTTGACACTCGCCAGACAGTAGTCGCTTGTAGCAGCCTCTTACGATCGACTTGGGCCAAATGGAAGGGGCCACTGCATCAAAACCAAACTGGGGAGAAACGCGAGTTGGATCAACGTCGACTGTGATCCTTTCATATATGGGAGTAAGTTCAGGAACATACTCAGCAAGAGCAGGAAGGGAAGCCCTTAGACACCAGAAGAAGAATTCGCGATAGCGCTCATGACCTTCGAGAAGGAGTTCTTCTGAATAAGTAAGAGATTTGGCGGGATATAGCTTCGGGAACCATAGCACATTCTCAATATGCGTGGCATAAGGCCTAGATGTAAACTTGCTCCGGTCATCGCATATCAGGCTCCAAGTGCACTAGGGAAGATTGGTTCTAAACAATCGAGCAGCTCTCCCACTGGAAAGCTCAGTCTCCGCGCCTGGGACACACCACTTGCTGGGCCTAGAAGGACCAGGAGCATAAGAGGGCCATCGCTCAAAAACCCACATGGTAAGGAATGCGATGTTGACATAAGTCAACACATCAAGACGACCGCGAGAATCTTTGATCGCCACTACCAGCTGGTCCAATCGATGATATAAGGTGCCCAAGACCAAAGGCCCAAGTGCGACTCTCTGGCCGAGGGCCAACTTAACAGCAAGGGGAGGACATGATAAAAAACACCATCATGAGGGTGACCATCAATCAGGTACCTCGACAACCAGGCACAGAGGAAGCCACACAAGGTTAAATGGTAACCTTTTCCCTCTACATAATTCTTCGCGTCTGGATTTTTGTCCAGAAGTTCCTTGGTAATACTACCATTCGCATAGTCGCGAAAGAAGTATTGCACCCATTTGCCCCAGGTGTTCTTCGCAGAAGTCTCAACAAGCTGCCATTCGGGAAGAACTTTCGCAGATGTCCAACGAATGGAGATTTTCTTCACCTCGTTTAGGCACTCTTCCATCTGCGCATATAGGGCAAGCTCCGAAGAAGTCCTCAAAGGGATCAGGGGATCCACTTCGCCAATTGGAGAAAGGTCATACAAGACGTTCACATCTTCCAAAGTAGGAGCAGCCTCGAACTCAGCAAAATGGAAGGTGTGAGTCACAGGTGAATAGAGATAAAGAAGCTTTAGAAGCATGGACGGATCCAGCTTCACGACAGCACCCTTCATAGCACGAACTGCGAAATAAATCCCAGCATTGTCTAAAGCGATGTCATGGTGGGTCAATACATGGCCAATCCACTCATCCATCAGGTCCAACTTTTGGACAAAGGCCTGGGTGGAAATTTCAGTATGAGGGAAAAACCCATTTTCAACTCCTAACCTAGCCACATCCTTGGAGTCGATTAACTCTAGCATGGCTGCATTAGTAGGCGGGGTCAGTGTCCGGAATTCTCCGGAGGGGGCAGGAGCCGGTAGATTCTTCACCTTAACCCTAGCATGATAGAAATCCTTTCCACCCAAATAAGGTGCTTTTCTCCACAAGGTCTTGTGGAGATCAGGTATTTCTTCAGACTCTTTAACGGGTTTAGATCCTTTTGTCTTGGCCATTCCTGCAGAAAAGCAAGAAAAAGGGGGGGGGAGAAATATACCCACTTTCAGTTTAAATTTCAGTTCAGATTCAGGAAGCAATTATGGTTTGTCAAGAGAAACAGTTCGGGGTCAGTTCTGGGTTTAGAATCTCGGAATTTCAGAAGTTCTACATTCGAAATCATCTCAATCTGGTGATTCAATCAGTTCTGGGTTTAAGAAGGAGCCTCTTTTGCAGTTCTCAATAAACGGTATATTCCAAATAGCTCCGTGTTTTACAGATCCAAGAGAGTTCAAAGGATATTTAAATACATTAATGAAATTGAGAAAAGCCAACCTTGTTTTGGGAAGCAAGTTGAAGGAGACGATTGACAAGGAAGAACAGGTGGTTGATTACTTGAATCTGCTCTTGAAGGCTTCCAGGTATCATTCACTTTAGAGAGAGAAGTGATGCTTTGTAACAATGGAGGGCATAGAGTATTTATTCAAGAACAATGAGGAGCCGCGTCCTTTCAGTAGTCGAATCGCAACCGTCACCGTCACCGTCGAGTCACGCAGTCACAGGACGAGCTGACGTCACGCCTAAAACCCTAAAAGAACAGACGGCACGACTCTAGGGATTCTAGGTCATAATGGCACGCACGGGGGCTGATTTTGCGTGTATTTGAATTGGTGCGTGGCAGCGACGCGTGCATTGGTTCCTGCTCATTGAAGCCTATCCGGCTAGGTGTCTTCACACGCAGAAAGGGGGCTAATGTAGATAGTGCTTTCTAGACAGACAGATCTTAGCCACGTGGCGATCATCCAGCACACCTAGCTGTGCTCCACACACACTGGATCACCACCCGCGCTGATCCACGTGGGGGATGCGAGACAGGGCCCTCGCATACCACCACACGGGACTTGTAGGGACTTAGTGGTTTGGCGGCTAGAGTAAGTCCTGTCGCGCGCGAGCGACAACCAAGCCCGCGCGCGACCCCTAATAACTGCTTTGAGAGATTTATGGCACGAGCTCCATAAACCCGGTCAACCTCATAACGGTTCCGGTATACGCGAACGACGTGCGTAACGGTCCCTATATATGCGGACGAACGTGCCGTTGTGGTTAAGCTAATTAAGCCGCCATTAATGGGCGCATTAACCCACTACAACGGTCACATTCTCCGTTATATATAGGATCGTTAACCCTTCCATACAAGGACGAATCACCTGAGATACGCGGAAGCTCTGCCAAAATTCTGTCTCTCTCTCTCACAGTTGCTATTGTCTTACTCTCTCCCTACACACACCCTGCTCTTTCCGTGTTCTTTCTATCCCCTGCTCTTGGTGTATATTGAATCCTCCTCAAGGAATTCTCTCGTACACAACTTGCAAAGGAAACAAAACCAAACAAATACTCCAATGTCTATGAGTAATGGAAAAAAAGAAAAAAGTTTTAGTAAAAAACCCTTTAAAGTACATCCAGATCTCAAACCTGTTTTTCTATCATCAAATGAGTATACTAGAGACAGAAGAAGTTAGAGAAAAAAACCATAAGACGCCACTTCTGTCCATCAGAAATCCATTGCCAAGACATCTATGTTCATCTTCCCCACTACACTGTCCCAGCTCCTGCTGTAATTATCAAGGCCCTGTCATCCATTGCCAAGACATCTATGTTCATCTTCCCTACGACACTGTCCCAGCTTCCCTGTCATCCATTGCCAAGACATCTATGTTCATCTTCCCTACGACACTGTCCCAGCTCCTGCTGGAAATATCAGGGCCCGATTAGTGACAGGAAGCCTTGTGATCGCGACGCGCTGCAATAATATTTATCAGTTCTGGAATTTGTATCCGACACTTCTAAATGAAAAGTAAAATTCTTGGCTAATTTGGAATGCTTCTACTGCGAGCACATCTACTTCCTGACAGCCGACGCAGTTTTTAGAGCATTTGGTAAAACTTAATATTTTTGAATTTGTCTAAATAACTTTGCTGCCCCGCAGAAGCTTTCAAGAAGCAAGGGGGAGATGCTTTTCCATAATCTACTTTGATTAAATATCTACAACATATAATGACCTTAGAATTTTTAACAATAAAATTCACTTACACCCCCTCAGTTTTAGTCAATCTTCACTTACACCCCTTCTAGTTTGGAAAAATCCACTTACACCCCTTATGACTACCAAACATGTGTCACTTACAACCCCTCTATATGGTAACTTCTCAAAACAGTTTTCGGACAAACTTACCTTTGCAGAGGCTGCAAAAAGTAAATCCAACCCAATGTATATTCGTAACATGCAAAATAATTGTATTCTATCACATGTTTCATATCCATATTTGAACATGGTACAACTACTACAAGCGATTAGGATTAACTCGAGGTAGAGTTTACAAAATTAAAGGTGGATTGACCTTTATAGCATTTGCAAAGGTAAATTTGTCCCAAAAATGAATTTGAAAAGTTATGCTAACAGCTAAAAGAGTAAATACACATAGTGGCATAGTTTTAAAAACCGGACCGGACCGGCCGGTTCGACCGGTCGGACCGGTGCTTGACCGGTCCGGTATAATCAGACCGTTCATGCATTTAAACCGTGCCACGTCATCTGAATCGGCGGTTGCGAAC
Organism: Linanthus parryae; assembly: GCA_023055425.1. Taxonomy (NCBI): domain Eukaryota; kingdom Viridiplantae; phylum Streptophyta; class Magnoliopsida; order Ericales; family Polemoniaceae; genus Linanthus; species Linanthus parryae. The sequence continues at coordinate 39,768,988 of JALGPY010000003.1, forward strand.
CCGCCGGTTCGCATCTTCAATTAAAAAAGAAAGAGCGCTGCTGGGAATCGAACCTTGCCCAGAGACTTACCACCAAGCCATTTGCACCTTTACGTTATGTAGGGAGTTAAGTAATATACTTATCACTTACTTACTCAGTAATAAACAATTTCTCTTTCTATTTTAGGAACATTAGTTTATTGATAAGAAATAATTAAACATACTTAAAAAAAACCATACTAAACATCAATTTACCATATCAACATTTGACAACCATATATGTTTATTGACCCAAACCATAACATCAATTTACAAAATATAATTCTTTTTTATCAACTATGGTATCAAATGTTCAAAAATATTTATATTTCGCAAATATAAGTCTACATTCACAATATTATAGAGGCATAGTTATTACTATTAAAATATTATAACGCTAAATAAGCTTCAAATTGAAACATTCAAGTATATATTTTTGGCTATTTTCCATTATGTTTATTATTTTTGTATAAATAATAATAAATATACATTATTAAATAAACGTGCGATTGAACCGGTCCGACCATGAACCGGTGCCTCACCGGTTCGATGGCCGGTCCGGTTTTTAAAACTTTGCATAGTGGTATAAGTGACAAAAATGTTTGGTATTCATAAGGGGTGTAAGTAAAATTTTCCAAACTAGAAGGGGTGTAAGTGAAGACCAATCAAAACTGAGGGAATGTAAGTGAAAATTACCCTTTCAATAATTATCTTTACAAAAATGACAAATATAATATATTTTTGTCATTTTAATTTCTCACAGCAATTTCACATTTGATTTTACCAAACCACAAAATTAATACATCAATATTTCACCACAACTTTCACGTAATATTTACCAAACAACATTTTATCTAAAATTCACATCAGCTTTACCATAGTAATTTTCACACAACAGCTTCTAGCACTGTCACAGTATTCCCAAAACTAGTACTCTGAAGATCACAGCGGTGGTGGTTACTCACATCGGCCCTGACACAGAACAACAGAGGCAACCATCATATCCAAACTTACAACAATAACCCGGGAAACTGAAAGGATCTTTGATCTACTTGTTGCAGTTGCTGACTCTTGGCCTGATCTCAATCCCCTGAACTATGAGGCCACTCTTCCAACTACCAGTCTTCACTTCACGCACCCCCATTTCCAGCTCCTCGTTGTCATCTGCTGTGCCCTCATTGAAATACTCACCAACCTTGATCTCCATCCACCTGTCTCCTCTCACCTTCGGGTAAGGGCTTTCAACTTCAGGAGTGGGTACAGAAGCCTCTGAGCTAGACCTGCGGGTGAGGTGAAATACGGGCCCAATGCGCCTTGGTCTTTGGTAGGGCTGCTCACTTCTGGGGTCCAGGTAGACCGTTTTAGTAACTGATTCGCCACCACGGATACCAATTGATGCCTCCACAGGTTGGCGCTCAAACCCATAGGCCGATGGGGTCAGTTTGAAGACCATATAAGAAGCATAGTTTGTGTTTGGGGACAGCAAGCTAGTGCTGATCCTTCCACTGATCTGAAGCCAGCACACACTAGCGAGCTCACACACCTCTGGAAACCTGCGTCGTGACAATACGAAAGTGTCAGATTGTGGGTGGGTTTGGTATGACTTTTAGGACTTTTAAGTCGACTTTTTAGTGGTTGTGAAAAAAAATCGTGACAGAGAAGTTGATGAATAAAGATGAAGTATGTGTTTGGTGAATAAAGTTATTCTTTTAAAAAGTTAGTGATGCAACACTTTTGTTTGTTAATAAAAATTAACCATTTTACATTTTTTTACATTTACTAATAATATTATGGTAGGTCAAATTAGTTGCCGTAGGATGTTAAAAGCTCGTGAAACCCAAACTTTTTTCAGCATTCAATTTTACACTATAAAGCCAAAAGTCATAATCCACAAGTTGACACAAAAAAGTCATACCAAACCTTCTAAAAAAGCTCGAAACAGATTAAAGGTGTGGATTAAAACCTTTAAATAACTCATACAAAACCAACCCTGTATGCTCAGAAATCTACAACCAGCGGGGCAAAGAAGAAGGTGTTCCAGACTGGTCATCAGAGTTAAATCTATACCTCATTAATCTCAGCATGTGTTATTCTAGCAAAGGAAAAAAAAAATAAAAGGACCAACAGGCATACCTGGAATTAGGATGAGATATCCATCTCCAATACCTAGGTGTGTCCCCCCACACAACCGAGAGATCCCTTGCAGCCAGCATGTAGCTTTTCTTTCCGCTCCCTTTCTCTAATGAAAAGCTCTGTCCAAACAATGAACATTGAGTTAAGACACACTTGCGGATAAACCATTGTTCACTACATTTCTTCAGTGTAGGAAATGGATCAAACTCTATTTGTTCTCACGGTAGACCTAGATCAAATATTACAAGGAGACTTAGAAAGGCACTGAATCAGTGTGTGCATAGTGCATACATGTGTAAGATGTGAACTGTACCAATTAGATGTTCATTCCAGCAGCAAAAAGCTGTGGCAGCAGCCTACTGAGATAGCCTCAACTCCTTCATTAGAGGAGAGTAACACGGAGCCACAGTACTGTACTACTTGGTCTGTTTCTTCTCTTTCTTCCAGTTTTGACTTTTTAATCCGTAGGCATGTCACTTTGACCCGGTGATTTGGATAGCAAAACGATGCAATTTTTCGGTAATTTTTCATGGTGTTGTAGAGTAAAGATTACTGTACAACATCATGAAAATTTACCAAAAAATTACATCGTATTGCTAATCAAAACATCGGGTCAAAGGCGACCTGATGAATAGTGGTAAAACTCAAAAGTGGAAGAAAGAGAAGAAACAGAGGACTACTCAAGGAAGAGAAGACATAAAGAGGCTCACTTTCTTGTTCATTGTCAAAATGGAAACTAACATTGTGTAAGTTCACCTAACCTCTCTAGTCTATAGTTGCAAGTGTGCACACTGAAGAGTGTAGACAAAGGGAAATATAAGGTAACCTCCATAACCAAACAGTACAATTTTACACCAGTAGGGTATTGTGGAGGAACATCCAGCCAGAGGCCAGGTCAACAATGTTCAAGTCATTATAGATCACTGTTTCTCTTTAAGCTTAATTATCAACTAGACCCGCCAACAAATTTGTAGATTAAGCTTTCAATGAACGTTAGGATTGGTTGGCTTGAAATCCATGCATACACGGGTACACGACAAGAAACACGGTGCACCAAATACGTACGTACTTAAATAAAATTGATCTTTCTGAGATTCTTTGCTAAAATTTTCGGCTGACGAGTGACGACAAATACGGAGTAGAACAAATAGAGGACAAAAAAGATAATTTAAAAGAGAGTGATCAAATTAGTGCGCGACACGACAAGAAGGGTAAGAGCTAGCACATCCTTTCCTATGCGGGAGGTTGATGTCACAAATACACAACAAGGGACGATAGTTAATATTGCATTTATTTTCTCAGGCACCTGCAATTTAAGATCTAGTGTCGAAACGTGTCTGTTATCTAAATCTGAAGCTTTTATTAGAGCAGCTTATTTGCAAGAAAGAGAATTTGGCAAGAATATGGAGTATGTGTGAAAACCAACCCAATAACGCTTAGTTTTGGCTCTGTTAGGTTCCGTCTGCCGCTTCCTGCTCAATTACAATAAAGATCAGCTCGCCCTACTGCCGTATCAAGGCAGTCACGCAAACCCTTCCGCTTCAAACACGTCTCTTCGACATTGACATATAATCAAACAAAACGACAAGAACGACCGCTAGAAGTCAATTGCATATATCCATTGTGTCGCTTTTAAACAAGGAATCTTGGGAAGTTTCTCCCAGTAGGTCCCCAGAATCTAACCTACTATTTTCCGACTAAAGAACAACTCAAACGGATAGACGTACCAAGAAAGGTTTGGGCAGGAAGCACATACCGACTCTCTGAAAGAATGAAACTACTCTTTCAAGTTAGTGGTTAGGTGCTAATGTACAGAGGTAAAATCTCTGATACCTAAGGCAAACATTGACTATATTTGAAAGTGTATATGCAATTGATACGTGAAAGTATCGGGATATGAAGAAAATGAAGAAAGTGAAGATTCAGACAAAGAAATTGAGAGAGAAATCGGATTGAAAGACGAGATAGACCAGAAAGAGATTAGAATGCAGAGAAATGTAATATTCTTATTGATTGAATGATAATGAGAGATTACATCACTTAAATACATAAAGAACATAACCCTAACATAACCTTAACCTAACAGGCCTATTCAACGGGCCGGACTAATTATTAAATAAAGTGAATACTAATAATCACTAAATAACTAAATAGCTAATAACTAAAGTAATAGCTAAATCATATCGATACTTGACCCGTATCAGCAATAGACGACCATTTCATGACCACTCCAATTCAGTTAATTTTTTCAACCTTAGACAATAATCTCAGTACAGTAGGGAGATGATACAATGCACCTAAGATCATTTATCGCCTTCCCCAAACAGATGCACTAAAAATTAAGGACACCGTCGTGCTTTATTCTAACAGTTCATTGTTTATACAGTTTCCATTACTAACAGGGAATGGTGGCTTCCGCAACAAGGAGGAACTAAACAAGTAGAAGTAGAGAATGCAATAAGGTACAGATACTTGTATGGCATGCTAATAGAATCCATTATATGATAGTAGCTTGAAATGAGTCAGGAAGAGTTCAAACACCATGAAATCAAACAATACATACAACAAATTTTACGAATTACAAAAGGAAATATCAACATGAATTGGAATAAAATATTTGTAACGCGTTTATTTCAATTTGAAGCATTCATCTGAATCTTTCAACAAAAATTTGAAAGATTAAATTAAACAAGCATAATTGATTAAATTAAACTAGATAATATTGAATTCTGAATCGCAGAGAAATGGAACAACGGCAGTGAATTTCTGAAAGAATATTATATACCTTGGAGCCATGGTCGACGATGAGGGGATTAGGGGAATTTTGGTAAAAAACCAATATGCACCTTTGTGGGTGCATATTAACCATAAGTTCAAAAAGTTGGTGGGAAGTACCCACCAACTAATAATCATAAGTTAACTTTTGGTTTGTTATAGTTAGTGGGTCCCATTTGATTTTTTTAACATTTTCTCCATGGTGGGTCTCTCTTTGTTTTTTTAAGGTTTTCCATGTGGCAAGAGGGGGTCCTACCCAAATATTTATTTGCTGAATTTTTTCTCCAAATTTGCATGCATGCACTACTCTCTCTCTCTCTCTCTCTCTTCATTCAACAACAACAACAACAACAACATCTCCCTCACCCTAGAAAATTAAATTCACTCAACAACCTTGTTCAACTAGAAAATTAAATTCAACTACCTAAGATGTAAAACCTTAAAATGTACCTCAGTTCATCAATTTTGACACCCAAAAGTTGTTGTTTCTCTCTCTAGTCTATTCCAAAACCTCCATTGTTGGGTTTCAAAACAAAAACAAAGTTCGTTCGTTTGAAGACTTCGAATCCGTCGGAAACAAGAGTAAGTTTATCAACCTTAGTATCCCTTCGTTTTATCTTTTCATTTCAAAAGTAGTATTTTGAAAAAATTCGTATATTCATTTTTTAACATTTTCGGAGATGTTCTGAAAATAGTATGAGATTCACCTTGAGGATATTGCGAAGGTCTTTGGAAGCCCTACAAAAAGCCCCAATACGTCGATTTAAGTTCCATTTTGAGCTTGGGCATACAGAGGGCGTCCGGAACCAAGGCTAATTTTCACCCAGAAGCCCAGGGGCGCATACAGGGGCTTCTAGGAACTGCCTAGGCACCCCTGTATGCGCCCCCGGGCTTCTGGTTGAAAAATTTTTCAACCAGAAGCCCAGGGGCGCATACAGGGGTGCCTAGGCAGTTCCTAGAAGCCCCAGTATGCGCCCCTGGGCTTCTGGGTGAAAATTTTTTCAACCAGAAGCCCAGGGGCGTATACAGGGGCTTCTAGGAACTGCCTAGGCACCCCTGTATGCGCCCCTGGGCTTCTGGTTGAAAAATTTTTCAACCAGAAGCCCAGGGGCGTATACAGGGGCTTCTAGGAACTGCCTAGGCACCCCTGTATGCGCCCCTGGGCTTCTGGGTGAAAAATTTTTCACCCAGAAGCCCAGGGGCGCATACAGGGGTGCCTAGGCAGTTCCTAGAAGCCCCTGTATACGCCCCTGGGCTTCTGGTTGAAAAATTTTCCACCCAGAAGCCCAGGGGCGCATACAGGGGCTTCTAGGAACTGCCTAGGCACCCCTGTATGCGCCCCTGGGCTTCTGGGTGAAAAATTTGCCTTGCTTCCCAGCTGGGGGGGCGCCTCTATACCCTAATTCGGGCATACACTAAGGCGCCCTGGGGGGTGATGTATACACCCGTGTATTGTTTCAGACGCCCTGGGCATACACTTAGGCGCCCTGGGGGGGGGGGTTATTGACTTTTCGGTGTTGACTTGTGACTTCTTAGTTGACCGTTGTGACATTATTGACTTTTCGGTTATCTGCAGGAAATGGGGAAAATCACTGTGCAACTCATGTGGAATGGAGTTTGGGAGCTCGTCAATGGAAAATTTTTCTACGCACGCGGGGTGAACTACAAATCGAAGACGATGGTGCTGAAACAGGAGGAAATTCCCACACTCCATAGTCTGAAGGAACGAGTTGCTTCGAGAATGGGATTGGACAAGCACCTAGCTCCATTCATAGAGTTAAGTTACATGCGACAAGGGATGGAGCAGTATGAGCCATCAGAAATCACCGACGAAGACGATGTTTTGTTAATATTTGAGACATATGAACCAAAGGAGATCGTTCCCATGTTTGCCAAGTACGACAATGACGGCTCGGTTGCAGCTGGGGGACAGTATTTGCAGAAGATGAATCCTCGCAGGGGAAATTCGGAGCTTCGTGCGTTACTTACTGATGATAGTCAGGAACATGAAGGCCCAACCTGGGAGGCCGGTTTTAGCGAAACAGCGGTCTTGGTGGCGAACAACACATTTCAGGATGCAGCAGCGTTGGAAGGACCGCTTGACACGAATGTCGGGGGTTGGGAACATGAATGCCCGACCTGGGAGGCCGGTTTTAACGAAACAGCGGTCTTGGTGGCGAACAACACATGTCAGGATGCAACAGCATTGGAAAGATTGTTTGACACTAATGTCGGTGGTCCTAGTTACGAGGGTGGAAGTTTGTCGGAGAATCCCGACTTGAACGAAGATCCGAACGCTGACCCGCACGGGCCATCAAGTGGAGATGACACAACGGACGACGATGTACCGGTTAACAGGGGTCCTTGGGCCACAGGTTTACAGCATCATCCCACACTTGCGATTGAAGCCGACGCCGTTGCCAGTAACAGCAGGCCCGATGGATCTACGTTAAAGCTTGATGATTTGTTTGAATCAGCAAAGGAAATCAAGAATATCCTACGGGGTCCTGCAACTCAACAAGGGTGGCAATGGACAAGTGTAAAGACAGAGAGCACAAGGGTCGTTCTCAAATGTCGCGATCCTCATTGTCAGTGGTACATGGCTGCTTATAAACGGAAACAAGAGAGATTTTACACGGTTAAGCGATACGAAAACATCCACACTTGTTCCGCGATCACCACAAATTTCAAGCATGCGAACGTGAATGTCGATGACATCGCCTATGGAATGATTGATCGATATCGGAACGGGCAGCCTCGCCCTAGCAGACATGACATCGTCGCGTACGTGCAACTTGCCTTCAAGTGCTCCGTCACTAAATGGATATGCTACCAGTCTAGGCAGAGGGCGTTCCAGATCATTCACGGTAGCCGAGAAGAACAGTACCAACAACTCCCTGCATTCTTCTACATGTTGGAGTCTTTGAACCCTGGGTCCTACACGAAGATAGAGCGCGACGAAGAAAGCAGATTCAAGTACTGTTTCATGGGTATAAAAGCTCAGCTGGATGGAATCAACTTCATGCGACCACTAGTGGTCATCGATGCCGGTCACATGAAGAACGAGCCATTGCAGGTCGTAGTTGCGACAATGGTCGATGGACGGAGGCAGTGTTATCCAATTGCATGGGGCATAATTGACACCGAGTGCAATGAGGCCTGGGGGTGGTTCCTTCAGCAGCTGAGGCTTTTCGTCCCGAACGACAAGTATCTCACATTTCTTTCCGACAGGCATCAGGCCATTAAACACGCAGTCGCGACAGAGTACCCAAATGCACAACATGTGCACTGCTGGTGGCACATCAAATCGAACTTGATAAAGCTGTATGGCCCCGGAAAGTGGGTGAATCTCTTCTGGAATGCTGCGGAGGCCGACACTATAGATAAATGTCGCAGTTTTCTTCACACATTGGCAGTGGAGCACCCTGCGAAACGTAAATTCCCAAATAATGAGAGTTTGTCAATCGCAGAATACCTGATGGAAAAATGTCCTCCCGAGAAATGGAGTCGGGCGTTCGCGGTCAACACTAGATTTGACATGTTCTCTTCCAATCACGCAGAATCTATGAACTCAATGTTAAAGGATGCGAGATATCATTGCGTGCTCTCGTACTGTTCGTTTGCGCTCAGACAAATGTCTCAGTGGTTTTACGATAGGCGGACCGAAACTGGCACTTGGAACACAAAGTTGACCCCAGAGCGCGAGAAAATCATGCAGAAGAATCTTAACGACGCAAAAATGCTACACGTCACACAGCTGGATGCACTTGAATTCCGTGTAACAGGTAGGAACCATGGCACTGCCAAAGTGTACTTCTCGGAGGGGTACTGGGTTTGCGATTGCGGCAAGTTCCAGTTGGACTGGCAACCGTGTGTCCACGCTTGTGCGTGCGCTCCAATACTTAGAAAACAAAATCCTCATATGGGGATGGAAGAAGGGTTGCCTCCTTCAGACGGGCTTGTCATGTACAATTTCACGAGCAACACCTACAGTGCGGACTTCTACAAGAGAGCTTACGCCGGGAAAATTGAGGTTATTCCTGATCGTATAGACTGGGATACACGTCGGATCCCACCGGAGATAAGCAACATTGTCACTCTTCCACCAGTGAAGGTAGTGAAACGTGGAGCACCACAGACAACCAGGATACCGTCTGAAGGAGAAAAACGTAGGTATGGTACTAGGAAGCACAAGTGCTCTCGATGTGATAAGGAAGGCCATAACGTGAAGACATGCCCCACGAGGGAGGATGACCGGCTAATTACACATGATTGAAACTTGTTGCTTATTGATTAATGCAAGTTTAGTAGTTGCGGGTGTAATATTTAAGTCTTTTGAAGTTGGTTTGGTGGTTGTAATCTTATCTAGTTTAATGTAGTCCACTAAAAAAGTAAACGGTCGGTGTTGTGGTCAAACTATAGTCAAGTATTCAGTGCATCCTAAGTCATGCCACTTGTTTCGGCAATTTAATGTCAAAATAGAACCAAAAAGTCAAACAAATTGAATATGGAGCCATAGGGGCGTATATCCTTATTCGGGCGCCCTAGTAAGGACACAGGGCGCCCGAATTAGGGTATAGAGGCGCCCCCCAGCTGGGAAGCAAGCCCAGGGGCGCATACAGGGGTGCCTAGGCGGTTCCTAGGCACCCCTGTATGCGCCCCTGGGCTTCTAGGTGAAAAATTTTTCACCAAGAAGCCCAGGGGCGCATACAGGGGTGCCTAGGCAGTTCCTAGAAGCCCCTGTATGCGCCCCTGGGCTTCTAGGTGAAAAATTTTTCACCCAGACGCCCAGGGGCGCATACAGGGGTGCCTAGGCAGTTCCTAGAAGCCCCTGTATGCGCCCCTGGGCTTCTAGGTGAAAAATTTTCCACCCAGAAGCCCAGGGGCGCATACAGGGGTGCCTAGGCAGTTCCTAAGCATGAGGTTTTAGTGAAGTTTTTTTAGGCAATGCTTGTAATATTTGTTTTAATAATTTGTTTCATTGCTCGAATCGGTTGTTTCATTGATCACAAAAAAGCAAATAAACTATAATGACAAAAAAATTTCATTGATCACGTCAATTACAAAATATGGAATAATCAGTCATGAATACAACTACACGTAAGGATACCAAATTGGTTCTCCTGGCGGGTCTATTCTATTGCCATATGTGTCTACAGTGATGAATCTAAACATAGTCTTCCATATTGCCACCGCATATTCTTTCCTTATAAGCTTCTGGTCCCCTTGGTATGATTGAAACTCTCCTCTAATTGTGGGATCCTCGATGACCTTCTCGATCATGCGCAACATATACAACGCACTGCAACTTGGGAGATCACATTGGTGTCTCGGCTCCTTATTCTTCGGCAATTTGAATACCTTAAGGACCTTCGGGCAAAACTTGGCCCGGTTAGCAACTTGCTCTTCCCCAAACTCCTGCAGCAATCTCGGAAAATTTGTGCATAGTCGAGCCAAGTCCCAATTATTACGCCCCGAAAACTTCATTGGATCGTACACCTTCACACAAATCCGTTCCTTCTCGAACACGTCTATGTAAACGAGAATCCAATGTTGAAATCCCTTCACTGGCCGCTTAGTCCTCCAAGGCATGAACCACCTCCTCGCAAGCGATCCCTTGGAACCCCTCATAGGCTTGTTACCTCTAAAGTATTCAGAAGTCTTCTTCTTTAGGGTTTCAAAATCATCATCTACTTGAAAAGCTTTGAACCAATCCTCATCCGTAATAACCGTGTCCGTCCTTGGAGCGCCAAACTTTTTTGAGTAATTAAGCCTCTGGGTATACGTGCATTCATCTACATGTTCCCACCCGAAAAGTTTTCCTACTCCCATTATGTAACGGAAGAATGGCCGAGATCTTTGCTTTATCCCACAACCTAAATATGGGTAAAGTGTATGTTCGTCATTAAGCCAGATGTCAAAACACCGATGCAACTTGGGGTCTTGCTTACGCATGTCGGCCACGGAGAATCCAGGCTTCATATGGTTCGCAAAGATATCGATAGACGGGTTATATAATTTGGCGTAGGGCGTCTTCTCCCAAGGGATCCTTGCACGGTTTCGAAGCAGATATCGACCGCCTTCCATTGGTTGCAGGTAGTCCAATTCATGCACGGGCACCATTTCAGTGTACATAGAGAGAGGGGTCCAGCACTCTTCTTTTTCCTTGTGCTCGCCTACTTCAAAAAATGGATTCTGCCCGTCCGCAGTGAAAGGGGTTAAAACATGTAGCCTATCCCAGCGAGACTGCTCTTCTGGTTCATCCGTCACCCCTTCATCCAACTCTTCATCCGAGATCTCATCTTGGGCCAACTCTGTTTCCTCGTTTATCCCATCGATGTCGCCGTGAAACTCTATTTCCTCGTTTCCTGATCCATCCTGAAGAATTAAGAAAATTTGTACAGTCGAAAATATAACATCACGAAATTAGAGAAAGCAATGATTCACCGCAATAGTACCTGTGACATGGAGGGCCCTACTTCCTTGATGCAGGGAACATCGTGATAAACACTTAGCAACCTTTCTTGAGCCTTAGCAGTTTTTTTGTATGTGTCTACCTCGTTGGTGACGGCATCCAAGCACGAGTTTAACTCGTGAGTCCCAATAAAGTGTGCCACCCAGATTCTGAGGTACCACCCGTTCACTTCGTATTTCACAGAGAAGTTCGGAACGAGTGTTCTGAGGTGCTTCATGAAGAAACACACATAGAATCCACAGTCATGCCTACAACAAAAATAATTCACAAATAGATAAGAAAATAATGTAAAAAAATGAATTGCAACTAAAATTAAGTGTAGTTCACAAACCCGTTATTCTGGTGCGGAATCTCGGACCACACATATTTTGGTTTCCATGTCATTATGTCCTCCTTGTAAGCGACTTTATAAAGGGCGCAAAGGCTATCGTGAATTAACTTCACTTTATGTTCCACCCGCCTCTCAATATACTCATCGGATGAGTCAAATACGAAAACACCCTTGTGTTCTAAGCTCACCACAAGCAGATAGTAGTGATTATCCCGGATGCCTATTGGGAGTGCAATCTGAAAAGCAACATAAAATACGAAGTATTAGAATATGATTACAATACGAACTAAAATATGAAGTTATTAGAATATGATTACCATGGAGAGCTCAGATATAGAAGCAGGAAGATATTTTTCGTCTAGGTAAAATGGTAACTCTTGATCATATACTCCGAAAATATTTATTGGTGCATAACAAATTTTCCGATCATGTTTCCTCTCTTCAGCCGTCAGAATGGCCGTCATGCACATCATCGTCTGCAAGCATTTACAACTTAGAAAATTGTCGACAAATTACAAAAAAATGCAAGTTAAATAAAAACTTACCGAGTCTGTCATCCACTCATCGCGTGAATACTCGTACGCGTGTGAGCACGTTATCTTGTCGCCACCACTGATGTTAACCAATACCTTTCTGTAAACAAAAATGAAGTTAAATTACACAAATGATACGATACTAATAAGAGCTAAATAAAAGGAAAATTGTAAAATATTGATCTCTTACTGGCTTAAAATAGCAAGCCGTCTGGCCTTTTCTGCGTCGGTGGCGTTAGGGGGCTCGACAGTGCTCTTAGGGACCCGAGTGAAGTAGGCATGCCACCAGCACTGGTCGATGCTTGGTTCATCAGGAAATGAAACACTGATCGGTGCAACTGGTAGATCGGAACATTCACTAACAGGTTGTGCCTCGGCATTAGGCAATTCTGCGCGTTGTTCCTCGGCATGTGAGACTAATGGTGAAGTCTGACCAACGGGTTGTGCCCCTTCTTCCTCGACAGTTTGGACCAATGGTGAATCGCGAGCATCGTTAGAATCTTCTGTGCCCATCTGTCTAGCACCACTGGTTTTGTCTGTCAACCCATCTAGCCTCTCCGTCAACCCATCTAGCCTCGCCGTCACATCATCCAGCTTCCTCATACACGCATCGATATTCACCTTCTGCTCATTCTGCATTCTCTGAAAAGCCATCTCCATGTTTGTCATTCGGGATTTCATCGTTGTCATACCCAAATCCATTCTTGTCATTTGGGACTTCATCGAAGTCAGCATACTGATGATAAGATCCATCCCATCTACCATTTCCTCAGTCCGGGCTCTCTTTCTTGGTTGTGCCTCCTCAGTTTCCTCGGACACTTCATCAGTCTCCCTTTCGCGATCCTGACGCTTCTTCGACCTTTGCTCGGCACCTACTTCCCCACTGGGTGAGGACAGGGGTGCGTTAATCATTCGATCAAAATCCTCCCTAACGCGCTCTTCAGTCATGACATCATGTGGAGCTGCAGCAGGTGGGCTTGGCAATGGCGTTGGAGCTGCAGCAGGTGGGCTTGGCAATGGCGTTGGAGCTGCAGCAGGTTGCTGACTCTTTTTCTGAGTTTGCCGTTTTCCCTTGGTTGTCGCCGGCCTTGGCACATCGGCCTCCCCTTCACTTGGCGGTGGCGTTCCACTTGTTCGCTTACTCTTTTTCGGAGTCTGCTTTTTTCCCTGCTTTTCACCTGTTTTCTTACTCGCACCCAAATTCCTCGTCGTCTTAGTCCCCGACATCTGAAACGGTTGCATCTGAATAGCTGCACCGGAGTAGACAACGCAACGGCCACCCAACCTACTCGTCAGGTCCGGAAACAATGGAAGATACGGATTAGCTTCCATATGAGCCAAGTACTGAAGCCAGTACCAACTCTGCTCCTCCGCAGGAGTGGGGTGAAGTGTCGGGCGAACATATGTGATTGACGCCACAAGCCTGGTCACTGATTCATCATCAGCCCTGACCGGTAGAGGATAGTACGCCGCCACTCTGGGAAGTACCCCTTCGTCCCTGCTAGCCAAGAGGGGTACCATCTGTGGAATTGCTTCGTAGGCCCAAGCCTGCGCGGAGAGACAATCGCAGTAAGCATATAACATTTTAGATTTAACTAACAATAAAAAATGCATAACTAACACAATTACCGCAACAACGAAAGGGAAGGCAGTGAGCGAGTAAGTTGGTTTGGTAAAGTCGCAATGTTTCATCCCTTCGAGTAATTTTTCAAAGCATTCCATACCCCAATCGTAGGCGTTACAGAACTCGAAGTCATTGCACTTCTGTATCACTGCGGCGGGCAACAAATCATGGCCGCCGGTGTTGTGCCATAACCTACCGATTATTGCAGCCACTAATAACTTCACAAATCTTTCCAACGTAGCCGAGTCCATTTGCTTATCAGGATCTTCGGAGTACGGGTGTTCGCTATCGATGCCTTCCAGATAATTTTCCAGTGTAGTTCCATTCACTCTCCCGTACACACTCGTGAAAGTGGGGCCAAACACGGTCTGAATAAGGGCATAATCTGCCATCCTCTCGTCCAGCTGCTCATCGTTATGAGACTTAAAGACGTTAAGTCCACTGCAGAGAACAAACTCTTGTAGGGAGAATCGCAGCGGGAAGGTCCCAAAGTTGAACCATATTTCACGGTCATGAGGGTTAGTGTTAATCCGACGCTGGATAAGTAAGTCGAGGAGCGTCTTCGAGAACACTTGGTCAAATCGATAGGTCAAAAGCCATGCCAAGTTAGGGAGCCGCTGTCGCACTAAAGTCCTAACGTCTTCCCGTCTGGTCAGCCTTGTAAACACTATCCATGACCTCTTCCGCGAACGAAACGTCAACTTATACCTCCTTAATTCGGCTCGATTAGCGGCAGCAGGTAAACGACCAAGTTGGTCCAAGGAGATCAAATCCTGTCAAATAAACCAATAAGTAGTCAATTATCAATAAGTATTAAGAAAATTAGTCATAACTTTATGAACTTATCATTTACGGGCAAATACTCAAAAAACTAATCACAATTAATGACAATTTTCTCAAGTTCCCAGCACGGGCGCATACATGCTGAAAACTTGGAAAAAAAAACAATGAGTAAGCCAAGGGGGCATACAGGGGCGTCCTGTAAGCCCCCTTGGCTTACTCAGTCAAAAAATATTCTCAATATCCCAGTAGGGCGCATACAGCATGTTCTGGATGCCCCCAACAATTGAGGTATGCGCCCTAGATGTGAAACAAGGAAAATACATGACCCAGTTGCCCAGGGGCGCATAGAGGGGCGCCTGGTATCTGCCAAGGCGCCCTTGTATGCGCCCCAGGGCTTCTGGGGTCAAAATTTTGACCCAGAAGCCCTGGGGCGCATACAAGGGCGCCTGGCAGATACCAGGCGCCCTTGTATGCGCCCCAGGGCTTCTGGGTCAAAATTTTGACCCCAGAAGCCCTGGGGCGCATACAAGGGCGCCTTGGCAGATACAAGGCGCCCCTCTATGCGCCCCTGGGCAACTGGGTCATGTATTTTCCTTGTTTCACATCTAGGGCGCATACAACATCTTCTGTATGCCCCAACAATAACAACTATGCGCCCCAGGCGCCCTTGATGATTTTCAGTCAAAATTTGATGTTCTTGTATACGCCCTATGTGATTTTCAGTCAAAATTGATGTTCTTGTATACGCCCAGTTGGTCATCAACATGATTTTTACATGAACGTAGTCGTGAAATTTACAGAAAAACTTGATTTCATGAACCAATTTTGCACCAAAAAAGCAACACAACATCAATTTTATCTAACCCTAGAACATGAGTTTGATGAAGAATACTTGAAGAGGTGAAACAAACTCACCTCTTGGGCCACATTGGCCGGTCCAGTGGGAGGAATTGGTGCCGGAAGAGCCGCGGCCGCGGCCTCTACAGCCGGCGCCGGAGAAGAGGACGGGGCCGGCGCTGGAGAAGATGACGGGGAGAGGGTTACTTGGTTCCCGATATCTCCAAGTACTCCGTTCAAAACTTCGGTAGGTGAGGGCGGGGAAGCCATGAGAGCGAGAGAGTGTGAGAGTGTGCTTGGTGGTGAGAGCGCCGGAAAAGATGGAGGAAGAGGAGGAGTCGCCGTGGTGGTCTGGTGTGAGGAGGAAGGTGAAGAGAAAAAGTTTTCAGAATAAAAGAGAAGTGGGGTGAGTGAAGGAGTCTCGGGTATAATCCCGATGGACAGTTGGAAAAGTGTTTTTTTGAATTTTAATATTTTTTAATATAATATGTTTTATTAGTTTAATTAGGTTATTATTTTTTGTTTAGTTCTTCAAATAGAAGTCAAACTAATAGCAAAAAAGTCTATGGTTAGTTCACACCAAGAAAGTGAGAGAAGGTTTTTTTCCCAATTTCTTCGAGGGGATTATCAGCAAGCCAGAGGTAAAGCTGCTTCTTAGTAGCGAATTGTGCCGGCATGGACTCCGGATCATCAGATCGACCAATGATGTCCTTGTAATCGGCTGGCAGAAAGCTCTCCCACACCGCATCAGACTCCGCCGCCGACCTGAACGTCGACGCCACCAGCGACATCCGGCACGCATCTCTAGGGCTCGTCAGAGACAGCACGTCCGCTATACACCCCTCCGGCAACACAGCGCACATGTCCACCACCAACGCCGCACCATCGCAGAGCCGCCCACCTCCTCCTCCGTGATGTCCGCTGTGGTATAACCCCATCGACTCTCACCGTTTTAGATTCCAATTAGGCCTGTCAATGGGCCGGTTCCGACCCGGAACCGACCCGACCCAATAGTATTATGACCCGACCCGTATAAACCATACCCCTCATTTGAACCGTGAGAACCAAACCCATGAAAACCGTTTTTATGTGGTTCGGTTCTGGGTCAGACCCGATTAACCAACGGATCGACCCAAAACCATTAAGTTAGAAAACCCTCGAGGCCTCAACACTTTCAGTCTTTCACCATTCGGTTCTCTCTCCAGAATCCAACGGCGCTCTCTCATTCGATCGAAGAACAATCGATCTTCATCAAAACCCCTCTATCATTTCGATCGAAGAACAGCCGATCTTCATCAAAACCCCTATATCACTTCGATCGAAGAACAACTACGCGTTTCTGGTTCTTTGAAGATGTGTGACCAACAACGCGTTGATGAATAGACGTTCTTTATGTGTGTGAATTCGATAAATCGACGTTCTTTGAACCTGTGAATTGATGAATCGGTCCAGGATTGGAAGACCAACAACGCGTTGATTCGAAGTATTCGCAGATTTGGTTCTAAGAGTCACCGGATTTGTTAATCGCAGACCTGGTAAGTCGATTGTTTGCTCTTATGTTTTTGGGTTTCGATGGTTGTGAAAAACTGATACTCTCCTATTTGACCAATTGGGTTCTGGGTTTGATCTCTGATTTGGTAAACTGTAATGGGTTTGGAGAAAATTTCCACTTTGATTTTTGGGTTCTGGGTTTTGACCTCTGATTTTCAATGGTTTTGGTGTGTTATATGTATCAAAGCATGACCAGAAATAAGTGTGTCTCCTTCAACTGTTGTGTTTAATGTTTAGCATTTTAGCTTATTCATTGTTGATTTGTGATTGTGTTCTTGAGAAACAGATGATTGATGAAACAATCTGCATCAATGATTGATGACAATTTGGTTTCTTATCTTGGTTTTTCATCGTTAGAAAGCCGGAATGGGAATTGATCGCATTGAAGATTATTAGCTATTCTACATCTGGGTATGTGGGTAGTTTCAGAATTGGGGAATCCTTACGTGTTTTCTTTTTGTATTCCAATTCGCTCACTTAATCTGAAAACTGCTAAACAGAGGATAACTCAGCCTTTTGAGGCTCTATTAAAGCGATATGTTTGATAATTGCTTATGAAGGCCAACAAGATAAGCTTCATTTCTGTAATGGACCTCATCACCTACATACACACCTTGAATAGGTCCAATGCGTGCAACAATTTCATCAAAATTAAGTCTGCCTTACAAATAGAGCATGGATTATTCTGAAAGGCAGCCTAAGTTTTGATGAAATTGATACACGAACCAGGACTATTCCAGGTGTGAACAAAGGTGATGAGCTCCATTATAGAAGGGAAGCTTATCTAGCTTCGGCGCTCCAATTACCTGATGTGTTTTCTTTGTGGGTTTGTTGATTTGGTTTGTGAATTGCTTGCTTTTGGTTATGAATAAGTGTTGCACTCTTACTAATTTGTGTTGAAAAATGTCATATTTTTTTCACTATTCTGTTGTGTGAAAAAGATCCAATTCAGCTATACTGGTATTCTCAACTGTGTTTTTTCATGTGTATTCTCAGGTGTTCTCAACTGGGTTCTATACGCTGCTCCGTTTCTCAATAACTCCAAGGATGTTGTTGCCCAGATTATGGATAGAATCAGTATCTATGGTCATTAGCCAGATTTGCAGTACCTTCTAAACAAGAGGCTTCTACGGCGACAGGTAGTTTCTGTCAGTTGTGTTTCTATTCTCGTGTATTTTTGTCATTTTGATTTTTGGGTTATGCTTTATGAATGCTGATTGGTCGTGAAAAGTACTACTATCGTGGTCTTACTCCCAATTCAGAGGCTTCTACCATTATAATTCTCTTTATCTATGTTCATCTCAAAATGACTTGTGAGTTCTTACTCGCACTTAAATACTAAACTGCACTCAACATTACTAACCAGGTCATAGGTAACAGGGGCAGAATACTACTTGATCCTTTGTCTATTTTGACAGACCTCTATCATGTACTTGATGGTGTTTACTTGGTTTAAAGACAGTCAGTATATGTCTATGTTTACGTGTCTTAACTGTTATGTGTTGTTGTATTAGGTTGAGTCTGATTTTGTTGCGATGTCGGTGGATCCAAGTTTTTCATTGGCTAGTAGTGACAATGAAACAGTGGATTTGGATGAACACAGTGAGAACGTTTCTCTTGCGAATAAGAAAAGGAAGTTAACTCCGGTGCATGTACCCAGTAAAATTGTAATAGGACCCCTTGCGGAAAAGACACGAAAAAGGAAGTTAACTTCAGTGGTATGGAAACACTTTGAAAGATTAAAAGGGCCCGACGAAAAACTAGTAGCTAAGTGCAAACATTGTCTTAAGGAGTTCGCCGGAGGGAGTAATTGTGGGACGAGTAGCTTAAAGAAACATTTGAAAGGAAGATGCAAGGCTTTGAAGGATGTGGATGTTTCCACCATTGGTGGTGCCATTGTATTTAGTCCCAAAGGTATAGCTTTGGAATTTGACCAAGAGAGGAGTCGGGCGGACTACATTAATATGATTGTGAAACATAACTTGCCTCTTAATATGGTTGAATATGAGTACTTTAAAATCTGGGTCAATAATCTCCAACCGTTGTATAAGGTAATGTCTAGAAATACGGTTAGGGCTGATGTCCTTCGCCTCTATGCTGAAGAGAAAGAACGAATATATGGTGTGTTGGATAATTTGTCCTCCAAAGTTACACTCACAACTGATATGTAGACGGCTGATCATCAGGATATTGGGTATATATGTCTCAATGCTCATTATATAAACGATAAGTGGGAGTTGAAGAAGAAAATACTTGCGTTTAAAATGATGGAATGGCCTCACGATGGAGTAACACTATTTGAAGTTATCAAGGAATTGGTTCTTGAATGGAACTTAGATGAAAAACTATTTTGCATAGTTGTGGATAATGCGACAAATAACGATGTGATGGTTGACTTGTTAAGAGAATGGCTTTGTGAGAAATCATTAATTCCCTTGGATGGAGACTTGCTTCATGTGAGATGTAGTGCTCACATCCTAAATTTAGTTGTCCAAGATGGTTTGAAAGTTGTAGGGGGTATGATTTCTAAAATTAGAGATAGTGTGAGGTATCTCAAGAAGTCCCCATTTGGTAAACAGAAGTTTAACACAGCTATTGATCAAGTGAAAGCAAGTAAAAAGAAGATTGCAGCAGATATGCCCATTCGCTGGAATTCAACATATGAAATGCTTGAGGGAGCAATTGAAAAAAGGAAAGCATTTCAGCGTTTGGCAGAGACTGATCCAAAATATAAGCATAACCCCTCTGCCGAGGAATGGAAAACGGCGGAAGTGATTTGTGGCTGTTTGAAGCTGTTTTATGATAGTACTCATCACTTTTTAGGCACACATTTTCCTACTTCAAATGTGTTTTTCCCAGATATTTGCAGGATGCATCTACAAATTAGAGAATGGGAAACCAGTGAGTGTGAGATTCTTCGGTTGATAGCAGTGCCAATGAGGGATAAATTTGATAAGTATTGGGATAAGAGTTCTCTTATATTATCTATTGCTGTGATTCTTGATCCCAGATGTAAGATTGCTATTGTTGAATATTTCTATAAGCAGATTTATGGGTATGGTGAAGCGCAGCTGCAGATGAAAATAGTGGAAGATGCTTTTACTACCCTTTTCAATGAGTATAAAGAGTTTTCTGTTGATACAATGGACTCCAGTGTTTTTGACTATGGCCTAAGTACTGCGAAAAACAGTCTAATGAGCGGGTTTTATGAATGGTATTCTACTTCTCGGGTGGGATCTTCTGTCAAAAAATCTGAAATGCAAGAGTACTTTGATGAGCCGATTATTCCAGACAGTGACAGTTTTGATATTTTAGAGTGGTGGAAAATTAATAGCTCAAGGTTTCCCGCATTAGCAAGGATGGCAAGAGATGTTTTAGCCGTTCCTGCAACAACAATAGCGGCTGAGGGTGCCTTCAGTATTGCAGGAAGTGTTGTCGATGAGTCGCGGGCTTCTTTGTTGCCAGATATTGTTCAAGCCCTTGTGACTCTTCAGGATTGGGTGGGGACAAACTAGGAACTAGGTAAGAACAGTCGTGGTGCTTTCATTTGTATCTTCTTTATTCTTTTTGGGAATATTTTGTGTCTACACACACCCTATGGTTGGAATTCTGACTTTTTCTGTGGCTGGTGACAGGCTGAGAAAGCTAAGGAGGAGGAACTCATGTTCAGTATCTGAGCAGGTGACTTCCTCCTGTACTCTCTCTCTCTCTCTCTCTCTCTCTCTCTCTCTCTCTGCATTTTATATCTGTGGTTTTGATTTGGGATCCAAAGGATAAACTTTCTTTAGCTTAATATGTATATGGGTTTTCTTGATTAGAGGTAAAAAGTTGAATCTTGAACTGAAATTTTGGTGCTTGATGTAGTTAAACTAGAGGTTAAAATTGAGCTCTGATGCTGATGGGTTATCTTGATTAGAGGAAAAAACTGAATTCTGAAATGACATTTTTGGTGCTTAATGCAGATTGGTAGTGTAGTTTTGATGTGGGATCTACAGTATGTGTTCTTGTGTTTGGTTTGATGTTTCTGGGTTTTTTCTTGAACTGAACTCTTTGGTGCTTG
Organism: Linanthus parryae; assembly: GCA_023055425.1. Lineage (NCBI taxonomy): Eukaryota > Viridiplantae > Streptophyta > Magnoliopsida > Ericales > Polemoniaceae > Linanthus > Linanthus parryae. The sequence continues at coordinate 39,790,108 of JALGPY010000003.1, forward strand.
ATGTAGTTGAGTTGTATAATTTTGATACTCTGATTTGATATTTCTGGGTTTTCTTGATTAGAGGTAAAAAATTGATTCTTGAACTGACATTTCGGTGCTTGATTCTGGATTTTATATATTAATAATTAAATCGGACCATTTTTGCTGGACAGTTTTCTATAGTGAATGAACAAGCAGTGGGGATGAACTGTTCTTGAGGTCTAATTCTCTTAGCTTCTTAGTGAATTAGCTTCTTTTAGTATGAATGTTTTCAAGCTATGGATTCTGCTTAGATGTTCTTGTTATTGATATTCTTACAAACATGAATTGATTAGTTTAGGTAATAGTGATTTGCATCGATTTGCGTCTCCCTTGTTTAAAATTCCATTTAGGAGTGCATGTTTCTTGTAGGTTGTATGGGTAATCTTGTAGGTTGAATTCCTGTACTATGTGATGATTTTTCAGAAGGTAAAAATTCAATCTATGTGATGTTGTTGGCTTTCTTCGATCCCTATTGAATGCGATAAGAGAAAAGAAATAGTGAATTCATTTGGGTTGGTTGGTTGATTGTGATTCTGGGTTTGCAAGATTGATGAGCAGAGATAACACAATTGATTGCATTGTTGTTGTTATTGCCTCCAATTGAACTGCTGCTTTTAAGTTCCTTTGGTGCACAGTGTTAACCGTTAGTCTGCTATTACATGATGCATTGTTGTTGTTGTTGTTGTTGTTGTCTGGAATTGGTTGCTAAAATCATTGGATGAATACAAATCCAGGAATTTGTAGAAGTGGGGGCTAAAATGAAAAATTTATACAGATTATGGTTGAACTGGAAAATGTGGTTAATGCCTATCTTTATGTAGTTGGGTGGGGGATGTAGTGTAATTTCTGTATGGTTGAACTGGAAAATGTAGTTAATGCCTATTTTGCTGAAGAAATCCGCGACTGTTCTAAATGCGCCGGTGGGTCTCTAATAAGTTGCTGGATTACAAATGGCTAGTAACTTGGGTACATGGTCCTATCAGATCCTATAGATTGAAGTTCTTGCTTTTCATAAATCAAAAGCCTAGTTTTGAGTTTCTGACCTATCTCTGTCCTGGGATACTCATATGTAGTAGTAGTTAGCTGTGTATACAGGCACCTTGCTCCTTCTATAAGGGGCTTGTCAGTTCAGTACTCATTGAAATCATTGTTTCAATGAGCTGGGGACACCCATTGTTATTGCTTCTTTCTCTCTGAAAAAAAGGAATTGAAATTGATCCTTTAAGTGATTATTTTGATGCTCTGGATTCGACTTTATGGTTCATGACATAGGAGGTTGTGTTTTGTAATGGGAGAGTCAAACTATTAGACAATCTTGTTCTGCCATTTTGTAGTCGCTTAAAATTCTTTAAACCTGTTTGAAGTCGTGTGGTCACTGCTTTATTTATCTCTTCATTCTTTTTGTCAATGCTGATCTGGTTTATTGTTCATCTTCACAGGTTAATCTGGTATTGTGGGTCATGAGACTCATGACATTGTCAATACTGGATTCAGGTCTTTTGGAGCATGCAGAAGCAGTGTGTCAATGCGAGTCGATGACTATGAACGAGGAGCATGCGAAGCAGCGTGTTAATGCGAGTCGATGACTATGAACGATGTTTTAAGTATTTATTGTTTTCTTTTTAGGAAAAGTATTTATTGTTAATGTAACGGATTGTAAAACCTAAATATATTTAAGATTTTGTATTTATCGGTGCGACTTTAATGATTGTAATGGCAGATATATTGGTGAGACTTAAATGATTTCTGTAGAATTGTAGGAGCAGATTAGCAGGTGTGTTATTGTTAACTGAATAGAACAGGTTAATGGGTCTGAAAGGGGTAAAAAGTTCTGACCCGGCGGGTCTGGGTCCGGGTCTGGGTTTTCATATTCGGGTCCAATATAAACGGGTCGGTTCACGGTTCGGGTCAGGGTGAAACGGGTCCGGGTCGGGTCCATTTCGGGTCTACCCAGACCCGACCCATTGACAGGTCTAATTCCAATTGTTTCTCAGATTTGTTGATTGATTGATGATGATGAAGTGAATGGAGGCGTTGAAATTTAACGGAATAAGGGAGAGTTCGTCAGATTCTTAGCGATGATAGAGTTTCTTCTCCTTTTTAGCCTCTTTGTATGTGTGGAGTCGTTGAATGGGTGGCATTTTCGAAAGTGTTGGTGACCACGTGTCAATTGACTCTCATTTCCTCGTTTGAAAGCTGGTCAGGAGAAGCCAAAAGCATGAGGAAGGAAAAATGGAAGAAACTTAGACTCTGTTTGGTTATCGGAAAATGAAACGGAAAAGAAAAATTTTCTTCTGAAATTTTCCCTACCATGTTTGGGTGGGGAGCAATGCTCAGAAAAGAAATTGACATGAAAAAGAAAGGAAAAATTACATTAACAAAATAGAAAATATTTGTTCCGTCCAAAATTGGAAGGAAAGGAAAGAAAAATTTCGTCGCGTGTCTCTTAACCCTATCTTCTTTCTCTCGTTCGCTCCTGGTACTCTCTCTCGTGCCTTTCTTGCTCGCTCTCTCTCGATCTCTCCGGCTTCTCTCTCCCTCTGTTCTCCATCGCTCCATCGCCTCTCTCGATCTCTCTCTCTGTCCTCTCTCTCGCCAATGTCTTCCAAGCGTCAGAGAACTTTTCTCCACCCGAGGACGATTCAAATGGGGGTTACACAGAACGATAGCGCAAGTCAATCGGGGGGTTTTGGAAGCAGCTCAAGCATTCCACCGTTGGACGATGATCCTAGGGACGACGTTTATTCATCATTTCGCAGAGTTTGATCTGAGAGTGAAACTGATGAGGTAACTTGTTTTGATTCTTAGCTTATGCGTTCTTTCTACGCAAATTGGAATGGGTTTGTGGTTTCTTAGCTTCTAATTTCCATGTGGGGGAACTGGGTCGTGGTTTGTTGATTTTGGGTTGAAGAAGGATGGTTAATTGGAGGTTGTGGCTGATGGGTTTAGGTTTAATTGGTAGGTAAAATTGGTTTTGATTTTGAGGTTTTGTGGTACTGTTGGTTATGGAGTTTGTAGTGGCTTTGTTTGGTGAATGAAGTGTTGGTGTTTGAGGCAGGTTGGAGGTTCTGTAGGTGGGGATAATGGTTGATGTGAGGTGGAGGCTTTGGTGTGCCTGCAAGTTGCAGGTTGGTATTGTTGGGTTTTTGGGTTGTTTGTTGTTGAGGTATGTAGCAGTGGAGTTTTTGTGTTGGTAAAGGAGAATGGTGGCTGCTGCTATGGTGGGTTTGTAGGTAGTTTGGTAGTAACAGGTTGTAGAATACCGATGGCGAAGGGAAGAGACGTGATGGGTTGTGGTGAAAGTCAGTAGGTTGTTGGGTTAGAAGATAGGTTAAATCAAGTTGTAGGACTGGTGTAGCAGGTGGCAGAGGAGTTTGTTGTCAGGTGGTTTAGGTGAATGGTGCAATGCAGGTTTGAGATATATTTCAAGAAACAAATTAACTACAATTTTTCCCCTTGCATAATATCACCCTTTGGTTTTCACTCAGTCGTTTCTACCCTCCTTCTCATCCATTTTTTGTGGATTAACTACCTAAGAAATAGTGACGAGCGATCACAGCAAAGCCATACAACTGGTGAAACAAAAGAGTGACACTTGACAACCATCTCTGTTGAATTCAAAAGTACATACATAAATTGCGGGTGTCTGACTGCGATGTTCTTTATTTGGAAGAAAATTTAAGATATTGTTGTATACTAGTACTAATAACAGCATGTGCTTTCTTCATATTGTATAAGATAATTTTTTATTTATTTATGTGGGCTACTTTTGGTGCTTTCTTCGGATAGGAATCTCACTCTATTAATGCTGTAATTTATACCTTGTATAGGATGTATTATAGTAATCTGTAATGGCGACTTTGGATTTTTGCTTTTTGTTCTTGAAAAGGTATGGATAGTTCTGTGTCAAATAGCTCCCTATCTATATTGTCCTGTGAAGATGTACTCTTCTTCTTGTAGATCAAACTTAAGAGTATTTTTGGGAATTACATTTGTTCTAGCTTTGATTGAATTCAGATAGTTCTAAATCATAACACTCATAAGGCACAATTGGACAGAACTTTGAAGAATGAAGTGTTGCATGGATAAATTTCACATTATTGTATTCTCCCGGGGTATGGATCCTTGTGTTCTTGTACTGAATATGAATCCTTGTGCTATGAACATGTGCTATGAATGGAGAGGGTTTGATGTCATCCTTTTCGAAAGACCATGTTAAGCTACGTAGAAAACATACTGATCAAGGGTAAATTAGCATGGAAGTCCAATTTGTATATGCTTCTGTCCGCACTGCCAGTTTGTGTAGTTTCCGTTGTCCAAACCATAACTTATGAATTGAATCAAGAACTTTAAGCCTGTAAAATGTGCTGAAATCCGTATGTGAACCATCTCTTAGATTCAATCTGTATGTTAATGGAGAATGGTGAAGAGAAAGGAGGAGGTAGTTAATTGCAACAGTGTATAGAGCTGGTTATGGTGGTAGGATAGTTGTTGTTGTGGTTTTGGCTATTCAGATTGTAGGTAGTTTGTGGTAAAGGAGTAATGGAGTTGCTAAGAGGTAACATGTGTCACATCCCCCTCCCGCCGACCCCGATTAGCGATTAATAAAACTTTGCGTTAACGGAAGGAGGGCGCGACATGCCGTTGCAGCCTTGACTCGTCGAGAGGCTAAACATTCAATTTACTAAAATCGCGATTGAAATTTTCTTTTGAAACTTTGCGGAAGCGTAACTAACAAAACACTTGGGGTCTTCATTGTAAATAAAATTGACTTCTATCATAAATGAAAGATGTTTATGAGAAAAATGAACTTGGAAATAATTATCATTTAGCACTCTCGACTCTTAACGTAAACAGAGCATAAATCGGGAATGTTTCTAGGTATCATACAAGGGCTCAAATAAAATCTTTTATACATAAGTACATAACTATTACATTCTTAAACAATTTATAAACATGTATTCTAGAATAGCTCAAGCGTCTAGCATATTTTCAACATCTAAGCACGTAACATCATCGAGCACGTAATCACCTATCAACTTAACGTATTGCTACTACTTGCATCTTACGTGTCCTTAAAACCTGAAAAAAAAGGGTAACGTAAAAGGGTGAGCTCAACTAGCTCAGTGAGTTGCATCTACGCGCCCTCCGTAGGTTTGGAAAACGAAAAGGGCTAACTTACCCATGGAGCGTCATGAACATAAGGCATAGTCATACATACATATACTTGTTTAACTTGAAAGATCGTGACATTCATAAAACATAACTTGTAACATTAAGAAAGAATAACGTAAAGCATAACTTGAGTCGTGGGAAATCATATTGTTCCAAATAGCAACCTTGCTTTGTCTCACGTGGAGACCTTATCATACTTGAACATGCTTGCTTAGTTTCTTATCTTATGGCCAGTGTAACCTTCGTGACTTAACATAACGTAGGGACATGTCCAACACGACGGCTCGTGAGGCGACGCGTGCCTGCTTATATTGCCCCGGCAAAAGGGCCATAGCCTGCCTATACCCGACAGGGGGTTTAACTCCGGTATCGTGGCCTTTCTAAAACGTGTCTTGAGTCATAAAGAATTATCTTAAATCGTTTATTGTGTCCATGGGGTCATAATAATCATTTGTAAATACAAATCGTGCAAATAACAATTGAACATTTATAACTTGGAACATTTCATCTTAAACATTGAAACATGTAAATCATATAATGGGACCAATTTAAAACGTATACATATCGAAACAATAAGTGAGGCTGGGGTACAAACTTCGGGAGGTAAAGTAACTCACCTTGCGAGCTTAAGCCATTCATTTTATATTTCTTAGTCCGATTTCGAAAACTTTGAGCACATGAGCATCAACTCCAACGTCACATAGATGACAAGAAACACTACGATTAACACATATAATCACTTAGCACCAATTCAATTCAAGCATAACGCATGCCTACATCGCTTAGATGCATATGGACTAACTTTTCCTAAATTAACATACTTCATGGACCTTATATTCGTTCTTTCATGCAAATGAGATGTACAATGCAGCACATAAGCGAAATATGACATATATTGAACTAAAAGTAACTTACACAAGCTAGCTCTAATAAATTTGATAAACTTCTAAATTTTGCTTATAAGCAAAGTGTAAGTATCGCTAGTACAAAAATTCATAGTTAATTAAAAATAATTATTCGGGACTTGAAATTTTTACCTCACATAGATAAAGAATTTACCCATAACATACTGTAATATCAAAAATTATAAAGTTTTCTAAATATTTTAAACATAATATTTCGGATCTGTTTTGGTAAGAAAAAAGTGGCTGATAGCAGTCTTGAAAATAAATTCATAAAATATTCATATTAATTCCAAAAATTATGAAATTGTAACAGTAGGTATCTAACATGTGTGGGAATAACATATCCAGATTTGGTGAGATTTGGAGAAGAATAAGTACATGAAATTCATGAAAAACCGCACTGATCTGGGGTTGGACAACTTGTTAAAACAGATCAGGTATTTGGCTGATTTAAAATTAAATATAACTCAATGATTCTGAAATTTTTGATGTTGAAACATCACATACAAATACACCAACTGTAAATTTTTCATAATTTTCTGGAAAGCCTATGTATTTTTCCTAATTTTGTGAAAATAGGCTCAAAACATGAGTTTTATGATTTTTCATACTTCAAAATTTGTTGCATGCAATATATTTTCTACCAAAATATGAAATTAAACTATTAAAATGTCTAAATCACATTCATATCACTACACAAAACATCTTCTGTAATACCCCGTATATTTGTCAGGGGTAAAGTGGTAAATTGGGAAGTGCAATACGATTTTATTTGCAAAATAGTGTTGGGGCGAATTATTGTGTTTTATAGTTAAAGAAATCCGGGTGATAATTCTCGAAAAATATCAGAAATAATAGTCGTAGTGTTGCTTTATATTTTATTAGAAAGCGTGTGTGCGACCACCGCAACTTGTTTTACACCCGAAGCACCATAGCGTCTCACTCATCTTCTTGGAGAAGATTTCCTCCTCCCACGGCAATCTTCTTGAAGAAGTTGTTCTTCCTTCCACATGAGAGCACATGCTCATTACATCACCACATCACTTTGTATTAATTTCATCTCTTTTTCTTCTTCTCCTTTCACAGCAAGAATCCTCACCACCAACACCACCATTTCTTTCACCTTCCTCCTCATCTTCAACCCCCAACACCACCGCCATACCTCACGGCAAACCCACCACCACCACTCCACTGGCATATCTCTCTCTCCCTCTCTGTCCTTTCTCTTCATCCCCGTTTGGCGGTCGGAAACAGAGCATCAGCAGCAGCAGCTGCCTTCACCAACTCGAGAAGCCGCCAAGACCGCCGCCGCAACTCCCGACGGTAAAATTGGGCACCCTAACTCTCTATTCATCTCTCTTTACTTCTCTCTGCCCCATTCTCTATCTCATCCTGGTAATGGTTCAGAAACAAGCAGAGAGGCCGGAGGTTGCAGAGCCACCGCCGCCCACCCGAACCTCCATGTTTTCCGGCGAGATTCTTGGCGAGCTTCACCCACTGCCACCCACGGCCTAAGGCCTCTTCCAATAAACTCCTAGGGCCCCGAACAGGCTACCAGAGGGTTCAACTAGGCCCAGAACAGCCCACACCGCAGGCGTCGAGCTCCACCTCCGGCGACGGCGCAGTGCTCTTCGACCCGACCCATTAATCGACCGTTTTGTGCGATTCTTGGTTCCGGTATGCCTTAATTTCCGCCGTGAGTTGATTTATGTAGACGAAATCATGTGTTGTTGGTTTGATTTCGATATTGGATTGATCGATTTGGGTGGTTCATGTTTGGGGGTTTGAAAGTGTCTTTTGTTATAAACTGTTTTGGGTTAGTTTGGGGGTTTGTTTGCAATTCAGAACTTGATAAGGGGCTGGGTGTCTCTTGTTAAAGAGTGTTATGTGAATGGAAGGGTTGCATGTTGTATTTAGCATAATATGGGGGGATTTAGTTGTCGTTTACTTAAAATATTACATTATACGCGAAAATAAAAATATTGTTTTGGGGTCAAAAATATTTTCCTAAATAAATAAATAAATAGATAAATAAATACAAGTTTTCGTGCTTGTTTCGGAAAAGTAATTCGGGTGTTGAAGTACTGTCGGAATTGTCTATTTAAAATCAAACAAGTTATGCGTTGATTAAATATATATATATATATATATATATATATATATTTAAGGATAATGTGTTTTACTACTTAACTTTCAATCCGTTTTAGTTCAACTACTTGTAAATATACACACACACACATATATATATATATATAAGTATTTGCCTGTAATAAACGTTTTAGCTTATGTATAATGTCTAGAGGTCGTTTTCTTAAAATTTCAAAGTTCGTACTTGACAATAACCGGCTATTTCCACTAATTTTAACCACTATTTCTTCAATCTTATTAGGTATAAGTTACCAAATAGTCACTCTCTCATTACCCTAAAACATTACATGTTCTTCTAGGGGAAATTTCCCTATCTAAACTGCATTTATTTGGAAATATTATAAGCCGACAAATCGTTTTAAAACTATTGTGCGACTCGGTAACTTTGTATAGTGTGAATATTGTTATGGGGTAAATTTATGAGAGGGGGGCTTGTTGATCTCGCAATCTAGTAGGTCGTTTTTTAGAACGTATAGGTCGGCGCTTGAACTTGTGATTGACTTAGAATATATAATTTGTAGGTGCTGAATTCGTAGACGAAGGATTTGTGTACTTCTAGGAGCTTACGTACTATTTGCTGGAGATTAAGGTGAGTATACATGCCAAGTCTTGCGTGCTAGCTTCTTTCGTGTCTAAACATGATTTCATTACTTGTCTCAAAATGTGTTTTGTGTGCGTATGCTTTACTTGTGTTTGATGACGATTTATTGAGATAATCACACAAAGATTATAATGCGTAAAAACATAAAATGGAAAGAGTTGCACGGGGAACGTTGTTTGGATTATTACAAATTTGGTTTGGTCGTTGTTGGCTTCGTCCACTCGACCCATATTGGTTAGTCCGGGAGATTCACCCCGGGCCCGCTCCTTGTACTCACTCCTTCTGGGCGCAAGAACCCTGTTAGGAGGGTGTCGACACTTAAGGTCTTGGTAGCTTGTGATGGGATATGTTGGACATGGCTTAAAGGAATATTCCCCGTATAACACATGACTGAATTGGTAACTCTTGATTGGGCTATTGAACACGGAAGTTGGATATTTGATTGGAAATTCTCAGAAATTAAATTCTGACTATGATATGAGAATGTCTTATTTACTTTTGAATTTTACTCCCGCTGTGTTTTGCGAAGTTATAACAAACTAACTCTTCCTGTGTTTACATGCTTGGGTGTTGCTCTCTCAGTATTTTAATGCTGACTTTTCGAAAACTGCGGTTCTTGTTTCCTTCCCACCGCAGGTCTAGGAGATGGGAACTACGGACTAGATGGGTTCGAGACTCACATGGAATGAAAGTGTCCCGAAAAGTTATCTAGTATGCTAGATTAGTTCCGTAGTATTAAAGACGCGTGTAATATCTAAAGACTCGTGTTTATGTTTAATAGTAATGTAAATGTATGGAGGTTATGCTTACGATGTCCGCCAATTCTTTTAGCATCGCCCTCCCGGGTTTTCCGGTCCGGAACGGAAGGCTCGGGGATCGCGGGGTGTTGCAGGTGGTATCAGAGCAGGTTGTCCAGTAAAGGGACTTAAAACCTGTAGGGCAACCTAAAATGGACGTAGGGCAAGACGATAAAAATTTGAAAGACAATGGGGTTATGGGTAGCTTAAGTTTTAGTATGATCAGCCCACCCACCCACTACCTATTCTTGCTATACCAAGGTTTGCAGTGTGACTTGGCTATGCTTGTACTACCTGAATTGATGTTCTAAGATCATTGAGAAATAATGTTTAATTAAGAGAGAATGAGAAGTATGAAATTGCGGAAGTGTGATTGGCTTGTGAATGAATTACTTGCTTAATTAATAGTAACTGAGTTTTAAATGACTTGCATGACTTAGAATAGACAGTAGTATATGTTGCTATGCACCTAATGAATAAGTTTGACTTCAAGACCGTAGTATGAAAAGTGATGATACTATAAGTAAACGCGTAGTAACACAACTGATAGACCGGTACTCCACCAGGCAGAGTGAACTAATGGCAGCTGAGGGAAACTACCAATCACAGATGGAACAAATGGCCGCGCAGATGGCGCAGATGACACAAATCTTGGATAGAGTAGTGGGTCAGGAGGATCGTGGGAGGCAAAGCTATGCCAAACAGATAGCGGATCTGAACCCTCGCCAATTCACGGGAAAGGAAGATCCAGTTGAACTGGAGAATTGGATTAGGCATTTTGAGAAGCTGCTTAAGGTCGTGCATTGCCCTGACAACGAGAATGTCAACTGCGCCATCATCCATCTGGCGAGTGACGCGGATGATTGGTGGACAACCTCTCAGGAAGTCTTGCTGGCTCGACCTGGTTTCAACTGGATGCTTTTAAAACTGCTATTAGAACACGGTTCTACCCATCCCATGTTAAGAGAGGCAAGTGCAATGAGTTCAACAACTTGATGCAAGGAAACGGTTCGGTGACGGACTACTTCAAAAAGTTCGTGGAATTACTAAGGTTTGCGGGCCACACGGTACCCGATGAGGAGGATAAGATTAATAAGTTCATTTCGGGACTAAACCTTCAGTTGCAGACCATCATGCGTAGCAGAACCTACGATACCTTGCATGAGGCATATGACCGAGCAGCCGATATGTGGCAAGTCCAGGAGGTACAGGATGAGATTCACGGGAAACGCAAGGCTACTGAAGCAGGGGGAAGCAATCAAAACAAAAGGTTTAAGCCCAACAACGGGGGAAACAATCAAAATCGAGGCAACCAACTGAACCTTGAAGCTGGGCCAGTTCGACGCTACTTCTGTAAGAGGTGTCGGCAAAACCACCCCGGAGTTGACTGCATGGGGAACTTGGTTAGCTGCAACAACTGTGGCAAGAGAGGACATCGAGCTTTCGAATGTCGATTCCCATCAACTATGAACCCACAAAACCAAGGCGGTAACTACCAGAGGCCACCACATAACAACTATCAGGGGAATCGTCAGCAGTATGGGAACCAACCAACTGGGAACCAGCAGTCGGGTTATGGGAACAGGAACGGTGGAAACCGCAACTATCTGGATAATGGAGGTAATGGAAATGGAAGACAGCACAACTACAACCAGGGGAATGCAGGACATAATGGAGGCCAGAACCGCAACAACAATGTTGGCGTGGCAGCCAACAACAATGGAACTGGAGTTGGAGGGACTGGAGCACAAAATGGCAATGTGGGCAGGATTGCAGTGATGACAAGGAATGAGGTGGATGCTGATCATGGAATCGTCACGGGTACTTTTCTTATCTATGATCAACCAGCTTTCACTACTAGAAAAACTACCTAAAACGGCGCTTGCCCTATTGAGGGCGCCGTTTATATATTCAGTTTAGGGCGTTTTGTTGTTACCGTCGTAAGGAAGATACTAACGGCGCTAGTTTTTAGCTCACCGTTAAATTTAAGGCGCTTACCTTGCTTTCGCCGTTTAATATAGGGCACAAAGGCAAGAAGCGCCGTTCCCTTTATTAATTATGTTTTTTTATTTATTTTATACTAGCAATTAGATGCCACGTCTGAAGAAGGCTAAATTAGAGGGGAAGGTTAGCAATTAGAAAAGGGAAGATAAGTTAGAGGGAAAGGTGAAAAGGGAAGCGGGAAAGCTGAAACGTGAGCGGGCTGAACCGCGAAGAAAAGGGGGAAGATATACCTCAATCGACGTTCCCCTATCTAATCGACGGTCAATTGCAGTTGGAGTTCCAGGTATTTCTTCTTCTTCTTCTTCTTCTGATCTTCTTCTCCTCCTCCTTATTCTCTTATTCTTCTGGTATATTATGATTCCCACGTTTCTAATCTGACGGTCTATGATTTTGGGGGTTAGGGTTTTCTCATCCCCTTTTGTGTTTGGCGAGCTCAATTGGTTTGGAAGCTAGGGTTTTTCTTGTGGCGAGCTGATTGTGAGAGTCAGGTATTTTTCCTTACCAAGATGTTGTGTCATGCTTGATATTATGTGCTTCAAGTTCCAGTGTCTGCTATCACTTTTTTTTTGGAGAAGAAGGTTATGCCATCAGTTTTATGTATCTTAGATCTATGCATAATTGAGTGTTTCAAGTTGAGCAATGTATAGTACTGAGTTCATGGTATATGCTCTCAGTTGGGAGAGGGGTGGTAGGAGTAGGTATAAAGCTTATAATGCAGAGATGAGAATATTTCAACTCTAGTAAACATCTTCTCTATGGTCAGGCCAAAATCCTTGACCAATCTTCCTACTAGCCGATCTACAAGCTTTGTGCATTTGTAAATACCTGTTTCTTTGAATTGAATTGGTGAAATTGTGCTTCTGTAGGGCTTAACTAAGCCAAAAATCTGCTCTCTGCTTCATCTTAATGAATTTATCTCACTGTGTGTAAGCAAACAGTTCAGAAAAGAAGATACAGACAAGAGATGTACACTTAATCCAACGTATATCACATACATCGTTGGTCACAGTTAATCATGTCTTCGGATCAAGTTCTTTTTTCAAGTTACCCACAATTTTATTTCAGAACAGCATAAAGACATAAACCCAAGAAACAGTGAAGAACAAAAGATACCCCAACTAAACTGGCCTTTGTCCATGTTTCCGGGGAGGTGCAACGGACAATTTTTCCTCATAAATTATGTCATTACGTGTACTGTCGTAGACTCTAGAGCTTAGATTCGTTAAACCATGAAGTGAACAAACTACCACCTTATCCCTCCGAGTCCTTCAACAGAGAACAGCACCATGTTCCAGAAAAAACCTTTCAAGTCACTGAGAATGGCCGCTGAGAATGGCCACTGAGAAAATGTTCAAACGGAGAGGAAACCTCGTCTGTTTTGAAAGTGATAATTCTCTGGTTGTGGAAGTTGTGCAGAAGAACAAAAGCTCCTGCGAATTTGGTAATGTGCTTCAAGACGTCATTGACAATTTATATTATTTGGGTTGTAAAGTTAACTGGATTAACAGAGAAGCCAACAAGGCTGTTGATCAGTTAGTCAAGTTGGTTAAGAATGTCTCTAATCCCAATTAGTTGTAGGGGTTAGTCTTTTGAGACTTAAAAAGATATTATGTATGCTGTTAGGATAGTTTTTGGTCCAGCGACCATAAGTTCAAGGCGTAGTATTTCAATACTCCTTGTTTGGACTTGTATATTTTGCGACTGACGGATATTGTGAATGATACTCTTGAATTTGGTATTATATAATTTTGGGTTTTTTAGAGAATTTGGATGATTGTATTCGATTTATGCATTTGCTGTTTAGTTAGTTAAAGAACAGGGATGTGGGTAGTCAGCAGATATGTGGATAGGTTGGGTAAGAAAATGAATTAAAAAACGGCGGTTTCAGTTCGCCGTTTAAATTTTGAAAGGTGGTTATAAGTAACCGCCCTAAATCTTATGGCGGTAAAAGAAAGTGCCCTTGTAATGTTAAATGGCGGTTATCAAAACCGCCCTTAGTATCTTTAAAGGCGGTTAACAAATAGAGCCCTTAAATTTTCGGCGGAAAGACCGAGCGCCGGGTAAGTATTTATACGGCGGAAAAAAGCGCCGTAACCTATAAACGACACTTTGCTAAAGGGCGGAAGCCAAACCGCCGTAAAAACCGCCGTAAGAGACTTTTAAGGCGGTTTTGGGGCTTTTAAAGGCGCTTTTTTGCCGCCGTTTACGAGATAATTTCCTGTAGTGTTTTGTATTATTTGATTCTGGTGCATCCTACTCTTTCATATCATCATCCCTTGTTAAGAAACTGGGTTTGAGTAAGTCATCTAGAATATCCACCCCTGTAGCGACACCCACGGGTCAGGTTACTGTTTGCGATACCATATTCGAAGGAGTAGAGTTGAAAATTCTAACGAGTATCCTACCCGCCAACCTAATAAGATTTGACCTTGGGGGTATAGATGTAATCCTAGGCATGGACTGGCTTGGGAAGTATCGCGCGGTTATTGATTGTCACGAACAAAAGGTTCGGTTAAAAGGACCCAAAGGAGAGAATATCACATATCGTGGAATCATTAGGGAGCCTCGCATCAAGTTGGTGTCAGCCTTGGCCATAATCAATCAAGCGAAAAAGGGAAACTCGGCCTATTTGTGTTACATCCAAGACGTGTCCAAGAAGGAGACTGTATTGGAAGAGATACCTGTTGTGAAGGAATTTCCTGATGTATTCCCATAGGAGATTCCAGGGATGCCACCTAGGAGAGATGTGGAGTTTACCCTAGACTTGGCACCCGGTACTGCGCCAATCTCAAAAGCACCGTACCGGATGGCACCCGCAGAATTGAAGGAGCTGAAGGATCAACTGCAGGAACTTCTAACCAAGGGGTACATAAGACCTAGCGTATCACCATGGGGAGCACCAATGCTGTTCGTAAAGAAGAAGGACGGAAGTCTAAGGCTGTGCATTGATTACCGAGAGTTGAACAACGCAACTATCAAGAATAAGTACCCGTTGCCCCGGATTGATGACCTGTTTGATCAGTTGCAAGGGGCCAGTGTCTTTTCCAAGATCGATCTAAGGTCAGGATATCATCAACTCCGAGTTACAGAGAAGGATATTCCAAAAACTGCCTTTAGGACAAGGTATGGTCATTATGAGTTCACCGTGATGCCATTTGGTTTAACCAACGCACCAGCAGTGTTTATGGATCTAATGAACCGGGTGATGAGGCCATTCTTAGATCGATTTGTGGTCGTCTTTATTGATGACATACTGGTGTATTCGAAGAGCGAGGAGAAGCACGAGGAACATCTCCGAGAAGTGCTGCAGACGTTGAGGCAGGAGCAATTATATGCTAAGCTATCAAAATGCGAATTCTGGTTGGATCGTGTTCCGTTCTTGGGTCACATCATTTCGAAGGAAGGCATAGCAGTAGACCCAGGAAAGGTTTCAGCAGTTAAAGACTGGCCTACGCCAAAGAATGTGTCCGAAGTAAGGAGTTTCCTCGGCTTAGCAGGTTATTATAGGCGTTTTGTGAAGGATTTCTCCAAGATCGCCAGACCACTGACTACGCTGACGAAGATGGCGGTGAAGTATCACTGGGACAATAGCTGTGAAGAGGCGTTCCAAACTTTGAAGGAGAAGCTGACTACAGCCCCAGTTTTAGCTTTGCCAAACGACTCTGGTGAGTTCGAAGTATACAGCGACGCATCGAAGAAGGGGTTAGGGTGTGTACTTATGCAAGATAGAAGGGTGATTGCTTACGCTTCACGACAACTGAAACCCCATGAGGAGAACTATGCCACACATGACTTGGAGCTAGCAGCGGTGGTATTTGCGCTAAAGATATGGAGACATCGTTTGTATGGTGCAGTTTGCAAGTTGTACACAGACCACAGAAGCTTGAAGTACATTTTCACACAGAAAGAGCTAAATAACCGACAACGGAGATGGCTAGAGGTCATCAAAGATTACGACCTGCGGATCCAGTATCACGAAGGAAAAGCGAATGTCGTTGCTGATGCATTAAGCAGGAAATCCAGCCATGGAATGAACTCTATGCTAGCCCAGGCATACTGGTTATGCCAGGAGTTCAAGAAGCTTCAAATTGAGATAGTGGAGTAAGGGACAGTGCAGAATCTACTTGCTAGTATGACAGCCGTACCGGACTTATTTGAAGAAATAAGGAGCATCAAGACGGAGACGTGAAGCTCGAAAGGATTAGGAAGAAGATTGCAGCGGGAGAGGCCAAAGAATTCCAGATCCATGAAGATGGAAGTATTCGGTACAAGGGAAGATGGTGCGTGCCACAGAAGTGCGCATAAACCAAGGGAAAGTTGATGCGGGAGGCTCACAGCACGCCATATTCCGTTCATCCTGGAGGCGATAAGCTCTATAAGGACTTGGAGAAGACCTTTTGGTGGCCGAACATGAAAAAGGAAGTAGCGCAATTTGTAGCAAGATGCTTAACCTGTCAAAAGGTGAAGTTTGAGCATAAGAGAATGGGGGGTCTGCTTCAGCCACTGGATGTTCCGGTTTGGAAATGGGACTCCATTTCGATGGACTTTGTAACAGCCTTGCCGACATCAAAGAAAGGACTCAATCAGATCTGGGTAGTCGTAGACAGATTAACGAAGACGGCGAGGTTTATTCCGATGAAAGACACGTGGAATATGGAGCAAAGGGCAGACGCTTATGTTAAAAACATCGTGAGATATCATGGAGTGCCAAGTTCAATAATCTCTGACAGAGACCCTAACTTCCTTTCACATTTTTGGAAGTCTCTTCAGGAAGCGTTAGGGACTCAATTGAAGTTCAGCACAGCATTTCACCCGGCGACTGATGGACAGACAGAGAGAACTATTCAGACGTTAGAGGATATGTTGAGGGCTTGTGTGATGGATTTTCAGGGCTCGTGGGTCGATAGACTACCGTTAATAGACTTCTCCTACAACAACAGATATCATGCCAGCATTGGCATGGCACCATACGAAGCCCTGTATGGAAGGAAGTGCCGATCACCACTGTGTTGGAATGACATCAGCGAGACGGTAGTAATCGGGCCATAAGTAATAGAAGATATGACAAATCAGATACGACTCATTCAACAAAGAATGAAAGCGGCCCAGGATAGGCAAAAGTCATACGCAGACCAGAAGAGAAGGCCATTGGAGTTCCAAGTTGGAGAAAAAGCATTTTTACGGGTATCCCCTACCAAAGGAGTGACAAGGTTCAATCTGAAAGGAAAACTGAGTCCAAAATTCATCGGGCCATACAATGTCTTAGAAAGAATTGGAGAATTCGCGTATAGATTGGATTTACCATCGAGTCTGGGGAGAGTACATAACGTCTTTCACGTATCCCAGCTGAAGAAATATGTACCGGATCCATCCCACGTGCTGAATCCTGAACCAGTGGAGCTAGACCCGTCTCTCACGTATGAGGAACATCCTGTCAAAATTTTGGACACCAAGACCAGAGACACGCGTACAAAAAGTGTTAAGCTGGTCAAGGTTTTATGGACGAATCAGCTGTCAGAAGAGGCGACGTGGGAAGCGGAGGAGGAAATGATAAGGAAATATCCACACTTTTTTAATGAGGTAAATTGAGTTCCGGGGACGTCACTCCCTAAGGGGGAGAGGATGAAACCCTTTGTTGCTGTCATTACGTTTTACCCATTTGTTTATTGTTATTACGTCCTAAAACCCTCACACCATGCTTAGCCTAGACCGTTGGTAACATTTGTGACTGTGACCTTATCTGGTATGGTGCGTACTTATAGTACTACGTTACTTGCTTGTAAGAGGGTACTTGTTGGTCCGTGAGTCTGCCCCTTATAGATTTCGCGTTTATTGCCTGGTTTTAGCTTCGAGGACGAAGCTCTCTTTAAGGGGGGAAGGATGTAATACCCCGTATATTTGTCAGGGGTAAAGTGGTAAATTGGGAAGTGCAATACGATTTTATTTGCAAAATAGTGTTGGGTCGAATTATTGTGTTTTATAGTTAAAGAAATCCGGGTGATAATTCTCGAAAAATATTAGAAATAATAGTCGTAGTGTTGCTTTATATTTTATTAGAAAGCGCGTGTGCGACCACCGCGACTTGTTTTACACCCGAAGCACCATAGCGTCTCACTCATCTTCTTGGAGAAGATTTCCTCCTCCCACGACAATCTTCTTGAAGAAGTTGTTCTTCCTCCCACATGAGAGCACATGCTCATTACATCACCACATCACTTTGTATTAATTTCATCTCTTTTTCTTCTTCTCCTTTCACAGCAAGAATCCTCACCACCAACAACACCATTTCTTTCACCTTCCTCCTCATCTTCAACCCCCAACACCACCGCCATACCTCACGGCAAACCCACCACCACCACTCCACTGGCATATCTCTCTCTCCCTCTCTGTCCTTTCTCTTCATCCCCGTTTGGCGGCCGGAAACAGAGCATCAGCAGCAGCAGCTGCCTTCACCAACTCGAGCAGCCGCCAAGACCGCCGCCGCAACTCCCGACGGTAAAATTGGGCACCCTAACTCTCTATTCATATCTCTTTACTTATCTCTTCCCCATTCTCTATCTCATCCTGGTAATGGTTCAGAAACAAGCAGAGAGGCCGGAGGTTGCAGAGCCACCGCCGCCCACCCGAACCTCCATGTTTTCCGGCGAGATTCTTGGCGAGCTTCACCCACTGCCACCCACGGCCTAAGGCCTCTTCCAATAAACTCCTAGGGCCCCGAACAGACTACCAGAGGGTTCAACTAGGCCCAGAACAGCCCACACCGCCAGCGTCGAGCTCTACCTCCGGCGACGGCGTAGTGCTCTTCGACCCGACCCATTAATCGACCGTTTTGAGCGTTTCTTGGTTCCGGTATGCCTTAATTTCCGCCATGAGTTGATTTATGTAGACGAAATCATGTGTTGTTGGTTTGATTTCGATATTGGATTGATCGATTTGGGTGGTTCATGTTTGGGGGGTTGAAAGTGTCTTTTGTTATAAACTGTTTTGGGTTAGTTTGGGGGGTTTGTTTGCAATTCAGAACTTGATAAGGGGCTGGGTGTCTCTTGTTAAAGAGTGTTATGTGAATGGAAGGGTTGCATGTTGTATTTAGCATAATATGGGGGGATTTAGTTGTCGTTTACTTAAAATATTACATTATACGCGAAAATAAAAATATTGTTTTGGGGTCAAAAATATTTTCCTAAATAAATAAATAAATAGATAAATAAATACAAGTTTTCGTGCTTGTTTCGGAAAAGTAATTCGGGTGTTGAAGTACTGTCGGAATTGTCTATTTAAAATCAAACAAGTTATGCGTTGATTAAAAATATATATATATATATATTTAATGATAATGTGTTTTACTACTTAACTTTCAATCCGTTTTAGTTCAACTACTTGTAAATATATACACACACACACACATATATATATATATATATATATATATATATATATATATAAGTATTTGCCTCTAATAAACGTTTTAGCTTATGTATAATGTCTAGAGGTCGTTTTCTTAAAATTTCAAAGTTCGTACTTGACAATAACCGGCTATTTCCACTAATTTTAACCACTATTTCTTCAATCTTATTAGGTATAAGTTACCAAATAGTCACTCTCTCATTACCCTAAAACATTACATGTTCTTCTAGGGGAAATTTCCCTATCTAAACTGCATTTATTTGGAAATATTATAAGCCGACAAATCGTTTTAAAACTATTGTGCGACTCGGTAACTTTGTATAGTGTGAATATTGTTATGGGGTAAATTTATGAGAGGGGGGCTTGTTGATCTCGCAATCTAGTAGGTCGTTTGTTAGAACGTATAGGTCGGCGCTTGAACTTGTGATTGACTTAGAATATATAATTTGTAGGTGCTGAATTCGTAGACGAAGGATTTGTGTACTTCTAGGAGCTTACGTACAATTTGCTGGAGATTAAGGTGAGTATACATGCCAAGTCTTGCGTGCTAGCTTCTTTCGTGTCTAAACATGATTTCATTACTTGTCTCAAAATGTGTTTTGTGTGCGTATGCTTTACTTGTGTTTGATGACGATTTATTGAGATAATCACACAAAGATTATAATGCGTAAAAACATAAAATGGAAAGAGTTGCACGGGGAACGTTGTTTGGATTATTACAAATTTGGTTTGGTCGTTGTTGGCTTCGTCCACTCGACCCATATTGGTTAGTCCGGGAGATTCACCCCGGGCCCGCTCCTTGTACTCACTCCTTCTGGGCGCAAGAACCCTGTTAGGAGGGTGTCGACACTTAAGGTCTTGGTAGCTTGTGATGGGATATGTTGGACATGGCTTAAAGGAATATTCCCCGTATAACACATGACTGAATTGGTAACTCTTGATTGGGCTATTGAACACGGAAGTTGGATATTTGATTGGACATTCTCAGAAATTAAATTCTGACTATGATATGAGAATGTCTTATTTACTTTTGAATTTTACTCCCGCTGTGTTTTGCGAAGTTATAACAAACTACCTCTTCCTGTGTTTACATGCTTGGGTGTTGCTCTCTCAGTATTTTAATGCTGACTTTTCGAAAACTGCAGTTCTTGTTTCCTTCCCACCGCAGGTATAGGAGATGGGAACTACGGACTAGATGGGTTCGAGACTCACATGGAATGAAAGTGTCCCGAAAAGTTATCTAGTATGCTAGATTAGTTTCGTAGTATTAAAGACGCGTGTAATATCTAAAGACTCGTGTGTATGTTTAATAGTAATGTAAATGTATGGAGGTTATGCTTACGATGTCCGCCAATTCTTTTAGCATCGCCCTCCCGGGTTTTCCGGTCCGGAACGGAAGGCTCGGGGATCGCGGGGTGTTGCATCTTCTTCCATGAATCTAGCAATAAACTTGTTTTTATCACATGCATATGTGTTCTTGATGAAAGTGGTGAAAAATAAACCAACAATATGAATTTATTTTACCTCAAAGATGGAAAGAATGATGTTGAAATTGTGCCTCCTAGCCTCCTAAGATGGAAATCTTAGCATAACTTTGTGGAATTGAGAAGAAGTTGAGGGTTGATCTTCTAATTTTGGGGATTTTGGAGAGAATTAGGACAAAGTAGCTACAATGGGGGAAAGAGTTTCATAGAGAAGAAAGATGAGAAGAGAGGGACGGATGGAGGAGGATAAAGTGGAGTAAATCTTGTTGTTGAAGGAGAGAGACACGTGTGAGAGATGGGAGGACAAGTGGTTGTTCATCACATGGGTTTGGGGGGTTTGTTTTGGTGCATCACTTGTACCACTTAGACTATTTTATGTGATTCTCATTTAATCTCTAGTGTCTCTAATAATGCAAGTGTCCTAGTTACTAACATGAACACCACATGATCAAGTACTCCTATAACATCTTATAACTTTCTACAACTAATATTTAATTGTCTAAAATCTTATTGCATGAAGGTCCCTAATATTATTTTTAACTACATTACAATTTCTAAATCTAACACACATAAAACTTAATATTTGTTTCGACATCTACTATTTACAAGTCTCGTCTATGCAATGAAACACATAACATGAAACATTCATTTAGAACATAATATTTTCACTTAGGAAATAGATACACGACTTATATATATAGGAGTTACGTCTTACACAATAACGATAGCACTCTACACGGAAAATACATTTATACACGATCATGCACATAATTCATTTATCGCATACTTTAGAGGATGAAGCTCAAATAAGAACATAATGCCTCCAACCATATTTTTAATTACACAAGAACGGGATATTCATAATTTTGCATGAGCATGAGCTAATTGTCAAACATTAAATAAAATATTAACATATAATCACACATTGTTAACATGCTAATGTGTCTTAGAAAAATGGGTTATTACAACAGGTGTATGTGGTGTTACTGGTAATGGGATTTAGGTGAGTTTAGGTGGCTGTAATGGTGAGTTGCTTGTTATTCCACCCTCAAATTTATTCACTATATTTGTTCTCTATATTCTGTGCTTCTCATATTTTAATGTTTCATAACTATTCATCTGAAAAATTCTTGCCTTCATGACCGATGATATGCTTGTTTGGTAATAGACTTTTTGATTAAATTAGAAGCATTAACATGTGTACATATAATTTGTTGTGTTATGTGTATTACAATTATTTGTTTCTGTACAATTTAGCTGTTTTATCTTAAGCTCAGGGTTGCTAGATAATGTTACTGAAATCTACTTTAACTTCTATTATAGATAGCCAAGAAAGATAAATGGGAAAAATTAAAAAAGTGGGCTGCTTCATGTATAGTCATGTACGCATCAGCGGCTGCGAGTCTTGTTTTAGCAATTCGTCGTGTAAATAACGCCGAGCAATCAATTTTGGAGGTGGCAGACTATGAGCGGCATAACTTATTGAACCGGCTAACTTGTTTGAGGGAGGATGATTGTTATGAACAATTACGCATGACTAAGCATGCGTTTGCAGTACTTGTTTCCTTGCTTAAAGGAAGAGGTCTTATGGTTGACAATAACCGTAGTAGAGTCGAAGAGCGAGTTGCCAAATTTCTTATTATCATTGGACAAAATGCGAGGACTCGTAATCTCAAATTCTACTGGCAAAGATCAACCGAGACAGTTAGTCGGCACTTTCATGAAGTATTAAGAGCCCTTATTTCGTTGGATGAAGTTTTCTTAAAACAGCCAACCGGTTCAAATTGTCCCTATGAGATAATATCCAATCAGAGATACTGGCGTTACTTCAAAGTAAGTGAATTATACTTCTAAAGTGTGATTTATCAGGCTAGATTGTGTTAGTTAGACTAACTCCCCTTTTCATAGGATTGCGTGGGTGCAATAGATGGGACACATTTTCGTGTCAAAGTCTCAAATGATGAGGTGAATGTAGGGTTTTGATTCATGGATCGCACAACGGAAGCATAATCAAACATAAAACCATGCAAAACCCTCCAAGGATCACAAGTCAAGAGACATAACGATGGTAAAGGTTAGAAATCATAAACACACCTTTGGGTTCTCCTTGATGACTTCAAACGCGAATTATGTCACGTTCTCTATAGTTGATCCACGCCTAGAGTTGATCCTAGATCTCCCAACTCCTTTGGTGCTAGCCCGGAAGAGGAAGAGGAAGAAGAAATCACGCAAAACGAGACCCAAAGGAGGGTCTCGGCCTCCTTTGGCGGACGGGGACGGGGCGGCGGCAAGGGGGCGGTTCGGGCCTCCTTGTTGCTTGCTCTCTCTCCTTTGTTCTCTCCCACTCTTGTTATGTTCACTTAATGAGCATAAGTTATGTGTGAAGGAAGGAAGGAAGGTTCTTTATATATTCCAACAACTCCTTGTTAACTACCTAAAGGACTTATTCTAGTCCAACTAGAATTCAATTTAGTCCCTTCCTTGCAAATTAGTCCCTACTAAGTTTGCAAGGGTTTGCAAAGTGATCCTTCTAATTAATTAATCCAATTAATTAATTCCCAAATCTAGTTCAACTCTATATAGCGTGTGACCCCATAGGTTCTATCTAGTTGGTAGCAACTATTTGCTAATATGGAGCGGTCTCTAGCAAAACATCCATTCTAGCCAACTAATAGAATAGTCATCTTGACAACCTTTGTACAAGTAATTGTCTCATCCCTTTGTCTCTATATCCGGATTGGACACGATACATACAAGTCACACTCGTATATCCAATCCATAGTTTCTCGATCCATGGGAATAGCCTTATTCGTACAAATAACATCAATATCCCATATTTATTTATTTGAGTCTGGCCAGACATTCTATAAGCACTATCCCTCGAGTGGCCTAGGATATTTGCTCCCGTTATGTGGGAGGGACAAATCCTCTCTACGTCCACTACGATCTCTAAGCTTGCTTCTCATTGTATCCAGTACACGCCTTTATAACTACCCAGTTACGGTGTAGCGTTTAACGCTACCAAGATCACAATGATCCACAACTAGAATATCTAGTGACTTCAAGTCTAAGGATGACAATACCATTGCACCGCGAGAAGCGCTTGTGACTCAACATAACGTGTATGTAGCCTTCTCGGAGATGGGTCAATCCAGTGCAACATTCACTAATGCACACCTATGTGTTGGATCGTGATATCTCCATATCAATCCAACCCCATACTAGTCTATAGATGATTGTCCCATTAATCATTATACTTGACTAGGGATATTTAATATAAATAACACAATTGTAAATCTAAGGACTTCATTATATTAAATATCCAATAAATAATAAATGAATTTCTAGCCATATACAAATTCATACTAAACTAGATTGCCTCTAGGGCATCTATTCCAACATTGAAAAGATATCGAGGACGGAAAAGCTATCCAACTCAAAATGTATTAGCAGCCTGCACTTTTGATTTGAAGTTCACGTATGTTCTTACTGGGTGGGAAGGATCTGCATCTGATTTGAGAATTCTCGATAACGCTATTACAAGAGAAGTGGACAGATTGTTTATTCCCGAAGGTGAGTATTTCTTGGTTGATGCGGGATTTGCATTGAAGGCTAAATTTATTGCTCCATATCGAAGTACCCGTTACCATTTGAAGGAATTTAGTAAACACCAACCGCAAAATGCGAGGGAGCTTTTTAATCTCCGTCATGCTTCGCTGCGGAATGCTATTGAGAGAAGTTTTGGTGTCTTAAAGAAGCGATTTCCTATGCTAGCAAGTGGCTCTGAGGCACATTATGACCTTGAAACACAAAAAGATATTATTTTAGCTGGGTGTATCTTACATAACTACCTGATGGGTGTTGACTCTTACGAAAATATTCTGCGAGAAGTTGATGAGGAGCTTAGGAATCAAAGCAGACGTAGTGATGTTTTCTTAAACTCAGTGGCAGATTGTAGGGAAGGAGAAAAACTGAGGGAAAAAACTTCATCTCAAATGTACAGAGATTATTTAAGGAACCCCAACGAAGATAGAGCAGTGGTGATATATGAAAGGATGTTCTCCTTTCATATAATCCCAAGTTGGGACGACATTAGCTGGGAAAATTGCGGTAAGATCGGTTGATTATAGAGTATGATATATCTGTGTGCATGTGATTAATTATAGAACATGATATATCTCTCAACTATTTTCTTCATATTTGCTTTTTTACTACAGCTTCATATATTGTATTACTTGACTGTAAATCATTGCTTCATGTCTAGGCTTGACACCTATGTGTCACACTTGATAACAAAATTCAATAATAGCCCAAAATAGGGACAATAAGCATCTCACAAGAATCACCTAATGTGTACCAGTATGAGAGTGTGAAGAGGTACTTGTTGTATGCTTTGTTTGGTTCAAGTCAATAGAACTTGTAAGCAACTTAGAATAACCCAAGTGACTCATTCAGCATTAGCCCTTATCGATCTATTGAATTCATACCTATACATGATGTATAGTAAATGGTATACCTGTCAATGGTATACCTGTCAGCATGTGTGAATATGATATAGAAGTTGTCTTCCAGTTAATGGTATACCTATCAGCATGTGTTAGTTCTTAAGTTTCTGTTGTATTTGCTGAAACTTTGATACTCAATTTCCACCAGATTTCCTTTCGTCTAGATTTTGACTGCATTGTTTTGGTCTGTCCCACTAATATATCGTAATTGCTGTAAATTTGTTGATGTCTCCTGTTTATCTTCTGTATAATTCTGAACTTATGTCAGAATAGCCTTGTTTTAACCTTTTCTTGGGTTCTACCCAAGTTTCGTTTTCAGTCTTGTTTGCAATCTGGAGCTATTGTCTAGTTGTTTCTATTGATTCTAGTTGCTAAATTCAGTGCCAAAATTTTTTCTTACACATGTCAGCTAGGTGTGTTCAAGGTTCAATAGTCTATGCTTATCACTATAGTTTGTGATCTTCTGTGATCTCAGTTCATGTTAACTTGTAATTTGTTAACCCCTTGTTCCCAGATTTCTTTTAAGTTCATTACTTTAAGAAGTTTGTTAGTGCTCTTTTCTATTATTCTGATTTGGTTTTAATCAAGGTTGATTCTAGTTATTAAAAGTGCTCCATTCAGCCTATAACTTTTCTATTGTTCTGAGGAACGCTTGAATTTGGTTATGATTGCTTCAAAAAAAATTGACACATTTCATTTTCCTCACCAACAGATGGAAGAATACACGCAAGAGGACAACACGGAAGAGGGAAGAAAGAAGAACTTAACTTGGAGCACTGACATGGACGAATTTCTAATTGATCAGTTACTAGACCAGAAGAATAAAGGACGGAAGACAGAAAAACACTTCACAAGCGATGCTTACAGAGCAGTGGCTAAAGCCGTGAGCAGCAGATTTCAAGTTCAATGCAAATCCACCCATATTCATAATCGCTTGAAGACGATAAAGAACAATTTCCATATAGCTCATGGTATATTGGGAAGTGGTAGTGGATTCGAGTACAATAGCTCCACCCAAAAAATAGAAGCAAACACAGCTGTTTGGGATGCTTAACTCAAGGAAAAACTAAAGGCACGCATTTACCGTTATAACCCGGTAAAGCATTACGAGAAGTTAAGTGAGCTGTTTGGACAAGATCGTGCCACGGGTAGTCGTGCCGCAGGTCCAAAGTTGAGGTGACAACAATGGGATAAGGAGAATAGTCGTGCTCGTGCTAGTATTAATGAAGATGATATTGGTATTGATGAAGATGACTTTGGAGACCCATTAACCAACGATACATCATCTTCGGTTGGAGCTATACCTTCTTTCACAACTTAGCCTCCTAAGGAACCAAAAAAGAAGAAGGCGAGACTTGCCGATGTTCTAAGTGAGTTTGGTTCAATCAAGTCAGGGTTAGATGTAGTTGCTGCAACACTTGAGCATGGAAATTCAAGGAATTACGATGACAGGATGTTGTATGATGAGGTGGAAAAAACTACGGGTTTAAGTGACATCTCCAAGATGAAAATATATCAAGTTCTTGGACGTGCTGTTGACGAATCTCGTGCTTTTATTGCTTGCCCAGCTGAGCGACGCGATCCGTGGTTGCACGTGATATTTGAGTCCTTGTATGAGGATCAAGCCTAGGTAAGCAAAACTGTACCTGACTAATTGCTTGCTTGTTTAAATGTTCTTGTTGATCCCGTCTCCATTTTGATTATCAGATTGTTGGTCATAAAAATATTATGTTATGTCTCTCTGTGTGGGTGTGAAGAATTTTATCTGTCTGAGATACCAGTTATAGGACGCAATTCTGTCTTGGTAGAGAAGAGGAGGATGGGGGAATCTGAGCATGTTTTGCTGTTTGTGTCAGCATGTTTCTTCTCTCTGTTTATCCCCTATATTTATTGCTCTTATAGAAAAATTTGTCAACTGAACATGCTCTTTTTCATTCTGTCCTGGACTTCAGTACTTAGGTTGTTATGTTGGGCGAATGTTTCCTTTTGATCTCTTAAAACTTCAATAATAGTGTGAATACTCGAAGTTACCAATTAGGATTCCATCCTTTTATCTAGAATCTTGTTGCAGGGAAGTTATGTTAGGGATTGATTTGTTTATTCTTGGGTGTTGCACTGAGATTGATGGGGTTACTTTTTCTGAACCCACAAGTTAATTTCATGTTTTCTCTTCAATGGAGTTGAAGCTCATTACTGCCTTACCTACAGTGTTATACAGAAGATTGATACAAAAGAAATATTACTGGGCATTAATTTATTTTTTACACAATGCCTTGTTTGGATTAGTTTCTGGGTTTTATTTGTCGCAAGAAGCTATGCTATGGACACTTTGATTAGTTTCCCGTCTTGTTGAATTTTATGGATTTCTTGTATGTCATGACTTGTTTTGAGCTATGTAGTCTCTTGAATAAATTCAACCTCTGTTTGAATGAATTGGTTTCTCATCTGATTGGAATCGGGTTTAATGTGCGTAGTTTTGATCTAGTAGAATTTGTTAACGGCATGAAGGAATTCTTATGATGTACTATGGGTTCCACCAGATAGATGGCAATCTCTGTCCACAGAAAGAAAGCCACTCAATAAAGCTATTCAATTGTTACTCAAAGTCTGTAAGCTAATTCTTTAGGACTCTCCTTTTGTAACACTGTTTTATATATTTTCCTACAACTCTTTTTCAGCACACCATTTATGGTTGTTCATTGGAACAAAATGACAGAACATTTAGGTACAAACCTGACCAACCCAAGCCACTAAGCCTAATGAATTAAGAACCGACACAATGATGCTCAGAAATAAGAACTTGTGACGACTGGATGAAATCTTATGTTGTTATTGGTATAAGAGGCATTGGGGGGTCACGGCACGTGGGTAGCTAGGATACAACACGTTAGAAGCTAAAAAAGGACATGTGCGGGTTGCATGGAATGTCGTGGGGTGGGGGAGTTACTGGCTTGGGGGTGCAAGTAGATTTAGATAGATTCTAGATTAACACTTATTCTCACCACTAGTCCACTACCGATGAGATGAAATGTTGCTTAATTAATTAATTAATTAATTACTAGTATAAATTAGTAGTTGCTGATCTTTTACAACTCCATCAATAGTTTTCTTGAGGTCAACACGTTGAAACGTACCGAGTCTACTGACTGCGTAGTTATAAGAATATAGTCCAATGTAATCACCATATATAATATACAATTACTCCTTCAGTGGCAGCTTTACTTGTAAAATACAGTAACCATGGGTAAAAATTATGGAAGTCGGTGAGGTGGGGTTAGAAACTACAACAATATAGAGTAGTATGATTAACCTATAGGGCTTGTTCTTGTTTCAGCAGAAGCAGTGAAGTTTAAAGGAAGCAACGAAGTCTCGGCCAGCATAGATGAATGTTAATGGTTGGTTGGATGTGGGTGTGGGTGTGAATGATTTGAAAAAACAAGACCCTGAGCAAGCAACAAAGTTAATGTGTATGCCAGACAGTGTTTCCCAGCCTTGCCTTGTCAGTAAGAAGCTAATCATTTCGATGCATTCAGATCACACCATAGAGAGTTTTGCATATCACAACAACATTTGAGTTTCCACTCCATTTCTGAGTTCTGATTGTCTTCCCACTCCAATTATTGCAAGTAATCAACCACCAGGCAGAACAGTTAGAACCCTTTCCTAATAAAGAAAGTCCTTGATTTTGGAAAACATAAACCTCAGGGAGTAACACAATTAGGCATTTAGGCTACTGAAAGCTCCATCTAAAAAAAAGAATTACAAACAAAAACAGCAAACCCTTAGGGAACCATCATAAACTCACAACTGTTTTATCTTGATTTTCAGTTTTTATATGTATAACCTTTTGGTGAAACTTTATCACAAGCTACCTAACTATCTTTCCCAGCAACTTTACTCTTTTATCTCTTCAGAATCTCCAAGTTAATCTCAATAGTTGAAAGTTATACCCTGGTCCCCAATCGAGTTTTCTCTAAGCAGAACTTTCCCATGAAGATAATTAAAAGATTCACGCTTTCTTAAATTGGCAGGGCTCAAAGCTTGAAGTTGCTAATTCTTCTTCCGATCCGCCCCTTCGAAGCGCGGTGAACACGAGTCCACTTACCAGTTTTCTAGCCAATACGTAGATGAAGGGGTTGAGTGTCACTTATTTCCGTAACAAATGACAAAATTTAGATGACCCAAGTTTTATCTTCTTTCCTACATCAAACCACTGCAAAAAGCATATGAACTTCTAGTTGGTGAGTCTGATAGTGGTGTTGGTAGTGAAATGGTGAAGTAAATGGTATGTTTTAATGGTGGATATAACAGGTTCTTTTGTATGGAATGAGATGGCAGAGGTGAAGTAATTTAGTTGTTAGTTTGGTGAATTGGTTCAGGTGGAAGTATGCAGATTGGGTATTGGTATTTTGGCATGGAGTTTTTTGGCCATGGAGATGTCTGGGCTGAGGTGGAGTTCATTGTTGATAGCAAGTATTTTGGGTGATTTAGGGAGTAATGGTTTGCAGCTTGTAGCTGTGTACGAACAGTTATCACAGTCTGCAGGATGTCGAGCTGTTATATGTGGTGGTGAGAAGGATTTTGCTAAGAAGCGTTGCAAATTAACCAAATGAATCAGTTCCGTGCGTGCAATAGAGTTCCTAGGAATAGTCAGGATGCCGGAGTTCCTAGGGGAATAGCCAAGATGCCAGGTAGCTTCAATTGTGACCTTGTTCCTTGTTTCTTCCAAATAAGGTTGGTTAAGAATCTAATTTCTTATGCGCAATTCTGCTTTTTTTTTTCTCTGGTTACACTTAATTTGGAGGTGGAAGCAAGTTTATGCTATGTTACAAAGTTGCCAGTTTCTGTTGTTGCATATTTTGACATGTACATAGGTGTAGTTTCTGTTGGATGCTTACATTATTGCTACTGCCTCCAAAAAAATTATGTAGAAGAATAAAAGCTAATTTTGTTATCATTGTTTGTGTAGATGCTGCTAGTGATTGATGATGCTGCAATATGCTGCTGCTCCTGTTGATGCTGCTTGATGGTTTTGCTGCTTGTAGCTGCTGCTGCACTTGTTTATGTTGAATCGTTGTTCATTTTGTGTGTTTTTCCAGCTTGTTTATGGTTGAATGTTTTCCTACTCCAATGTGTCATAAACCACCATCACTACTGTATGCTTCGAACTTGTTATTTCTTGTTTGTCATTGTAGGCAACAGTAACGTTTATGTGTGATTTTTGAGCTCAAACCTCGTTGTACTGAACGCAGTTTATTGGTGAACTCTGACGTGTATTGGTGAGCTTCGACGTTGAGAATTTGAACGTAATATATTAATTTGTGTTAAAAATTGTTGTATTGGACGCAATATTTGGGTTTTGTTAGCCCATGGACCGCGGATTCAATTGATTTGGATGGTAGTTTCAATGGTTTGTTCCAACAAATTGGATTTTCATTTTTGTTTTCTTTGCTCAAGTATAGTAACCAAACAGAAAAATGAAAGTTGTTGTATTTTCTTTTACTTTTGCAAGAATCACCAAACACAGAAAGGAAAACAATTTTCTTTTCCTTTTCTTTTCTTTTCCTTTCTTTTCCGTTTCCGTTTCATTTTCCAAGAACCAAACAGGGCCTTAGGCTCTATTTGGTTCGAAGTAAAATGTTTAAAGGGAAAATAGCTCTGGGTAAAATAGTTTGTGTGAAAAAGTGTTCTCCGCAATTATTTTCTCGTGTTTGGTTGACACTTGCTAAAACAGTGGGTCGTGACGACAGTGGCAGTGAAGGTGGGTGGATGGGATGGGTCGTGGTGGAGGTAGGTGGTAGGGGTGAGAAAAATTTGCCCAAACCGGCCGCCACAAACCAGTCCGAATTTAGCACCATTTCATGCTACTTGATTAATTACAATTATAGAATTACAAATCCGAACTAAGTTTGATTGATCGTGATTTCGGAGTTAGCAAACCCGTTTGAAACCTGTCCGGTCCGATTTATATTTCGCGTGAAAAATTACATATTTTAGTTGGATATACTGCCCACAAATCAAGTTTTATAATTCATGTTCGCCCTTTCCTGTTTCGCGCAGGTTGAATCAAAGGAAGCTCGGGAACTAGTGAGTCGTTGCTCTTCCCATATATCACCCCATCATAGCAGCTCTTAACAATGGAATCGGACCATAGGGGTGGTGCGACGGCATCATAGCCAAGTTATGGACATGAAAGGGCCAGACTCTCAGAATTGGCTAGAAGCCATGAGATCTGAGATGGAATCCATGTATACCAACAAAGTATGGACTTTGGTGGAACCACCCGATGGGGCGCGGCCCATAGGATGCAAGTGGGTCTTCAAGAAGAAGATCGACATGGATGGTAATGTGATTACCTATAAGGGTCGATTGGTGGCTAAAGTATTCAGACAGATTCATGGTATCGACTATGATGAAACCTTTTAACTAGTCGCAATGACCAAATCCATCCGAATCCTACTTGCAATTGCAGCATACCACGACTATGAGATTTGGCAGATGGATGTCAAAACAGCATTCCTTTATGGGAATCTACCCTCGAGGACGTGTATATGATACAGCCAGAAGGTTTTGAAGATACAAAGCAAGCCAACAAAGTCTGTAAGCTGCAATGATCCATTTATGGATTGAAGCAAGCTTCTAGGAGTTGGAATCGAAGTTTTGATGAAGTAGTCAAAGAGTTTGGCTTCATCAGAAACGAAGATGATTCTTGTGTCTACAAGAAGGTTAGTGGGAGCTCTGTAGATTTTCTGGTATTGTATGTGGATGACATACTACTCATTGGAAACGACGTTCCCATGCTGGCAATCCGATAAAGATTGGCTAGGGAAGTGTTTTACAATGAAGGACTTAGGGGAAGCAGCCTGTATACTCGGTATAAAGATCTATAGAGATAGATCTTAAAGACTGCTAGGCCTAACATAAAGTACATATATTGACAAGGTGTTGAAGCGGTTCAACATGCAAGATTCCAAGAAGGTATTCTTGCCCATGTCACATGGAATCACTCTTTCGAAGAGTGGTTGTCCTTCCAATGAGATTGAGAAGGAACGCATGAGTAGAATTCCCTTTGCCTCGGCCATAGGATCTATCATGTACGCCATGTTATGTACTAGACCACATGTGTTATATGCCTTGAGTATGACAAGCAGATACCAATCCAATCCAGGTGAGAGTCACTGGATTGCAGTCAAGAACATCCTAAAGTACTTGAGAATAACTAAGGATGCTTTCTTGATATTTGGCAATGAGGAAGAGTTGCGTGTAAGACGTTACACGGATGCAAGCTTCCAAACTGACAGAGATGACTTTAGATCACAATCGGGATATGTGTTTTGCCTGAATGGAGCAGCGGTGAGCTGGAAGAGTTCCAAGAAAGAGACGGTAGCTGATTCTACAACAGAGGCTGTGTACATTGCTGCAAATGGCGCAGCAAAGGAAGCTGTTGCGATCAGAAAGTTTGTTTCTGAACTTGGTGTGGTTCCTAGCATTGTGGATCCAGTTGAGTTGTACTGTGACAACACTGGGCGATCGCGCAATCAAAGGAGCCCAGGTCACACCAGAAATCAGCACGTGCTCAGGAAGTTCCATCTGATTCGAGATATTATCGATAGAGAAGTCGTTCGGATATGCAAGATTCCTCCAGATGAGAATATGTCAGATCCACTTACCAAGCTGCTTGTGCAGTGGAAGCATGAAGGGCACACTAGGAGCATGGGCATACGAGATGCGTTAGATTGGCTCTAGTGCAAGTGGGAGACTGTTGGAATAGATGCCCTAGAGGCAATCTAGTTTAGTATGAATTTATTTTGGCTAGAACATTCATTGTATTATTTATTGGATATTTAATATAATGAAGTCCTTAGATTTACAATTGTGTTGTTTATCTTAAATATCCCTAGTCCACATAATGATTGATAGGACAATCATCTATAGACTAGTATGGGGTAGTATTGATATAGAGATATCATGATCCAACACATGGGTGTGCATTAAGGGTAATGACGCACTGGATTGACCCATCTCCGAGAAGGCTACATACACGTTATGTTAAGTCGCAAGTGCTTCTCGTGGTACAATGGTATTGTCATCCTGAAACTTGAAGTATCTAGTTGTGGATTATTGTGATTTTGGTAGCGTCAAACGCTACACCATAACTGGGTAGTTATAAAGGCGTGTACCGGATACAATAAGAAGCAAACTTAGAGATCCTAGTGGACGTAGATAGAATTTGTCCCTCCCACACAGCGGGAGCAAATATCTGAGGCCACTCGAGGGATAGTTCTTATAGAATGTCTGGCCATACTCAAATAAATCAATATAGGATATTGATGTTATTTGCACGAATAAGGCTATTCCCATGGATCGAGAAACTATGGATTGGATATACGAGTGTGACTTGTATGTCTCGTTTCCAATCCAGATATAGAGACAAAGGGACGAGACAATTACTTGTGCAAGGTTTGTCGGATGACTATTCTATTAGTTTGCTAGAATTGATGTTTTGCTAGAAACCGCTGCATATTAGCAAATTGTTGCTACCAACTAGATAGAACCTATGGGGTTACACACTATATAGATTTGAAATAGATGTGGGAATTAATTAGTAGGATTAATTAATTAGAAGGATCATTTTGCAACACCTTGCAAACTTAGTAGGTCTAATTTTCAAGAAAGGGACTAAACCGAATTCTAGTAGGACTAGAATAGGTCCTTTAGGTAGTTGGCAAGGATTTTTTGGACTATATAAAGGATGCTCCTTCCTTCCTTCCCACACTTATGAGCCTTTAGTTCATAACTTCAGTGGGAGAGAACAAAAGGAGAGAGAGCAAGCAAGCAAAGGAGGCCGACAGCCCCCTTTGCCGCCGCCCCCTTCCCGTCGGCCCAACAAGGAGGCTGCCACCTCCTTGTTGCCTCGTGTTGCGTGATTTCTTCTTCCTCTTCCTCCATTCCGGGATAGCACAAAGGAGAATTAAGATCTAGATCTCAACTCTGGGCGTGGATCAACTAAAGAGACGTGACACAATTCACGTTACAAGTCATCACAGGAGAAACCATAAGGTGTGTAACTTGATTTCTTCCCTTACCATCGTTATGTCTCTTGTCCTGTGATCCTTGGAGGGTATTGCATGGATAAATTATGTTTTTCCGCTGCGTATCCATGATCAAAACCCTACAGTGGTATCAGAGCCACAGGTCGTAGAGCATAAACGTGGTTTATGTGTTACGTTTTGATAGTTTTACATTTTAAATTTATTGTTTATCGCGTAAAACAAGACAAATCAAGCATATGATGCAATTTTCAATAATCAATCATAACAAGACATTATTTTTACATTGGATGCATGAATTAGTGAGTTTGAGAAATTTTAGGATCTAAGATCTAGGGTTTGGGCATCCTATGGAAAGAAGGAGTTCTTCCCATAAAAGGAAACAACCTAACTTGGGCACCAAGCAAGGGAGTTGTTTTGGAAACAACTCCCAAAGGAGGTCGCCCCCCTAGGGGACCGCCCCTCCTTGCTTGCCGCCCAAGCAAGGGACGGCGAGGGGGCCGGGGCAGCCCTAACCCGCGTCCTAGCCGTGTGGGCTAGGGGCCGGCCGGCCCAAGGCCTTGGCGGTCCTCTTTTGGGGTCCGGTTAATTTGATTGTTGGGCCCCATGGACCGTTTTAACCCTAGAAAATCCTAAAATCAATTAAAATTGACCAAGCGCGTTAAAATTGGATTTTAACTTATTATGTGCAAATCGCATGGTGATTGAATATGAACTTAGGATGTGGTTTGGTGTGATTGTTTAATTTTGTGGTTTGGTTTACGGCCTGCGAGCCAATTTTTTTTCTCAACTTGTGAGATTTATTTTATTTTGTATAGTTGTTAGCTAGTGCTAGATAGAATAGATTGTTAGCCAAGATTGACGAAAAGAAGCCCAAAGCCAAAGGAAGCCACAAAAGATGGAGCATGGAGCATTCCACATGACTATGAAGGATGGACCAAAAGATGAAGACGCATGGAGATGTGTTCGCTTTTAGGGTTCATAGATAATTCAATTGGCTTGGAATTATCTTAGTCTACAAAATGCCAATTCACATCACGTTTCATTTTGTTTTGTGGTTGTTTATTTTATTGTCTTATTATTTTGTGGTTGGTGTATGGATGATGCATGCAATTAGGATAATAGGATAATTAGACAACCCGGATCTATTATTTGGATTTGTGCCCAAACTCAAATAGATAGATCAGTTGATATGGATCAACAAAACAATTAAAATTGAATTTGAAAAATCTCTCAAAATTAAAATATTGCGTTCTTGTCTTCTCGTTATTTAAACACTCATCATCATCATTATTTCCCAAGATTGTGCTTGCCAAAGCATGGCGACTTGGTTAATAATGATGTGGTGCGATGGCACACCTCGTGTGTAAATTGTTTAAGTAAGAGGTTGGACGCAACTAGGTGTTTAATGGGATTAAAACCTAGAGACAATCAATTGGGATTATCCATGCGGATGGATAAATAAGGATTTATTTGCCCAATTGAACCAAGAGTTGCATAAGGGATGCAATTGGAATTGTTCCTACCTAAAGTAGTCAAATTGTGGGTGACTTGCCAAAGCAAGCTCATAAGGAGATGAAACATGGATCTTGGCCCACTAGAAAATATAAGGATATTTTCCGCATTAATATCTTGAGGGTTATTAATCCGTAGAAAAATAGTGGGAGCAATATTTGATAAACTAGCCATTATTGAATATATTCAAAAATTCACAAATACTAAAACTTGCGTATTTTCCTTTTTGTAGAATACCAGATGGCAAACAACTCATCGAGTTCACAACATTCCCTACGATCTGTCCTTGAGAGGGCCAAGCTCTCTAGAACCAACTTCCTTGATTGGTACAGAAACTTGAGAATCGTAAGCAAGAGAAGAAACTGTACGCAATAGAGGAGCAAGTTCCAGCAGGTCCAGAGAACAATACCCCTGTAGCCCTAAAGGCGTATCAAAAGCGTGTTGATGACGCTAATGATGCGACCTGCCTTATGCTATGCACCATGAATTCTGAGCTTTAGAAGCAACACGAAAACATGAATGGCGTCGATATGATCGAGCATCTGAAGCAGCTCTTCCAAGAGCAGGCAAGGGTTGAGAGGTATGAGGTCTCTAAGGCATTTTTCAAGTGTCATCTAGCAGAAGGGAACCCGGTGGGACTCCATGTACTCCGTATGATCGGGTACCTGGAGAATCTCGCGCGAATGGGGTTCCCGGTCAGCCAAGAGTTGGCAACCGATCTCGTGTTGCAATCGTTGCCCGAGAGTTATGGACAGTTCATCATGAACTACAACATGAACGAGATCGTGAAACCACTGCTAGATTTACTCAATATGTTGAGGACAGCTGAACAAAGCATCAATAAGGGTAAGGGCAAGGCCATTATGATGGTGCATAAAGGAAAGGGCAAAAGGTTTGCCTGATCCTCCAAGGGCAAAGGCAAGTCAGTTTCCAAGTCCAAGGAACCTGCCCTTAAGCCTGTTGGTGGCATTGCCAAATGTGTGACTAAAGGGGAGTGTCACTACTGCAGACAGCCTGGACACTGGAGGAGGAACTGCCCAAAATATCTGGAGGACAAGAGGCTTGGAATAGTGATTCCACCACCACAAGGTATTTTTGTTGTAGATGTCAATTTAACTGTCTCTACATCATGGGTATTAGATACTGGATGTGGATCTCACATTTGTCGAAATATGCAGGATCTAAAGAGAAGTAGAAGATTTGCTAAAGGGGAGATAGATCTGCGCGTTGGGAATGGAGCAAAAGTTGTTGCGTTGGCCAAAGGCGTGTGCGAGCTATCTCTGCCTTCAGGATTAGTTTTAGAATTAAATAATTGCTATTTTGTGCCTGCTATGAGCAGAAACATTATTTCTATTTCTTGTTTGGCAAGGAAGGGTTTATTATTTCAATAAAGAACAATTGTTGTTCCTTTTATTTTAATAATATTCACTATTTTAGTGCGCAATTATTTAATGGACTGTATGTCCTTGATCTAAGCAATCCTGTCTACAACATTAATACCAAGAGGATTAAAATACATGATTTAAATCCTGCTTACTTATGGCACTGTCGTTTAGGCCATATAAACGAGAAACGTGTATCTAGACTCCATAAGGATGGACTACTAGACTCATTTGATTTTGAATCATATGAGACATGTGAGGCTTGTTTATTGGGAAAAAAATGACAAAGTCCCCTTTCAATAAGAAAGGTGAGAGGACTAGTGAGCAATTGGCGCTCATACATACTGATGTGTGTGGGCCATTTGCCACGCCTGCCAGGGGTGGTTACGTCTACTTCATTACATTTACTGATGATTACAGTAGATATGGATTTGTGTACCTCATGAGGGCCAAATCCGAATCCTTTGAAATGTTCAAAGAATTCAAAAGTGAAGTAGAGAAGCAATTTGGCAAAAGTATCAAGGCTCTACGATCAGATCGTGGAGGATCATACTTAAGCCAAGAGTTTGACGACTATCTTAGAGAGTGTGTGATCGTGTCCCAACTCACTCCACCCGGAACGCCACAATGGAATGGCGTGTCCGAGAGGAGGAATCGAACCTTATTAGATATGGTTCGATCTATGATGTGTCAAATCGTTCTTCCATTATCATTTTGGGGCTATGCTCTATTAAGTGCAGCTTTCACCATTAACCGTGTTCCATCTAAATCAGTCATGAAGACACCACATGAGATGTGGAGTGGGAGGCGTCCCACAATGTTGTTCATGAAGATTTGGGCTGCGATGTCTATGTAAAACGTTTACAATCATACAAGCTAAGGCCAAAGTCGGATAAGTGTAAATTTGTGGGGTACCCGAAGGAAACTAAGGGCTACTACTTCTACAATCCTACCGAGAACGAAGTGTTTGTTGCTCGGACCGGCGTGTTTCTAGAAAGAGAGTTTGTCTCTAAAGAAGCAAGTGGGAGGACTGTAGAACTTGAAGAGATTCAAGAACCACAAATCACTGAACCGATTATGGAACATGAACAGGAACCACAAGCAGCTGTGGAACAGCCTGTTCAGGTAACACAACAGCTTCGTAGATCTAGTAGAGTGCGCCAGGAACCCGAGAGGTATGGACTTCTCGTGACCGATTCCGGTGACACGATGCTCATAGATGACGAGCCAACTACCTATGAAGAGGCCATGAAAGGGCCAGACTCTCAGAAGTGGCTAGAAGCCATGAGATCCGAGATGGAATCCATGTATACCAACAAAGTTTGGACTTTGGTGGAACCACCCGAAGGGGCGCGGCCCATAGGGTGCAAGTGGGTCTTCAAGAAGAAGATTGACATGGATGGTAATGTGATTACCTATAAGGGCCGATTGGTGGCTAAAGGATTCAAACAAATTCATGGTATCGACTATGATTAAATCTTTTCACCAGTCGCAATGACCAAATCCATCCGAATCCTACTTGCAATTGCAACATACTACGACTATGTGATTTGGCAAATGGATGTCAAAACAGCATTCCTTTATGGGAATCTCCTCGAGGAAGTGTATATGATACAACCAGAGGGTTTTGAAGATCCAAAGCAAGCCAACAAAGTCTGTAAGCTGCAACGATCCATTTATGGATTGAAGCAAGCTTCTAGGAGTTGGAATCGACGTTTTGATGAAGTATTCAAAGAGTTTGGCTTCATCAGAAACGAAGACGAGTCTTGTGTATACAAGAAGGTTAGCTTTTTTGGTCTCGTATGTGGATGACATACTAATCATTGGAAACGACGTTCCCATGCTGCAATCCGTTAAAGATTGGCTAGGGAAGTGTTTTTCAATGAAGGACTTAGGGGAAGCAGCCTATTTACTCGGTATAAAGATCTATAGAGATAGATCTAAAAGACTGCTAGGCCTAACATAAAGTACATATATTGACAAGGTGTTGAAGCGGTTCAACATGTAAGATTCCAAGAAGGTATTCTTGCCCATGTCACATGGCTCTTTCGAAGAGTGGTTGTCCTTCCAATGAGATTGAGAAGGAACGCATGAGTAGAATTCCCTTTGCCTCGGCCATAAGATCTATCATGTACGCCATGTTATGTACTAGACCACATGTGTTATATGCCTTGAGTATGACAAGCAGATACCAATACAATCCAGGTGAGAGTCACTGGATTGCAGTCAAGAACATCCTAAAGTACTTGAGAATAACTAAGGATGCTTTCTTGATATTTGGCAATGAGGAAGAGTTGCGTGTAAGACGTTACACGGATGCAAGCTTCCAAACTGACAGAGATGACTTTAGATCACAATCGGGATATGTGTTTCGCCTGAATGGAGCAGCGGTGAGCTGGAAGAGTTCCAAGCAAGAGACGGTAGCTGATTCTACAACAGAGGCTGAGTACATTGCTGCAAATGGCGCAGCAAAGGAAGCTGTTTGGATCAGAAAGTTTGTTTCTTAACTTGGTGTGGTTCCTATCATTGCGGATCCAGTTGAGTTGTACGGTGACAACACTGGGCGATCACGCAATCAAAGGAACCCAGGTCACACCAGAAATCCAAGCACGTGCTCAGGAAGTTCCATCTGATTCGAGATATTATCGATAGAGGAGACGTTCGGATATGCAGGATTCCTACAGATGAGAATCTGTCAGATCCACTTAACAAGCCGCTTGTGCAGTGGAAGCATGATAGGCACACTAGGAGCATGGGCATACGAGATGCGTCAGATTGGCTCTAGTGCAAGTGGGAGACTGTTGGAATAGATGCCCTAGAGGCAATCTAGTTTTGTATGAATTTATTTTGGCTAGAACATTCATTGTATTATTTACTGGATATTTAATATAATGAAGTCCTTATATTTACAATTGTTTTGTTTATCTTAAATATCCCTAGTCCAGTATAATGATTGATAGGACAATCATCTATAGAATAGTATGGGGTTTGATTGATATAGAGATATCATGATCCAACACATGGGTGTGCATTAAGGGTAATGGCGCACTGGATTGACCCATCTACGAGAAGGCTACATACACGTTATGTTAAGTCACAATTGCTTCTCGTGGTACAATGGTATTGTCATCCTTAGACTTGAAGTCACTAGACATTCTAGTTGTGGATTACTGTGATTTTGGTAGCGTCAAACGCTACACCGTAACTGGGTAGTTATAAAGGCGTGTACCTGATACAATAAGAAGCAAGCTTAGAGATCCTAGTGGACGTAGATAGAATTTTTCCCTCCCACATAACGGGAGAAAATATCCGAGGCCACTCGAGGGATAGTTCTTATAGAATGTCTGGCCAGACTCAAATAAATCAATATAGGATATTGATGTTATTTGCACGAATAAGGCTATTCCCATGGATTGAGAAACTATGGATTGGATATACGATTGTGACTTGTATGTCTCGTTTCCAATCCGGATATAGAGACAAAGGGATGAAACAATTACTAGTACAAGGTTTGTCGGATGACTATTCTATTAGTTGGCTAGAATGGATGTTTTGCTAGAAACCGCTGCATATTAGCAAATTGTTGCTACCAACTAGATAGAACCTATGGGGTCACACGCTATATAGATTTGAAATAGATATGGGAATTAGTTAATAGGATTAATTAGTTTGAAGGATCACTTTGCAACACCTTGCAAACTTAGTAGGACTAATTTGCAAGAAAGGGACTAAACCGAATTCTAATAGGACTAGAATAGGTCCTTTAGGTAGTTTGAAAGGATTTGTTGGACTATATAAAGGATGCTCCTTCCTTCCTTCCCACACTTATGAGCCTTTAGTTCATAACTTGAGTGGGAGAGAACAAAAGGAGAGAGAGCAAGCAAGCAATGGAGGCCGACCGCCCCCCTTGTCGTCGCCCCCTTCCCGTCGGCCCAACAAGGAGGCCGCCTCCTCCTTGTTGCCTCGTGTTGCGTGATTTCTTCTTCCTCTTCCTCCATCCCAGGCTATCACAAAGGAGAAGGAAGATCTAGATATCAACTCTAGGCGTGGATCAACTATAGAGACGCGACACAATTCACGCACAAGTCATCACAGGAGAAACCCTAAGGTGTGTAACTTGATTTCTTCCCTTACCATCGTTATGTCTCTTGTCTTGTGATCCTTGGAGGGCATTGCATGGATAAATTATTTTTTTCCGCTGCGTATCCATGATAAAAAACCAACAGCCTGGAGAGTGGTCGCCTTAATAGTGGCCATGAAGAAATCATCCACACCCAGGTAGGGGGCTTTGCAGAGGTCCTTGCTCAGCTCTGGCAACTCAACAGCCTCCTTGTTAGATTTCTTGGGAGCCATTTCTGCAAACACAAGAAGACATACACAAAACAAGATCTAAAGGATTATTATCCAACGGGGTATGAGAACAGTATGAACATTAGAAACCCAGATTGGGCTACATGCCAAGAACGAAGGGGATAAAAACATCTTTGAGACTTTAAGCCACAAACAGAATGGGAGAATCACTAAACTTGTTGATTTTTGAGAGCAGGAACTGCTTGCGAGACTTTGTCGAGGATTTGATCGAAGGTCTCGATTTCTTGCGGATGATTCTCTCTCTGGTTCATAAAATTTCAGAAGCAATGACGTTAGAAAAGTTCTAATTGAAGAAGCAAAGGGTTTAAAAAGTCCTCAAGATTGAAGAGTCGCGACTGATGACATTCGCTGAGTCAGCATTACTTTAGTAATCGGAAAAATTGGTGACCTATCAGATCATTCTGAGTTATTCTTGCCTCGAAAATTGGCCAAAAACTGTGGATGGCGTCTGTTTAAACTCGCAATGACCACGGCTCATCAAAGGCTATATGGCATCTCGAAACCCTAGACAATTCTGGCTATATGAGGGGGCTAGGGATTCGAGTTTTATTCAAAATAATACGAGGATCTGCATGGGGACCACGCATAGCTGATTTTGCGCAACTACACGACAAACGCGCGCGTGACGTCCGCGCAAAAGGGGCTAATGTAGATAGTGCATTCCAGACAGACAGAGCATAGCCACGTGGCAGCCATCCAGCACATCTGACTATGCTCCATACACACCCAATCACTTCTCATACTTATCCACTTGGGGGCTGCGAGACAGGGCCACCCGCGATACTCTAAGCACGGGACTTGTAGGGACTTAGTGGTTTGGAGGTTAGAGTAAGGTCCGTCGTGCGCGAACGACAACCAAGCTCGGGGGCGACCCTTGGTAACTGACTGAGAGGTTTAAATCTTGCGTGTCCCATAAATGCGGTCGATCTCATAACGGTCCCCTACTTATGCGGATGAGTGCGTAACGTGCCCTACATATACGGTCGAACGTGCCGTTACAAGGCTATCATTAATTCGCCATTTATGGTCGCATTAACCCCTCATAACGGTCACTTCCCCACTATATATAGGAACATTAGCTCTCCATTTCAACTCTCGGATCTTTTGCTATCCAATGCACTGTCTCTCTCTCAAGAACAGCTACGATTGCTTACTCTCTCCCTAATCATACCTTACATCTCTCTGTGTTCATATTCTCATTTCCTACTTGAGGTGTACACTTGGATCTCTCCCGAGGATTTCCTCGTACACAGTATCCATGATCAAAACCCTACAGTCACTACGAGAAGCACTTGTTACATTGACATAAACTAATGTAGCCTTTTCATTGTGGGTTAATCCAGTATAGCATTACTCATAATGCATACCCATGTGCTAGTCTTGAGATCTCCATATTAATCTACCCATAAGTAGTCTCCATGCATAGTGATCATCCAATTAATAAATGTACTTGACTAGGGATATTTAAGAAAAAAATAATTGTAATAAAAGGACTTCATTCTATTAAATATCTCCATAAATAATAAATGAATGTTCTAGCCAAAACAATGTTCCTACTAAATAAAGATTGCCTCTAGGGCATCTACTCCAACAGTCTCCCACTTGCACTAGAGCCAATCTGGTGCATCTCGTATGCCTATAGATATAGCGTGCCCTTCATGCTTACGCTAAACAAACGACTTTATAAGTGGATCTGAAAGATTATTATCTGTTGGAATCTTGCATACCTTCACATCTCCTCTATCGATGATTTCACGAATGAGATGGAATGTCCTAAGTACGTGTTTAGATTTCTGGTGTGACATGGGTTCCTTGGCTTGTGCTTCGCTCCAGTGTTGTCATAGTACAACGCAATAGGATACACTATGCTAGGAACTACACCAGGCTCGGTGATGAACTTCCTAATCCAAACAGCCTCCTTTGTTGCGCTTGACACAACAATGTACTCAACTTCAGTTGTAGAATCAGCAACTGTCTCTTGCTTGGAACTCTTCCATCTCACTTCTCCTCCATTTAGGCAAAACACATAACCCCACTGCGATCTAGAATCACCCTTGTCAGTTTGGA
Organism: Linanthus parryae; assembly: GCA_023055425.1. Taxonomy (NCBI): domain Eukaryota; kingdom Viridiplantae; phylum Streptophyta; class Magnoliopsida; order Ericales; family Polemoniaceae; genus Linanthus; species Linanthus parryae. The sequence goes on from JALGPY010000003.1 coordinate 39,833,537, forward strand.
AGCTCGCGTCAGCGTAACCAATTACACTGAGTTCTTCCTCCCCTCCATATATCAAGAATGCATTCTTAGTTCTTCTCTAGTACTTAAGGTTATTCTTGACATCAACCCAGTGACTCTCACCCGGATTGGACTGGTATCTGCTTACCATACTCAACATGTATGATACATCTGGTCTAGTACATAACACGGCGTACATGATAGATCCAATAGCACACGCATACGGGATCTTACTCATGCGGTCCTTCTCAATATGATTGGAAGGACAATCAGCCTTCGAAAGGGTGAATCCATACAACATGGGCAAGAATACCTTCTTTGATTCTTGCATGCTGAATCGTTCAACAACTTGTCTATATATGTATTTTGACTTAGGGCGAGCAGCTTCCTAGATCTATCCCTATAGATCTTGATACCAAGTATATAAGTTCCATCCCCGAAGTTTTTCATTGAAAAATACTTCCATAGCCAATCTTTAAGAGATTACAAGGTAGGGATGTCGCTTCTAATGAGTAGCGTGTCATCCACATACAAGACCAGAAACACAACAGAGCTCCCACTAACCTTCTGGTAGACACAAGGTCCTATCAAAATAAATGGAGCAACATTTTTCCTTTATTGTGACAGAAATACATTTCTCGTCAAAACAAGAAATAGAAATAATGTTTATGCTCATAGCAGACACATAATAACAATTGTCTAATTCTAAAATAATTCATGAAGGTAAAGATAACTCATAAACGCCTACGACCAATGCAGCAACTCTGTCTCTATTCCCTACGCTCAAATATATCTCCCCTTTGGCCAGTCGCATGCTTCTCTTTAGATCCTGCACATTTCGACAAATGTGAGGTCCATATCTAGTATCCAATACTCAAGATGATGAGATAGACAAATTGACATCTGTAACAAAAATACCTGGTGGTGGTGGAATCACTATTCCAAGCCTTTTATCTTCCAGAAATTTTGGGCATTTACTCTTCCAGTGGCCAGTCTGACTACAATAGTGACAGGCGCCCTTAGACACGCCACCAGCAGGCTTGAAGGTAATTTCCTTGGGTTTTGCAACTGCCTTGCTCTTCCCTTTCGAGGTCGAAGTAACTCGCTTGCTCTTTCCTTTATTGACCATCATTATGGCCTTGCATTTACCTTTGTTAATGCTCTGTTCAACAGTCCTCAACATATTGAGCAAGTCTGGCAGAGTCTTGTTGATCTCATTCATGTTATAGTTCATGATGAAATGGCTATAACTGTCCAGCAACGATTGCATGATGATATCAGCATCCAACTCTTGACTGAATAGGAAGCCTAACCTATCTATACTCTCTATGTACCCGATCATGCGAAGTACATGAGGCCCGACTGGGTTCCCTTCTGGCATATGACATTTGAGGAGTTCTTAAGATACTTCATACCATGCCTTGCTTGCTCTTGGAAGAGATGTTTCAAATGTATGATCATATGATACGCCTCCATGTTCTCATGTTGCTTCTGAAGCTCATAGTTCATGGTGGAAAGCATAAGGCAAGTCACGTTAGTAGAGCCATCAACGATCTTATGATTTGCCTTCCTTTCGGCAGTAGTAGCATTAGCAGGTGGTGCATGTGGAACAAGCTTCTCTCGAATGTATAGCTTCTTTTCTTGCTTAAGAACAATTCTCAAATATTTCTTTACCAGTCTAGAAAGGTGATTCCAGAAAGTTTTTCCTTCTCAAGGACAGAATGCAGGGATGAAGTCGATGTTTGTTGTTGATTGTTTGCCATTGGTATTCTATAAATTGAGAAATATACAAGTTTTAGTATTTGTGAACAATTAACTACTTCAATAATTACTAGATTATTAAATATAGCTCCCACTATTTTCTCGGACTAATAGCCCTCACCACTAATGCGGAAAATATCATATATTTTCTAGTGGGTCAAGATCCATATTTCACTTCTTCTTGAGCTTGCTTTGGCAAGTCACCCAAAAGTTAGTTATTTAGGTAGGAACTATTTCCAATTGCATCATATGCAACACTTGTTTCAATTAGGCGCATAACTCCTTATTCTTTATCTATCCCATAGATAACTCCTGATTGCCATGCGTCCAATCTTTCAATCCTATTGAAGTATCTATGTTGCGTTCAACCTATTATTTTAACAATCGCACATTACTAGCTTGTTTCGTCCCGTCACACCATGATGAATCAAGTCGCCTTGCTTTGGCAAGCCCGAACTTGATAGATCTTGATCATGACGAGTGTTTAAACAAGAGAAGGCAAAATGCAATATTTAATCTTGAGGGATGTCGTTTTCATTTTAATTATGTTGATCATATCAACTAATCAACTTAGTGGGTTGGGCAATCCCAAAAAAAAGATCCAACTTGTTTGATTATTATCTTGTTACGTTTTGCATGCATCCACCATACATCAAAAATAAATAACAAGACAATAAATAAATAAACAATAAAACGTGGTATGGATATGGCCCTAAAACTAAAGGCAGCGGTGAGCGAATGAGGTTGTCGTAGCTCCACTTCCCTACCCAATGGCGCTTTTAAGGCCAAAGGTGAACATGGAGATGTGTTACAACTTAGGCGTTGGTCCAATCTTATTCACGAGCCATTCAAACTCTGCTTGATAAGCAATTCGTGTTGTTTGTTGTGCCAAATTTGACAATTGACCTTAGTGATCATGATAATAAGACGAATCAAAACAATTTTTTACGTTATCCAAGAACGCTGGCCAAGGCGGAAAGTTGTTCAGCTCGTATCGAAACCAAACCGTGGCTTCTCCTTTCAACAAAAATTCAACCAAAGTGAGTCTCTTGTCTGGAGGAGCTTGAGAATATTGAAGTACTCTTGGAATTCGCCTATCTAAGTACGTAGGTAATTGCCTGATAAATACGGTGGGTCTGGATGATTAAAATCAGTCGGATCATCATAAAACGGATCTTCTGGACCCCAAAGCTTGGAATCGTAAACCGCCCGGTATCGATCGTCGTAGTAGAATCAGTTGGTGGTGGAGGTTGGTAGTCAACCCGTGCCTGCTTTTCGACATACCTTAAAGGACGGCGAAGAAGTGTATCGGCTTGGGGTTGTGAAAACCCGCCTGAGTTGGTGTCGGAGGACACCTTAAGTCACATGGGTCGTAGACGAACGAACCAGAATTTTCTCGTCGCTTAAAGGTTCCGGTGACTGCTAGCACCGGTGGGGGCACAATCTGGTTCGAAGGTTGAATAAATTGTTTGCCGGTCGAATCAATTGACGCAGGTGTGTTCTAGATTCCAGAAACCGCCAGCGACGCTGACTGCTTGTGGTCCCCCACCCAAACGCAAAGCCACAGGAGCCGGTCCGCCATGCACGCTGTCCTAGTTTTTGATAAAACACAAGCGTTGGTTCTGGCTTGGAAATTCGATGGTGAATCTAGTTGTCTGTGGGTCGAATCATGCCCGAGTGGAATCCCTGGAGTGGGCGAACTGGGTCTGCTTCTCCCTGCCCACCTGCTGCCGCTGATCCTGCAAAGGCGGCGGCAGTGGAAGATCTTCTAGCGGTTGCAGGGTTAGGGTTTGGTTGATATCCAAAGCCATCAGGCGTGCATCAATGACGACAATGGCAGATTGAGTGTATGCTTGGACTGTCTCCAAAGTTTGCAACCTTGTATCGACATCGGCGAACTTTGTATCAATACTCTGAATCGATGTTCGAAAACCCTGGACCGTGGTTTTCTGGTCTGCGATTGTGGCGAGGATGAGTGTGAGGTCGTCTGACATTGTGTTTCACCAGTTGACGATGGTGAAGTGCAATGAAAGCACCACTCGACAGCAAGATGCTATCACATGAACACAAACACAAACACGAATACTAGGGGTTTTTCCCCCAAAATCTTCTAATTCAATGTCATGATGATCAAGAAAACTCACGCACAATACATTTTTAATAAACAATGTTTAAGTAAACTACACTTACATCCCCCTAACATAACTAAAGATCACTACCTCCTTAACAATATTTAAATTAACTAATACATTAACAATTTGAATAAACTTCTAAGGATTGACGAAATTGTCGAGGTACTTCGGTTGACGCCTATTCCGATTCTCACGTATGAAAAACGTGTCAGTGCTTGGATACGAGTCTGTATCAATAAACCCCCCATTTTCCTAAATAAAATAAAATATACTCGTTAAAATAACTCGAAAGGAACCCCCTTTTCTTTGTAGGCAGTTCATTAGGTATCGGGTTCGGATCCTACACAATTAAGATATATGGTTTCTTGAATATTAGTAATTGTTTGGGGATGAAAATTGCAATTAACAAAAAGTACCTACTCCCCTAAATAACCCGAAAGGAAGCAATGGCATTGGTCTTCTCCTGCAGAACATGGATCTCACGTCGTTTATATCCTCCCCCCAACATGTTCACCAGTCTCCCCCTTTTTGTGCGGGAACCGGAGGAGAGAGAAAACAGAGAGAAACAAAGGAAAAAAAGAACAGCAATTTTCTCTCCCTCCTCAAACATCGCCTACCTCCATCTCCATCTCCGTCCTCAACTCTCTCTCTCTCTCTCTGAATGAATGGTTGCTTGGTTTCGCTCTTTTCCTTTGTGGGTTTTCACAATCTCCCTCAAAAGTCTCTCCTCTAGCTGTTTCTTGCTCCTTTAGGGTCCTCCCTTATCCCTCTGGAGGAGGACCCAATTGACCATCCCCTCTCTCTCTGTCTCTGAAATGTGTTGTGATATTCCCCATTGCGTTATCAGGCAAACCATCAATCGATTCTCCATTCTCTGTTCTTCTGCGTTTTGAAAATTGCATCTGCTTGTAGGTAGAGAGAAAAGAGGGTGATTTATTGGTTTGTTAAAACCTAATTCAATCTTTGTCCTTTTAATCCCATTTTTTATTTTTACCCTCCAAAGATTGATATATAGGAATTGAATTGAATTGTTGTTGTATTTGAAAGGGAAGGCAAATATGAGTTGCTTTCCATGTTTTTCATCACAAAGAAGTAAGAGTTTAAGTCTCAAGGAGCCTCCCGTTGCCCGCGCTATCGGCCCTCATGATGCATCATCACCACATCCAGCAGGTTATTATTGTTGTTGTTGCCCTCTTGCTGTATGGCATTTCATTGGCTTTTGAATCATGTAATGTGGTATTTGCCAAATTTGTTATATAGTCGAATGTCATGAGCATCCATATTGAAATATGGATTTCCCCTCAATTGAATTTCTTAGCATATTCGTTGATATATTGCATATGAAGGCCTATGTATTGAGTCACTACGTAAACATGTTCATCGCGTGCAGAATGATGGCGTGTGTTTGTTGGAAAACATAGGCTGTGGCCTTGTAATGTGACTTGGGAGATTAAAAATTGGGTTATCTAGTTGTTTTGGACTCGAGGAATAGTTAAAGACAGCTCTAGGCAAAATAGTCTTAGCAAACTATAAGGACACTGAGATCCTGTTAACTTCTTCTTGGTATGTGCTACTGGTACAACAGCTAATTTGGTGCAAAAACGGCCAAATTGGTTGTTGTGGAGCTTACGAAGGCAAGGTTTTTTTGAACGGGTTGGCTTCTTAGCGTTTGTAGTATATTGGACAGTTTCGAAAGTTAGTCATCTCCAATCAACTTAGCTTTAAGCAGTGATTTTGTGGTTTACTTGTCTATGATGATCACAAGGCAGTAAAAGTTATGAGAGGGTTCATAATTAGGACTTAGTGCATCTAAAGCGTGCTATTGTAGTAAACTCATGTGCAATGATATGGCTATGAGGAGTTTAAACTTTAAAGTAAATACTATTTCAGTTGGAGGAAAAGAAAAGCTCAAGAAAGACAAATTGAATGTTTCATTTCTTCCCATATAAATAGTGAGACGTAAGATCTAGTAGCTAATGATGTTCTTAACATGCTATTCCTTGTTGCGCAGGGCACGGTAACCCAAACTCATCATCTGAGGGAAATGGAACAGAAAGTAATTCCAAGACCTTCACTTTCCGTGAACTAGCTGCCGCGACAAAGAACTTCCGGCAGGAGTGTCTATTAGGTGAAGGAGGATTCGGTAGGGTTTACAAGGGGACACTTCAGGCTACTGGTCAGGTAATCACAACTGTCTTTGAATATTTTTCGTTATTATTATAAGTTGTTCTACAAAGAAAAAGTTATAAACAAAGGAAGTGATCTAACTGAATGCAATGCAGATGTGGGAAACACCAGCTCTAAGTTTCGAGTTTTTTTGAATAGGTTGTGGCCGTGAAACAGCTGGACAGGAACGGAATGCATGGTAACAAAGAGTTTCTTGTTGAGGTCATGATGCTGAGCCTTCTTCATCACCCGAATCTGGTTAACCTCATTGGGTATTGTGCTGATGGAGATCAGAGACTTCTGGTTTATGAGTATCTGCCGTTTGGTTCTTTAGACGATCACCTTCTTGGTACTACTCATGCTCATTACTAATAGTATTTCAGAAATCTATTTTAGCGATCCTTAACTCAACGTTCTTGGCTGCCTTGTGTTTTTGGTTATTCACTTATAATCAGAAATGAGACGAAGTAACTCTGTAGCATGATTTGATTTACAGATCTTGGTGACGGTAAAAAGCCATTAGATTGGCCATCAAGAATGAAAATAGCTTCAGGTGCTGCGCAAGGTCTGGAGTATTTACACGAGAAGGCAAACCCCCCTGTTATATACCGCGATTTAAAATCTTCAAACATTTTATTAGACCAAGATTACAACCCTAGACTCTCTGATTTTGGGCTTGCTAAGCTTGGGCTTGATGGCGGAAAGATGCATGTATCGCCACGGGTGATGGGAACCTATGGTTATTGTGCTCCAGAGTACGAAAGAACAGGTGAGCTCACATTGAAGTCAGATGTCTACAGTTTTGGGGTTATTTTACTTGAGCTTCTCACCGGACGAAGAGCTGTCGATACTTCACGACCAACCGAGGAGCAAAACTTAGTTAGTTGGGTAAATATATTAGTCCTACTTCCCTTCTCCTTTTTCCAGTTACTCCCTCTGTCCCATAATAACTGTCTCTTTTGGAAACTCCAACTTATTAAGGAGACATGCATTAATTGCATTCTGGTTGGATTTTATATTGACATTGACATAATTGTCCATTCTTTCTCCATTTCCAGCACTACTATAATTATTTTTAATGAGCATTTTTGTCAATGTATACACTTTCAACCTTGAAAAATGAATGTGGACAATTATTGTGGGACAACCCAAAATAGAAAAGTTGACAGTTATTACGGGACGGAGGGAATATATTCCTTCTATTTTTGGAAAGTAAACCAAAATTTGTGAAATAATTGGGATGATATGGTCTTATTTACCTGAACAGGCACAACCCTATTTCAGGGATCCGAAGCGGTTTCCGGAGTTGGCCGATCCGAATCTAAATAGCAAATTCCCAGTGAAAAGTTTGAATCAAGCAGTTGGAGTTTGCGCGATGTGTCTTCAAGAGGAACCTGCAGTTCGCCCTTTGATTGGTGACGTCGTCACGATTCTTAGCTTCCTCACAATGGGTAATGAGGAAATACCTTCTTCTCCTAAAGCAGCTCCAACCCAGGACCATTCTGATAGAAAATCTGCAAGTGATGATGGAAGTCGTCGCAGTGACAGTTCTGGTGAAGAGGAGGAGGATGAGGACTCAGATCAGGAAGATGAACAAAGTTTCGAGAGCTCAGACAGCGACGATGATGATGATGAGGGACAGTCTGAGACAAGTGCAGACAATAACAAACAAGAGGAAACCAACCCAGAAAAGCCCCCAGAAAAGGTAAAGAAGTCTGTGAAGTGGGCTTCCAGATGCAGAAGCAAAGGTGGGAATAGCGGAAACACAAGTGTCATTTCGCGTTCAACCAGCAAAAACAGCGACAATGATGACAAAAGCGCCGCGTCTGGTCAGAATCTGGAGTCCAAAAGCAGTGTCAAGCTGCATTCTAATTCAATACAGGATAAAGGCACATCCAAAGGTGATTTTGAGCCTTTAGGAAGTAAAAAGCTGTCTCAAGTTGGTTCATCTTCTGCAAATAGTAAAAACAGCTCCAAAGGTGATTTGGAGCCTGTGGGAAGTAAAAAAATGTCTCAGGTTGGTTCATCTTCTGCAAAAAGTAACAACAGCATGAGCAGCAGCAGTACTGAGTCCACAGAAGGGAGTTTCATGACTCAGGACTCGATACCCAAAAGCAACGGCGAAGTGGAATCATCAAAATCAAACTCATTAAAACTAAAAAAAGTGGCGTCTCGTGACGAAAGTTCGGATTCGAGTTCGAGCGAAAGCAGCGACGACGAATCTTCACGAGGCGGAAGCATTGAGAGGAGCTCATCAAGGTCTAGCAGCTATGTGGGGTCCAGCAAATACCAAGGTTTCAGTCCTGTTTCGAGACGTGACAGTAGCAGGGGATCATATTATGGTGAAAGTGCTGCTAGTTTTGATACAAGAAGTTACAGCAGTAGCAGCAGCAGTGATAGCGATTCAGAACCAGAACAAGAAGAAGACCAAAATGCTGGTGGTCACGATCAAATCAGACGCTGCAGAACCACTAATGTGACCTCCAAGTCCAAGGCAAAGGTTGGGTTGACCTCCAAGTCTACGAATTATACCGGATCCGAGGACATTAGAAACGTTAATACAAGTTCATGGAAGAGTAAGGATCGTGATTCCTAGCCCTAAAAGAAGAGGAGAAAGATCTTATATATATTCAGACGCGTTGCCAGCTTTTGCTCCTCTATACCGACAATGTATGTGTGTATATATTTCATGATGTTCTGGAGCAAACCAATTTGTTAGGGGGGCTTAAATGAGGTAACTTTGATTGAGTTAAAATTGTATTTGTGAAGCATGAAGAGGTCAAGCCAGGTTTTTTTCTTCCCTTTAATGTTTCCGAATATTGTTAATTTTTTTAAGGAATTTTACATTTTATGTTTTAATAGCATGCATGATCAGGCTCGGAGGAGTTTTCATCTCTGATGTATCTCAGATGAAATTATAATGTCTGTATATCCATCGATGGTGCTAACGCAGGTGAGGAATTGAGGGATGAAAGTTTTGTTTAGAGTGTAAACATGCCATAGGACAATGAGCAAAACTTATATTGATGGCTACCTTTACAAGCTTGTGGGCACTAGCAATGTCAACGGGTCGGACATATCCATATATATCCAAACAAGAAGAGGAGATCCATATAAGATCGAGATCCAGTTGGATCTTAATTTGATTCGGATCTAAGCTATCATATCCATATGAGATTCGAAGATTTTCCGTGCACAAAGCTGATCGGATCTGGATGGGACTTCGGAAAAAACACCTCCCAATGAAAGTTCTGTTCTTTTTGGGTCAAATCCCCAATCAAAGTTGATGAGGCTATAAAGGAGGCATTTATAGGTGGAATATTATGCTACAAGCAAAACAGGAGGTTTCTCTCTCCTCTCTCGAGAAACATATTTTCTCTGAGAATATTGTCTCTTTCGAAAAAACACCTTCGTGCTGTTCTGATTCACAAGATTTTCTGGTCTTTCCGGCCGCAATAGTTTGTTTGATTGCGACCACTTTTCGATCTCTTTCTGGGTGTTTTTTCTTTCTCAACTCGTCTGGGTTTTCCGACGAGAATGACTACTCTTAAATTGGAAGTTGAAGATTATCCTGAAATCCTTTTCAATCTACATCAGAAAACCCTTGTGGGTAAATGGTATAGAGATAAGGATCTGGGAAAAAACACCATGCAACTAATGGGGAATGGAAACTGGAAGTTGAAGAAACCAGTTGTGGTGGAATCATTAGGAAACAATCTATTTGCTTTTGAGTTTGAGGAACGGGAAGACTATCAACAGATTCTGGAAATCCCCATGGACGATTGGATTTCACTACCTGAATCTGAAGAAATGACCAGAAGTTGGCGATTTAGACCCATATATGTTTCGCACCTGTCCAATCTGGATACAAGTGCGAGATCTTCCACCGTAGAAACGCTCTACGACAAACGCCAATAAAATCGAAAACATCATCGGAGCAGTAACAGCCTCCGATGGACTTGAACCGACTCTTGTGGGGATAAGACCTTACTTCAGGATCCAAGTGGAGGTACCGATGAATCTCCCTCTTCCGAAGGGTTTCTTGTTAGAGAAACGAGGTAATAACGACGTGGAAGTGAAGTTCCGATATGAAAGATTGGCCGATTTCTGTTACAGTTGTGGCAGAGTGGGTCATATCAACAAACAGTGTTTGTATGTGGTGAAAATGGGATGAACAATCATCGGGTTATGATGCAGATCTCCGCGCCACACCCAGAAAACAACCTCTCTGGTCTAAGGATCAAGAAAAGGTCCGGCAAGCAAAAAAAATAGAGAGGTGGAAATCGGTACTGGAGAAGGCGGCGCGTGACATCCATAATGCTATCAAGGAAGAGAGAGAGCGTGAGAAGATGACTCTGACAGATAGTAAGGGAACGGATAAGGACGTTACCAATGCGACAAAGAGGAAGGTTCCAGGTATGGTACGAGGAGACCAAACACGTGATGAGGTGGAGTCGAATTTTGAGGACAACGAAGAGGAAATTAGATCTCCATTTAAGGGCAAGAATGGAATTGTTGGTAATATATCTCAACCTGATTTCTCTTTGGTCTTATCTCTTAAGTCCAACTTACAAAGCCCAAATGAAAAGGCCCAAGGTTACTTTGTGGAAGAACCCTCAAGCCCAACAGAAGACTTAGTCCAGAAAAATAAGAACCCAATTGATTAAAGGCTATGGCAACCCAGAAACCAAAAAAGATGGACCTAGGTTGAGAGGGAAAGGCGGTTCGCCCGAATTTGGCCCAAACGGATAAGGAGATCCAACCCGAAAAAGTTGGAAACCTGTATTCAGATATTGGTTTGGCATCTGTGTTCGACCGATTTGTCTCTCTTAAACGAAGAAGACGGGTTCTGGAGGCGACCTCAGAGGTGAAGCGTCGGAAGTGGGAACAACAGATTTCGCCGGAGTTTGTGGAAGAGGCAACAAAGAAGATCTGGGCGGATGCACAATATGCCTATCAAGTTCAGAAAATTAGAGCTGGGCAAGTGGATCCAGAAAAGGGGAGAAGCTGGAGATTATTTTCTGGAGAATAGGATGGCTAGAGACAAGTGGGATTGGTGCAGAAGACTCGAGACGACAAAATCAGGTTCGAAGTTATGGATTTTGTTCACACACAGCAGCTTTATCTTTATAAAGATTGTATGAACAGCTAAGAGAATGGGAGGAAGACCAGATAAAAAGGGATATTGTGACAATTTCTGGGACAAAGGAGGAACTGGCGGTGGTGGCTGGCCATGAACAGCCACAAGATCGATGTTAGGACTCTTCTGGAACTGTCAGGGTTTGGGAAGTAACCTGACAGTCTAGAGAATCCAAGGGTTGGTAACAACCCATCTTCCTAGCCGCGTTCTTTTGGCTGAAAAAAAATAAAAAAAGAAACAAAGTTGAGAGAATTAGAAGGGCTTTGACATATCAAAATAGTTACTATGTGGATCCTAGTAAGAATGGCGGAGGAGGTTTGTGTCTGTGGTGGGTGCAAGACTTGAATTTGGAAGTTTTGTGGAGTTCTCAGAATGTGATTAATACAAAAGTGGAAGTAGAGGGAGGATTATGGGAACAATGGATCTTTCTACATGCCCCTACAAATCATGCCAGAAGACTAGCTCTCTGGAGAGAGCTCACTCGGGTGCTGAATTCTATCTCAGACCCTTATGTCCTTATTGGCGATTTCAACTACTTTCTGGAGGACTGTGATAAACAAGGAGGCAATGAGGCTCAGAAGTGGAGAATGGCTAGGTTTCAGAACTTTATAAGTGCTTGTAGCCTTATGGAATTAACCTCACAAGGGCTAAGTTATTCCTGGAAAAACAAAAAAGGAGATGGGCATATCAGAGAGATGATCGACAGAGTCTTTTTCAATCCTTTGTGGGGAGAAAGAAGTGAAAGTGCATGGCTTGAAAGGAAGATTATATTGGGGTCAGATCATACTCCACTTTTGATCTACTCCAAGCTGAAACCTTAAAGTCTGTAAAGCAATTTAAATTCGATCAAAGATGGTTGAGTCATGAAGGATGTAAAAGTTAAGTCAAGGAGAGCTGGGAGGTCCCTTTCAGAGGACCCGCTATGTTTAAAGTGGGGAACATCTCATCTGTTGTAGGTATAAGCTAAGAAAATGGAGCAAGGAAGTGTTCCAGAATAGTAAGAGACAAATTCAGAATTTGGAGCAAGATCTTCTGAGAATTCAGAGAAAGCAGTTCTATGCTGAAACTTGGAAGCAACAGAAGCTCATTGAGGAGAGATTGGAAGAATTATGGAAACACGAGGAAACCTTCTGGAAGTAAAAATCAGGGGTCAGTTTCTTAAGGAAGGCGATAGAAACTCTAGATTTTTCCATCTCTCAATCATTCAAAGGAGGCACACAAATAGGATAAATAGGATCAAGACAGATTCTGGTATATGGATTGAAGATATGAGCAATATTCAGCAAGCTTTCTCCCTTCATTTTCAACAGATCTTCACTACTAGTGGTCAAAGAGATTGGGTGGAGCAACTTCAAGGGATAACTCCTAAAATAACCGAGGAAGAGAATTTTTTTTTTGACAGCCATACCTACTGGTAAAGAGATTAAAGATGTTGTTTTTGGCTTTAATCCCCACAAAGCACCAGGATTTGATGGTTTCACAGGTCTCTTCTACCAATCTCAGTGGGATCATTAAAAGTGAGGTAATTCTAACTATTCAAATTTTCTTTCAGCACATATTCATCTTGAAGAGCATGAACAAAACTGTTATTTCTTTGATCCCCAAAGTGAAACACCCTGAGTATGTGCATCACTTCAGACCAATTGCTCTCTGCTCTTTCTTCTATGAAATTATTGCCAAAGTTTTGGCAAATAGGCTGAAAACTATTTTGATTAAACTTATCTCTCCTCAACGATCTGCTTTTTTCCTGGTAGAATGATCCAGGACAACATCATTATTGCTCAAGAATTTTTTCATCACATCAATCATCTGAAGAATAGCAAGTCTGGGTGTGTAGCTCTCAAATTAGATCTCAACAAAGCTTACTATAGAGTTGAGTGGGATTGTTTAGCTGCCATTATGACAAAGTTTGTGATTGGGTTGTTGCAGTTTGGGTTTTGACTGGATAAGTTCAATTATGCAATGCGTTAGCACTGTGAGTCTGGCTATTAAGATTAATGGTTCAATCTCGAATTATTTCAAACCCCAAAGAGGTTTGAGGCAAGGGGACCCTCTCTCCCCATATTTGTTTATGATGGTGATGGAGGTATTCTCTATGAATATGACCATTGCTTTGGAGAGGGATAATCTAAAAGGGGTAGCTTTAAAGAGGAATTCCATGCATATAAATCATCTGCTTTTTGTAGATGATTCCCTCGTCTTTCTAGAAGCTCAAGAGGGGGAAGTAAAAATTCTCTTGGAGTTACTGAAGAAGTGTGAATCTGCAACTGGGATGAAGCTAAATGTGGATAAGTCTGGACTTCTCTTCTCCCCAAATACGCCAAAGGATATGATAAAGAAGATCTCTGTTTTGAGTGGCATTTCCCTCTGAGAAGGGACGTAAAATACCTGGGGATTCCAGCTTTTTTGAAAAGATCCAAATCAAGTTCTCTGCAGCATGTATTGGATAGTGTTAATTCTAAATGCCAAGGGTGGTGCAAGCGAGTGCTATCTACTCCTGGGAAAAAGTTCTTGTGAAAGTTGTGGGACAAGCTATCCCCACTTACCCCATATCCTGTGTGCTATTCCCAAAAAAGGACTGTAAAAAAATATTTCAGTCACTGAGGATGTTCTATTGGAGCTCTTTTGGAAGGTTGAATAATTTCAGTTGGGTGTCTTGGGACAAAATGATGCTTCCTAAATCAAAAGGAGGAATGGATTTCAAACATATGTCTAGCTTTAATGTAGCTCTCCTGGGCAAACACTGTTGGAGGATTATTCATAATCATGATTCTTTGGTGAGTAAGATTTTGAAGCAAAAACACTTCCCAAATACTTCCCTTATGAAAGCAAAAAAAGGGGGTAATCCTTCTTGGATTTGGCAAAGTCTTCTAAAAGGGAGATATCTTCTTGAGAAACACTCTTGGTGGACAATTGGCGATGGTAAGTCGGTGAATATCTTTGAAGCTAAATGGGTCCCTTCATTGAATTCTAAAATGGTCAAGCCAAGAGGAGGTGAGAATCTGCAAGGGAAAGTGTCAGATTTAATTAACTTGGATACTAGAAGATGGCGAACTTGGCTTCGCAAGAGTAGATTTTCTCAAGCTGAAGTGACTGCAATAATGAAAGTCCCTTTCTCTTGGAAGAACAATGAGGGTAATGTCTCAGGGGTGTATAATGTTAAAACATGTGCTGCTATTGCTTGGAAGGATCATATTCAGAGCACAGCCTCCCCTCAAGTGGTAATCCCGGTTACTTCCTCTTCTATTTTTTTCACTAAAGAATATTGGAAATATTTGTGGGCTGCTAATATTCCACCTAAAATCAAGCAATTTTGGTGGAGAATAAGTCATAATGCCGTGGCTACTAAAGCAAATCTCCTTAGGAGAAAGTGTGCCAACTCAAAATTGTGTGAAGTCTGCAATGTGGAAGATGAAGAATTAGAACATCTGTTTTTTAGGTGTCATTGGACAAGACTCTTTTGGTTTGATACTGGCTTATTGACACCACAAATGTGTGAAGGCATACATAATGTGAAGAGGTGGCTTATTGAGATGGTGACAAAAGCAAAGGAAAAGGAGATATCTGACAAGACAGTAAACCAGATTATTGTGGGCTGCTGGGTTGTCTGGCTTCATAGAAATGATATTGTTCTCAATTCAGGCAAGTGTGAGCCTACTAGTGCTATTATTCTCTGGAAAAAGAACTTGGCTTCTCTGATTTCTGTAAAGAATTTAGCCATCTTAAAGTCTGGAAACACTAAGGAAGGTTCGGAGGTAGGACGATTAGGGATGATTCAAATGGTGAAGCTAAGATTTGGATTCGTCCCCCTTCTATGACTCTGAAATGCAATGTGGACGCAAGCTGGTTAGAGGAGTCCAACTCTGCTTATTTAAGTTGGATTGTGAGAAACAATCTGGGTGAAGTCCTAAGATGGGGGTGGAGCTCTGAACGGGACCCTAGTGCTATTGTAGCAGAAGCTTTGGCTCTGAGAGTGGCACTCTGGAAAAATCTGAATTTTGCTTATCAATGTTGGGTTTTTGAAAGTGACAAGCTGTTGATTGAAGCTCTGTTGAAGAAAGTGGTTATTGCTGAACTTGGTTCTCTTTCTGCAGATATTTGGGAGCTTTCAAAGGGGAGAAGAATAAAGTTTGGGTGGATTTCTATGACTGCTAATGGTGTGGCAGACCAAATAGCAAAGTTAGCTAGAGATATGGAAAGGAGTGGTAGAGTAGTTAGTCTGGAATTAGTGTCTCAGCTGAGAAATGAAGTTGTAAGTGTTTAGCTCTTTGTGTTCTATAAAATTCTAATTTCGACAAAAAAAAATGAAAGTTGATGAGGCATTATTGCATCCAAATGCATGGGTACCCGATTTCAGGGACGGAAGTACATGTAAATGAGCATGGGCAGTGGCCCCTGGACTTCTGATAACAAGTACACATGTAATGGGGAATTATCCCATACATCACAACTCTTTACTAGTTGGTCCGTCCATGCCCGATTTGGTAGATGTGACAGCTCCTTGAAATGTGGGCCAAGATCACATTCTACTTTACTAATAAAACAAATCTCAGTTAGGAATCAACTCGCACACGACAAGTGGACACCATTCACTTCCCACTACTGCGAGATGAAATCTGAAACATTGATTATTATTATTATTATTATTATTATTATTATTATTATTATTATTATTATTATTAGTAGTAGTAGAATCTAACGCATAGAATTTTGCCATATTTACTATCATGAAAAGTAAGTACTCCTCGTTAGAATTTCGCATTACAATATTATGGGTAATATCGCCTTTTCGGTAGTAACATTAGAGTCTATCAGTTACATGGGTGCAATGATGATATTTTTAAATGCCAGTGGACCAAAGTGTATTTTCACCAAACTATAGAGTTTGAAATTATCTTTAACCATTTTCTTCTTGGCTAGATTGCATCCGTCATATCCATGGCTTCATTTTCGCACGGAGTTACCATAATTTTATTTGCAGCATTCATGGTTCCCATACTTTGAATTGTTGGAAATCAAGTACCCAACCTAGCATCCTACCATATATTTTGTAGCTGATTTGTCCAAAAAATAACTTTACCCTCTAATCAACTCCATAAATTTACGCAATTATAATTTACCATAAAAAAACATAAAATAAAGGGTTACCTGTATTTTACCCCTTGTGATTCAAAATAATGCAAAAAACCCTGTTTTGTCTTTGTTTATTGTTCATTAGCTATTATGAAAATGACCTAAATACCGCGATACATTTCAACATAACCATTTCCACCTACTCGCTCTAGCTCTCCTTTGTCTAATATATATAGTAGATGAATATGAATGTTTAGAAATTAAACAGCGAAAAACTGGTAAATCGAACACAGAAAACCTATAGATAGGGAATCTCTGAAGCCCCAAGAAGAACAAGATCAAGAAGAAGAAAACGTAAAGTTCGAACTGTTTGCTGGGAAGTGTATTTTGAGTTTGTACCCACCACCGGGCATCAAAGGTCTATAAAGTTCTTCTGTACAACAAGCGGAGATCCCAAACAATTTTGTTATGAACATGTTGTTGCGATCGAAGATACATGTGATGATTTTTCTATTTTGTCTAATAGTTGCAGCCAGATGAAAATATATAGTGTTTCTAACTTCCAATTACAAGCAATTCTAATTTACCCATTGCTTCCAGTTGATCTCATGAGAAGATAACGGTTGTAAGTGTCGAATGATCCATAATGTTTGTCAAAAGATTCTCCTGAAATTCAAGTAACTTCTCAACATCTATGATTTGCATCTTTAGTTTTTTGGTTGAGCTACCGATGACACAAATGTATTGTTAATGATTCAAAAAGATCTGAATCAAGCTTGAAGCTTTCAATACAAACTGTGAGAGACAAATTATGGTACAACAAATCAAATTGACGATGATTGAGAAAGAAAGATGTACGAGTTTCTTACAGGAGGAGTAGGATTGGTCGAGCAAAGACATTGAGGATTTTTTATGGGGTTGCGAACAAGAAATCATGAAATTTTAGAGAAGAGCGGCTTGACAGAATTCAGAGTGTGTGAAAACGGAAGCCCTATCGTCTTAGTGTTCTATTGTCTTACCGGGTTATGCAAACCCAAAAAATACCACAGTGGCTTTCCATCTTAATGTTTTATCCCAAAAGTGTGTTGTCAATAACTACCCCTTTTTAGTGACAATGCCCCATGTCAACCTCAAGATAACTAGGTTGGTCACATGCCTTTTGCTGAAATATAGCAACTCGTCACCTGCAACAGTCCTTTAGCGAGATAACGTTTGCTCTAGCGAGCCACAAATCCCTGACCTCCATCTACAGAAAGCCCCAATGATACCCCGTCCAACACTTGTCCTCAAGATAATGATAACCCACCGCCAAAGCTGATGATGGACGAACTCAATCAAGAAACCCATAGGCTAAAAACCCCGGGAAAACAAAGCAAATCATGAGCTAAAATCTCCTAGAAAGCAAGGCATGGACTAAAATCTCAAATAGAAAGGTAGAGAACATGGATTGAGTGCTCCCTAGTGAGCAGACTGTTGGGTTTTGACGTAGGTTACGCAGCGGAATAACAAAAATTTAATTCCTACTCAAAGCCCACCAAGGATCACAGGAAGAGACATTCATACCATGATGAAGGACATTGAAAATATGTACCTTTTGGTTCGGGAGATCACACGAAGAATATTGTCCTCGTCTCTACGGTTGATCGACGTCTAGAGGTGAGATCTAGATTCTTCCTTCTCAAGTTCTAGCTTGGACTGGAGGAAGAGGGAAAAAGGAATCAAGCAATGAAGGAAAAAAAGAGGGGTTCGACCCTCTCTTTGAGGCTGACGGGAAAGGGGGCGGATGTAATACCACGTCATATTTCTAGGGGTAAAGTAGTAATTTAAATAAGAATTTAGTTGCAAAACAAATAAATAAATTGGGTGGATTATTAACTAAGAAGTTTGCGGGTAAGATTTTAGAAAACGTTAGAAAAATAATCGGAAATTTTTATGTGGACGTTTTTCAAATTTTTAGTTAATAACGCGTGAGCAACCACCGCGACGACTCATACACATGTAACACCCAATCACTCTAGCACTTTGTATCTCCCTCACCATCGTCATCTTCATCACCAACATCATCGCCACCAAGTTCTTGGCAAGAAGAACCACCCACCACCATCACCCCCTGCTTGCTCTCTGCCAGCTCTCTCTCCCACTCTCTTTTTTGAAGACAACGAAAGCAGCAACAAGGTTGTGGTGGTAGCAGCCAAAACCACGTCCACCATTGTCGCCGGCCGCAACCACCGACGGGAAACCCACCTCCATATCACTCATCACCCTCTGACCAACTCTCTCTCTCTCACTCTTCCTCTCTGTTTTCAAAACCCAGAAGGAGCAGCTGGGGGCCGTAGCCACAACCACCATCGCCGCCGAAGCTCTGGCGAGGAGAACCCGAGCAACCCAGTTTTGTCTCTCTCTCTACCCTCGGCTCCCTTTCATTCTCCTCTCTGCCTCTGCTCCTCTCTCTCTCTCTCAGTTCGAGAGAAGCTCCAGAACCCAAGTAGCAGCAGCAGCAGAAGTAGCAGAGGTCACCCCGCCACCTCCGACCTCCATTAAAGCCGAACAACTTTTCCGGAGAAGCTCCTAAGCGCCACCCAACGCTTGAGTTGCTTCCAGTAGACTCCTTGGACCCCGAATAAGGCAGTAGAAGGCTCATACCAGGTTGAGGAAGCCATCAAAGGCGGCGTGGAAGCTCACCTCCGGCGACTCCGACGTCGAACTCCGACCCTCTTCATTTCTTGACGATTTCTGGCCATTTTTGGCCTAGGTATGTCCTAAACCTTCTTATTTGTTGATTTAGATAGCCAAAATCAAATTTTGCTACCTTGAATCCGAGTTAGATTGATGAAATTGAAGTTGTTGTTATAGGGGGTTAAAGTGTCTTTTTCAGAAGTTTTATAACATGTTAAAGGGGGGTGTTCTTGTATTTTCAGAAAACAGTGGGTAGGAAGTATGCTTTAACTATCATATTTTGTCACCAGTTGGGGTGTTTTCTATCTTTTACTATAACTTGGGGGTTCTACATGTCTTTTATACAAACTTGACACTTTTCGCTAAAAATAAAAATAATAATTTTAGATTAAAAATAATTTCTAAAAATACTAGTTTTCGCCCTCGCCCCGGAAATGTGATTCGGGCGTTTAAATAGTAAACGGGTTGTTCGTTAAAAATTAAACTAGAAATGTTTATATTAAAACTTTAAATAAACTTTGTTAGTCAGAGCATCTCCAATGGTAAAACCACAAATTAGCTAAATTATAACTAGTATGAATTTTAACTAAGTGAACTATTTAGTGTCTGCTCCAATGGTGTCATGTATTTTACATAACTTGTAGGTATGAAATTATAAAAATATTTATTTATTAAATTAAACTAGGAGAGAGATAGACACAAAAAGTTTAACATCCTTCTTTCTAGCTAGCTACTAGTAGAGAGTGGGATACATAATATGTAAAGTATTGAGTCATTTAACTGGACCATTGGAGCTTGTTATTTCTTCTAATTATGTAAATTATAACTAAACTAACTTTTCAATTTGATTTGTCAAAAACTTGTAAAAATTGACATTTGTTAGCTTGTAAACACCGTGGCGTCTTGTTAAATATTTAGAAGCGGGTTTCTTAACAACTCAATATCGTTATAGTTAATAATAATAATTCTTTTTCATAAATATAAACTAGTTTCATTCCCACTATTATATCATGTCTTTTATATAAAATAACTTCTTTAAATACTTAGCCACTTTTAGAAATATAAAGTCTATTAGTCATTTAAAAATAAGACGCTTTGTTTCGTATATATCCATTATTTAGAAAAATAACTAAGAAATAAGTGTCGAGGAAGTGATAGAAGAAAATTGGGTTGAACTAAAGACTAAGTAGGATTCTCGATAGGATTTGTAATGTCAGACTTGTATTGTTGGACCTGCGATTGAATAAGAAAATATAGTTTATAAGTGACAGGTTTGTAGACGACGATAGAGTGCATTTGCAGAAGATTTTACGTGTTAGTTGTTGCGGAAGTAAGGTAAGTGAACATGCCAGGCCTTGCGTGCCAAGCTCCTTCGTGTCGCAAGTTGATTTGATACTTGTCTCAAAATGTGGTTGCTATTTAGTTTACATGTTTTATTCGAGGTATTCATACATTTTTCATAAATTGATTTGCTTGATATCGTCTCACAAATAATAATAATAATAATTCGTAATTAACTTAAAGTGGAAAGAGTTGTGCGGGAGAAGCTTATTATTATTGTCGTGTTGACTTCGGTCACTCGGCCTGTGATTAGATTGGTCGTGTTGGCTGCAGTCACTCGACCCGTTTATATTCACCCGGTCGCAACCTACCGGGTTGCTCCATGTACTCACCTCTCTGGCCGCAAGAAGTCTTAGAGGGGTGCCGGCACTTAAGGTCTTGGAGTATGCGAGATGGATAGTAGATTCTTCCCCGTATCAACATGGCTAATAACACAGTTTCTCTGAGATTTGGTTATTTATAAAAGAAAAGAGGAAAGAGTTTGGGACTAATTCTCCCCGTTTGGAAGTTGAGAAAGGAAGATCAAAAGAATGAGAATTGTATAAGTGTTCTTACTGGATGCATCAGGTTCACTTCTTACAGTTTTACAGTTTATATTTGAATTCCTGATTTACACTGCAAGTTTACATTTTTATGATTTATTTCCTCCGTATATTTATTGTGAAAGGAAAGTTATGCTTCGTCTTCTGTTTTACGAGATTGGGTGTCACTTACTCAGTATTTCCATGCTGACTTTGAAAACTCCCGTTCCTGTTTTCCTTCCCACCGCAGGTTTAGGAGCTGAAGACTAAGGTGTAGCTGGGTACGAGACTCACTTAGTTGGATTTCACCTTGAGTAGAATCTAGTTTTGTTAGCAAGAATAACGTTGTAGTTTTGAAAACGCTTGTGTAATATGTAGAGACTCATGTAATGTTTAATATTATGTAATAAATAAATGAGTTGGGATGTTATGCTTTTTATTTCCGCCGTTACTTTTAGCATCGGCCTCCCGGGCTTTCCGGTCCGGAACGGAAGGCTTGGGAATTCACGGGTCGTTGCAGGGACGCAGAGGGCTTCGGCGCTTTGTGCTCTTGCTCTCTCTCTTGCTTTCTCTCCCACTCACTTATGTTATGAGTATTAACATTAGGTGGGAAGGAAGCTAGAGCATACTTTATATAGTCCAACAACACTTTGTTAGATTTCATAAAGGCCTCTCTTAGTTCTACATGAACTTGGATTAGTCCCCTTCCTTGCATATTAGTCCTACTAAGTTTGCAAGGTGTTGCAAAGTGATCCTTCTATTAATTAATCATATTAGTTAATCCCAAATCTAGCTCAACTCTATTTGACGTCTGACCCCATAGGTTTCTACTTAGTTGGTAGTAACTTATTACTAACATGGAGCGGTGTCTAGCAACACATCCATGCACCCAACTAATAGAAATAAGTCAGTGATCCCTACAAACCTTTGTGCCCAATATCACATATTGCACTATCCCTTTGTCTCCATATCCGGATTGGACACGAGACATAAATAGTCACACTCGTATATCCAATCCATAGTTCCTCGATCCTGGGAATATGCTTATGCAAGCAGATAACATCAATATCTCCATATTGATTTATCTGAGTCTGGCCAGACATTTAATAAGCCTCATCCCTCGAGTGGCCGTGGATATTTATACCCATCATGTGGGAGGGACAAATCCTCTCTACATCACTACGATCTCTAAGCTTGCTTCATATCATGCCCGGTAACTACCTTATAGTCACCCAGTTACGGTGTCATGTTTGATAACATTAAAGCACGATATTTCACAACTAGAGTATCTAGTGACTTCAAGTCTAAGGATTGCAATTATATTAGCATTACGAGAAGCGATTGTGACTTTAGCATAATCTAATGTATCCTTATCGTTGTGGGTCAATCCAGTATGACATTACTCCTAATGCATACCCATGTGTTAGACTTGATATCTCCATACCAATCTACACACATACCAGTCTATATTTGATGGTCCCATTAATCAATATAATGGACTAGAGATATTTAAGATAAACAACACATTGTATCTAAGGACTTCATTATATTAAATATCACAATATATAATAAATGAATATTCTATCCAATAACATTGTTCATACTAAATATTAGATTGCCTCTAAGGAACCTATTCCAATAGTCTCCCACATGCACTAGATCCAATCTGGTACATCTCGTATGCCTATAGATTTGGCGTGCCCTTCATGCTTTCGGTGTGCAAGAGGTTTTGTGAGCGGATCTGAAAGATTGCCATCCGTTGGAATCTTGCACATCTTCATATCTCCTCGATCGATCATATCACGAATAAGATGGAATCTCCTAAGTACATGCTTTGATTTCTGGTGCGATCTTGGTTCCTTGGCTTGTCCGATCGCCCCGGAGTTGTCACAATACAACTCTATGGGATCCACGATGCTAGGGACCACATCGAGCTCAGTGATAAACTTCTTTATCCAAACTGCCTCTTTTGCTGCTTCCGCAGCAGCAATGTACTCAACTTCTGTTGTAGATTCAGCAACTTTCCCTTGCTTGGAACTCTTCCAGCTCACAGCTCCTCCATTAAAGCAAAACACGTATCCAGACTGCGATCTGTAGTCATCTTCGTCGGTTTGGAAGCTTGCATCAGTATAACTGATTACACTTAGCTATCCCTTACCTCCAAATATCAAGAACGCATCCTTAGTCCTTCTCAAGTACTTCAGGATGTTCTTGATAGCAATCCAGTGACTCTCACCTGGATTGGACTGATATCTTCTCACCATACTCAACGCGTATGATACGTCTGGTCTAGTACACAACATGGCGTACATGATGGTTCCTATGGCCGAAGCATAGGGTATCCTACTTATGCGGTCCTTCTCAATCTCATTGGAAGGACATTCATTCTTTGAAAGAGTGACTCCATGTGACATGGGCAAGAATCCCTTCTTGGAATCTTGCATGTTGAACCTCTTCAACACCTTGTCTATATATGTACTTTGACTTAGGCCGAGCAGCTTACTAGATCTATCCATATAGATCTTTATACCAAGTGTATAGGCTGCATCTCCTAAGTCCTTCATTGCGAAACACTTTCCTAGCCAATATTTAACAGATTGCAAAGTAGGAATTTCGTTTCCACTGATTAGTATGTCATCCACATACAAGACCAGAAATACTACAGAGCTCCCAATAACCTTCTTGTAAACACAAGGCTCATCTTCGTTCTTGATGAAGCCAAACTCTTTGAATTTTTATAGTAAATTAATTACAAAACTACCCATTGTAATACTCTACCAAAAGTCGCATGCAACCAAAGTATGAAAGCATAGAATTTAACAATCGAATAAGTGCACAACTCACTGACTATAATGTAAACACTAACAAAGTTGGTTACTCATAACTTGTAAAAGTTTGGCTAAACGTGGCTATGATAGATGTCTAGCATGACAAAATTTGAAAGAAATCTTAGAGTTTCTCATAATTGCAAACTAGTCCCACTAAATTTCACAAATATTACGGCAAAGTCCAGCACCATCATAAATATTCTCAGCCGCGTCATTAAAACGTCGATTCCAGCTTCTAGAAGCTTGCTTCAATCCATAAATGGATCTTTGCAGCTTACAGACTTTATTGGCATTCTTTGGATCCTCAAAAACCCTCCGGTTGTTTAATGTACACATCCTCGAGGAGGTTCCCATAAAAGAACGCTGTTTTGACATCCATCTGCCAAATCTCGTAGTCATAGTATGCTTCTATAGCAAGTAGGATTCGAATGGA
Source organism: Linanthus parryae (assembly GCA_023055425.1). Lineage (NCBI taxonomy): Eukaryota > Viridiplantae > Streptophyta > Magnoliopsida > Ericales > Polemoniaceae > Linanthus > Linanthus parryae. Next base: position 39,857,605 of record JALGPY010000003.1, read on the forward strand.
TTTAGTCATGGCGACTGGTGAAAAGGTCTCATCATAGTCAATACCATGAATCTGTCTATACCCTTTGGCTGCCAATCACCCCTTATAGGCAACTATCTTTCCATCCATGTCGGTCTTCTTCTTGAAGACCCATTTGCACCCTTTGGGCCGAGCCCCTTCGGGTGGTTCCACCAAAGTCCATACTTTGTTGGTATACATGAAATCCATTTCGAATCTCATGGCTTCCAGCCACTTCTTGGAGTCTCGGCCTTTCATGGCCTCCCCGTAGGTTGCAGGCTCATCATCCATAAGTGGTACGTCATCGGGCTCATTCACGAGAAGTCCGTACCTCTCTGGATCATGACTCACTCTTCCTGACCTACGTGGTTCCTGTGTTACCTGAACAGGTTCTTCCACAACAACTTGCGGTTCTTGCTCATGTTCTATCATCGGTTCAGTGATTTGTGGTTCTTGAATTTCTTCAAATTCTACAGTCCTCCCACTTGCATCTTTAGGACAAACTCTCTTTCTAGAAACACGCCGGTCTGAGCAACAAACACTTTGTTCTCGGTGGGATTGTAGAAATAATATCCTTTTGTTTTCTTAGGATATCCCACAAATTTACACTTATCCGCTTTGGGTCCGAGCTTGTCTGTTTGTAAATGATTTACATAGACATCGCAGCCCCAAATCTTCATAAACGACACTATGGGACGCTTCCCAGTCCATATCTCATATGGTCTCTTCATGACCTATTTGGATGGAACACGGTTAATGGTAAAAGCTGCCGTCATTAGAGCATGTCCCTAAAATGATATCGGAAGATCCGTTTGAGACATCATAGATCGCACCATATCCAATAGTATGCGATTCCTCCTCCCGGACACGCCATTCCATTGTGGCGTTCCGGGTGGAGTGAGATGGGATACTATCCCACACTCTCTAAGACACTCATCAAACTCTTGGCTTAAGTATTCTCCTCCACGATCCGATCGCAGAGCCTTAATACTCTTACCAAGTTGCTTCTCTACTTCATTCTTGAATTCTTTGAACAATTCAAAGGATTCAGATTTGGCCTTCATATGGTACACAAATCCATATCTACTGAAATCATCAGTAAACGTAATGAAGTAGGTGTAACCACCTCGGGCAGGTGTGGGGAACAACCCACATACATCGGTATGTATGAGTGCCAATAACTCACTAGTCCTCTCACCTTTCTTATTGAAAGGGGACTTTGTCATTTTCCTAATAAACAAGATTCGCATGTCTCATATGATTCCAAATCAAGTCTAGAAGTCCATCCTTATGGAGTCTAGATACGCGTTTCTCATTTATATGGCCTAAACGACAGTGCCATAGATATGTAGGATTTAAATCGTTTGTTTTAATCATTTTAGTATTTATGTTATAGATTGGACTGTTTAGATCAAGGATATACAATCTATTAGACAAATGCACACTAAAATAGTGCATACTATCAAAATAAATGGAGCAACACTTGTCATTTATTGAAATAGAAAAACCCTTCTCGTCTAAACAAGAAATGGAAAATAATATTTCTCCTCATAGCAGGCACATAATAGCAATTGTCTAATTCTAAAATAAGTCCAGAGGGGAAAGATAGCTCATAAACGCCTATAGCTAATGCAGCAACGCTTGCTCCATTCCTGACGCGCAGATCTATCTCCCCTTTAGCCAATCTTCTACTTCTTTTCAAATCCTGCACATTTCGACAAATGTGAGAACCGCATCCAGTATCCAATACCCATGATGAAGAAATAGAAAGATTGACGTCTAGAACATAAATACCTGGTGGTGGTGGAATCACTATTCCAAGCTTCTTATCCTCCAGATATTTAGGGAAATTCCTCCTCCAATGACCCGACTGGCTACAGTAGTGACACTCACCTTTAGCCACGCCTCCACTAGGCTTTAGGGCTTCCTTGGTTTTTGCAAATTTCTTGCACTTTCCTTTGGAAGTAGAGGCAACTCGTTTGCCCTTCCTTTTATGTACCATCATTATGGCCTTGCCCTTGCCTTTGTTGATGCTCTGTTCAGGTGTCTTTAGCATGTTCAACAAGTATGGCAGTGTCTTACTGATCTCGTTCATATTATAGTTCATGATGAACTGATTATAACTGTCAGGAAACGATTGCAAGACAAGATCAGTTGCCAAATCTTGGCTAAGTGGGAATCACAGTCTCTCAAAGTTCTCAATGTATCCGATCATTCGGAGTACATGAGGCTCTACTGGATTCCCTTCTGCAAGACTACTCTTGAACAATGCTTTGGACACCTCATAGTGTTCATGCCTTGTCTATTCCTGAAACAATTGTTTCAAGTGTATGATCATATCATAGGCCTCCACGTTCTCGTGCTGCTTCTGAAGCTCAGCAGTCATGGTGAAAATCATGAGGCAAGTCACGTCATGAGAATCATCAATATGTTTATGACGTGCCCTTACTTCCGCTAGAACAGACTCATCCTGTATTGGGGCTGGAATTGGAGTGTCCAAGACGTACAACTTCTTTTCTTGCTTAAGGAAAATCCTTAAATTTCTGTACCAGTCAAGGAAATTCGTTCCAGACAGTTTATCCTTCTCAAGGAAAGATCGTAGTGATGAAGTCGATGCGTTGTTGTTTGCTATTTGGAATTCTACAAAACGAGAAATGTGCAATTTTAGTATTTTGAACAATTTAACTATATTCAACAATGGCTAGATCATTAAATATAGCTCTCACTATTTTTCTCGGATTAATAGCCCTCACCATTAATGCGAAAAATATCATTATATTTTCTAGTAGGTCCAAGATCCATTTTCACTTCTTCTTGATCTTGCTTTGGCAAGTCACCCAAGAATTGGTTATTTAGGTAGGAACCATTCCAATTGCATCCCATGCAACTCTTGGTCCAATTAGGTGAATAACTCTTTATTCTTTATCCTTTGGATAACGCCTAATTGTCATGCCTCTAGATTCATCAATCCATTTGATTCTCACCTAGTTGCGTCCAACCTCTTGCTTCAACATAAACACATTACTAGCTTGTGTCGTCTGCAACACACCATGGTAAATTAAAATCGCCTTGCTTTGGCAAGCCCGAATTTTAATAAACCCTGATCATGAAGGGTGTTTAGGCAAGAGACGGCAAAACACAATATCTTATTTGAGGGATTAATCATTCTTGATTTGTTTGGTTGATCCAATCAACATGATCTACTTATTTAGATTGGGCAATCCACAGTAAAAGACCATCTTTGTCTATTATTATCTTGTTAACGTTTTGCTAGTATCGTCATACACACAAAAATAAATAACAAGACATAAATAATAAACATTCACAAAATAAAAGAAATGTGGCATGGATATGGCCCTAGACTAAGATATTATCAAGCCAATGATAATATCTATTTTCCCCTAAAGTGACAAGCTCATCTCCATGTGCTCCACCATAGCCGCGCGCCTAAGGTAGGGTGTCTTCTTCGTCTTTTGGCTTCTTTGGTTCTCCGACCTTCTTCTCCATGCTCTTGGCTATCATCTAAATATTTCTAATTCTAGCCTAACTTCTAGAATAAATAAATAAATAAAGCCTCACATGTTGAGGAGAAAAAAAACGAATTGCAGTCCGTAAAACCTAATTAATTATTAAATTAATTTGATCAGCTCGCAGGCCGTAAACCAAACCACAAAAACAATAAACATCCACAACCTAGGCCATATCCATCCACCATGCAACGAAGCACATAATCCAGTTAAAACCAATTTTAACGCGCTTGTTCAATTTTAGTTGAATTGGGTAATTAGGGTTACAACGGTCCAAGGGGTCCAACCTAAGCCTAGGCCGAACCCCAAGGACCGCCGCCCAACACATGGGCCAGCCTTAGGCTGGCTGCCCCTAGTGACCCGCGGCCTTGCTTGGCGCGCAACGAGGAGGGGCGGACGGCTAGGGTTTCGTCCCTAGTCTCCTTCCCTTCATTCTTTGTTTCCCAAGCTTGGTTGTTTCTATATGGATATTTTCATATAATTATTTCCATAATTGAAAAACTCCTTTTCAACTATGTGCCCATGAACCCTAATTTTCAAAAACCCAATTATTTACATCCTATGTGATTAAACTCACCAATTAAAACATCCAATGTTAAATTAGATCTTGTTTATATTGAATCAAATTCAATTTTGCATCTACTATGCCAATTAATTTCAGTTTAGCGTAAAATTAACAATACGGTGTATAAACTGAAATCGTAACACATAAAATCATGTTATGCACTACGACCTGTGGCTGTGATACCACTGTTGGGTTTTGACGTAGGTTACGCAGCGGAATAACAAAAATTTAATTTGTACTCAAATCCACAAGGATCACAGGAAGAGACATTCATAACATGATGAAAGACATAGAAAATGTGTACATTTTGGTTCGGGAGTTCAAACGAAGAATATTTTCCTCGTCTCTACGGTTGATCCACATCTAGAGGTCAAATCTAGATTCTTCATTCTCAAGTGCGAGCTTGGACTGGAGGAAGAGGGAAGAAGGAATCAAGCAACGAAGGAAACAAAGAGGGGTCCGGCCCTCTCTTTGAGGCCGACGGGAAAGGGGGCGGACGCAGGGGGCTTCGGCCCTTTATGCTCTTGCTCTCTCTCTTGCTTTCTCTCCCACTCACTTATGTTACGAGCATTAACATTAGGTGGGAAGGAAGCTAGAGCATCCTTTATATAGTCCAACAACACTTTGTTAGATTTCATAAAGGCCCCTCCTAGTTCTACATGAACTTGGATTAGTCCCCTTCCTTGCATATTAGTCCTACTAAGTTTGCAAGGTATTGCAAAGTGATCCTTCTATTAATTAATCATATTAATTAATCCCAAATCTAGCTCAACTCTATTTGACGTGTGACCCCATAGGTTTCTACTTAGTTGGTAGTAACTTATTACTAACATGGAGCGGTGTCTAGCAACACATCCATGCACCCAACTAATAGAAATAAGTCAGTGATCCAGACAAACCTTTGTGCCAAATATCACATATTGCACTATCCATTTGTCTCCATATCCGGATTGGACACGAGACATAAATAGCCACACTCGTATATCCAATCCGTAGTTCCTCGATCCTGGAAATATGCTTATTGATAACTCCTTAATAAGAGTTATCCTACGTATGTTTCACATTGTTATTTGTGTGAGTTTCGGTGAAAAGTGATGGATTTTGGGCTAATTTGAGAAGAAAATGCACTTTTGGATGTTTTTAAGCTTTAATGCACAATACGGGTGTTTCTTAATGGTTTTGAGTATGATTTCGATAATTTATCACATTTGATCTTCGCGGTAGTGTTCGTGTTGTTGTTTGACAGGAATTACGTATGCGGTAATCAAGTGGAGAGAAGAAACGAGCTTCGGAAAAGAAGAAAAGACGAATTTGGCGCGTTTTGGATGTTTTCGCCAAATATTGCGCAATAATTGAGAAAAAACGAGAAAATGATCTGGAAACGGGAATTTCTCTACATGGATGAATTCTACGTCGCAAAAGGAATCCAAATGTGCAAAATTCACATTTATCGGTCCGAACGAAAAAAGTTATGTCAAAAAGGATGCTCAAAGAGATAATACGCGGCTAAAAGCATCCGGAAATGCCAAACACGCCTTTCGAGGAGCTAAATTGGTGAATGAATGGTTCCCCAGAATTTGGGAATGTTTTATAGCATAAAAGGAGTCTCGAGGTCGAGGAGATACTTAAGGTAGCAAAGGCGGGGGCAAGGAATCGGAAATTAGTCGAAAAAGGATGTTTTTGGGTGACCCAGACTTCTCTTCGTACGAAGAGAATTGTCTTCGTACGAAGAGATTATACTTAGCCAAATTTTGAGTTGCTTAAAATGTCTTCCTAAAACAGCTTGCAGTATCTATCTGGGAAGACCTTCCTACGAAGAGAAAAAGTCTTCGTACGAAGACTCTTCCTACGAAGACCCTTCCTACGAAGACCCTTCCTACGAAGAGAAAATGTCTTCGCAGGAAGACTCTTCCTACGAAGAGAAAAGTCCTCGTACGAAGACACTGTGCAGAGGCGGCCAAAATTAAGGAAACAATGCTTAAAACTTTCCTAATTGACCCGGGTTTCTTAGGGAACGTATTTTAGACATATTAGGTCATATTTTCAGAGGAGAGACACATTATTGAAGGACGGGACATCAACTGGGAGCTTGGATCACATCGTGGAGCTTGGGAAACCTTGTTTGATCTCTTTTCTCATTCGTTTCTTTGTTTTTGATCATGATCACACAAGCACTTGTATTTGTGATCATGAATATGCGCAGCTAAACTTCTTAGATCAGGACCCGACTTTGGGGTTAGGGTTTTCACATTGATTATGCGTTTTATGAATTGAGATTCATGTTTTGATAAACCTAATTGATGATTTTACGTTTGCTATGATTGTTTTGTGATCTTCATCCTATCTAGTTAATTGGAGACGTCTTGTTAGCTAGAACTTAGTTTGCAATTATTTGGTAACTCGGTAATTGTTAAACCGGAAAATCAAACAATCACCCGTTCATAGGCTTGGTAACTCGGCTACGTCGAATGGGATCGTTAGAGTAGAATTCATCGTTAATGAATGTTTAGGGATAATTAGAACTTGGTAACTTGGTTTTAATCTAACCTATGCATAGGATGCTCACTTGGTAACTCGGTGAGTTAGTATTGCTCGATTAGCAAAGTGAATTTTGTATGTGTTTCACAAATCATAGAACGTCGTCAACAAGAAAATCCTAGCAATCCCCCAAACGAGGTGTCCTGGTTGTTCCTCCTATATTAAATCTCAATAGTTAAATATTTGTTTTATCTTTTTAATTATTTAGTTAGAAAACTCTCAATTGCTAGCCCACATAAAGTTAATCATACTAATTAGTTCACGAAAACTCCTTTGGGTTCGATAAACCCGGATTTCCGGATATTACTACACACGACAGCCATACACTTGTGGTTGAAACGTGTCACTTATGCAAGCAGATAACATCAATATCTCCATATTGATTTATCTGAGTTTGGCCAGACATTCAATAAGCCTCATCCCTCGAGTGGCCGTGGATATTTTCTCCCATTATGTGGGAGGGACAAATCCTCTCTACATCACTACGATCGCTAAGCTTGCTTCCTATCATGCCCGATAACTACCTTTATAGTCACCCAGCTATGGTGTAACGTTTGATAACATCAAAGCACGATATTTCACAACTAGAGTATCTAGTGACTTTAAGTCTAAGGATTGCACTTATATTAGCACTACGAGAAGCGGTTGTGACATTAACATAATCTAATGTATCCTTCTCGTTGTGGGTCAATCCAGTATTCCATTACTCCTAATGCATACCCATGTGTTAGACTTGATATCTCCATACCAATCTACACACATACTAGTCTATATTTGATCGTCCCATTAATCAATATAATGGACTAGGGATATTTAAGATAAACAACACATTGTATCTAAGGACTTTATTATATTAAATATCACAATATATAATAAATGAATATTCTAGCCAATAACATTGTTCATACTAAATATTAGATTGCCTCTAGGGAACCTATTCCAACAGTCTAGACGTGTAAATGGGCCGAGTCTAGGTAGATCCAACTTCGACCCGACCTACAACTATCTCGTTTGGAATCTTCTCGTTTATGTGAAACCCAATTATAGAAATCCAGACCCGGAATAGGAGGATCTGACATATTTACTTTGTTATACCTTTTTATTATGTAACACATCATTTACGAGATGGGGAATGGGGGCACGGAAAATAAAGAGAGGGACATGGAAAGAAAATCGTGCCTCTGCATATCCACCGATTCCAACCACCTCTTGGCCAAATACGCCGCCAAATTCGCGACACCAGAAAGAATGTTGCTAATCATGGGTTGCCAGAGCAGAAGTCTTCCACTTCGAAGCAGGGGACACAAGATAGAAAGAGTACGTGAGCCTCCTAAAATAGAACGACCCAGTTGGCTTTCGTTTTAATTTGTTGATGAAAGAACAAGGTTTGTTAACTATGGATGAATTTTCAAATTACAATAACAAACTTGGGGTCTGGGTTGACCTGAATCAAGAGAAGCAGGTTGTGGTTGTTTGTTTCTCACAGGGCTTACTTTGGGTTTAGATCTATCGGTCCAGGTCATTTCGCTTACGGGTCGGGTCGGCCAGAACTAGCCCATTGATAGGTCCAGAGACTATAGGCCAACAAGGCATTTCTATAAATCTTGAGACAATCCAGTGACCCCGGTGCTGTGAGTTTCTAGACTTGGCTAAGGTAAATATGATATAACCTACGTATTTGATCAAACGAATGTTAGGACAGCTTGGCAGTACCCGCGGAAAGAAGAGATACTGTCCGAAGTCTATCCGATCCAACGGTTGACAATGAACTCCAAAAAGATCATCTCATCTCGATTATAAGAATTCCATACGACGCAGCCAGCAGGCATCATCCGATCTAATTTAGGGATTTAGGGTTTCTGTTCTTTTTCTTTCTTACCAGAATCTACCGCAAGGACGACATTGTTAACCCTCCAATCCAAGCTTTCGATTTCAACTTCGCGATGAGCTCCACTGAATTCGCTATGGTGAGCAATTCTTAATCTCGAAGCCCCTCTATTTCTATGTGTTTCGATTTGAATTCCACGCTTCTATTCTGAAATTAAGTTAAATTGGCTTGAACTTCTCCTGAGTTGGCGTTTCAAAACCCCCCAAAAGTCATCAATTTCGTGCTTTTAGCGACCTTTAGTGGTCGAATTATGCCTACAAGTGCTATCTGTGAAGAATATGTGAATACTCAAAATTTATTGATATTGCAATATGAGTTCAGATGCTGAAGGGTTTTACTTAAAAGGAGTTTGCTTGTATTAACCAGTAGACCAATTTTGCCTGGATAGAATGATGAAGTTACCTGTTCAGGGGGGAGATTTGTTGGTGGAATGCGGGTTTGAACAACTTTATTTAGCAATATCAGGTCTACTTTTACTTCGTTAGTTGGAGGATTCGTGTATAGATTCTTAGGGTAGTAGTTCAGACGATAGGAAGCTTATGTTAGAGCTCAGCTGCCGCACTTATGGTCGAGTGACAGAGAGTGGAGCATCTTGTTGTGTATACAAGATGTTGAAGAAAAAATGTTCAGTTATGCAATTGGCCTGCCTCACATCTTCTAATTATGCTCCAAATATTGTTACTCTTGCGAAATTGTATTTCAGTCAATCACTACTTTATTTGCAGAATGTATATGGAATCTGCTTCTCGTTTTTTTTTTTTTTTTTTTTCTTTGAGTGGTTCTCATTGATCTCTTTCCTGTTTGCCTTATCTTGCACTTGCTTCTCCTGAAAGTAACTTTGTGATTATCATGCTGAACCACTTTGTTGCCCTCTTTCTGATCTATATGAGAGTTTAGAATGCTTCACTTCCATAATTTTGAGGTACATGAATGTAGGTTGAGGAGTTGGCCTTTCTTATTAAAGATAATCTTCCATGCAAACACCTTGTTCTTTCAATGGAAGAAGCCTTCATAAATTTCCTTCAAGACGATCCAAGGTAATTTAATGCTGAGAGCTCCTTTGGATTTTCTTTAAATGTGTTGATGGTTTACATGTTGAATATCTTACAACTTTTCTGCAACATCTACCCTTATAGTTCTTTTCCTAGAATTACCTTTACTAACGTGGCCATCAGGGGATATTGAAGTCACTATCCTCAATGTTTTGACTACTTATCCTCAAAACTGAAATTGTTATGTAGTTGACAACTTGAACTAGTAAATCTTTGGAATTGTCATTATCCTCACTGTTATGACTTCTTATTTCCAAAACTGAAAATTGTTGCGTAGTTTGGCTACCTGACCTGGTAAATCACTGGAATTAGCATAACGCAATATCCTCTCTGGTAATCAAGTGGCACAAATCTATATACTAAACAAGGACCCATTTTTACTGTTCATGACAGTGGATGTGGAGAAATTTCATACATCAGATTCTTTTAAAATCAATGGTTGAGATTTGATCTGATAGTTGTTGGGAGTGGACACTGTCCACGGGGCATATGCTAGTAGTCTTAGGAACACAAGCATTTTGTGCGCCACTGTTTCCTTGAACATGCACATACATATTCATGTTTCATCTCCAGCTGTGCCAAGGGAGTAAATTTTCCTCTTACAACAATCAGTAGATTGCTCGTCCTTGAATGAAGAGAATACCAAATTACTCGGGCACACCCTTTGGTATATCAGAGACGCATTGAGTTCGTTTGTGTCTGTATCCTGGAATGTCTGGTGGTTGGTCCCTCTGCGAAAACTTTACTACGTCATCACAGCTCTTACCTCTTGGGTTTCTAAATCCTTTGAACTTTAACTTCCCCTGGTGAAGCTGGAGAGTGCGTTATGTCCTTCCAGTTATTGTAAGACTGGCATGTGATGTAGTAGTTGATGGCAAGATTCTTTCCCTTTTCATAAAGCATTAAGTGAAGCCATATGATTACAATCGCTAATGGTAATGACAAATTATTTATCATACCTTGATGCTCTCTCAGCCATTTCATGAGTATCATCAAGGCAAACAGATTAGTTGTTTCAAAGACTCGTGAATTTTACTACCTTTATGGAAAAACGAAAGGAATTTTAATTGAGTACGTAAACTTCTCATCAGGGCATGGATAATGGCTATATATTCCTCTCGTCTGAGGCTGCTAGTAATGGTGTCCACGGCATGTGTGGAAAGTATAGTTTAAGAAAAAAATAAATAACAGATAATGTGGGTGACTTTGACAAAAGAGAAGTAAAAAATAAAAAATAATGTTGGTAGTGGTAGGAGTTTGTTTAAGCGTCCGTTGTAGCTTCATTAGTATAATTATTAAATTGTCCTCTTAAAACTGTGGGTAATAAGGGTATTTTAGGAAGTACAAATATTTCACCAAAAACTGGGGGTGTTTGCATATACTATTAGTATAGATGAGAATAAGAAGTTGTAAGCTCAAAAAAGACTGGTCTACTACTCTTTGCATATCTGGGATCACGTACCTTGGTCTGAAACTCTGAACAGGTAAATGAAACTAGGGAACTTTGCTTCTAAGGAACCATGTCTCTAGAAATTAGGGGTCCTTTTGGGTTAGATTCTTACATAAAGGAAACATTTAAGACACATGTTTTGTTGGTTAATATGTTCAACTGGAGGAATTGATTTAGTGCAAGCTTTTATATAACATTTGGGTGCTTATCTTATAAGTTTGTGTTGTAATATCAGCAAGTCATCTGGATACCATTTGCATGGTGAATTTATTGCAGCATGGTTCCTTCCGTACTTCGACTGTTAATTCCATTTATAGTTGTTTATTGCATAAATGTAACATTGCCTCGTTTTTGGTAGTTCGGGTGGACTACTGGAGCTGGAACCAATGAATCCATACAATCGCCTTCTTTTGCATCGTCTTGCAGATATATTTGGGTACTCCTTTCTGCTTTTCTCCTCTGGAAGTAATATATAATTTTAATTTTTTATTGCTGGTCGCTTGGTCAGGAGAAAAGTATAGTGTTAACACTGTTCCCCTGTTTTATTTTCTTTGGGGTTCTCTGACAGTTAATTTTTGGTGCTAGATTTTCCCATGAATCTGTTGGTGAGGGAGAAGACCGGCGTCTGATTTTGGAGCGCTGTCCAGATTCATCAGTGTAAGTGAAAAGGGGAGGCCTTTGCTACAATTATGCACATTACTTTTCCAGTGCTGTCTCCTTATACACTATGTTTGCCACATTCTTCTTGAAGCTACTAAAGAGTATTTACTGGAATACCTTTTGGAAGTTAATATCTCTGTTCTCTGCTCAATTATATTTCTCATATAACAGCTTACAAACAGTAAAGATTTACTGACTTCTACCTCACTTGTTCTTTTATATATCTAATGGGGATTATTACGATAAAGGCATACACTTGGGTTCTATTTATCAACAAAGCAGTAAAAGTTAGCTACTTTCTAAAATGCACTAGTTGAAATGTAATTAGACAGAAAAATCTTAGTATATCGAATGATATTTTATCCTTTTGCGATTATAGAACTACATGGGTGTTTTTTTCCTTCAAATATATTACAAAGAAAGCTAATGGTATCTTCACTGGAATGTACTATTAAGTAAAGAACTTTTAAACAATACTTTGAGTATATCAAAATATCTATTACAATGGAGCATTGATTCCCTTAAAATGTCATTTGGACAGTTGGATGGGGAAGAGTTTCAACCCTTGGATTTACCTCATTTTGAGACCTATTTGTCTGATCAATCACACCGATAGCTTCGATAGAGGTATAATCAATTGGGACCACAATCGTTAAAAACACTGTAACTTTTAACCAAACATGCAAACATTTGAAAGTACTTCTATTTCGGACTTAACGTTTTTTTTTCTGTGGGACCCCAGGTCCTCTCACTCTCTCACCCACTTTATTTTACACTATTATCCATATCTTATTTTCATATCTCTAAAAAAGCTCACTCTATTTTATTCCATTAAACATTTAGAAATTTAAGATCCTATTATTTTTGTTTGAAATAAATATTTGTTGAGCGAAGTTAGTGTCTTTAAGTACGGGCCACTATTAATTATAAAACAGAAGAATGACCTGTTTCTAAAGGCAATTTTTTTTGTAATAAATGTTCTTATACAAAAACTTGGATTTTGAAATGTAGTAGTAAACATTGATTTGATAAAAGATACTCCCACTAAGGTGGAAAGTTATGGAGATGCAGAATGAGAAATTGAAATAATAGATTATGATTTGTAATAAAAAAATGATGGTGATGGTGAAAGGGAGTAAATGGACGTATGTCAGATCAACATTATTGTGTGTTTGATGAAAGGTAGAAGTGTCTTTAAATGATTGTGGGTCTCAATTGATGAAAATGATCCAATGAATTTCCCCATTCAAGGGCCACAAAGACATTTTAGGGATGCTATGTTGTAATATAGATTTGAATAATATTTTATTATTTCAAAATCATATTACAGATAAGTATGTGGAAAAATTGGGACCTGATGAAAGCTCTAGGCAGTGCATGCAACTGATTAGGCGAGGTCATGGCATACATATCTATACTCAGACACGAACACACTTGTCTGTATCCAGTAAAACAGGAAGAAACCACAAGCAAATAGACCAGTGAAAAAGTTGCAGTCTTCTGGGAAAGATGGAGAGAAAAGATTTACCATCATGCTGCAAGTCATAAACTAACAAGAGAAGTAATCTCTACCTGGGGAATGAGGTAGAAGTTGGCCAAATTGACTAGTAGAGAACTTCATTCAAACATCATGATTTCACCACCCTCGCCAGATGCTGGGTGATAGATTCTTCTTCTCGTGCTTATATGGAGAAACATGACCCTTTGTCCTTCAACAAAACTAGGGGCGTAGTGAAGATACTGTTATTTTTTCTAAGAGGTAAAAAAGTATTTGAATACTGTTAATTCCATATTTTGATAACTTTCTATACTCACTGAAACTTGTAAATAAATAAAATCTATGATTATACCTTGATCATAATAATCCTAACTCCTAAGTAAGTTGTTGTAAAAGAGGGGTATTCAATTACAAAGATATTGGCATGCTATACTTAACTGATGGGTATCGGAGTTCTGGCGATTCACCACAAATATATGTGATTATCTACCTGTGCATGAGAAGCATCAAGCAGCTACTTCTGCTGTTCTGCCTGATATATTGAGTATTGTGACATTTTGAAGGACTATGTTATTTTTTCGTTCTTGAATCCTGAACTAAAGGACTACGTTTTCACCTACACTCGTGCATGAAAGTAGTTGTAGCTGGCTTCGCCAAACCATAGACTTCCTACTTAATAATTTTTCAATCAATTATAACGCAAGGTAGACCATGAACTGACAAACGTCAATTCAAACTGTGGCTTTTGCACTTCCTGGTCAATCTCATAAACGCTACGCCCTGACTGCGGGGTCTCAGCGTATCTCATAACTTTCATTGTTTGAGACTTCTTGTTTTGAGCTCTTTGTTGTGGTTGGGTCAAGTATCCAATGTTAATAGCTTGAGCTTTGTTTGGTAATAGATTCATTTATGCAGTCTATACAATTTATTTGCTGAACTGTTTATGGAGTAGCACACTCTTGAGAAAGAATTTTGTACTTTGAGGCTATCAAGAAGTAGCCTTATATGCACAACCATTCTATCTCATTGCTTCCCCTCTTAAATTTCTGTTATTTCGAATTTGGATTGCAGACCTTCGATCCTCGTAAGTGATTTGTTGTGGCAGTATGATGAACTGCCCCCTGAAATAACATCTCACCAGGTACTAAGGAGAGACCAAGCTTCTCCAGGTTAGAATTTATCTCAATGAAGTAAATTTTATTCAGTGAGTGGTTCTGTTGACCACATTTTTGCACTAACGACAGAACGATGATATGCTCGGTCATGTTGTAAATCTTCTGCATAATCATTGGGGTACGCTCCATAATTGTTGGCAACTCGCTTGCGAGCTTTGAGAGGCTTCTTTTGTAAATGCCATACACCAATAGTGGGTATGATAGACTCCATTATTTGAAAAGTACAGTGCATTAGAACTAGGGCGTTGCTTTTGGTGCACATTTGAGAGGCATGCATGCATTCCCACATAATCAGATACCCTTTTGATGCATCAGTCTTCGCTTAGCATGTTATCAAAACCTAGTTATACACTTGCCTCTTTGTACAAAGTAGCATAGTATTTGCAGATGCTGACAAACTCCAGAATGTGGAGTCTAACTTCCATCAATTTTTTTCAGTGTTGAATAAAGAGAAGACAAATGTCCAATTTTCGTTTGAGGAAAGACAAGCAGAGTATATGGCTGCCCGTGAGCGTATCTTTGCAAGATTTGATAGTGAGAACGATGAGATTATAAAGCAGAAACCAAGAAGCGATCCGATGGTTGCCCGCCGTATGATTGCTCATGCACTTGGTAGAAATACCAGACCGTCCATCGAGGCTGTCAGCGTTGAAGTTAGTGACAGAAGCGTAGAGAAAACATCTGAAATGAATATTCGAGAGAAAATACCAGGCAGTAAGCATTTTAGGCCGAGGAATCGAGGAATCAATGTGTTGTCAGAAGAAATCGTGAGTACGCATGTCGGACCCACAGTCAGTAACTCGAAGGGCAGAGCATTGTTACCTACTGAAAAGAAGGTTGATTCCAAGCAAGCCGACACTCCATCTGCTAATAAGCCTGGAGTAGGTAGAGCACAGACAAGGGTGATAAGTGGTAAAAAAACAGACATGAAAGAGGAGAATATAGGAGCTGCCAAGAGGATGTTTGCTCATGCTTTGAGGTTCCAGTCTACAAAAGATGATACGCTGTCTAAGCGCAGCGGTTCAAGACAAAGCTGAGTGAAGCAGCGAAGTATTTACTTCTCATTGTTGCAAAACGGGTCTGATGTTATGTGGTCAAGAGGGTTTTGCTGTTGAGACGGATGGATTGCAGTGGAGCTGCTTAAACTGTGATATCTTCATTCGTTGCAGGATGGTAAATTCAGGTAAAAATCTGGTTGTTGAATTGCAAACCCTCGTGGAGCCGCTGGAGAAACGAGCATGCAAGAAGGGTGACTGGAAATCCTTTGTTTGTCGCCTTGGTGCAGGAAGGGTGGAAATATAATTTCTGATTTTCTTCTGGGTTTTCCAGGTCTTGAGTTCTTTACGGAGAGGTTGCTGGTATATTCCTGATGTCATAAGTTATTACGATAGTGTTTTGGATATAATTCAAGGGAAGACAATTGGTTTTATACTGGAGTATGTAATATATACTTGTATTTGATCTTAACAAGAAATTAAGGAGCGCCGGTTGTATTTACAGTAACTCCGAAATCTCGTAATCGCCGAACTTTGTCCAATCAATTTCAGTTTTTTGATAGTCTGGTCGAAGCTCCTGTCTTTCGGCTGGTTAGAGCTAGTTCGGGAATGTTGTGCAGCTTCAGGAAGAGCTGTTGTGTGAGAATTATCTTGAAAAAAACTTCTGTAAATTTGAGATAAATTGTTAGTTGGTAAAATAACCTAAAAGATATAGGATATTGATATTGTTTAGTAAAGTATCAGTGAACTTCCTACGAGAGTAAAATAATATATTGTCATATATATATATATATACATATATATATGACATGTACTAATCAGAAGTGATAATGATACTCATCTCGATTAATTACCATATAGGCCCGTCAATGATCCGGGTTTAAGTAGAAACATAATAGGCCAAGCCAAGAACAGAATCGGACAAACCCAGACCAAGTCTAAACAACCAATTTAGCAGACCCAGTATCATCAGCAACGAGAAGAAGCCTAACAAGTTACTGAAAAGGAAATATTGGTTTCCTTCTTTTCTTTGTTTCCCATGCGGTTCAAGTTCACTTGTATAGTTCTTCACCTCCTCTAATTGTTGACTGTAAATAAGTGGGTGGCTTTAGCTATTGGGTGTGTGTTCAGAAGTACCACACAACGAGAGAGAGAGAGAGAGAGAGAGAGAGAGAGAGAGAGAGAGAGAGAGAGAGAGAGAGAGAGAGAGAGAGAGAGAGAGAGAGAGAGAGCTCCTTTGTGTGTGCTCGAGCGAGTGATTATTGTAAGTGTACCCTTCAACAATGACGAAGTTGGAGAAATCCAAATCATTGACTGGTCGAATAGTTTTGAACAAAAGGTGTATGCGCTTCGCATGGCCGGGGGAGCGGATTTTACAGAACACTTGACCGAGTTCGACAAGATTGTAGCAAAGTTAGCCGCGGTCGGTGCAAAGATCGACACAGAAGATCAAGCGATCCAGTTATTAGTTTTCCTACCTCCTTCATACGAGCACATCAAGACAACACTGACACATGAGAAGGATTCTATCAAGTTGGATGACATTGTTTCAGCTTTGAATAAAGAGAAGACGACCAGTGTCCAATTTTCTTCCAAGGACAAGTGTAACTTTGCGAGATTAGACTGTGAGGATAATGAGATTACAAATCCTACGCAAAGAGTCGACCAAACGGCTGCTCGCCGGATGATTTTTCATGCCCTTGGTCGGAATATCCGAGCAACCACTGTTGAAGTTGGCACTCACATGAATGCGCAAGAAAAGGATTTTAGACCGGTGAATCACCGAGGTGGAACCAGGATGAATACACATGTTGGATCCAAAGACAGTGCTCTATCTGCTATGGCTGGAGCACAAGCGAGAGAGATACGTGGCGAAAGACCTGACATGAAAGCGGAGCAACTAGGAGCCGCGAAGAGAATTTTTGCTCATGCTTTGAGATTCCAACCTGAAAAAGATGGCGTGCCCTCTAGACGAAGTGCGCTGACACGAGCTTGGTGAAGCACTACAGTATTATCTGTTTCTCGATCATTGTTGCAAAATTGGTCAATCTCGATGTAAAATTTATCTTTCTGATCATTCTAGGTTAGCACCTTGTCACACTCGTTATTTTGACCCATGTAAAATTTGAGGTTTCCAATTTAGTTGGATTCTTGTCTCCATAATACAAGATCACAGATGTAGCAGAGCTCTCTGTTAGTTGGAACTTGCGGATGAATTTATAATTGTACAAAATAAACTGACCGCAATCGGCGGTGGATTGTATAGGAATCACGACGTCTCTCAACCATGAAACTAGAAATTCCCAAGGCTAAATGGCGACCAATGAATAGCATGGGTTGATATATTCGCACAATTAACCTATTCCTACGTCCTAAAACATGATGTTTCATGGTACTGCAAATACATGTTTTACGCGCATCAATTCCTCTTGCTCCAAATAAATGGTTCATATAAATTGCATCCAGCCTGCAGTCGTTGTGTAGAAGACAAGACGGTCAATCAGATAATTATTCAACAGTACGAAGTTGAAGATGTTGCAAGATGTAATTTTCAAGGACAATGATTCTACTCAAACGTTTAAAGAGGTATTTATACATCAGCAATAATTATTCAACAACATGAATGTGGCTTATTGATATGTACATAAAATTTTCCGAGGATTCATATAATCATATTTGAATTGGGATTTCAATTATGCAGTTCACTCATGTTCTTGAGGTTTGTACGTACGAAGAAGCCATGACCAATCGTGATTTTTGTGTATAACGCACTGCAAAGCCGGAAGGGTGGACAAGTTACGCTAGGTAATTTTATATTTGTAAACAATCTCTCTTAATTTCGTGTTTGATCTGTTTCGATGACCGTAGATTTTGAGCTACATTTGGATTTGAGGGGATGTGGGTCAAACTTAATGTTTAGGTACATTATAAGAATTTTAGAATTGATGTGGAACAAATCAACTCCTTCAATATGAAGGAATTCGAATTTTATCTTACCCATATCAATTGAAATGAAACACCTTCAATGCGAAGGAATTCAAACTTCATGTTAGCCCATATCATTTTAAATGAAACATGTGGTATGCTATGAGAAAAATTCATAGAGCATACCGAAATAAGATTGGAAGCCAAGTCTTGATAACTAGGCTTATTGGTTTGTGTAATTTTCTCTATTCCATTCATTCTTAATTATGAATTCATAACTCGCATTTGCCTCAGTCTTTTTATAGGTACGTCACAAGATGGAGAGAGTAGGTTCATACGATAGGCGGGCTGTTGAAAGCAAAGGCATTGGAAGAAAATTAGTTGAAAAACTTTACCGAATTACTCTTCGGAACTTGCAGGGAAAACAATTTGTATATGATGAATAGAAGTGTTTGATCACACTGTGGCCTTCGTTGTAGAAGCACTTGAAGTTTACAGTTGAAGGAAAACATCATATAACATACCTTACAAGAAGAATATTACAGCCTCTGGTCTCCAAGTCGAAACTATAACAATTCTACGTCAACCAAGAATCTACAAGAGTTCCTCTATGAAGATCGCACTCTAAATTCTACGTGATTGATGGATGCCCTAGGAGGAGATGGAGAAGATAAGAATTTATGTGTTTTTCTCTCTCATACTAATGATTGATTGCCCAGTTATGTTTACGATAAAATATCCCCTTATTAAAGGGTTTCGATAACTGTTCACATGGGCAGTTACGTATTATGTGGATGACCGTTTTGTGTTGTGTTGGGTCGGGTTATTAGATAAAGTGGGTAAGACCTAGTAAACTACTATTTCTCACTCAGCCACATAAAGCAGTATTAACAATAACATATTCTTATAGTTTCCGAACTCCTCGTGTAGGAAAATGGAGTGTGCGACCTCACGAGAAAATAGAAAATTGTAGGAGCATTATATTTAGTATCCAACTAACATACACTTCATAGAAAAATAACTCGTCTATGCCCTGGATCATTTGAGTATAACGGATCAAATATTTATTGTTCTTTTATCTCTCGAGAGTCTAAACCCAAAAACACAATATTATTCTTAGGGTAAAATACACTCTGTGCCCCTATGTTTAGGCGAAAAGACACCCGACACCCATGTATTTTGAATAATTCGCTTTACCACCCTTATAACTGATGGAGGCTAACGAATTTCCCTAAAAGACTATTATACTCCCATGTTTTTGAAAATTAATGCACCCCTCAACTTCCCTTACCCTAGCCTCTACTACCAATTTCATCTCTCTCTCTCTCCTCAACCACCTGCCGCACATCTCTCTCTTTCTCTATGCCCAATGTTTTCTTTTGTTGATTGGGAACATATAACACCTCAGATTCACTTTGGAGTACCAAAATCCTCCATATCTACCATGACCACCGCTCCATCAGTGCTACAACTTCATATTCGGTTCAACCGAACTGGAACCGAACCGGTTAAGGCAGTACCGGCGGTTCTCGGTTCAGTTAACCGAGCTACTAGCAATGGGTCGGTTCCGGTTAACCGAACCGGTAAATAAATGATATCCAGAAACGGATCGGAACCGTTGACCGGAACCGTATGTGTTAATCGGGTCGGTTCCGGCTCTACACTGGTTCTTCACCTTCCTTTTTTTTCTTTTTTCTTTTTTGTTTGATTTAGTACTTCTTAAACACTAAAAAATGAACAAAAAATAAAAAATGTAAATAAACTTGTATTATTAATTAAAATATGAAATGTTAGAAAAAAATTGCATCACTATAGTTTAAGTACATCCCAACTAAGTTGGCACCCACTCAACTATCGATCATTTGCATTTTTCTAACTTACATTATCTACTATGAACTTATTGAATTGTGAAATAAACAAGAATATTAGTCTTCGTTTTTCTTCCGGTCGTCTAGGCGTCTTGATTTGCCGGGTTCGTCCTTGCCTAATCCAAGTGTTTGGAATAATTCGGTAATGGCCACGTCCAAAGGGCGTATGTGTTGTATGTGTTTGTCGGCATTGCACCAACCCTTTGAGCATATGAGAACCTCCAACATCTCCGACGTTAGACACAACCGTTTCTCCGATACCACTAGTTTACCTGCACTAAAAGTTGATTACGAAGGAACTGTAGAAACGGGAGGGGTTAGTACATCACGTGTCATACTATATACGATCGGATATGTGCATTCATGTTGTTTCCACCAATCGAGTACATCTAGTGATTCTAGTTGTTCCAATGTTGTAAGAAATAATTGGAGTTAATGTACAACAATTACAACTCTTGTAACTGGCGGAGGCTAACGGATTTCCCTAAAAGACTATTATACTCCAATGTTTTTGAAAATTAATGCACCCCTCAACTTCCTTTCTAACCCTAGCCTCCACTACCAATTTCATCTCTCTCTCCGCAACCACCTGCCACAACTCTCTCTATCTCTATGCCCAAAGTTTCTTTTTTTTTGTTTGGGAACATATAACACATCATATTCACTTTGGAGAACCAAAAGCCTCCATATCTACCTTGACCACCGCTCCATCAGTGCCAGAGCTTCATATTTGGTTCAACCGAACTGGTTAAGGCAGAACCGGCAATTCTCGGTTCGGTTAACCGAGCTACTAGCAATGGGTCGCTTCTGGTTAACCAAACCGGTAAATAAATGATATCCGGAATCGGATCGAAACCGTCGACCGGAACCGTATGTGTTACGCGGTTCTGTTTCGGTTCTACACTTGTTCTTCACCTTCCTTTTTTTCTTGTTTGTTTGATTTAATACTTCTAAAAAACTGGAAAATTAATTAAAAATTTAAACAAACTTGTATTATTAATTAAAATATGAAATGTTAGAAAAAAATTGCATCACTATAGTCTAAGTACATCCCAACTAGGTTGGCACCCACTCAACTATCGATCATTTGTATTTTTTCTAACTTACATTATCTACTATGAACTTATTGAATTGTGAAATAAACAAGAATATTAGTCTTCGTTTTTCTTCATGTCGTCTAGGCATCTTGATTTTCCGGTTCGTCCTCGCCTAATCCTAGTGTTTGGAATAATTCGGTAACGGCCACGTCCAAAGAGCGTAAGTGTTGTATGTGTTTGTCGGCATCGCATCAATCCTTTGAGCATATGATAACCTCCAATATATCCGAAGTTAGACACGACCGTTTCTCCGACAACACTCGTTTACCTGCACTAAAGGTTGATTCCGAAGGCACTGTGGAACAGGAGGGGTTAGTATATAACGTGCCAAAATATATACGACAAGATATGTGCGTTCATGTTGTTTTTACCAATCGAGTACATCTAATCATTCTATTTGTTCCGCGGAATGTTGTAAGAAATAATTGGAGTTAATGTACAACAATAATTTCGAGACGCAATTCGTCCCGGTGGGTGCGGTTTGTCTACTCTTATATACGAAACCAAGTTTTGCCTTACCCTTACCCGTCGGATCACTCGAGGATGATGCATGAGGGACTTGCTTACTCTTACCATACTTAACCACATATTTTTCATACATAAAATTAAGAGTTGTTTAAATTCCTTAAAAGATTGTGTAATACGGGTACCCATATTTTCCGAAATTATTTGTAGCATATACTCTAGGGTTCCATCCTTAGACCTTGGGTCAAAAATACTTCCCAAACAAAATTTCATAGGGATGTTTTAAAAATATTTGAGAAATTTTGCTTCCATTGGCGCAATTGCGCCCCCTAAAATAATATTGTCTTTAGTTTCCTTAAAAGCGGTACTTATAAACCATAGTTGTGCAATAAAGTGGTTAGTTGGATAATAAACACCCAAAAGAAGATTGGTTGTGGTATAAAATGGTTCAAGAAATTTTTTAAGGCTTCCCCAATTTTCTAATCAAAAGACGACACAGCCATTCCAACTTCATATTCACTTACAAAACGTGAGATAAATGCCTCGTAGCCAACAACACTAAGTAACATCAAGTACGTTGAATTCAATATTTGTTCACAATCAATACCAAACTTCCTTCTTTTCTTACCATTTTGAGAACACATATTCATAAATCGCTTGATTCGGCGGGATGAAGACAAAATAAAGAGAATAACTTCACGAATAGGATGAACATGTTGAAATAGTGCTTTCAAACCATCTTGAACAATTAAATTAATAATGTGACATACACAACGCACATGTCTAATTGACTCGCCAAAGGGTGTTGAGATCAACGTTTGTATATGTTGTATCGCACTATCACATGCCGATGCATTGTCAGAAGTTATTTGCGGTAATCCGGTTACTAATACCCCACTCGTTAAAAACGTCGTGAATAGGATATCCCATGTTCAAACCTTTGTGAGGATATAAAACTTGTCGAAAAGCAATAACACATTTTCGTAAATTCCAATTTGGGTCAATGTAGTTTGCGGTGACACAAATATATCTTTATCATTTCTACCGGTCCACATATCGGATGTGCAAGCAATTGAAAAATTAGGACATAAAAAACTTTGCACAATTTCAGCTTTCTTCTCACTATATAAAGTAATTATATTGTTCCTAGTATTATTTCTTCCAATATGCTTATAACTCAGAATAAACGAGGTAGTAATCAATTTTTCGAACTCGGGGTCATCAGCCATACTAATAGGTTTTTCGGTGGCGGTAATATAATGAGCTCATGCCTTTTGTGCCCTTGGACCATCGTACATAAACGTAACTAAGTTACGTTGTGAGTCATATCCTAGTTTGGTTTGGACAAGCGAGTCACCTACGGCGTGTGTGTCTAACAAAATTTTGTGTGCGTTCTGTAAATGCTTTTTCATTGATCCTAATCCACCGGCTTTATGATATACAATTTTTTTTGACAAAGATTACAAACTGCTTTAAATTTGGGATTACGATCTTCGTCTAAGCCATCCTTTATTTTTTTCTATAAAATCCTAAACTGGGCTTTCTTTAGTACCTTTACGAGTTCTTTTATGCCCACCTTGTGTCGGATCATTTTCTTCTACACCAAAATCATGACCGGCACCTACACCAATTACTTGTTCGACGTCACTAAGATTAACTTCTATATTATTATTACGAGAGGAAGACATTTTTTCTTAGAAAGATTGAATAAAAAATTGGAATAAAGTCTAGCAAACAAGTAACAAATAACAACAACTAAAAATAGAACTTACAAACTCCAAAAATAATTATTGGAGGAGGAATGTATGGGATGGAGAAGTTGCATGTTTTGCTTGATCGGTGCTTCACAATTGATTATGAATGAGAGAAATACGCAATTCACAATGTTGGAAGATCGAGAGAATTTGAGAGTATGAAGTGTGAGAAAAAATAGAGAGTATTGGAAGTGTTTGAGTGAGGAAAAATGTATGAAATGTGTAGGGTATTTATAGAAGAATAAGGGAGGGGATGAGTGTAATTGGTGAAAACCAAGAAAAAAAAACGGAAAGAACCCACCAACGGGCCGGTTGAAACTGTCACTGACCCGCTTGTAACACGATGTGACAGGACATAACGTCCATATCTTTTTGAAAATTCGGTTGGAACCGACGGTTCCGGGTCAGGTTCAGAATGTTGTGTTCAGTTTAGTCAAGCATCTGAGCGTGACTTGAAATCCTTTGTTTGTTGCCTTGGTGCAGGAAGGGTGGCAGTATAATTTCTGATTTTTCTGGGTTTCCGGGTCATGAGTACTTTACGTATTTATTACGATAATGTTGTTTATATAATTCAAGGAAAGATAATTTGTTTGATACTGGAGTATGTAATACCATATACTTGTATTTAATCTTCACAAGAAATTAAGGAGAGTAGATTGTATTTACAGTAACTCCGGAATCTCCTAATCACAGAAATTCGTCCAATCAATTTCAGTTTTTTAAAAGTCTGGTTTGAAGCTCCCTCTTATGGCTAGTTAGAGCTAGTTTGGGAATGTTGTGTCGCTTGAGGAAGAGTTGTTGTGTGAGAATATTTTGAAAAAAAATTGTGTAAATTTGAGATAAATTGTTGGTTGGTAAAATAACCTAAAAGATATAGGATATTGATATTGGTTAGTAAAGTTATCAGTGAAATTACTACGAGAGTAAAATTAAACAAATATATGACATGTACAAGAATTAATCACAAGTGATAATGTTACTCATCTCGATTAATTACCATATAGGCCCGTCAATGATCCGGGTTTAAGTAGAAACATAATAAACCAAACCCATATCAGAATCGGACAACCCCAGACCAAGCCTGAACAACCAATTTAGCAGACCTAGTTAATTCGCAATGAGAAGAATCCTAACAAGTTACAGAAAAGGAATAATTGGTTTCCTTATTTTCTTTGTTTTCATGCCGTTGAAGTTCACTTGTAATAGTTCTCCACCTCCTCCGATTGTTGACTACAAATAAGTGAGTGGCTTTAGCTATTGGGTGTGTGTTCAGAAGCACCACACAACGAGAGATATACAATAGAGAGCTAGAAAGAGCTTCTTTGTGTGCGCTCCAGCGAGTGATTATTGTAAGTGTACCCTTCAACAATGACGAAGTTGGAGAAATCCAAGTCATTAACTGGTCGACTAGTTTTGAAGCAAAAGTTGTATGCGCTTCTCATGGCCGAGTGGGCGGATTTTACAAAATACTTGAATGGGTTCGACAAGATTTTAGCGAAGTTAGCCGCGGCCGGTGCAAAGATCGACGAATAAGATCAAGCAATTTTGTTGTTAGTTTCCTTACCTCCTTCATACGAGCACATTAAGACAACACTGACACATGAGAAGGATTCTGACAAGTTGGATGACGTTGTTTCAGCTCTGAATAAAGAGAAGACGACCAGTGTCCGATTTTCTTCCGAGCATAAGTGTAACTTTGCGATATTAGAGTGTGAGAATAATGAGATTACAAAGCCTACGCAAAGATTCGACCAACTGGCTACTCGCCAGATGATTTTTCATGCACTTGGTCGGAATATCCGATCACCATTGTTGAAGTTGGCACTGACATGAATGCGCAAGAGAAGGATTTTAGACCGATAAATCATCGAGGTGAAACCAGGATGAATACACATGTTGGATCCAAATACAATGCTATATCTGCTGGAGCACAAGCGAGAGAGATAGGTGGCGAAAGACCTGACATGAAAGCGGAGCAACTAGGAGCCGCGAAGAAATTGTTTTCTCATGCTTTGAGATTCCATTCTGAAAAAGAGGGCGTGCCCTCTAAACGAAGTGCGCTGACACGAGCTTGGTGAAGCACTGAAGTATTATCTGTTTCTCGATCATGGTTGAAAAATAGGTCAATCTCTCATGTAAAATTTATCTTTCTAATAATTCTAGGTTAGCACCTTGTCACACTCGTTATTTTGACCCATGTAAAATTTAAGGTTTACAATTTAGTTGGATTCTTGTCTCCATAATACAAGATCACATATGTAGCAGAGCTCTATGTTAGTTGGAACTTGCGGATGAATTTGTAATTGTACAAAATAAATTGACCGCAATTAGTGGTGGATTGTATAGGAATCGCGACGTCTCTCAACCATGAAACTAAAAGTTCCTAAGGCTAAATGGAAACCAATGAATAGCATGGGTTGATAAATTCACACAATTGACCTATTCCTACGTCCTAAAAACATGTTTTACGGTACTGCAAATACGTGTTTTACGCACATCAATTCCTCTTGCTCCAAATAAATGGTTCATATAAATGGCATCCTACACTCGTCGTGTAGAAGACAAGACCGTCAATTAGATAATTATTCAACAGTACAAAGTTGAAGATGTTGCAAGATGTAGTTTTCAAAGACAATGATTCTTCTCATACGTTTAAAAGAGGTATTTATACATCAGCAACAATTATTCAACAACATGAATGAGGCTTATTGATTTGTGACATAGAATTTCCTGAGGATTCATATAATTATATTTGAATTGGGCTTTCAATTATGCAGTTCACTCATGTTCTTGAGGTTTGTACGTACGAAGAAGCCATGACCAATCGTGATTTCTGTGTATAACGCACTGCAAAGCCGGAAGGGTGGACAAGTTACGTTAGGTAATTTTATATTTGTAAACAATCTCTCTTAATTTCGTGTTTGATCTGTTTGCATGACCGTAGATTTTTAGCTACATTCGGATTTGGGGGGACGTGGGTCAAACTCAATGTTTAGGTACATTATAAGAATCTTAGATTTGATGTGGATAAATCAACTCCTTCAATGTGAAGGAATTCAAATTTCATCGTAGCCCATATCAATTGAAATGAAACACCTTCAATGCGAGGGAATTCAAACTTCATGTTATCCCATATCATTTGAATTGAAACACGTAGTCTGCTCTGAGAAAAAATCTTAGAGCATACCGAAATAAGCTCGGAAGCCGAGTCTTGATAACTAGGCTTATTGGTTTGTGTAATTTTCTCTTTTTCATTCCTTCTTAATTATGAAGTCATAACTCGCATTTGCCTCAGTCTTTTTATAGGTACGTCAAGTACAAGATGGAGAGAATAGGTTCATACGATAGGCGGGCTGTTGAGAGCAAAGGAATTGGAAGAAAATGAGTTGAAAAACTTTACCGAATTACTGTCGCAGGGAAAAAATTTGTATATGATGAATAGAAGTGTTTGATCACATTGTGGCCTTAGTTGTTGAGCAATTACTGTTTACAGTTGAAGGAAAACATCATATAACATACCTTACAAGAAGAATACTTGTTATTACAGCCTCTGGTCTCCAAGTCGAAACTACAACAATTCTACGTCAACAGAGAATCTAGAAGAGTTCCTCTATGAAGATCACACTCTAAATTCAACGGGATTGGTGGATGCCCTAGGAGGAGATGGATAAGATGAGAATTTGTGTGTTTTGTTCTCTCAGACTATTGATTGATTTCCCAGTAATATTTACCATAAAACATCCCGTTATTAAAGGGTTTCGATAACTGTTCAGATGGGCGGTTACATAATATACGAATGACCGTTTTGTGTTGTGTTGGGTCGAGTAGGGTTATTATATAAAGTGGGTAAGACCCAGTGAACTAATATTTCTCACTCAACCACATAAAGCAGTATTGACAACAACATATTCTTATAGTTTCCGAACTCCTCGTGTAGGAAAATGGAGCGTGCGACCCGACGAGAAAATAGAAAATTGTAGGAGCATTATATTTAGTATCCAACTAACATAACCTTTCATAGAAAAATAACCCGTCTATGCCCTGGATCATTTGAGTATAACGGATCAAATATTTACTGTTCTTTATCTCTCGAGAGTCTAAACCCAAAAACACAATATTATTCTTAGGGTAAAATACAATTTGCACCCCTTTTTTGGCAAAAAAACACCCGACACCCATGTGTTTTGAATAATTCACTTTACCACTCTTGAAACTGGCGGAGGCTAACGAATTTCCCTGAAAGACTATTATACTCCAATGTTTTTGAAAATTGATGCACCCCTCAACTTCCTTTCTAACCCTAGCCTCCACTACCAATTTCATCTCTCTCTCCGCAACCACCTGCCACAACTCTCTCTCTATCTCTATGCCCAAAGTATCTTTTTGGTTTTTGGGAACATATAACACCTCATATTCACTTTGGAGAACCAAAAGCCTCCATATCTACCTTGACCACCGCTCCAAGCTTCATATTTGGTTCAACCGAACCGGTTAAGGCAGAACCGGCAATTCTCGGTTCGGTTAACCGAGCTACTAGCAATGGGTCGCTTCCGGATAACCAAACCGGTAAATAAATGATATCCGGAATCGGACCGAAACCGTTGTCCGGAACCGTATGTGTTACTCGGTTCGGTTCCGGTTCTACACTTGTTCTTCACCTTCTTCTTTTTTCTTGTTTGGTTGATTTAATACTTCTAAAACACTAAAAACTGGACAAATAATTAAAAAGGTAAACAAACTGGTATTATTAATTAAAATATGAAATGTTAGAAAAAAATTACATCACTGTAGTCTAAGTACATACCAACTATGTTGGCATCCACTCAACTATCGATCATTTGTATTTTTTCTAACTTACTTTATCTACTATGAACTTATTGAATTGTGAAATAAACAAGAATATTAGTCTTCGTTTTTCTTCCTGTCGTCTAGGTGTCTTGATTTGCCGGTTCGTCCTCGCCTAATCTTAGTGTTTGGAATAATTCGGTAACGGCCACGTCCAAAGAGCGTAGCTGTTGTATGTGTTTGTTGGCGTCGCACCAATCCTTTGAGAATATGAGAACCTCCAATATATCCGAAGTTAGACACGACCGTTTCTCCGACAACACTCGTTTACCTGCACTAAAGGATGATTCTGAAGGCACTGTAGAACATGAGGGGTTAGTATATCACGTGCCAAAATATATACGACCGGATATGTGCGTTCATGTTGTTTTTACCAATCGAGTACATCTAGTCATTCTATTTGTTCCGCGGAATGTTGTAAGAAATAATTGGAGTTAATGTACAAAAATAATTCCGAGACGCAATTCGTCCCGGTGGGTGCAGTTTGTCTACTCTTATATAAGAAACCTAGTTTTGCCTTACTCTTACCCGTCGGATCACTCGAGGATGATGCATGAGGGACTTGTTTACTCTTACCTTACTTAACCACATATTTTTCACACATATAATTAAGAGTTGTTTTAATTTCCTTAAAAGATGGTGTAATACGGGTACCCATGTTTTCCGAAATTATTTGTAGCATATACTCTAGGGTTCCATCCTTATCCCTTGGGTCAAAAATACTTCCCAAACAAAATTTCATAGGGATGTTTTAAAAATATTTGAGAAATTTTGCTTCCACAGGCGCAATTGCGCCCCCTAAAATAATATTGTCCCTAGTTTCTTTAAAACAGTACTTATAAACCATAGTTGTGGAATAAAGTAGTTCCTAGTTGGATAATAAAATCCCAAAAGAAGATTGGTTGTGGTATAAAATGGTTTCAAGAAAATTTCTTAAGGCTTCCCCAACTTTCCAATCAAAAGACGACACGGCCATTCCAACTTCATATTCACTTACAAAACGTGAGATAAATGCCTCGTAGCCAACAACACTAAGTAACATCAAGTGCGTTGAATTCCATATTTGTTTACAATCAATACCAAACTTCCTTCTATTCTTACCGTTTAAGAACACATATTCATAAATCGCTTGGTTCGGCAGGATGAAGACGAAATAAAGAGAATAACTTCACGAATAGGATGCACATGTTGAAATAGTGCTTTCAAACCTTCTTGAACAATTAAATTAATAATGTGACATACACAAGGCACATGTCCAATTGACTCGCCAACGGGTGTTGAGATCAACGTTTGTATATGTTGTATTGCACTATCACATGTCGATGCATTGTCAAAAGTAATTTCGGTAATTCGGTCACTAATACCCCACTCGTTAAAAACGTCGTGAATAGTATCTCCCATGTTCAAACCGTTGCGAGGATATGAAACTTGTCGAAAAGTAATAACACGTTTTTGTAAATTCCGGGTCAATGTAGTGTGCTGTGACACAAAATATCATTTATCATCTCTACCGGTCCACATATCGGATGTGCAAGCAATTGAAAAATTAGAATTTAAAAAACTTTGCATAATTTCCGCTTTCCTCTCACTATATAAAGCAATTATATCATTCCTAGTATTATTTCTTCCAATATGCTTATAACTCGGGGTCGTCCTCCGTACTAATAGGTTTTTTGGTAGCGGTAATATAATGAGCTAATACCATTTGTGCCCTTGAACCGTCGTACATAAAAGTAAGCAAGTTACTTTGTGAGTCATATCCTAGTTGGGTTTGGACAAGCGGGTCACCTACTGCGTGTGTATCTAAAAAAAGTTGGTGTGCGTTCTGTAAATACTTTTCCATTGATCCTAATCCACCGATTTTATGATATACAATTTTTTTATGACAAAGATTACAAACGGCTTTATATTTGGGAATACCCATCGTCGTCTAAGCTATCCTTTATTTTTTTCATAAAATCTCAAACCTCGCTTTTTTTTTAGTACCTTTACTAGTTCCTTTATTCCCACCTTGTGTCGGATCATTTTCTTTGACACTAAAATCATGACCAGCACCTACATCAATTACTTGTACGACGTCACTAAGATTAATTTCTAAATTATTATTACGAGAGGAAGATATTTTTTCTTAGAAAGATTGGATAAAAAATTATAATAAAGTTTAGCAAACAAGTAACAAATAACAAGAACTAAAAATAAAACTTACAAACTCCAAGAATAATTATTGGAGGAGGAATGCGTAGGATGGAGAAGTTAGATATTTTGCTTGATCGGTGCTTCACAATTGATGATGAATGAGAGAAATCCGCAATTCACAATGTTGGAAAATTGAGAGAATTTGAGAGTATGAAGTGTGAGAAAAAATAGAGAGTGTTGGAAGTGTTTGAGTGAGGAAAAATGTATGAAATGTGTAGGGTATTTATATAAAATTAAGGGAGGGAGGGGGGTGAAATGGTCACTGACCCGCCTGTAACATGATGTACAGGACATAACGTCCATATTTTTTTTTTTAAATTCGGTTGGAACAGACGGTTCCGGGTCCGGTTTGGTTAGCAACTGGTTCCAGTTCCGGTTACCAAATTCAAGCAACCAAACTGTGACCGTAGTAATACGGGTCCGGCTTCGACATCGGTCCATCACACACGGTTCGATTCTCGATTTCTAACCGTTCGGCCTAACCGGTTTGGTTTTAACCGAAACCGTGGGTTAAACCAAACCAAATTGCGACTCTAATCAGTGCAATCAACTCTGGAGAACAGAGGCAGATAGCTTGTTTTGATTGTGTAGTTCTAGTTTCATTGGGGAAATCAATTGGGTGGTTCTTGGTCAATTGGGAGGGAGAATAGATCTTGTTTTGTGTCACGAGTGGGAGATTGATAGGCTTCCTCGGTTTGGGTCTGGGTAGGGGTTAGGGTAATTAGCATGGGGATTGAGATGGTATGAGTGCTTTGTGGGTTCACCCTTCTTTCGATAGCTTGAAATCTTCAAGCTTTTGTTGCGTCCATGGTGGATTCCAGCTTGAGAGACCAAACCCACCAAGTTCGCTACTTAAAACCACCAGCCGGAGGAATTTGAGGAGGATGACATCGGCTTTGTCGTATCCACACATGACGGATATTCCCCACATGGATTCATTGTTGGTTTTGCCATAGGAAGCCGTAATTTGTCTTTGAGCTCTTGGAGTGTTTTGCTTGTAGAGAATTTCAGTAGGTTTTCTTTGTATATGGAAAGTGAAATATACAAGAAGAGAGAGAAAGGGAATAGGATAGTGGGAATGAAAAAAATTCAAAAATTGTTTTCTTATGTGGTGAAGAAGGGTTGGGTCGAAAGAGGGTTAAAAATATTTAAAAAACAATAAAAAATGGTTTTATGGACGAAATATGACTGAAGAGTGCTAAGTGTCCTCCATATTTTCAGTTACAGGGTGATAAAGTGAATTATTCAAAATACAGGGGTGTCGGTGTCTTTTTTCCTAAACATAGGGGTGTGTATTTTACCCTTATTCTTTTGTATCTTATGCATGTTCTCGTGATTATGTTCGCCGTAATCGCCGGGTTAGTAGCACCATTTTCATACAAATTAATAATATTTCTTAGAATTTCATGTCCATTCATTTGCTCTCAATTGCTTTCCTAGACATGTTTCCGCTAAGTTGTATTAGTCATGATCCCAAGATTACATGTTAAAGTAGCAACATTGATCTTCCATTCATGGAATAAGTCCTAATTCCGTTATTACATAATAGAACTATCTATTAGTTCATAAGGGCTCACACAATGATGGAGCAGAGATTTATCCTATCATTCTCTTATTATGGTCGTCAAGCACATACGGAAAAAAATGTATGTTACAACTAACTCCCACTAGTATTAGCGTTGTACGAATCTTGGATATTTTGTAAATATATAACATGCATTCTTACTTACAAAAGACCTCACATTCGACTTTATTCAGACTTTATTAAGATCAACCTCTTTATTAGCGGCTTTTAAAAAAAGTCTCATCTTAATCAGTTTGTCAAGGTTTGTCTCATCCTACTTGTTTATAAGCACGAGGGACATAAAATGTATGAGTATGTTATTTTTAGTATGATATCATTATAATACAATGCGTTTTTCAATAATATCAATCACCATAAAAATGATAAAATTATTATATTAAATATAATCAAACAAGTCAATTACACTCCCATCAGATCCTATGGAGTCCCACACTCTTAACGTAAGTTTGATAAATATATGTAGCAATGGATTTAGTAAGAGCATCAGCTATCATGCGAGTACTAGAGACATGTTGTAAGACCACCTCTCAGTTTTGTATGACATCCCGTCTGAAATGATAACGGGCATCTACATGATTCATTTTTCCATGATACTAGGGTCTTATACATATTC
Organism: Linanthus parryae; assembly: GCA_023055425.1. Classification (NCBI taxonomy): domain Eukaryota; kingdom Viridiplantae; phylum Streptophyta; class Magnoliopsida; order Ericales; family Polemoniaceae; genus Linanthus; species Linanthus parryae. Next base: position 39,890,298 of record JALGPY010000003.1, read on the forward strand.
CAGAGTTGCAGTGCTATCACAATACATTGTAACCCCTCATTATAATGAAATGTAACACCTAATCCTTGTAGAAATATCCTTAGCCAAATCGACTCTGAAAGTTTGTAATGTAGGTGTAATACAGGATCTAAATACTCTAGAGGGGGGGGGGGGTTGAATAGAGTATGCTATCTTTTGCCAAAACACAGTCTTTTGAAATTTGAGTAGTGCAAACAGTTGATATCTCAAAGCTTTGAAGCAGTTTTGAGAAACTTGAAGATATAACTGCAGGATATAGAGGCTTCAAAGCTTTGAGATTTGGAAAACTCCAAAGCTTTAAAACTTCTAGTTTAGACTGAATGTAAAGATAGAAAAAGTAAATAACAGAGACATAGAGATTTTACAGAGTTCAGTCACAATTGGACCTAGTATCTGCCTGAGGGATCTAATCCCTCCATGATTCAAACACAACTTCTTATTAATCACCAAGATTTAGCCCTAGATCTCAAGCCTGAGTGAACTACCTTACACTTATACAGGTTGAGGTTCCCAACCTATCTAGTTACAGGCTACAACCTGTTCAAACAATAAGAACCTCTTGTTGTTCACTTTAACAACCAAACTACTAAGTTTAGTGAGGTTTCATAAATGTAGAATGAATAATACAATTAAGTACAAGTAGAAGAACTCAGAAGGAATAAGCTAGTGAAGCCTGGAAGAGTTCTTCTGATATGATGATCTTCTGTTGTTGGAGAGATGATTTGCTTGATTGATTTGAAGAACTGTGTAAATTGATCTTTCCTATTTTTAGCTCTCTTCAAATCCACAATCTCGGTCTCTTATTTCTGTCTCTCCTCTATTCAAATTTAAAGTGCTGATCACTTGAGCAATAGTCTGCAACCAACTGAGAGATTCGAGGAACAGAAATCCTATAATTTCTTCTTTTTGATAAGCTTCAATCAACAGCTATATTTGAATGGATTTCTGATTTGGTTATGGACGTTGAAGCGTCCAACAAACCTGCATAAACTCAGCAAAAAAGATCAAACAGCAACAAGACAATCTAGTATCAAGATCTGATTAACAAACTGCTAACAGTTCATAAGAAAAACTGGGCTAGATTTGTCTGCTGATAGACTTGATTTAACATATATATACATATATATATTCAAACTGATGAATATATCAAACAACCAGTCTAGAACACGTATTATCAGACAGTAATCAACACATAACAAGTTCTAAGTTTCACATAAATAACATGCATACACAGAAATAATTAGATGAACTTAGCAGTGAAGGATAACCAGTAAATCTCAAAGCTTTGAGGCTTTGTCTGGTAGTTCATCAGAGTGAACTTGGATTTCAATCCAACTCAATCCTGCATATGTTATAGATTAGAACATAGATTACTAATGCATTTATATTTCCATTCCGTATCAAAACCAAAACCTGCACAAAAAACAGTTAAACAAATATACATATAAGCATAGCTACAGTAACTCAAAGCTTTGAAGCTTTAGTACTTAGCAATATTTCCTGCTTGTGTTTCTGACTTTCATCATCAAGGAACTAAAAAGATATCTGCATGTGTATTCACATATCAATCTCAATGAGCTTCAGACTTATTAATCTCCCCCTTGATGAAAGACAAAACACATTATTTAAAATCCTGAATTTTTGCAACTTACCATCACGAGTGATATTCACAGAACAACCTGAATCAGAATCAGACTAGATAGCCACCAATAGCACAAAATCACAGATAACAAAAAACAAAAACAGATAGCATAGATAGCATCCTACCATCCTACAATATCCAGAAATTATTACAAAAACATCCTTAAAACTTACACAAAACACATAATAATCTTCTCCCCCTTTTTGACTTTCATCAAAAGAGTAGAAGAAATGTATGATATGTTCAGAGTGTTTTTAAAAGAAAATAAAATGATAAAAGAACTTCAGGACTTGTGAGAAAAAGAATAGAAAGATCGGGTTTCAAGGCCATGAGCTTCCTCAGATTCAGCCTGCATCGTCTTAACAACTTCATCAACTAACTTTTCCAAATCAGCAGCCTCCTTTTCAGCATTCTCACCAACAGTTTCCTCATCACCAGCCTCATCTTCAGACTGTTCAAAGATATCCTTTGATGTCATAACAACATGGATTCCTTTCTTCTTCTTATTCTTCTTCTTCTTCTTCTTCTTCTTCTTAAGAGCTTCTCCAAGAACCTATTCTGAATCAATACTGGTTTCTATGCTCTCTGAAGAAGTTACTTCCTGCAGATCCAAACCTTTGATGATAATGTCAAGTTCTTTGATCACCAAACCTTTGAACTTGGTGAATTCAGTGGACAAATCAAATAAACCCTTTCTTAAATCCTCCACTCCATCTTCCATATTCTCAACCCTATCTGTAACTTGAGAAAAGTCCAGATTACCAGACACTTTGGGGGTTGAAGCAGCTCTAGCTTTGACAAACTCTTTCTCTTTCAACTCCTTAGCATTCAACTCAGAGTAAAACTTCCACTTCCCTTTTGCAGTAAAAACTATCCCAATCCTTTGAAGTGATGCCTCATCTACTACTCCAAAACCAGTAGTAATCTTTTCTTCATCATTCAAAGAAACTCCACAGTGTTTGAAAAACAATGGTAAGACATTGGCATAAGGCAGAGAATGGTTCCTGGTCCTAGTACCACAGTAAACCATATGTTCCATCACAACAGTTGGAAGGTCTAACTCAAACCCTTGACAAATTAGGTACATCAACATCAACCCCTTGTCTGTCACCAGCTCTTTGGAATACTCTCTGGGAACTACACATCTCATAATGATTCAGAATATAATTTTGGCTTCACAGTTAAACACAGAATGTGTTAACTGCTTTGGTTCAGAAGTGTTTCCCTCCAAGAAAAACATAACTTTGTCTTTCTCCAAAATTTATTTCCTATCAGGGTGATTACTGACCTTATACTTCCTAGGCACTCCCAAAAATTTGGAAAACACATTGTGATCCAACATAATGTCAACACCAGCCACTCTTGAAGTAAGAATATACCTATCACTATCATCCAGTTCTTGAACTAAATTCGGATAAACCAACCTGGTTAACCTAGGGTAAGCCTCAGAAGGTGGATTCAACAACCTCCCAACAGATGAATTCCTCAAATTCTTAATGTAGTCTAGGTCCATTATATCCAACAACTCAGTACTAATTAGAAGTCTAAAAATAGACTTTGGATGATGCATACCCATCCATCCACACAGTTTTGACCTCAAAATTAACAAACCAAGAGTCATGTAACAAATTCTTACCGAAATTGGTGGTCTTCTTGGTCTTCACAACACTGTGTTTTAGCCTCTTCTTTTCTGGAGTTGCGTCACCCTTATTTTATGGAGTTGCTTCTCCTTTCTTCTCATCATCTTTCTTCTCTTTTGAAGATGGCACATTCTTCTTTTCTCCTTTCGCAGCAGTCACTTACTTCTTCTTCTTACTTGATTCTTCCTGTTGAACTTTGCTCCCCTGTTCATTGTCCTTCACCACTTCTTCAGTAGCAGACTCAGATTCAGACTCAACCACTGGTTCTTCCTGAACTTCCTTTCCCTTCTTAACTCTTTTTGAGAGAGGAGACGTCTCATGAACACTGGCTGTTGTAGGGTTTTGATTCATGGATCGCACAACGGAAGCATAAACAAACATAAAACCATGCAAAACCCTCCAAGGATCACAAGTCAAGAGACATAACGATGGTAAGGGTTAGAAATCATAAACACACCTTTGGGTTCTCCTTGATGACTTCAAACGCGAATTGTGTCACGTTCTCTATAGTTGATCCACGCCTAGAGTTGATCCTAGATCTCCCAACTCCTTTGGTGCTAGCCCGGAAGAGGAAGAGGAAGAAGAAATCACGCAAAACGAGACCCAAAGGAGGGTCTCGGCCTCCTTTGGCCGACGGGGACGGGGCGGCGGCAAGGGGGCGGTTCGGGCCTCCTTGTTGCTTGCTCTCTCTCCTTTTGTTCTCTCCCACTCTTGTTATGTTCACTTAATGAGCATAAGTTATGTGTGAAGGAAGGAAGGAAGGTATTTTATATAGTCCAACAACTCCTTGTTAACTACCTAAAGGTCTTATTCTAGTCCTACTAGAATTCAATTTAGTCCCTTCCTTGCAAATTAGTCCCTACTAAGTTTGCAAGGGTTTGCAAAGTGATCCTTCTAATTAATTAATTCCCAAATCTAGTTCAAATCTATATAGCGTGTGACCCCATAGGTTCTATCTAGTTGGTAGCAACTATTTGCTAATATGGAGTGGTCTCTAGCAAAACATCCATTCTAGCCAACTAATAGAATAGTCATCTTGACAACCTTTGTACAAGTAATTGTCTCATCCCTTTGTCTCTATATTCGGATTGGACACGAGACATACAAGTCACGCTCGTATATCCAATCCATAGTTTCTAGATCCATGGGAATAGCCTTATTCGTGCAAATAACATCAATATCCCATATTGATTTATTTGAGTCTGGCCAGACATTCTATAAGCACTATCCCTCGAGTGGCCTAGGATATTTGCTCCCGTTATGTGGGAGGGACAAATCCTATCTACGTCCACTACGATCTCTAAGCTTGCTTCTTATTGTATCCAGTACACGCCTTTATAACTACCCAGTTACGGTGTTGCGTTTAACGCTACCAAGATCACAATAATCCACAACTAGAATATCTAGTGACTTCAAGTCTAAGGATGACAATACCATTGCACCGCGAGAAGCGCTTGTGACTCAACATAACATGTATGTAGCCTTCTCAGAGATGGGTCAATCCAGTGCAACATTCCCTAATGCACACCTATGTGTTGGATCATGATATCTCCATATCAATCCAACCCCATACTAGTCTATAGATGATTGTCCCATTTAATCATTATACTTGACTAGGGATATTTAAGATAAACAACACAATTGTAAATCTAAGGACTTCATTATATTAAATATCCAATAAATAATAAATGAATTTCTAGCCACAAATAATTCATTCTAAACTAGATTGCCTCTAGGGCATCTATTCCAACAGCTGTGTCTACAAAAAAAATTAAATAAATAAAAAGTACGTGATATTCTAAATGATCTAACTTAAGCACGCAGCTTCGTCTCGATCCGTGTTCCCATAACCCCATCTTGATTCATGACCCGTGGTTTTAAAATGGCAACAACCGACGCAGTTTTGAAGAAATTGATCAGTAAAAACTGATTAAATACACACTACGACATGTAAAGCAACGAGTGGCACGAAAGCATGAGTTCAAGCAAATAAAGAGATTTGAAAATCAATGAGCAAAAAAAGTTGGAACAATTCGGAACAATTATGAGTAATCGCGTAGCGAGAACCATCATCTTTAAAACATTTATAAACCACAAGTAGTCAAGATGTTCTTAAACAAGTAGAATAGAAACAGTAAACAAGTCCATTTGAACTGATAATGATATTAAATCACAAGTAGCCAAAGCTCTTTAAATCATTTCAATCGATTAGGGCATATCCAGAGCCACAAACAACATTAATAAAGTAGTCAATTTTTAATTTCGACTTCAATCAACATTTTAATATAGTTGAGGCATGTCCAGAGCCACCAGCAGGATCGATGTAAACAGAGGGATCACGAAATAATCACTAAAGGTTCCTTCAAGGGTCTATCAAACCCTATTTCACCTGAGCGTTAAGGGAGCCCATTCGTCAACCCTGCTCACAACATTAGCTAAAAGGCCTTAAGTGTCGACACCCCTATACCGTAGTGACCCTTACAAGTATAAGTAGCACTCTATAGCTCTATAAACCCCTTGGCCTCAATATCTTGATACATTTTGGCTCATCGGGGGCGGATTTGTGAACATTAACGTTCTATCCAATAATAAGAAGCATTGCTTCAATGGTCTTAGCCATAATAAAATGGAGGATCGCTTGACGCCTCCCATTAATAACAGTACTCTGTACATCGACCTAAGTCTATTAGAGATATTTTATTTCTTCTCTGTCACATAACAAGAATCAAAGTATCAAAATTTCACAAGTAATTTCCGAGAGTTGTCAAAGGATATGAATATAATCGTTTAACAACATTCGAGTGGAAAACATGCAATCTCATTCTTTTTCATATAACAAGCATTCATTTGAAATATCACACACATGTGCACATTTGATATGAAAAGGTCGTACATATGTACTTACCACTGAGATGAAGTACTGTAATACCCCGTCTAATTCTAGGGGTAAACTGGTAAATTTAGGAGCTAATAATATAATTTTACAAAATATTAGATACACTATCGTGTTTTGATGTCTAAGTAGATAATTAAAGAATTATTTTTGTATAGTTACATTATTAGTAATATCAAATAACAATAATAATAATAAAAATAATAATAATAAAGAGAATAAAATATAGAGAATAATAACAATAATAATAATGAGTAAAGTTGAGTTATTTATCGTGTCGCAACTAGTATTTGGAAAAACGTTACGTCAATGATCATAAGTTAAACGTAAAGTTCCTCTTTATTAACGCGGGTACAACCACCGCGAGAGTGTGTGATACACTAGTGTACACTACCCGTTGGTGTGCCACCCACACCTTAATATTTCTCACTACTTAGCATCTTCAACTTCCTCCATCTTCTTCGGCAAGCTTTTCTCTTCATCTTGCTCGGCAAGATTGTGCCACCAAGCACCCTCCCTTCCACTAGAAGCCTCCTTCCCCCTCAATATATGCAGCCTCCTTCTCCTACAAGCTCCTCATCACCTTCATCATTACCATCTCCATCTTCTTCCCCAACCACACCAACGCCGCCGCCACCACCAAGAGCTCCACCACCACCATTCATCTCCATCTCCTCTCTAGTCTCTCTCTCTCTCCCTCTCCCTCTCTCTGTTCTCTGCCCAGAAACAGAGCAAGGCAGCAGCAGCGGCAAAAGCCGCCACCACCACCTCCCCTGTTTCCCGACGGGAACAACCGCCCGCCACCCAGCTTCAACCCACCACCTCCCAGCTCATTTCTTCTCTCAATCCCCCTCTCCCTCTCTCGACCAGAGCATAAATAGAAAGAGAAGCAGCAGCAGCCGAAGCTCAACAAAACAGAGCACCACCAAGTCACCGTCGGCCACCATTTTTGCCGACGGGAAGCTTGGCCCAAGCAACCCAGTGACACCCACCTGCCAAAATCACCACCAAACGACGCCTAGAGTTCACAGGAGATCAAATCAAGTCCTAACCAAAGCTTAGAGTCCCTCTATCGCCGGCGACGAAGAGCACTGCGCGACTCACCGGCGGCAAACCCGTATAGCCTCGTTTCTTGATCGATTTCGGTCATTCTTGGCCTAGGTATGCTCTAAATCTCGTCTAGATTCCGTTCAAACAATCAAAATCATACCTTGAATGCTTGAATTCATGCTTAGTTTGGTGAATTTCGAATTTTGTAAAAGGGGGGTTGAAGTGTCTTTAAAGTAAATCTGTTATAGTGTGCATATGGGGTACTATTTGTACTTTAGGGAGATCCTTAGGGGGCTGGTGTCTTTTAATGTAACTGTCTTGTGAGTAGAAAGGGGGTTCCTAATGTCTTTTAAAGTAAACCTGGGGATGCGGTCGTTGTTTATATAAACTTTATATTATTCGCGAAAAATAAAAATGTTATTTTTAGATTAAAAATATTTTATAAAAATAATAGTTTCCGTCCCGGTTACGGAAAAGTGTTTCGGGCATCAAAATAGTATACGAGCCGCTCGTTACAAATTAAACAAGGAATGTTTTGTTGAAAAACTAAATATATTTTGCTTTAAACAAATAGTTTTCAAATCGGTTTATGTAATACTTGTAAAAAGTTATATTGGCTAGTTTATAAACGTTGCCGTGACGTGTTTGGGAAAAATATTCTTAAAAATTTAATATTATAAACACCGTTTAAATTGTTATAGTTGGATAAAGTATTTTTCATAAATATAACAAATAACGTTTCACTATTATTCCGTGTTTTTATAAACCAACAACTACTCTAAGTAGATAATTACTTTTCAAAATATAAAATTTAATAGTTATCTAAAATAATCGCGTCGTATCAAATATTGAGAAGTGCTCTTCATAAAATTCAATATTGTTTATTCGCTAATTCTAATATATATATATATGTATGCTATACAAATATAAACTAGTTTTACTTGTAATTCATGAAGTTTGTGAAAAGGATTTCTATATATAAATAAATAAGATTTTGGGAATATATTATTTCATAATTTTTCAAATATAGACTCGTTACTTTATAATTTTTGGTTACTAAGAAAATATAGCTAAATAAAGAGACTTTAAGAAAGTAACATGTGAACCTCGAGTTAGTATAAGATTTATTAAATTGGAATCTTAATAAGACTCGCAGAGCTATACACAGAAATGTGACGATTTAGAAGCTTCGATTTGTAGGTAACGGACTCGTAGGCAACGACTACAACTAGGACGATCCAACGCTACGGAATCGAGGTAAGTAAATATGCCTAGCCTAGCTTCCCTAGCGCCTTTCGTGTCGAAGTTTGATTCTGATACTTGTCTCAAAATGCGTTTGTGATTTACACGTTCTATGTGAGTTTTTCTTACAACTGAAAGATGTTGCTTTGCTTTGATACTGTCACACGAGCAATCTCAATCCGTAAATAATATAAAGTGGAAAGAGTTGTGCGGGGATCGTTATATATACTTTTCGATAAGATTGGTCGTGGTTGGCTACGTCCACCCGACCCGTTTGTTTTACCCGGTCGCAACCTGCCGGGTTTGCTCCATGTACTCACCTCTCTGGCCGCAAGAAGTCTTAGGGGGGTGCCGGCACTTAAGGTCTTGGAGTATGCGATATGGATAGATCTTCCCCGTATCAACTAAGTTATAATGTGGTTTTCTTTAAGGACAAGAATGTCTATGAGTATAAAGGAAGACAAGATTGGGATATTACTCCCCGTTTCAAGGTCAAGAAGGAAGGAATTGAAAGGTTGAGAAGTTTAAAGCTGGATTGTGTTTTGTTTACTCCTATTAAAGATTTATTTCCTCTTATTACTGTTTTGAGAATAAATCATGCTCATCATCTGTTTACGAGCTAGGGTATTTATTTACTCAGCATTTCCCAGCTGACTTTAGAAACTGCGGTTCTTGTTTTCCTTCCCACCGCAGGTTTAGAGGCTGAGGACTACGATGTAGCTGGGTACGGGACGCACTAAGAGGGATATGATCACAATTAGTAAAGTAAGCTAGTGTGACTAGCATAATCGTAAGGTTTTAGTAGTGATAATATGAAAAACTCTGGAGCGATGTTTAATGTTTAATAAGATGTGATATGTAAAGACTCGTGTAATGTTTAATAGTATTGTATTATATGAATGTTGTGCTTATGACTTCCACCAACACTTTAGCATCGCCCTCCTGGGCTTTCTGGTCCGGAACGGAAGGCTTGAGGATCACGGGGTGTTGCAAGTACAACCAAACTCAAGAAACTAAGCCTAGCACTTCGACGACAACCTCTCTCTCCTACGAGGTCGATGTCTACAATCACACGTATAACGTACTCGTTACAACCAATCACACATCGGTAATAAAAATGCAACCCTACATGCCACATAGTACTATAGGTCTTAAATTCACATATAATAATGTTAAATTATCAAAATAAATCCAACAAAACACTTAGAATTTCAAAAATTCAAGTTTTCTAAAAACGGTGAAACTACAATTCTGGACAGAATTGTAGCTCTGACTTTGGAGGTATATTTTCCATATCAAAGCATCTCTTAAAATTATGAAATAAATATATGATGAACCTAAATGTGTCTACTTTCAGAAAAATCAAGAAAATCATGCATATCCATTGTAAATATCAAGTTACAAAATTAAAAAATACTGCTATGCAGAGACAAGTTTGGCAGAAATTTAAAATTTGAAAAATAATTACTACTACTTGGAGAATAGGAAAAATTCCCATCTTCTTCATAATGAATTCCTTATGTGTCTAGTTAAATCACAAGAAAGACTAGGTTCCATAGGTTTCTTAAAATGGAGTGTTCAACAAAAATGGCAAGAGTGGTCCAGAAACGAATTTTCAGAAAACATACAACTTATAATGAGCTTATCTCCCAAACCAAAAAGGGATATGAAGTTTTTTTTTAAATGACCCTCTTTGAGTCTAGTTTCAGAGTATGTAAGAGTTAAAAATTCCACAGAGACAAATTTAGAGATAATGTACGTTTTTCACAAACTGGTCAGATTGTAAAAATATGCAATTTTTCCAAAAATCAACAAGTTTGGTTCAAATGATACATGCAACTTATGGAGACTTGATTTTCACCCAAATAACACCATTTTAGACATGAAGTAAGATTTTCACATGCTCTTAACACAAATTATCAAAATTTTCTTGACATGCAAGTGCAACTACCAAGAAATTTACAAAGTGCATATGAGTTTTAGTGTGAGTTCCATGAAATAGAGAACATTCAAGTATCAAAGTCATGATCAATACAAGAAAATGAAGAATCAGATTTGGATATGAAGAAATCAAAGATGGATTTTCATCAATCAAAGCTAAACATATACATGCAAGAATGAATTGAAGGCTAGAAGAAAACTTTACCCCAAGATTCAAGAAGATGGAGATGAAAAGAGTGAAATTGGCCTTCAATTCTTGAGAAGAATGATGAAATAACTCCCCTCCATGATAATACTATGCTTGGACTAAAGTTTTTCATGTTTTGGAGGCTTGAAAATGAAATTTTCATGGGGTTTTTGTGAGGTCAACACCCAAAAACGGGAAGAGAATGTTGAGAGAGAGAAAAGAGCTATTAAGTGTTCTTCAATGGAGGAATTGAGTGGATAAGAAGATGATGATGATGCATTGGGTGTGAGAGTTGGTGGATGTGGGAAAAGAGTGATGGTGATGAACATGATGGGGGGGTTCGTATGCATAAGGTGTAATATTTACATATGAAGTGATTTATTTTAAGGGAGTAGTCATGAAGAGAAAAGTGATGGAGATGATGGAGATATGAGTGTTAGTGATGGATATTCCACAAAAAGGTGTACATGCAAGATGGTATGTAGTAGTGCTAGTTGTTGAAGGAGGAGTAGAGTACAATTAAAAAATTTCCCAACAACATAATTGGGGTAGAAAATGTAAAATTGATAAATGAGAGGTTTCTTTGTGAAAACTAAAAGTTGAGGGGTGAAAATATAATTTCCAATTAATAGGTAACACTAGAAAAGATAACTTTCATAAATTGTAAAATCTCCAAATAATTTCAAATAAAACACTTTGTATAATTCACATTTAGAAAACTACAATTAACTCCCAAGTATAAAAAATAAGTTTCATATAACATTTTTCAAATTTAAAAAAAACTACAAAATAACCCCAAAATAAAAGTATATATCGTCATAGATGTCAAATGACACACTTATACGTTAAAACTAACAAAAGGTCATTAATAAGTTTGAAATTAAATTTCTTGAAATTTTCAAATATTTTCTCAAAATGAAAAAATAACCCCTAACTTAAAGAAGGGGTATTACACTTTTGATAAAAAGATTTTTGTCAACCAGTCCTCTTTTGAAACCATTTTTCAATAAAAATTTAGAGAGTCTGTCATACCAAACTCTTGGAGCTTGCTTAAGTCCATACAAGGTTTTGTCTAGTTTGTAAACATGATCAGGAAATGTGTCATTTTCAAAACCTGGTGGTTGAGCAACATATACTTCTTCTTGTAAATAACCATTCATAAAAGCACATTTGACATCAATTTGAAAAAGTTTTATATGATTATGTGATGCAAATGCAAGAAGTATTCTGATAGATTCTAACCTTGCAACAGGGGCAAATGTTTCCTCATAGTCAATACCTTCTTCTTGATTGTATCCCTGTTCAACCAGTCTTGCTTTGTTACTCTCAACCTTACCTTTCTCATCAAGTTTGTTTCTGAACACCCATCTTGTTCCAATCACTAATTGATCCTTTGGTCTTTCCAGACTTTGTTCCTTACAAACTCATTCAGCTCATTCTGCATTGCAATGATCCAATCTGCATCTTCTAGTGCTTCTTTTACATTCTTGGGCTCAATGAGTGATACAAAATAACTAAAAGCACACAAGCTCCTCAATTGGCCTCTTGTTTGAGTTCCAGTAGTTGGATCTGATATGATACTCACTGCAGGATGATCTGATAAATATTTGAACTTCTTTCTGGGGGTCCAAGTGTATGGTCCTTCAAGGCTTTGAGTTCTTGACACAGTAGAAGGAGCATCATATTTCCTGTCAGTCTTAGTCTCAAGGCTTTGAGATTTTGGCTCAGCAGGGGGTTCAAGGCCTTGAGATTATTCTGAAATTTTTCTGCTGCTTAGTTTTACTTCTATTGACTTTCTCATAGTCATCATCAGCCTCATACTTGTTCAAATTAAGATCTGTAAAACTTTCACTCAGAGAATCATCAATACTTTCATCAAAAATTACATGAATACTCTCCTCTACAACATTAGTTCTCTTATTGTAAACCCTGTAAGCTTTGCTAGTTTGAGAATAACCAAGAAACACACCTTAATCACTTCTAGCATTAAACTTACCTTTGCCATTATTATACACAAAACAAGTACAGCCAAAAGGCTTAAAGTAAGCAACACTAGGCTTTCTGCCTTTGAACAATTCATAAGGAGTTTTCTTCAGGATATGCCTGATCAAACATCTATTGAGCATATAGTTGGCAGTATTAACAGCTTCTGCCCATAAAAACTTTGGTAAATTACTTGTAAGTAGCATGGTTCTAGACATGTCTTCAAGAGTCCTATTTTCCTCTCAACTACAGCATTCTGCTGAGGAATTTTAGGTTCAGAAAATTTGTGTGAGATGCCATGCTTTGCACAAAGAAATAAAAATAAATTTAATCAAACTCCCTACCTTGATCACTCCTAATATATGCAACAAGTAAATTTTTTAAAGTTTCAAGCTCTTTGCAAAGTTTTGAAAATTCAGATAATGCTTCAGATTTTTCTCTAATGAACATAACCCAAGTAAATCCAGAATAATCATCAACCACAACAAGTATATATCTCTTGCCTTTGGGTGTTTGAACCCTCATAGGACCACACAAGTGCAGATGCATCAATTCTAAAGGTCTAGAAGTACTTACAAAGTTCTTTGGCTTGAATGAACTTCTGGTCTGTTTACCTTGAGTGCATGCCTTGTAAATCTCATCATCTTTGAATTTGAGTATTGGTAATCTCCTTCCAGATCTTTTGAGATGAGTTTGTTCAAATTATGCATGCTTATATGACCAAGCTTTCTATGCCACAACTTTGAGTCATCCTTCAAAGCTTTGAGACATTTCAAACTGTCACCTGCAACTTTGTTAGTACATAGTGCATAAACATTATGTGACCTAGGAGCAGTGAGTATGCAATTGCCTGATTTTTCATCTTATTACCACACATTTCTCCTTGTAAAAAATTACCTTATTACCTTTATCACAGAGCTGAGAAATACTCAATAAATTATACTTAAGACCATCAACTATATAGGCATCTGAAATGGAATATGCAGAATTATTACCAACACTTCCTATACCAATTATGTTGCATTTACTTTGTCACAAAGTGGGATTGTTCCCTCTAATTTATCTTTAAGCTCTGAGAATAAATATTTCTCTCCACTCATGTGCCTGGAACATCCACTATCCAAAATCCATTTCTGATCTTTCAAAGCTTTGGTGACATCCTGCAAAATTCAATCAATGCATTAACAGACTATTAGATCAAGTGTAGAATTTGGATTCATACTCAGATTCAACCATGTTAGGTGGTCTAACTCCTTTTGGAACCCAAATCTGTTTCACTTGTCCCTTAAGCTGATAAGGATAGGTATTCCTCATTATGTGAGGTTTTGTCCTTCTAAAGGGGTAAGTTAATTTCACATGTCCAATCTTACCACAGTAATGAAACTTTGGAGAATGTCTTCTTCCTGATTTCACAAAAGTGGTTAGGTTTATTCTTGAAAACTTTGGATTATAACCAATTCCACTTTTGTATACAGAATGCATACTTCCTCCAAGCATAAGATTTAGCTTATGTTCTCAGCCAGCAAAAGTTGAAAGAATTTTCTTAGATTATTGAAGCTTACTAGTCAATGAAGTGTTTTGTTGTTCTAAATCACCAGAATGAATTTTTAGATCAACAAGCTTGTCAGTTAAAAGAGTATTTTGATCAACTACTTCTTTGACCTGTGATTTCAAAGCTTTGAATCTGTTGTCCTAGGCTTTGACCTGTGATTTCAAAGCTTATATGACCAAGCTTTCTATGCCACAACTTTGAGTCATCCTTCAAAGCTTTGAGACATTTCAGACTGTCACCTGCAACTTTGTTAGTACATAGTGCATAAACATTATGTGACCTAGGAGCAGTGAGTATGCAATTGCCTGGTTTTTTATCTTGCACCACACATTTCTCCTTGTAAAAAAATACCTTATTACCTTTATCACAGAGCTGAGAAATACTCAATAAATTATACTTAAGACCATCAACTAGATAGGCATCTGAAATTGAATATGCATAATTATTACCAACTCTTCCTATATCAATTATGTTGCACTTTGCTTTGTCACAAAGTGTGATTGTTCCCTCTAATTACTCTTTAAGCTCTGAGAATAAATATTTCTTTCCACTCATGTGCCTGGAACATTCACTATCCAAAATCCATTTCTGATCTTTCAAAGCTTTGGTGACATCCTACAAAATTCAATCAATGCATTAACAGGCTATTAGACCAAGTGTAGAATTTGGATTCATACTCAAAGTCAACCATGTTAGGTGTTCTAACTCCTTTTGGAACCGAAATCTGTTTCACTTGTCCCTTAAGCTGATAAGGATAGGTATTCCTCATTATGTGAGGTTCTGTCCTTCTAAAGGGGCAAGTTAATTTCACATGTCCAATCTTACCACAGTAATGAAACTTTGGAGAATGTCTGCTTCCTGATTTCACAAAAGTGTTTTGGTTTCTTCCTGGAAACTTTGGATTATAACCAATTCCACTTTTGTATATAGAATGCATACTTCCTCCAAGCATAAGATTTAGCTTCTGTTCTGAGCCAGCAAAAGTTGTAAGAATTTTCTTAGATTCTTGAAGCTTACTAGTCAATGAAGTGTTTTGTTGTTCTAAATCACCAGAATGATTTTTTAGATCAACAAACTTGTCAGTTAAAAGAGTATTTTGATCAACTACTTCTTTGACCTGTGATTTCAAAACTTTGAATCTGTTGTCCTAGGCTTTGAAGTCACTATCAATTTTCAACTTAGTAGCTTAAAGACATTTGTTCTGGAAAAAAAAACTAAATTTTCTTTTGCTTGCTCATGAACCTTCATTTTCAAGGAATCAATCTCATTCCTGTAACTTTCCTCATTTGAAAACATGCTTTTGAGGATTTCAGGTAAACATCAGAAGGTCTAGATAAAATATTATTTTCCATGTATTCAATTTGATTCTCAATAGAGTGGTCCTATTGATGTCCAGCCATCAAACGAAGATTAGCTTGCTCCTCATCAGAATCTGAGTCTGAAGAGTCTGAATCACTCCATGAGGCTACCATTGCCTTCTTCCTTATGTTGTCATTTTCCTTCTTAGGAAATTGTCTGCTTTTATTCTTTTTAGGGAAATCTCTTACCAAGTAATCTCCATCTCCAGATTCATAGAAATTCATAACTTTAGGTTTATAGGAATGTGAAGCAGACTTACCTTTCTGATCCTTGCTGTTGAGGATCTGAACTTTTCTTTGTTGAAGTCCTTATTTCCAGAGTTTCTCTTTTTCTTCAGAATTCTGGCCAAGGCTTTGGAAATCAAGGCTAAGGCTTCTTCTTCTTCATCATCATCCTCCTGTTCAAGGCTTTGGGATTTTTCATTGTCTTTTGCCTTGAGTGTCAGGTTCTTGATGTTGTCACTTAGTTCACCATAAACCTCCTTCATAGAGATCTCACCAGTGAGCAATTTTCCATGCAGATCGTCAAGTTATAAGATGCTTAAATCCTGAGCTTCCTCAATTGCAGTTGTTTATTTGGCCTTAGGGAAGCTTCTGAGAATCTTCCTGACTTTTTCTTCATTAGAGAAAACTTTTCCCAATGACTCCAAGTTATTCACAATATCGGTAAACCTTTTGAACATATCTTTGATGGATTCATCAAAATTCATCTTAAACAGTTCATAGTGTCTCAAAAGGATATTGATCTTTGTCTGCTTGACTTGGTTAGTTCCTTCATAAGTAACAGTCAGCTTATCCCTGATTTCTTTTGCATTTTTGCAATTGGATTTTCAGTTAAACTCATCTGCACTAAGAGCACAATATAATAAGTTCAAAGCTTTGTAATTCTTTGATACCTTTTCCAGTTCAGTAAATGAGGATCTTCATCAGGTTTGACATTTCTAACTCCATTAACAATAGTATAGAACAAATTTGGGCCATTCACAATAATAGACCATAGTTCCATGTCCTGATCTATGGCGAAAATTTTCATCAATGCTTTCTAATGCACAAAGTTGTCACCACAGAACAGTGGGGGTCTATTAGATGCTCTTCCCTGTGAGAATACTCCTTTACCTACAAAACTCATTGTCACAAGATTGTTTGATCTTTAAACAGTAACCCAAAGCTCTGATACCAATTGAAAGTTTGTAATCTAGGTGTAACACAGGATCTAAATACTCTAGAAGTGGGGTTGAATAGAGTATGCTAACTTTTTCCAAAAAAAAAAAGTCTTTTGAAATTTGAGTAGTGCAAACAGTTGATATCTCAAAGCTTTGAAACAGTTTTGAGAAACTTGAAGATATAACTGCAGGATATAGAGGCTTCAAAGCTTTGAGATTTGGAAAGCTCAAAAGATTTGAAACTTCTAGTTTAGACTGAATGTAAAGATAGCAAAAGTAAATAACAGAGACATAGAGATTTTACGGAGTTCGGTCACAATTAGACCAAGTCTCTGCCTGAGGGATCTAATCCCTCCAGGATTCAAACACAAATTCTTATTAATCACCCAGATTTAGCCCTAGATCTCAAGCCTAAGTGAACTACCTTACACTTATACAGCTTGTGGTTCCGAACCTATCTAGTTACATGCTACAACCTGTTGAAACAATAAGAACCTCTTGTTGTTCTCTTGAACAACCAAACTACTAATTGATTAATTTGAAGAACTGTGTAACTTGATCTCTCATGTTTTTATATCTCTTCAAATCCACGATCTCGGTCTCTTGCTTCTGGCTCTCCTCTATTCAAATTTAAAGTGCTGATCACTTGAGCAACAGTCTTCAACCAATTGAGAGATTCTAGGAACATAAATCCTAAAATTTCTCCTTTTTGATAAGCTTCAATCAACAACTATATTTGAATGGATTTCTGATTTGTTTGTGGACGTTGGAGCGTCCAACAAACCTGCATAAACTCAGCAAACAAGATCAAACAGCAACAAGACAATCTAGTATCAAGATCTGATTAACAAAGTGCTAATAGTTCATTAGAAAAACTGGGCTAGATTTGTCTGCTGGTAGACTTGAGTTAATATATATATTCATACTGATGAATATATCAAACAACCAGTCTAGAACACGTATTATCAGACAGTAATGAACTCATAACAAGTTCTAAGTCTCACATAATTAA
The DNA here is from genome assembly GCA_023055425.1 of Linanthus parryae. Classification (NCBI taxonomy): domain Eukaryota; kingdom Viridiplantae; phylum Streptophyta; class Magnoliopsida; order Ericales; family Polemoniaceae; genus Linanthus; species Linanthus parryae. The sequence goes on from JALGPY010000003.1 coordinate 39,907,979, forward strand.
CCTGTGAAAGATCAAGTTGTGCAAGGCTTGGAATAGTTTTACAATTTCAAGGACTTGAACCAGCTTTCAAAGCCTTGAATCAATTCTCAGAGGCTAGAAACTATTTTCAAGGCCTTGAAACTGGATTCAAAGCCTTGAAACTACTTAACCTGTGTGAATATTCTCAAGGGGAGTTTTCTGCAAACTCTCTGAGTTGATTCCCTCTCTATTTTTCATATGTTTGATTTACTGTTATTAAATGATGAAAGACAAATTATTATAACACGTTTAAACATAGAATATCATCTGTTTGACTTTGATAGTGCAGGAAATTTTATTTCCAAGTTTTGCAGGATTGTTTCCTAAACTGAACTTATGCAGATTTGGAAACAGTTGGACACGTTGATCCTGTGATCAATCAGACTTGGATGACAGCTTCTCAAGATGTTTAAACGAAATATCACAACAAATCTCTGAAGATTGTGATCATCCAACCGTTGGAGAAGATGTCAAAAAAGTCAAAATTTGTTGCCTACAAAATAGGAAGTTTGTTGCTGAAAATCTGGGAAGATTTGCAGAGCTGTTTGAAGTTTAAATAGAGCTCAATTCTGAAGCAACAAGACACAACACTCAACGGGCAAAAATAGAGAAAGAGTTTTGGATTACCAAGCATCAAATAAGTTCATCATTCTTCAAATCCATTCACAGAATATCACTGCATACTTCACTGCAATTTCTACACTCTAAGTGTTCTTATGTATTGTACTTCATTGGTAGATCATTTTTGTATTATTTCTATATGCATTCTCAAGTATTTTTCAAAGTGAACAATAGAGAATTCTTAGTTAATCAGTTAGCTAGAGCAGGTACTAGACAGGTTAGGGAAAACCACAAGCTGTAACAGAGTAAGGGAATTCTCTGTGCTTGAGTTCTAGGGCTTAGCTTTTGATTAATAATAATTGTGTTGATAATCCTGAAGGGATCTAATCAATTAGGTAGAGACGTAGGTCCAAGTGGACTGAACTCCATAAATCACTTGTCACTTGCATTTACAGTTCATTCTTTTTCATAGTATTTGCAGCACACAAAAACTCTCTGTTTTTTCAAGGGTTTGAACTTGTTTTCAAGGCCTTGAAAAAGGCTTACTTGCTTTATACAAACTGCATTTCTTCCAAGGTCTTAAACTTATTTTCAAGGCCTTAACTTCACTGGTTTTCACAATATATCATCTTCCTAGCAAGTTTTGCAAAAAGTTGTCATACTCTATTCAACCCCCCCCCCTTCTAGAGTATCTTAGCTGCATTAACACCTGCACACTCACACTTTCAATTGGTATCACAGCTTGTATCACTGTATAGATTTAACCATCTGGTGATCATGAGTACTGCAGGTGATGATGGTTTCTCACAGGGAAGAGCTGCAAACAGACCTCCTCTATTCTGTGGAGAAAATTTTGCTCACAGGAAAGCCTTGATAAAAATGTACATCATTGATCAAGACATAGAGATTTGGACCATTATTCAGAATGGACCTCACACTTTCTATACGGAGAAATATGGGATTAGAACTCCCAAATATGAAGACTTACTCTCCTCTTCTGAATTAGAGCAATTATATAAGATTACAATGCTATTAACATCTTATATTGTGCTTTGAGTACAGATGAATTCAACAGGATTTCAGGCTGCACTACTGCCAAAGAAATCTGGGATAAACTTGTGGTTACTTTTGAAGGAACCAGTCAAGTGAAGCAAACCAAGATCAACATCTATCTCAGAAAATATGAGCTGTTTAAGATGAATGCAAATGAGTCCATCAGATACATGTTCAAGAGGTTCAAAGATATTTTCAACAACCTTGATTCACTGGGAAAACATTTTTTTAATGAAAAAAAAGTAAGGAAGATTCTAAGAAGTCTTCCAAAGGCAAAGTGGGAACCAAATACCACATCAATTGAAGAAGCTCATAATCTCTCAACTTTACAAATTGATGACCTACAAGGGAAGCTTCTGACACATGAAATATCTATGAATGAAGCTGATGGAGAGCTACCAGAAAGTGTCAAGGACTTAGCTCTCAAAGCCAAGGAAAATGAGAGAACTCAAAGCCTTGAAACGGAGGATGGTGATGATGAAGATCCAATTGCCTTAATCTCCAAATCCTTGACTAGGATTCTCAAAATGAAGAAAAACTTTGGAAACTGACTTCAACAGAGAAATGCATAGGCCATCCAGTAGCAAGTACTACAAAGGTAAATGTTCTTCACAAAATAAATCAAAAGTTATGAACTGCTTTGAACATGGTGCAAGAAATTTGATAAGAGATTGTCCACACAAGAAAATCAAGAGCTTTCACAAGAAAGACCATGACAGACGAAAGAAAGCTATGATAGCTTCATGGAGTGATTCAGATAGCTCCAGTGAATCTGGATCTGAAGAAGAACATGCCAACCTATGCTTCATGGCCAAGCATGAGGATAATTCAGAGAAGAACATTGAGGTTATGGTAAACTGACTAATTTCAAAACCAAAAGAAGCTCTTTCAGAATATCTCAGAACAATGCTCTTAAATGAGGAAGATTATCTGAAAGAGATCATACTTTTGAAGCAAAAAGTTCATGAGCAAGCAAAAGAGAACTTACAATTTGTTTGCCTAAATCAGAATCTTGAAATCTCTCAGAAGAAAACTGACACTGATTTCAAGGCCTTGAAAACTAGTTTCAAAGCCTTGAAAACACAAGTCAAGGAAGTAGTCACTGAAAACTCTTTAATGAGTAACAACCTTGTCAATCTAAGACATCAAATTGATGAATTAGATAAACAAAAGACTACTCTTACTGAGAAACTTCAAGAATCCGAATTGGTCAAAGTTAAGTTTGTTGGATCAGAACACAAGTTGAACCTGATTCTTGGAGGAATTCACAGTCAGTTCACAAAGTTGGTATTGGATTCAATTCAAATTTTCCAAGAAAGAACAATACCAGATTTGTGAAGGCTAGAAACAAAACTTCTCCTAAATTTCATTACTGTTGTAAAACTGGTAATGTTAAGATGACTTGTCCTTTCAGAAGAAGAGACCCTCACATAATGAGGAACACTTTTCCTTTTCAACTCAAAGGACAAGTTCAGAAGATTTGGGTTCCTAAAGGGGTTAGACCACCTAACATGGTTGATCCTAAATATGAATCCGAATTCCACACTTGGTCTAATAGTTGGGTAAGGCAGTGATTGGTGTTTTAAGGTTTTCACCAACATCAAAGAACATAAGTGGTTTATGGACAGTGGTTGCTCAAGACATATGAGTGGAAAGAGATCTCTATTCTCAGAATTGAAGGGGCAATCAGAAGGTTCAATTACACTTGGTGACAAAGGCAAATGCAATATTCTTGGTATTGGTAAACTTGGTACAAATTCTGAAAACTCTATTTCTAATGTGTATCTAGTTGAAGGTTTGAAATTTAACTTGCTTAGTATATCTCAGCTTTTTCGACAATGGAAACAAAGTTATCTTTGATAAAGAGAAGTGTGTGGTGTAAAATGAGAAATCAGGAGATTGCATTCTCACAGCCTCTAGATCAAACAATGTTTATACTTTTCAGACCAACAAAGTTGCAGGTAAAAGTTTGAAGTGTCTCAAGGCCTTGAAAGAGGATTCAAATCTTTGGCACAGGAAGCTTGGTCGTATCAGTTTGCATACTTTGAACAAGTTGATTTCCAAAGACTTTGGAAGAGGATTGCCATCCATTAAGTTCAAAGAAGATGAAATGTGAAAAGCTTGTGCTCAAGGCAAACAGACCAGAAGTTCCTTCAAGCCAAAGAAATTTGTAAGTACAACTAGACCTATTGAACTGCTTCATATGGATCTCTGTGGTCCTATGAGAACTCCCACTCCAAAAGGTAAAAGGTATATTCTAGTTGTTATAGATGATTTTTCTAGATATACTTGAGTTATGTTTCTCAAAGAAAAATCTGACGCCCTCTCTGAATTTTCAAAGCTCTGCAGATAAATTCAAACTATGAAAAACCTACCTGTAGCTTCAATTAGAAGTGATCATGGTAGAGAATTTGATCAATTAGAATTTGAATTGTTTTGTGATAAGCATGGTATTACTCACAACTTTTCTGCTCCAAGAAATCCTCAACAGAATGGTGTTTTTGAAAGAAAGAACAGGAATCTTGAAGATATGTCAAGGACAATGCTTGAAAACAAGCTACCAAAACATTATTGGGAAGAAGCTGTGAATACATCAAACTATATACTGAACAGGTGCTTATCAGACCTATTGAAGAAGACTCCCTATTGATGCAAGAAGTGATGAAGGTATCTTTCTTGGTTACTCTCTGAATAGCAAAGCTTATAGAGTTACAATAAAAGAACCAAACTGGTTGAAGAAAGCATTCATGTTATTTTTGATGAAAGCTATGATGGTTCTTTGAGTGAAAGTTTTGCAGACTTAAACTTGAATAAGCATGAATCAGAAGAAGAGGCTAAGAATCCACTGGGATTCAAGAAAGGCTCAGAATAAAATAGAAGAAAGGCCTTGAAAATAAGCCTCAAAGCCTTGAAAAAGATGATCAGAAGGATACAAGTGACAAATACACTCCAGAGAAGATATATGGAGAGCCTGAACCATGGTCTCCAGGAACATAGATTCAAATATCTCTCATCTCATCCGGTTGGCAATATCATCTCAGATCCAACCACTGGTACACAAACTAGATCACAGTTGAAGAACTTATGTGCTTTTAATGCTTTTACCTCTCTTGTAGAACCAAAAACTGTGAAAGAAGCATTACAAGAAGAAAACTGGATCATTGCTATGAAAAGTGAACTCAATGAGTTTGAAAGGAATAAGGTGTGGAACCTGGTTCCTCCACCTACAAACCAGTTTTTCATTGGTACCAGATGGGTGTTCAGAAATAAGTTGGATGAAAGTGGCAAAGTGATCAGAAACATGGCAAGGTTAGTTGCTCAAGGTTACAACCAAGAAGAATGTATTGATTATGAGGAAACTTTTGCTCCAGTTTCCAGTTAGAAGCAATTAGAAGTTTTCTTGCATTTTCATCTCACAAGAACATGAAACTTTTTCAAATGGATGTAAAGTGTGCTTTCTTGAATGGCTACTTACAAGAAGAAGTTTATGTTGCTCAACCACCTGGCTTTGAAAATGACAATTTTCCAGATCATGTTTACAAACACGACAAAGCTCTTTATGGTATAAAACAAGCTCCAAGAGCTTGGTATGAAAGACTGTCAAAGTTTCTGCTTGAAAATGATTTCAAAAGAGTTTTAGTAGACAAGACTCTTTTTATAAAGACTCAGGAGAAAGATTTGCTTGTAGTTCAGATCTATGTTGATGATATCTTGTTTGGAGCTACTAATGATCAATTGTGCAGAGAATTATCAAGTCTTATGAGCAAGGAATTTGAAATGAGCATGATGGGAGAGCTGAACTTCTTCCTAGGACTTCAAATACATCAATTGAAGAAGGGCATCTTTCTGCATCAAAGCAAGTACACAAGAGACTTGCTAAACAAATATAGCATGGCTCAATGTAAGGAAGCCAAGACTCCTATGTAGGGTTTTGAACATGGATACGCAGCGGAAAATATAATTTATCCATTCAATACCCTAAAAGGATCACAGGAAGAGAAGCATAATGATGGTAAAGGAAGAATCATGTTACACACCTTAGGGTTTCTCCTGTGATGACTTGTAACGTGAATTGTTTCACGTCTCTACGGTTGATCCACGCCTAGAGTTGAGATCTAGATCTTCCTTCTCCTTTGTGCTAGCTTGGAACGGAGGAAGAGGAAGAAGAAGAAGAAATCATGCAACACGAGGCAACAAGGAGGGCGGCCTCCTTTGTTGGCCGACGAGGACGAGGCGGCGGCAAGGGGGTCGGTCAGCCCTCTTGCTTTCTTGCCCTCTCTCCTTTGTTCTCTCCCACTCAAGTTATGAATGAATAGGTTCATAAGTGTGGGAAGGAAGGAAGGAGCATCCTTTATATATTCTAACAAATCCTTGTTAACTACCTAAAGGACCTATTTGAGTCCTACTAGAAGTCGGTTTAGTCCCTTCCTAAATTAGTCCTACTAAATTTGCAAGGTGTTGCAAAGTGATCCTTCTAATTAATTAATCATATTAATTAATTATCAAATCTAGTTAAACTCTATATAGCGTGTGACCCCATAGGTTCTATCTAGTTGGTAGCAACAATTTGCTAATATGGAGCGGTCTCTAGCAAAACATCCATTCTAGCCAACTAATAGAATAGTCATCCGACAAACCTTGTGCAAGTAATTGTCACATCCCTTTGTCTCTATATCCGGATTGGACACGAGACATAAAAGTCACACTCGTATATCCAATCCATAGTTTCTTGATCCTGGGAATAGCCTTATTCGTGCAAATAACATCAATATCCTATATTGATTTATTTGAGTCTGGTTAGACATTCTATAAGCATTATCCCTCGAGTGGCCTCGGATATTTGCTCCCGTTATGTGGGAGGGACAAATTCTATCTACGTTCACTACGATTTCTAATCTTGCTTCTTATTGTATCCGGTACATGCCTTTTTAGCTACCCAGTTACAGTGTAGCGTTTGACGCTACCAACATCACAATAATCCACAAATAAATAATCTAGTGACTTCAAGTCTAAGGATGACAATATCGTTGTCACCACGAGAAGTCCTTGTTACTTTTCATAACGTGTATGTATCCTTCTCGGATATGGGAGCCATTACCCTTAATGCACACCCATGTGTTGGATCATGATATCTCCATATCAATCCAACCCCATACTAGTCTATAGATGATTGTCCTATTAATCATTATACTGGACTAGGAATATTTAAGATAAACAGCACAATTGTAAATCTAAGGACTTCATTATATTAAATATCCAAGAAGTAATACAATGAATGTTCTAGCCAAAATCAATTCATACTAAACTAGATTGCCTCTAGGGCATCTATTCCAACAGTCTCCCACTTGCACTTGAGCCAATCTGATGCATCGCGTATGCCAATGCTCCTAGTGTTCCCTTCATGCTTCCACTGAACAAGCGGCTTTGTAAGTGGATCTGACAGATTCTCATCTATAGGAATCTTGCATATCCGAACGTCTCCTCTATCGATAATATCTGGAACAAGATGAAACTTCCAGAGCACGTGCTTGGATTTCAGGTGCGACCTGGGCTCCTTTGATTGCGCGATCGCCCCAGTGTTGTCACAGTACAACTCTACTGGATCCGCAATGCTAGGAACCACACCAAGTTCAGAAACAAATTTTCTGATCCAAACAGCTTCCTTTGCTGCGCCATTTGCAGCAATGTACTCAGCCTCTGTTGTAGAATCAGCCACCGTCTCTTGCTTGGAACTCTTCCAGCTCACCGCTGCTCCATTCAGGCAAAACACATATCCCGATTGTGATCTAAAGTCATCTATGTCGGTTTGGAAGCTTTCATCAGTGTAACCCCTTACACGCAACTCTTCCTCACCGCCAAATATCAAGAAAGCATCCTTAGTTCTTCTCAAGTACTTTAGGATGTTCTTGACTGCAATCCAGTGACTCTCACCTGGATTGGATTGGTATCTGCTTGTCATACTCAAGGCATATGACACATCTGGTCTAGTACATAACATGGCGTATATGATAGATCCTATGGCCGAGGCATAGGGAATTCTACTCATGCGTTCCTTCTCAATCTCATTGGAAGGACAACCACTATTCGAAAGAGTAATTCCATGTGACATGGGCTAGAATCCCTTCTTGGAGTCTTGCATGTTGAACTGCTTCAACACTTTGTCAATATATGTACTTTGACTTAGGCCTAGAAGTCTCTTAGATCTATCTCTATAGATATTTATACCAAGTATATAGGCTGCTTCCCCTGAGTCTTTCATTGAGAAACACTTTCCTAGCCAATCTTTAACAGATTGCAGCATGGAAACGTCGTTTTCAATGAGTAGTATGTCATCCACATACAAGACCAGAAAAGCTATAGAGCTCCCACTAACCTTCTTGTAAACACAAGATTCATCTTCATTTCTGATGAAGCCAAACTCTTTGACTACTTCATCAAAACGTCGACTCCAACTCCTAGAAGCTTGCTTCAACCCATAAATGGATCGTCGCAGTTTACAGACTTTGTTGGCTTGCTTTGGATCTTCAAAACCCTCCGGCTGTATCATATACACGTACTCGAGGAGATTCCCATAAAAGAATGATGTTTTGACATCCATCTACCAAATCTCATAGTCGTAGTACGGTGCAATTGCAAGTAGGATTCGGATGGATTTGGTCATTGCGACTGGCAAAAAAGTTTCATCATAGTCAATACCATGAATCTGTCTGAATCATTTAGCCACCAATCGGCCTTTATAGGTAATCACATTACCATCCATGTATACTTGAAGACCCACTTGCATCCTATGGGTCGGCCCCTTCGGGTGGTTCCACCAAAGTCCATACTTTGTTGGTATACATGGATTCCATCTCGGATCTCATGGCTTCTAGCCACTTCTGAGAGTCTGGCCCTTTCATGGCCTCTTCATAGGTAGTAGGCTCATCATCCATGAGCATCGTGTCACCGCAATCAGTCATGAGAAGTCCATACCTCTCGGGTTCCTGGCGTACTCTACTAGATCTACGAAACTCTTGTTACCTGAACAGGCTGTTCCACAACTCTTTGTGGATCCTGTTCATGTTCCATAGTTTGTTCAGTGATTTATGGTTCTTGAATTTCTTCAAGTTCTAAAGTCCTCCCACTTGATTCTTTAGAGACAAACTCTCTTTCTAGAAACACGCCAGACCGAGAAACAAACACTGTGTTCTCAGTTGGATTGTAGAAGTAGTAACCCTTTGTTTCCTTAGGGTAACCCACAAACTTAAACTTATCCGACTTTGGCCATAGCTTGTCTGATTGTAAACGCTTTACATAGACATCGCAGCCCCAAATGTTCATGAATGACAGTGTGGGACGCCTCCGACTCCACATCTCATGTGGTATCTTCATGACTGATTTAGATGGAACACGGTTAATGGTGACAGGTGCACTTAATAGAGCATAGCCCCAAAACGATAATGGAAGATCGGTTTGACACATCGTAGGTCGAACCATATCCAATAGAGTTCGATTCCTCCTCTCGGACACACCATTCCATTGTGGCGTTCCCGGTGGAGTGAGTTGGGACACGATCCCACACTCTCTAAGATAGTCGTCAAACTCTTGGCTCAAGTATTCTCCTCCACGATCCGATCGTAGAGCCTTGATACTTTTTCCAAGTTGCTTCTCTACTTCACTCTTGAATTCTTTGAACCTTTCAAATGATTCGGATTTGGCCCTCATAAGGTACACAAATCCATATCTACTGAAATCATCAGTAATGTAATGAAGTAGACGTAACCAACCTGGCAGGCGTGGCAAACGGCCCACATACATCAGTATGTATGAGCTCCAATTGCTCACTAGTCCTCTCTCCTTTCTTATTGAAAGGGGAATTTGTCATTTTTCCCAATAAACAAGCCTCACATGTCTCATATGACTCAAAATCAACTGAGTCTAGAAATCCATCCTTATGGAGTCTAGATACATGTTTCCTGTTTATGTGGCCTAAACGACAGTGCCATAAGTAAGCAGGATTTAAATCATTTATTTTAATCCTCTTGGTATTAATGTTGTAGACAGGATTGCTTAGATCAAGGACATATAGTCCGTTAAATAATTGCGCACTACAATAGTGAATATTATTAAAATAAAAGGAACAACAATTGTTCTTTATTGAAATAATTAAAACTTTCCTTGTCCAAACAAGAAATAGAAATAATTTTTCTGCTCACAGCTGGCACAAAATAGCAATTATTTAATTCTAAAACTAATCCTGAAGGCAGAGATAGCTCGCACACGCCCACGGCCAACGCAGCAACTTTTGCTCCATTCCCAACGCGCAGGTCTATCTCCTCTTTAGCCAATCTTCTACTTCTCTTTAGATCCTGCACATTTCGAAAAATGTGAGATCCACATCCAGTACCTAATACCCACGATGTAGAGATAGTTAAATTAACATCTACAACAAAAATACCTGGTGGTGGTGGAATCACTATTCTAAGCCTCTTGTCCTCCTGATATTTTGGGCAGTTCCTCCTCCAGTGTCCAGGCTGACTGCAGTAGTGACACTCACCTTTAGTCACACCTTTGGCAATGCCACCAACAGGCTTAAGGGCAGGTTCCTTGGTCTTGGCAACTGACTTACCTTTGCCCTTGGAGGATGAGGCAAACCTTTTGCCCTTTCCTTTCTGCACCATCATAATGGTTTTGCCCTTACCCTTGTTGATGCTGTAGGGTTTTGATTCATGGATCGCGCAAACGGAAGCATAATCAAACAAATAACCATGCAAAACCCTCCAAGGATCACAAGTCTAGATGCATAACGATAGTGAAGGTAAGAAATCATAAACACACCTTTGGGTTCTCCTTGATGACTTCAAATGCGAATAGTGTCACGTTCTCTATAGTTGATCCACGCCTAGAGTTGATCCTAGATCTCCCAAACTCCTTGGTGCTAGCCCGGAATGAGAGGAGGGTGAAGGAATCACGCAAAACGAGACAAAAGGAGGGGCTCGGCCCTCTTTTTGGCCGACGGGGTGAGGGGGCGGCGGCAAGGGGCGGCGTCGGCTCCTTGTTGCTTGCTCTCGCTCTCCTTTGTTCTCTCCCACTCTTGTTATGATCTCTAAAGAGCATAAGTTATTGAGGAAGGAAGGAAGGAGGGTCCTTTATATAGTCCAACAACTCCTTGTTAACTACCTAAAGGACTTATTCTAGTCCTACTAGAATTCAATTTAGTCCCTTCCTTGCAAATTAGTCCCTACTAAGTTTGCAAGGGTTTGCAAAGTGATCCTTCTAATTAATTAATCCAATTGATTAATTCCAAATCTAGTACAACTCTATATAGTGTGTGACCCCATAGGTTCTATCTAGTTGGTAGCAACTATTTGCTAATATGGAGCGGTTTCTAGCAAAACATCCATTCTAGCCAACTAATAGAATAGTCATCTAGACAACCTTGTACAAGTAATTGTCTCATCCCTTTGCCTCCATATCCGGATTGGACACGAGACATACAAGTCACACTCGTATATCCAATCCATAGTTTCTCGATCCATGGAATAGCCTTATTCGTGCAAATAACATCAATATCTCATATTGATTTATTTGAGTCTGGCCAGACATTCTATAAGCACTATCCTTCGAGTGGCCTAGGATATTTGCTCCCGTTATGTGGGAGGGGCAAATCCTCTCTACGTCCACTACGATCTCTAAGCTTGCTTCTCATTGTATCCAGTACACGCCTTTATAACTACCCAGTCACGGTGTAGCGTTTAACGCTACCAAGATCACAATGATCCACAACTAGAATATCTAGTGACTTCAAGTCTAAGGATGACAATACCATTGTACCCGAGAAGCACTTGTGACTCAACATAACATGTATGTAGCCTTCTCGGTGATGGGTCAATCCAGTGCAACATTCCGTAATGCACACCTATGTGTTGGATCGTGATATCTCCATATCAATCCAACCCCATACTAGTCTATAGATGATTGTCCCATTTAATCATTATACTTGACTAGGGATATTTAAGATAAACAACACGATTGTAAATCTAAGGACTTCATTATATTAAATATCCAATAAATAATAAATGAATTTTCTAGCCATATAAAAATTCATACTAAACTAGATTGCCTCTAGGGCATCTATTCCAACAGTCTCCCACTTGCACTAGAGCCAATCTGGCGCATCTCGTATGTCCATACTCCTAGTGTGCCCTTCATGCTTCCACTGCGTGAGAGGCTTTGTAAGCGGGTCTGACAGATTATCATCTGTAGGAATCTTGCATATCCGAACGTCTCCTCTATCGATAATATCTCGAATCAGATGAAACTTCCTGAGCACATGCTTGGACTTCTGGTGCGATCTGGGTTCCTTTGATTGCGCGATCGCCCCAGTGTTGTCACAAAACAACTCCACTGGATCCGCAATGCTAGGGACCACACCAAGTTCAGAAACAAACTTTCTGATCCAAACAGCCTCCTTTGCTGCGCCATTTGCAGCAATGTACTCAGCCTCTGTTGTAGAATCAGCTACCGTCTCTTGCTTGGAACTCTTCCAGCTCACCGCTGCTCCATTCAGGCAAAACACATATCCCGATTGTGATCTAAAGTCATCTCTATCGGTTTGGAAGCTTGCATCAGTGTAACCACTTACACGCAACTCTTCCTCACCGCCAAACATCAAGAAAGCATCCTTAGTTCTTCTCAAGTACTTTAGGATGTTCTTGACAGCAATCCAGTGACTCTCACCCGGATTGGATTGGTATCTGCTTGTCATACTCAAGGCATATGACACATCTGGTCTAGTACATAACATGGCGTACATGATAGATCCTATGGCCGAGGCATAGGGAATTCTACTCATGCGTTCCTTCTCAATCTCATTGGAAGGACAACCACTCTTCGAAAGAGTGATTCCATGTGACATGGGCAAGAATCCCTTCTTGGAATCTTGCATGTTGAACCGTTTCAACACCTTGTCAATATATGTACTTTGACTTAGGCCTAGCAACCTCTTAGATCTATCTCTATAGATCTTTATACCGAGTATATAGGCTGCTTCCCCTAAGTCCTTCATTGAGAAACACTTTCCTAGCCAATCTTTCACAGATTGCAGCATGGGAATGTCGTTTCCAATGAGTAGTATGTCATCCACATACAAGACCAGAAAAGCTACAGAGCTCCCACTAACCTTCTTGTAGACACAAGACTCATCTTCGTTTCTGATGAAGCCAAACTCTTTGACCACTTCATCAAAACGTCGATTCCAACTCCTCGAAGCTTGCTTCAATCCATAAATGGATCGTTGCAGTTTACAGACTTTGTTGGCTTGCTTTGGATCCTCAAAACCCTCCGGCTGTATCACATACACGTCCTCGAGGAGATTCCCATAAAGGAATGCTGTTTTGACATCCATCTGCCAAATCTCATAGTCGTAGTATGCTGCAATTGCAAGTAGGATTCGGATGGATTTGGTCATAGTGACTGGTGAAAAGGTTTCATCATAGTCAATACCATGAATCTGTCTGAATCCTTTAGCCACCAATCGGCCCTTATAGGTAATCACATTACCATCCATGTCGATCTTCTTCTTGAAGACCCACTTGCACCCTATGGGCCGCGCCCCATCAGGTGGTTCCACCAAAGTCCATACTTTGTTGGTATACATGGATTCCATCTCGGATCTCATGGCTTCAAGCCACTTCTGCGAGTCTGGACCACTCATGGCCTCCTCATAGGTAGTAGGCTCATCACCTATGAGCATCGTGTCACCGGAATCAGTCACGAGAAGTCCGTACCTCTCGGGTTCCTGGCGCACTCTACTAGATCTACGAAGCTCTTGTGTTACCTGAACAGGTGGATCCACAACTGCTTGTGATTCCTGTTCATGTTCCATAATCGGTTCAGTGATTTGTGGTTCTTGAACTTCTTCAAGTTCTACATTCCTCCCACTTGCTTCTTTAGAGACAAACTCTCTTTCTAGAAACACGCCAGTCCGAGCAACAAACACTTTGTTCTCGGTTGGATTGTAGAACTAGTATCCCTTAGTTTCCTTAGGGTACCCCACAAATTTACACTTATCCGATTTAGGCCCTAGCTTGTCAGATTGTAAACGTTTTACATAGACATCGCAGCCCCAAATCCTCATGAACGACAGTGTGGGACGCCTCCCACTCCACATCTCATATGGTGTCTTCATGACTGATTTAGATGGAACACGGTTAATGGTGAAAGCTGCACTTAATAGAGCGTAGCCCCAAAATGATAATGGAAGATCGGTTTGACACATCATAGACCGAACCATATCCAATAGGGTTCGATTCCTCCTCTCGGACACGCCATTCCATTGTGGCGTTCCGGGTTGAGTGAGTTGGGACACGATCCCACACTCTCTAAGATAGTCGTCAAACTCTTGGCTCAAGTATTCTCCTCCATGATCCGATCGTAGAGCCTTAATACTTTTGCCAAGTTGCTTCCCTACTTCATTCTTGAATTCTTTAAACACTTCAAAGGATTCGGATTTTGCCCTCATAAGGTACACAAATCCATATCTATTGTAATCATCAGTAAATGTAATGAAGTAGACATAACCACCCCTGGCAGGCGTGGCAAACGGCCCACACACATCGGTATGTATGAGCGCCAATTGCTCACTAGTCCTCTCACCTTTCTTATTGAAAGGGGACTTTGTCATTTTTCCCAATAAACAAGCCTCACATGTCTCATATGATTCAAAATCAAATGAGTCTAGTAATCCATCCTTATGGAGTCTAGATACACGTTTCTCATTTATGTGGCCTAAACGACAATGCCATAAATAAGCAGGATTTAAATCATTTATTTTAATCCGCTTGGTATTAATGTTGTAGACAGGATTGCTTAGATCAAGGACATAAAGTCCATTAAATAATTGCGCACTAAAATACTGAATATTATTCAAATAAAAGGAACAACAATTGTTCTTTATTGAAATAATAAAACCTTCCTTGTCCAAACAAGAAATAGAAATAATGTTTCTGCTCATAGCAGGCACAAAATAGCAATTATTTAATTCTAAAACTAATCTTGAAGGCAGAGATAGCTCGCACACGCCTATGGCCAACGCAGCAACCTTTGCTCCATTCCCAACGCGCAGATCTACCTCCCCTTTAGCCAATCTTTTACTTCTCTTTAGATCCTGCATATTTCGACAAATATAAGATCCACATCCAGTATCTAATACCCATGATGTAGAGACAGTTAAATTGACATCTACAACAAAAATACCTGATGGTGGTGGAATCACTGTTCCAAGCCTCTTGTCCTCCAGATATTTTGGGCAGTTCCTCCTCCAGTGTCTAGGTTGACTGCAGTAGTGACACTCACCCTTAGTCACGACCTTGGCAATCCCACCAACAGGTTTAAGGGCTTGTTCCTTGGACTTGGCAACTGACTTGCATTTGCCCTTGGAGGAAGAGGCAAACTTTTTGCCCTTTCCTTTATGCACCATCATAATGGCCTTGCCCTTACCCTTGTTGATGCTCTGTTCAGCCGTCCTCAACATGTTGAGCAAATCTGGCAGTGGTTTAACGATCTCGTTCATGTTATAGTTCATAATGAACTGTCCATAACTCTCGGGCAACGATTGCAACACGAGATCGGTTGCCAACTCTTGGCCAACCGGGAACCCAAGCCGGGCGAGATTCTCCAAGTACCCGATCATTCGGAGTACATGGGGTCCCACCGGGTTCCCTTCTGCCAGATGACATTTGAACAGTGCCTTTGAGACCTCATACCTCTCTACCCTCGCCTGCTCTTGGAAGAGCTGCTTTAGATGTTCGATCATATCGACAGCATTCATGTTCTCATGTTGCTTCTGAAGCTCAGAGGTCATGGTGCAAAGCATTAGGCAGGCCGCATCATTAGCGTCATCAACACGCTTTTGATACGCCTTTAAGGCAACAGGTTTCTGGTTCTCTGGACCTTCTGGAACATGCTCCTCTATTGCGTACAGTTTCTTCTCTTGCTTGAGAACAATTCTCAAGTTTCAGTACCAATCAAGAAAGTTGGTTCCAGAGAGCTTGTCCTTCTCAAGGACAGATCGTAGGGAATGTTGTGAACTCGATGAGTTGTTTGCCATTTGGAATTCTACAAAAGGAAAATACGCAAGTTTTAGTATTTGTGAATTTTGACTATATTTAATAATGGCTAGTTTATTAAATATAGCTCCCACTATTTTACTACGGATTAATAACCCTCAAGATATTAATGCGGAAAATATCATTATATTTTCTAGTGGGCCAAGATCCATCTTTTCATCTCCTTATGAGCTTGCTTTGGCAAGTCACCCATAATTCGACTACTTTTAGGTAGGAACAATTCCAATTGCATCCCATATGCAACTCTTGGTTCAACCGGGCAAATAACTCCTTATTTATCCATCCACATGGATAATCCCAATTGATTGCCTCTAGGTTTCTTAATCAAATTAATAGCCTAGTTGTGTTCAACCTCTTATCTAAACAATTGCACATTGTTACGTGCCATCGCATTCCATCATTATGAACCAAGTCGCCATGCTTTGGCACGCACGAACTTGATAAATAATGATGATAATGAGTGTTTAAATAACGAGAAGGCAAGAACACAATATTGAATTTTTGAGGGATTTTTCAATTCAATTTTAATTGTTTTATTGATCAATATCAACTAATCTATCTATTTGAGTTTGGGCACAACTCCAAATAATAGATCCGGGTTGCCTAATTATCTTATTATCCTAATTGCATGCATCATCCATACACCAACCACACAAATAATAAGACAATAAATAAACAACCACAAAACAGAAATTAAACGTGATGTGGATATGGCCTTTTCTAGACTAAGATAATTCCAAGCCAATGGAATTATCTATGAACCCTAAGCAAACACATCTCCATGCGTCTTGATCTTTTGGTCCATCCTTCATAGTCATGTGGTATGCTCCATGCTCCATGCTCCATCTTTTGTGGCTTCTTTGGCTTTGGGCTTCTTTTCTTCAATCTTGGCTAACAATCTACTTTATCTAGCACTAGCTATTATCTATACTAAATAAAATAAATCTCACAAGTTGAGAAAAAAAATGGCACGCATGCCATAAAACCCTAATTAATTATTACAATTAATTGATCAGCTCGCAGGCCGTAAAACCAAACCACAAAATTAAACATCCACATCAAACCACATCCTAAGGCCATATCCAATCACCATGCGATTTGCACATAAACAGTTAAAATCCAATTTTAACGCGCTTGGTCAATTTTAATTGATTTTAGGATTTCTAGGGTTAAAACGGTCCATGGGCCCAACAATCCAATTGCCCGGGCCCAACAAAGTGAACCATAAGGCCCTAGGGCCGGCCCGGCCCAAAACCCGCAAGCTAGGCCCGCGGGTAAGGGCCGCCCGGCCCCTTAGGGCGGCCAAGCTTGGGCGGCAAGCAAGGGGGCGGTCCCCTAGGGGGCCGAACCTCCTCATGGAGGTTGTTTCCAAAACAACCTCCTTGCTTGGAGCCCAAGTTTGGTTGTTTCCTTGTTTTGGGAGAACTCCTTCTTCCCCAAGGATGCCCAAACCCTAGATCTAAGATCCTAAAATTTCTCAAACTCACCAATTCATGCATCCAATGCAAAATTGGGTCTTGTTATGATCTAATTGTTGACAAATTGCATCCCATGCTTGATTTGTCTTGTTTTACGCGATAAACAACAAATTAAGGTATAAAACAACAAGAATGTAACACATAAACTACGTTTATGCTCTATGACCTGTGGCTCTGATACCACTGTAGGGTTTTGATTCATGGATCGCGCAAACGGAAGCATAATCAAACAAATAACCATGCAAAACCCTCCAAGGATCACAAGTCTAGATGCATAACGATAGTGAAGGTAAGAAATCATAAACACACCTTTGGGTTCTCCTTGATGACTTCAAACGCGAATAGTGTCACGTTCTCTATAGTTGATCCACGCCTAGAGTTGATCCTAGATCTCCCAAACTCCTTGGTGCTAGCCCGGAATGAGAGGAGGGTGAAGGAATCACGCAAAACGAGACAAAAGGAGGGGCTCGGCCCTCTTTTTGGCCGACGGGGTGAGGGGGAGGCGGCAAGGGGCGGCGTCGGCTCCTTGTTGCTTGCTCTCTCTCTCCTTTGTTCTCTCCCACTCTTGTTATGATCTCTAAAGAGCATAAGTTATTGAGGAAGGAAGGAAGGAGGGTCCTTTATATAGTCCAACAACTCCTTGTTAACTACCTAAAGGACTTATTCTAGTCCTACTAGAATTCAATTTAGTCCCTTCCTTGCAAATTAGTCCCTACTAAGTTTGCAAGGGTTTGCAAAGTGATCCTTCTAATTAATTAATCCAATTAATTAATTCCAAATCTAGTACAACTCTATATAGCGTGTGACCCCATAGGTTCTATCTAGATGGTAGCAACTATTTGCTAATATGGAGCGGTTTCTAGCAAAACATCCATTCTAGCCAACTAATAGAATAGTCATCTAGACAACCTTGTACAAGTAATTGTCTCATCCCTTTGCCTCCATATCCGGATTGGACACGAGACATACAAGTCACACTCGTATATCCAATCCATAGTTTCTCGATCCATGGAATAGCCTTATTCGTGCAAATAACATCAATATCCCATATTGATTTATTTGAGTCTGGCCAGACATTCTATAAGCACTATCCTTCGAGTGGCCTAGGATATTTGCTCCCGTTATGTGGGAGGGGCAAATCCTCTCTACGTCCACTACGATCTCTAAGCTTGCTTCTCATTGTATCCAGTACACGCCTTTATAACTACCCAGTCACGGTGTAGCGTTTAACGCTACCAAGATCACAATGATCCACAACTAGAATATCTAGTGACTTCAAGTCTAAGGATGACAATACCATTGTACCCGAGAAGCACTTGTGACTCAACATAACATTTATGTAGCCTTCTCGGTGATGGGTCAATCCAGTGCAACATTCCGTAATGCACACCTATGTGTTGGATCGTGATATCTCCATATCAGTCCAACCCCATACTAGTCTATAGATGATTGTCCCATTTAATCATTATACTTGACTAGGGATATTTAAGATAAACAACACGATTGTAAATCTAAGGACTTCATTATATTAAATATCCAATAAATAATAAATGAATTTTCTAGCCATATACAAATTCATACTAAACTAGATTGCCTCTAGGGCATCTATTCCAACAGATGCTTTGTTCAGCTGTCCTCAACATACTGAGTAAATCTGTGAGTGGTTTCACGATCTCGTTCATGTTGTAGTTCATGATGAATTGTCCATAACTCTCAGGCAACGATTGCAGCACGACATCGGTGGCCAATTCTTGGCCGACCGGAAACCCTAGTCGCGCGAGATTCTCCAAGTATCCGATCATACGGAGTACATGAGGTCCCACATGGTTTCCTTCAGCCAGATGACACTTGAACAATGCCTTTGAGACTTCATACATCTCAACCCTTTCCTGCTCTTGGAAGAGCTGATTCAGATGCTCGATCATATCGACATCATTCATGTTTTCGTGTTGCTTCTGAAGCTCAGAAGTCATGGTGCATAGCATAAGGCAGGCCGCATCATTAGCGTCATTAACACGCTTTTGATACGCCTTTAGGGCTTCAGGGGTATTGTTATCTGGACCTGCTGGAACTTGCTCCTCTATTGCGTACAGTTTCTTCTCTTGCTTGAGAACGATTCTCAAGTTTCTGTACCAATCAAGAAAGTTGGTTCCAGAGAGCTTGTCCTTCTCAAGGACAGATCGTAGGGAATGTTGTGAACTCGATGAGTTGTTTGCCATTTGGAATTCTACAAAAAGAAAATACGCAAGTTTTAGTATTTGTGAATTTTGGACTATATTTAATAATGGCTAGATTATCAAATATAGCTCCCACTATTTTTCTACGGATTAATAACCCTCAAGATATTAATGCGAAAAATATCCTTATATTTTCTAGTGGGCCAAGATCCATGTTTCATCTCCTTATGAGCTTGCTTTGGCAAGTCACCCATAATTTGACTACTTTAGGTAGGAACAATTCCAATTGCATCCTATGCAACTCATGGTTCAATTGGGCAAATAACTCCTTATTATCCATCCGTATGGATAATCCCAATTGATTGCCTCTAGGTTTTAATCATATTAATAGCCTAATTGTGTCCAACCTCTTATTTAAACAATTGCACATTACTTGTTTGTGCCATCTCATTCCATCATTATGAACCAAGTCGCCTTGCTTTGGCATGCCGAACTTGATAAATCATGATGATAATGAGTGTTTAAATAACGAGAAGGCAAAAACACAATATTTGAATTTCTAGGGATTTGATAATTCAATTTTAATTATTTTGTTGATCCTTATCAACTGATCAATCTATATGAGTTTGGGCACAACTCCAAATAATAGATCTGGGTTGTCTAATTATCTTATTATCCTAATTGCATGCATCATCCATACACCAACCACAAAATAATAAGACAATAAAATAAACAACCACAAAATAAAATAAAACGTGATGTAGATATGGTCTTTTCTAGACTAAGATAATTTCAAGCCAATGGAATTATCTATGAACCCTAAAAGCAAACACATCTCCATGCGTCTTCATCTTTTGGTACATCCTTCATAGTCATGTGGAATGCTCCATTCTCCATCTTTTGTGGCTTCCTTTGGCTTTGGGCTTCTTTTCTGCTATCTTGGCTAACAATCTATTCTATCTTGCACTAGCTAACAACTATACTAAATAAAATAAATCTCACAAGTTGAGGAAAAATATGGCTCGCAAGCCATAAAACCCTGATTAATTATTACAACAAATTGATCAGCTCGCAGGCCGTAAACCAAAACATAAAATTAAACAATCACACCAAACCACATCCTAAGGCCATATCCAACCACCATGCGATTTGCACATAAACAGTTAAAATCCAATTTTAACGCGCTTGGTCAATTTTAATTGATTTTAGGATTTCTAGGGTTAAAACGGTCCAAGGGGCCCACCAATTTAATGGCCGAACCCTATTGGAGCTGTCCCGGGCCGAGCCTATGCCGGTTGGCCCAACCCAAGGGGTCGTCCAACCGCCTAGGCCCTCGGCCTAGGTGGCTTTGGCAGCAAGGAAGGAGAAGGGCGGTCCCTAGGGGCCCGAACCTCCTTGGTTGTTTCCAAAACAATTCATTCCTTGTTCCCCAAGTCAAACAGTTTCCAAATTTGAAACTAGTTTCCAAATTGGTGCCCAAACCCTAGATCTAAGATCCTAAATTTCTCAAACACACTAATTCATGCATCCAATGCAAAAACTAGGTCTTGTTTTATTTAATTATTGACAAATTGCATCATATGCTTGATTTGTCTTATTTTACGCGATAAACAATAAATTTAAAGTGTAAAACTATTAAAAACGTAACACATAAACCACGTCTATGTTCTACGACTTGTGGCTCTGATATCACTGTAGGGTTTTGATCATGGATACACAGCGGAAAAAATAATTTATCCATTCAATACCCTCTAAGGATCACAGGAAGAGAAGCATAACGATGGTAAAGGAAGAATCATGTTACACACCTTAGGGTTTCTTCTGTGATGACTTGTAACGTGAATTGTGTCACGTCTCTACGGTTGATCCACGCCTAGAGTTGAGATCTAGATCTTCCTTCTCCTTTGTGCTAGCTTGGAACGGAGGAAGAGGAAGAAGAAATCACGCAACACGAGGCAACAAGGAGGGGGCGGCCTCCTTTGTTGGCCAACGGGGACGGGGCGGTGGCAAGGGGGTCGGTCGGCCCTCTTGCTTGCTTGCTCTCTCTCCTTTTTTCTCTCCCACTCAAGTTATGGATGAATAGGTTCATAAGTGTGGGAAGTAAGGAAGGATCATCCTCTATATAGTCCAACAAATCCTTGTTAACTACCTAAAGGACCTATTCTAGTCCTACTAGAACTCGGTTTAGTCCCTTCCTTGCAAATTAGTCCTACTAAGTTTGCAAGGTGTTGCAAAGTGATCCTTCTAATTAATTAATCATATTAATTAATTCCCAAATCTAGTTCAACTCTATATAGCGTGTGACCCCATAGGTTCTATCTAGTTGGTAGCAACAATTTGCTAATATG
This sequence comes from Linanthus parryae, assembly GCA_023055425.1. NCBI lineage: Eukaryota > Viridiplantae > Streptophyta > Magnoliopsida > Ericales > Polemoniaceae > Linanthus > Linanthus parryae. The sequence goes on from JALGPY010000003.1 coordinate 39,929,722, forward strand.
GAGCGGTCTCTAGCAAAACATCCATTCTAGCCAACTAATAGAATAGTCATCCGACAAACCTTGTGCAAGTAATTGTCACATCCCTTTGTCTCTATATCCGGATTGGACACGAGACATACAAGTCACACTCGTATATCCAATCCATAGTTTCTCGATCCTGGGAATAGCCTTATTCGTGAAAATAACATCAATATCCTATATTGATTTATTTGAGTCTGGCCAGACATTCTATAAGCACTATCCCTCGAGTGGCCTCGGATATTTGCTCCAGTTATGTGGGGCACAAATTCTATCTACGTCCACTACGATTTCTCAGCTTGCTTCTTATTGTATCCGGTACACGCCTTTATAGCTACCCAGTTATGGTGTAGCGTTTGACGCTACCAAAATCACAATAATCCACAACTAGATAATATAGTGACTTCAAGTCTAAGGATGACAATACCGTTTTCACCACGAGAAGCGCTTGTGACTTTTCATAACGCTTATGTAGCCTTCTCGGAGATAGGTCAATCCAGTGCGCCATTACCCTTAATGCACACCCATGTGTTGGATCATGATATCTCCATATCAATCCAACCCCATACTAGTCTATAGATGATTGTCCAATTAATCATTATACTGGACTAGGGATATTTAAGATAAACAACACAATTGTAAATCTAAGGACTTCATTATATTAAATATCCAATAAATAATACAATGAATGTTCTAGCCGAAATCAATTCATACTAAACTAGATTGCCTATAGGCATCTACTCCAACATCCTATGAGTTCTAAACTGTCCTTAGACAAGGATGAATCTTGTAAGAGTGTCAATGTGAAAGAGTATAGAGGTATGATTGGATCAGTACTCTATCTCACAGCAAGCAGACCGTATATTATTTTTAGTGTATGTATGTGTGCTAGATTTCAAGCTGATCCAAAAGAATCACACTTAACTGCTGTGAAGAGAATATTCAAATATCTCAATGGTACCAAAGACTTAGGGATTTTGTTTCCAAGACATTCTAGCTTCTTATTGCTTGGATTTTCAGATGCTGACTTTGCAGGTTACAAAGCTGATAGGAAAATTACTTCAGGAACTTGCCAATTTATTGGATCATCCTTGATCAGTTGGCATTCCAAGAAACATAATTCAGTTGCTCTATCAAAACCTGAAGCTGAATATATAGTTGCAGGAGCATGTTTCTCACAAGTACTATGGATTTCTCAACAGCTGAGAGACATTGGATTTGATTTCAGGAGCATACCTATCAAGTGTGATAACACTAGTGCAATTTCAATTACAAAGAATCCAGTGCAACATTCAAGAACCAAGCACATTGATGTCAGACACCATTTCATCATAGATCATGCTGAGAAAGGTGAAATTGTTCTTGAATTTGTTGCTACTAATATGAAAATTGCAGATATCTTCACTAAACCATTAGTAGATGAAAGATTCTCAGCTCTAAGATTGGAATTGGGAATGCTAAATAAAGATGCATTGGTTTATGGGGAGCATCAGGTAAGAAAGGTAAGTTTTATGTGTTTTCAAAGGTTTGAACTGCTTTTCAAAGCCTTGAAAATCACTTCAAAGCTTTGATTTGTATCTGTTAAAATATTACAGCGTTTCAAGACCTTGAAAACCTTTTCAAAGCCTTGAAAATAAGTCTATTGTACTAATAGTAATTAAACATGGATCTTTCTGTATTGAGTGATATCTCTGTAGATATTTTCTAAATATAGCCCCTACCTTTTCCAAAAATTTGTTTTAGCAAAAAATAGTATTAGAATATTTTATTTTCCAACAGCATAAAAGATTTGAATTCTCTCTGATTATTGCAAATCTTTTGAGATCATAGAGATATTTCAGTTTCCTTTTGAAACTCAAACTCTCGCAGTATTTATCTTCTTCTCTTCTCCTCTCTCCGTATCATTCCTATCTCTCTCTATTCTTCTCCCAACCCCTAATGAGCACAAGGAGAGCCTCAGACAGAATCAAGATGGTTGGAGGATCGAAACCTGCTTCAGAGAAGAAAAGAAAAGCATCAGTGGATGAAGTTCAAGAAGTCAGTAGAGCCTCTAGCTCTAGAACTCCTAGTGCAGAGGCAGTTCCAGATCTTCCTCCACCGAAGAAGAACGTCAAGAAGGTTACAACTTCCTCCTAAAAAAAGAAGAAGAAGCAGAAAGAGAAAGTTGTTACAGAGAAGCAACCTGAAACAGATTCTACTAGTTCAAGAAGCTGAAGAAGAAAGCAACTCAAGCAGAAAAAGGGAAAGGAAAGGTCACAGAAGAATAGCCAGAAGATCACTTGGAAAAGGCCTTGCATATCTATTCAAAGGCCTCAACAAAAAACACAACTCCTGATGAGACTTGGTTTGTCTCAAACATCACCAAAGGTCAGTGGTTAGATGGTTTTGCTTCCAGATCTATTGGTTTATGTAGCATGATCAATATGCATATGTTGGAACATATGAAACTTAAGTTCATCTCTATGTTAAAGAAGAACTCTCTGTGGTCTATGCTGAACCCAAAAGAATTAGCTTTCCCTAGACTCACTAGACACTTCTACCTGAATTTGACACAAGTTAAGAGATCTGCACACTTGGTGATCAAATCTAGAGTTGCTGGGATAGAAATTGAGTTGGACCACTCTGAGTTTGCCAATGTGTTAGGATGTCCAAAGAGGTATGACACTAGCAATCATCCACCAAAGACAGAAACCCTGAAGCTAGCCAAATATGAGTTATTTCTTCCAAACATCTCCTCCTCAGCCAAACAGTTAACACATTCTGTGTTAAATTTTGAAGTCAAGATCCTTCACACCATTGTGGTTAGGTGTATTTTTCACAGAGAGCACTCTAGAGAATTAGCAACTGAAAGGATGCTGCACATTATGTGTCAGGTTATGCATGGCTATGAGATTGATCTTCCCAAACTAGTGATTGAACATATGCTCTTTAGCCTTACCAGTCAAAGAAAACACCCTCTACCCTATGCAAATCTGCTCACTTTGTTCTTTGAACACTTTGAGATTCCAACTGGTGGAGAGGAATCAGTTACTTCTGGCTTTGGAATGCTTAATGAGAAAGCTTTTGAGAAGATTGGCGTGTTAAAGACTAAGGCAAAAACCTAGAAGTTATACTCGGACTTGACTGAAGAAGAACTAGGTGCAAAGAAGTTTCTTAAGACAAAGACCTTGACTCCCACTTCAAGTCAGACTTCTCAGGTTACAGATAATCAGAGACTTGATGGTATAAAATTGGATTTGGAGGACATCAAAACAACTGTTTATGGACTTGAATATGATATGGGTCAAGTCAAGTACATGGTGGAAAGCACCTTCAGAAGCATGACTTTACTTGATGTTCCTGAGGATGATGAAGGTCCAAAGAAAGGAGACTCTGACAAAGATCTGCCTAGTGAACATTCAAACCAGGAAGAAGTTGCTCCAGTCTCAGATAAAGGAAAGCAGGTGGCAGAACAAGCTTCACAGGAAGGAGATGAATTCAATAGTCCTGACTTAGATGATCTGCTGATTAACTTGAAGAAAAAGAAGAAATCTCCAAAGGCTACTACAAAGGACAAGACTGAAGAAGCAACTGTTGCTGGTGAGAATGAAGAGTCACAGGAAGTGCAGGACAAGACTGATGCTGAAGACAGTGAGAAAGGGGAAGGAGATCAAGATGAAGATGAAGACCCAACCCTTAATCTTGCATACTCTTTATTCCCCATTCTCTCCTCTTAAAATTTTTTCTTTAAAGTTTTCAAATTTTCCCGAAACTTGATCCAACATCTTCTATCTTTTTGATGAAAGTCAAGAAGGGGGAGAAAATTCTAGGTTTTAGTTTTTATTCTTAGGTGTTATTTTCTTCTTGCTGAACTGTTTACTTTCTGTTGGTAATATGAATAAGTTGGATCTTTTTGGAATTACTGTGTTAAATTGTGAACTAACTAGTATTTTTTTCAGATAATAAGGATCAAACAGAATTTGGTTTTGTCTTTCATCAAGGGGGAGATTGAAAGATGAGGTTGTGCAAGGCTTGGAATAGTTTGACTATTTCAAGGCCTTGAACCAGGTTTCAAAGCCTTGAATCAGTTCTCAGAGGCTTGGAATAGTTTGACTATTGCAAGGCCTTGAACCAGCTTTCAAAGCCTTGAATCAGTTCTTAGAGGCTTGAAAATAGTTTAGCTATTTTCAAGGCCTTGAAACTGGATTCAAAGCCTTGAAAGTGCTTAACCTGTGTGAATATTTTCAGCGGGAGTTTTCTGCAAACACTCTGAGTTGATTCCCTCTCTATTTTTCATGTGTTTGATTTACTGTTATTAGTGATGAAAGACAAATTATTCTAAAACGATTGAACATAGAATATCATCTGTTTGACTTTGATATTGCAGGAAATTTTATTTCCAAGTTTTGCAGGATTGTTTCCTAAGCTGAACTTATGCAGATTTGGAAACAGTTGGACACTTTTGTGATCAATCATACTTGGATGACAACTTCTCAATATGTTTAAACGAAAGATCACAACAAAATCTCTGAATATTGTGATCATCCAATCGTTGGAGAAGATGTCAAAAAAGTCAAAATATGTTGCCTACAAAATAGGAAGTTTGTTGCTGAAAATCTGGGAAGATTTGCAGAGCTGTTTGAAGTTTAAATAGAGCTCAATTCTGAAGCAACAAGACACAACACTCAACGGGCAAAAAGAGAGAAAGAGTTCTGGATTGACAAGAATCAAAGAAGTTCATCATTCTTCAAATCCATTCACAGAAGATCACTGCATACTTCACTGCAATTTCTACACTCTAAGTGTTCTTTTGTATTGTACTTCATTGCTAGATCATTTCTGTATTATTTCTATATCCATTCTCAAGGATTTTTCAAAGTGAACAATAGAGAATTCTTAGTTAATCAGTTAGCTAGAGCAGGTACTAGACAGGTTAGGGAAAACCACAAGCTGTAACAGAGTAATGGAATTCTCTATGCTTGAGTTCTAGGGCATAGCTTTTGATTAATAATAATTGTGTTGAAAATCCTGAAGGGATGTAATCCCTGAGTTAGAGACGTAGGTCCAAGTGGACTAAACTCTATAAATCACTTGTCTCTTGCATTTACAGTTCATTCTTTTTCATAGTATTTGCAGCACACAAAACTTCCTGTTTTTTCAAGGGTTTGAACTTGTTTTCAAGGCCTTGAAAAAGGCTTACTTTCTTTATAAAAACTGCATTTCTTCCAAGGGCTTGAACTTATTTTCAAGGCCTTGAACTTCACTGGTTTTCACAATATTTCATCTTCCTAGCAAGTTTTGCAAAAAGTTGGCATACTCAATTCAACCCCCCCCCCCCTTTGGAGTATCTTAGTTGTTGTAGATAGTGCTTTCCAGATAAACTGATCTTAGCTACGTGGCAATCATCCGACACACCTAGCTTTGCTCCACACACACTGGATCACCACCCGCGCTGATCCACGTGGGGGCTGCGAAACAGGGCCCTCGCATACCACCACACGGTACTTGTAGGGACTTAGTGGTTCGGAGGCTAGAGCAAGTTCTGTCGCGCGCGAGCGACAACCAAGCCCGCACGCGACCTTGAGTAACTGCTTTGAGAGATTTATGGCACGAGCTCCATAAACCCGGTCAACCTCATTAACGGTTCCGTTAAACACGGACAAAGTGCATAACCGCCCCTATATATGCGGACGAACGTGCCGTTGTGGTTAAGGTAATTAAGCCGCCATTTATGGGTGCATTAACCCACTACAATGGTCATATTATCCACTATATATAGGATCGTTAACCCTTCCTTACATAATACTAATCACCTGAACTACGCGGAAGCTCTGCCAAAATTCTCTCTCTCTCTCTCATACAGTTGTCATTGCCTTACTCTCTCCCTACACACTATTCTACTCTTCCTGTGTTCTTCTGATCCCCTGTTCTTGGTGTACGTTGAATATTCCTCAAAGGATTCCCTCGTACACATTTGGTGAAACTCGACGTGAATCGAACCACTGCAAGCAGCCATGTCTCACGACGAAGATGTCAGCAACAGATCCCCCTCCACTGAGACAACCTCGGGAGAGGAGACCCGACACAATTCCGCGGCAAGCGGCAGAACTCCGACCTTGGAGAACTTAAACGCCACCATCCAGAATCAGGCGATGGCTCTCCAGGCTCAATCCGCACAGTTGGCTCAGATAATGACCATTTTGGGAACTCTTGCCCCGAATTCGGCATCGGGAGCTGCAGTCTCTCAGGGAGGAGGAACCTCTACCACCCAGGGGACAGAGGTAATACCTACACCACCCAATCCAAATTTGCAAACCCCACCAGCAATGCTGCAACCTTCCTCTGTCCAGAGACAAACGGTCCAAATACCGTCCCTTATCTCGCATATTCCCCAACCGCCAGCTGTTGTCTCCAATATCTCTTCACAGTATCCCTTGCCTCCTCCGCCGGCACCCCTAACCAATGTGGCTTACGCCCCTAGCCCAGCTGCGGCATATGTGTCTCCGCCGGCTGCAATTCTTCCTCCTGCTGCGGGAGGGAGCACACCAGAAAGTATGACGACTTTGCAGTGGCGCATAGAGACCTTCCTGGCCAATCAACCTTTTGCGGACACCATCATTCTGAAGGTCGATAATGCCCCTCCTATTCCGCGGGAGACTTATTTGATGCCTAATCCTGCAGGGTACAAGGCCCCTAAGTGGGACAAGTTCGAAGATGTCAATGGGAATGCTCACGATCACGTCATGCGCTTTATTGACGTAATGGGACCATATGGGGCTGACCCCAATTTGCTGATGCGTGAGTTCCCGAAATCTTTGGGGAACGTGGCCTACAAGTGGTATAGAACGTTGGAGGCTGGATCTGTCCGAACTTGGGACGACATGGTTTAGAGGTTCTATACGAAGTTCTTCCAAATGGAAGAGAAGGTTACAATGATACATCTTTCACGTATGTATCAGAAGCGCGATGAGGATGGTGTTACCTTCATCAAGAAGTTCGGAGCAAAATCGTTGGAGTGCAGAGATGAAGTGCTCGAGGGAAGGCTCGTGGAGATATGCCTACAAGGCATGCAAGATGAGTACAAGGGTATGCTAATCAACTTACAAACTCATACTTTTTCGAAGTTGATTGAATGTACCAAGAACATAGAGCCTATAGTGGAAAGGCAAAAGAAGAAGCACGTCCCTGAACGATCTCCAGGGGGACCAACTTTCGAGATTGGGAGGTTTAGTTACAAAAGGGGACGCGAAGCTGAGGTCAACACAGTTTCGCCATACAAGCAACCCAGGGTTGCGACCTCAGACGCGCCGCCTCTACCATGCTCGCTAGAGGAAGTGATTGATCTATGCAAACAGTGGCGTAAAGACGGGTTTTTGCCTCCGCTCGAAAGGATACCCTCTAAGGAGATGATGAGGGACCCGAAGTGGTGTGAGTGCCACAGAAAGATTATGCACCCCACAGCTGATTGCAAGAAGCTTAGGCATCTTGTGAGTCAAAAAATTAAAGAAGGGGAGTTGATTATTAGTGATCAGAGGCAGGACGTGCGCAACAACCCGCTGCCAGCCCATGCAGAGCAAGAGCCAAAAGACAAAGAGGTATCCATGATTGCAATCATGGACCTTGAAGAGATTGCGGAAGATGGTCTGCCCATCATTGCTGAATTCCATGATGAGGAAGATTACAGCATGGACACTGAGGATGAGCGTGCTGGCAGGATGAAGGGGTCGCACGGGTTCAGAAAATTCTTTGATGAGATGAACTTTTCGGAGAAATGCCGGAAGGAGATGACAAAAGCAACTCTAAGGGTAGCCAAAGACTTCGAAGAAGACATCGTAGTCTCCAATGGAAAAGTTATTAGGGCATCTCGCTCTACGGAGAAGATAATGACTTTCTCCACAAATGACAAGAAGACAGATTCGAGTCATCATAAGCCCTTGTATGTGACAGCGGTGATTAACGACGTTGAGTTCAAGAGGGCGTTCGTCGATGGAGGAGCAGCCATAAATGTGGTTTCGCTCAATACTCTAAAGATGGTAGGAATACCAGAGAAGAAGATCGTTAGGCGCCCGTCCTCGTTGATGGGATTCGGAAGTGATTCTAGGATGACAATGGGTTGGATTCGTCTGGGTATCCAGATAGGAAAAATCAAGTGTTCGGCCAAATTTTACGTCATTGATGCGAATACTACGTATCACATGATCATAGGGCGAGCCTGGATTCACTACTTTGACGCGGTTCCCTCAACAGCTCACCAAGTAATGAAGGTCATATGGAATGGCAGGGTAGTCGAGATACCAGCTTCGGTAAACCCCTTCAATTTGAACGAAGCGCATCTCACCGAAGCAGTATGGTTCACTGAAATGGCGGATGAGCAAATGCCGGGACCATTCAATCTGACTCCTCTGCCTCGATGGGAAGACATCAAGGATCAGTCACCAGCAGGAGTAATGGTGACGAGAGAGGATGCCAAGGAAAAGGTGCCCATATGCGAAGAGACGTCACAAGTCGCCTACCAAAGGAAGAATGTGTACACTTTGAAAAGGGTGGTAAAGCATGACCATAAGGTCAAGGAGATAGAAAGTTTCCAGTCCAACGGAAAGAAATGCTACCGCATATGAAGGTGCACGGGGGTACCCCCATCTGAGCATGGGGATATCCCTGGGCAAATCAGTCAACTTGAACAAGGACCGGAAGAGGACAAGCCAAAGTCAGAGGTTTTGGAGGACAAGTTGAAAGAAGCGCCTGAGTGTATGGAAGACAAGCCGAGGCCACAGAAGCAGGAACTGAAAGAGGTGTTCCTAAGCCCGAGCGAAGAAAAGAAAAGGCATGTTTTTCTAAGTGCAGACCTCACAAGCAATGAGGAAAAAAGGTTACTGCAATTACTGACTAAATATAAGGATGTGTTTGCCTGTGAATATGATGAGATGCCTGGTCTGGACACGAGCGTGACTATGCAAAGATTGGATGTTGTCCCGGGATCTAAACCGGTGAAGTAAAGTGCGAGAAGTTTCAGGCCAGAAATAAATGTAAAGATCAAGCAAGAAATTTTCAAGTTGTTAACTGCCAACTTCATTGAGCCAAATCATCATCCCACTTGGTTGGCCAACATCGTGCCAGTGGTAAAGAAGAATGGTCAAATTCGCATCTGCGACTTCAGGGACCTCAACCGTTTCTGCCCAAAGGACGAATTCCCGTTGCCCAACATCGACTTGCTCATCGATTCTACTGCAGGGCACCGGATGTTAAGTTTCATGTATGGCTTCAGTGGGTATAACCAGATCAAGATGGACCCTGAAGATGCACGGAAAACTGCATTCATTACGCCGGTGGGGTTCTTTAATTATACAGTTATGCCCTTTGGAATCAAGAATGCGGGCGCGACTTATTAGAGAGCAATTATGGCCCTGTTTCATGACATGATGCATCAGGAAGTAGAATTCTATGTTGATGATCTGGTTGTCAAGTCCAAAGAGGAAGCGGACCATCTGGGATACCTGCGGAAAGTATTCGGAAGATGCAGGAGTTTCCAACTAAAGATGAACCCCATGAAATGCGCATTAGGAGTGACTTCGGGGAAGTTTTTGGGATGCGTGATACATCGCCAAGGAATTGAGCCTGACCCCGCGAAAGTATCGGCTATCACCAGCATGACGGCACCGCATAATTAGAGCACTATGAAGACGTTCCTAGGGAAATTATCTTACCTGCGGAGATTCATTCCAGCAATTGCAGAAATAACCTTTTGCTTTGGCGATCTCCTCAAAAAGAATGTTGTATACAATTGGACGGAGGAGCATGAAGCCGCATTTGGGAGACTGAAGGACCTGCTGACGTCACCAAGAGTAATGATTGCGCCGCAGTTGGGATCGCCACTTTTGTTGTACCTGACATCGACGAAGAAGTCTATAGGGGCGCTCTTAGCTCAAGAATATGAGGGGCAGGAAAGGCTGATCTATTATATCTCTCGCATAGTACAGCCGGCCGAGTCAAGGTACACAGATATCGAGCGCCATTGTTTTGCTTTATTCTTTGTGTTAGAAAAGTTAAGGCATTATTTCGCCTCGCACAAAGTTGTGGTGATTACAAAGAGCGACCCCATACGGTATCTCTTGAGTCACGCTTCTCCCTGCGTAAGATTGGCAAAATGGTACATGACCATCTCGCAATATGATATTACGTATGTTCGACCGCGAGCAATCAAATCGCAAGCAGTGGCAGATCTTTTTGCACAGTTCCCGGATAGCAGCTATGAACCCATGATCGAGGAGGAACTAGAGGGGCCTGAAATTTATGCAGTTGAGTCTCCATATTGGAAGCTTCACTTTGATGGATCATCAACAAGGAAAGGTGGCGGAATTGGATTTTTTTCGACTAAACCAGATGGGGAAGTCATCCAAATGTCCACCAAGTTAGATTTTCCAGTAACGAACAATGAAGCGGAGTATGAGGCCCTCATCGCGGGACTTCGTGCGGCCAGGGCACTAGAAGTGAGCAATCTGACAGTCATGGGGGATTCTAAGTTAATTGTCAAACAAGCTTCAGGCGAGTATGGGTTGAAGGAGGTAAATATATTACCTTATCGGACCTTGGTGCAAAAGCTAGTACAACAATTTTGTGATGTCAGGTACGAGCACATGCCTAGGGCTGATAATCGGCATGCCGATGCCTTAGCCACTTTAGGATCTAAGGTTAGTACGGACAAATGCCCTGCAAGAATCTCGATCGAAGTCCGAACAACTCCGGCCTTGACAGATGAGGCATGCGAGGATGAATCCGTGGACGATGAAGATTGGAGAAAACCAATACTGCGTGCAATTGCTGAGGGCACAAGCAAAGAAAATTGGGCATCCACTAAGGGGTACTGCATACACGACAACTCCCTTTACTACAAAGGTCCTGGAGGAATACTCATGCGGTGCGTCTCGCAGCAGGAGGGGCAAGCATTATTGGAAAAGATTCACCAACACTCCTGCGGGGAAAGTGAAGTGTCGATTTACCAAAAGGCCCAAAGATATGGGATTCATTGGCCAGATATGTCCACAGCTGCTGAAATCATTCAAGGAAATTGTGAAAGTTGCACATTAATCAAAGACTCTTTGGAAATTGCTCTGGTTGATGATGACACAGATTGGAGAAAGCCAAAGGAAGCTGAGAAACTTAAAAGAAAAGCGGCCCGATACATGGTGCAGGAAAACATACTCTGGCGAAGGGGCCATGAGGGTAATCTACTTAGATGCCTAGATAGCCAAGAAGCACAACAGGTGATGGATTTATCTCACCCAGTGGAGCATCAGGGGGTGCGAAACTATGCAGACAACTCCTCACAGTTGGTTATTTCTGGCCAACAATGGAAGCAGATTGTCGCACCAAGGTAAAAAGATGTCAGGAATGTCAATTTAAGGGCAACCTCGTGCATACTCCTGCTGTAGATTTACATGCATTAGGAACACCGTGGCCATTTCCTACTTGGGCCCTAGATTTTATCGGTCCCATTCGACCGGGCTCGCATGGGAACCAGTTCATCTTGACTGCGACAGAGTTATTTACCAAGTGGGTGGAGGCAGTACCGCTCAAAACAGCAAATGCGCTCGCAGTGGTCAATTTTGTTTAAGAAAACATCATATACCGGTTCGGAATCCCCAACACAATCCTCTCGGATAATGGCACTCCTTTTGTAAATCGCCAGGTGGCCGCGAAACTGGCGGAATACAACATAAGGCAAGTTTGCTCCATGCCTTACTATCCAAAAGGTAATGGTCAAGCAGAAGCAACCAACAAGACGCTGTTAAGGATTTTGAGTAAGATGGTCGCAGATGATCACAAAAAGTGGGCAAATTCCTTAAATTTGGCTTTGTGGGCATATCGCACTTCGCCCAGGACCCCCACAGGAGTTTCCCCGTTCCTTCTATGCTATGGAGCTGAAGTTGTCGTACCAGCAGAAGTAAAATTCAACTCTGCAAGGATAGCCTTTCATGCCTTGTATGAAAACCAACGTGATCATGACTTGATTATGTTGGAAGAGAAGCGCGAACAAGCTAAGAGGGCTAACAAGAGATATAAGGAAAGAATTGCTCGCGCGAACAATAAAACAGTTCAACACCGAGACTTTGCGTTTGGGGACTTGGTTTTGCGAGCTTCAGATCATTGCATGCGGGAAGCAGCTCATCCAAAGTTCGCAGCTAACTGGGAAGGGTCGTTCGAAGTTAAAGAAGTCTTTGACAACGGTTACTGCACGATTCAGAGACTCCATGGGACTGCAACAACCTCAAGCCCAATCAATATGCGATGGATTAAAAATTATTATCCTTAGCCTATCTCTTTATGTTTGACTCAAACGTCTGTTGGATTTTAAGTCTAGTCTTCCCATGAACTCATGCGTTGTTTCCTCCCATATGAGGAATTTGTAGTCATGCTCCTCCCATATGAGGATGCTTTAATAAAAAGGATTCTCCCATATGAGAAGAATTTTATTATCTCGATTGTCTCTATTGTTTTATTTACTTGTCTGCTCACATTATGACAAAAGCCTGTCTGCTTAGATAGCAGATATAATATATGATTCCATGCGATCCAAATCCTATCTGCCTAGATAGCAGCAATATTGAATTATGATCTCAAGTGATCTAAAAGCCTATCTGCCTAGATAGCACCAATAGTAACAACGCCCCTGTGCGAGCAAAGCCTATCTGCCTAGATAGCCGAAATATTGAATCATGATCCTAAGTGATCTAAAAGCCTATATGCCTAGATAGCAAGCAGTAGCAACAACGCCCTGCGCGATACAAAGCATGTCTGCTTTAGATAGCGAATTATTCAGACAATATTCGAATGCAAGACGCGAGGGAAACATAACTTGTTTCGTCATATAGCAAGCACACATGCGAAATTCCAATTTGTTGTATTGAACTAGAACAGCAAATAACAAAGCATATTTCATTAATAGTCAAAATGACTTACAATTTATCTGTCTAGATAGCAGCTTATAAGCAAAATCTTACACTAAGGAAAAACTCCTACTCTAAAGTTTCAACCTACGAGTCCTAAAACTATGTGACGGGACGCTATCGTCCACGTCCTAGATCAGAACAGGGCTCTCATTTGATCTTCTGCCCAAGTGAGATGCCAGATGAACCTCATGCCCTGACGGCTGCGGATGTGAAGAACAAATGGGAGAACAGCTCCTGGGGCAGGAAGCTGATTGTGCAAAAAGACGAGCACAATAGCTCGTCACACCTTGTTCAGAACAATGGTGGAAAATAGTTCTCCTCCAGGAAAGCAAGTGGAGAAGCACACCATTCATTATGATTCAGTAATAAGATCGGTACAGGATCTTGCTTCACCGAGAGGTCACCGGAGATACGACTTGCAAATATAATAGAAAAAGAGGAATCTTTGCAGAAGTAGAAAACCACATACAATTCTTCTTCAGAAAAATCAGGAGGATCGAAGGACTCTCCGAAGAATTTCTTGGGAGCTATTTCTATAGCACAAGGCACAAACTCAGGTTTCAAAGTATGAAATTGACATAAACCAACAAAGGTCAGAGACCGATGCCGGCAGTCGTAAGGACTCATAAGAAGCCACATTTTGGGATGAAGAACCCAAGGAGGAAACAAGGTTTATATAGACTCCATAAGGGACTCTTCAGTTCCCTAGCTGAGTCAGCAACGCCTTGGAAATGGGTAAGAATCAATTAATTTAGTCTCAAAAATGGGTAAAAATCAATTACCCTACTAAAGGCTGACGATACAGTAGCACGCCCTAATTAATGACGGAAGGTCATAATGAGGATGGGGCCTCCAAGGAAATCGTGCTTATCTAATAAATTAATAGCGCGAAAATCATGGAAATTACGTCAGCATATGACGTCATAATTGACATGCGTTGAGATACGAGTGCAAAATCCTCATAAGGGAAAAACGGGACATGAAGTTTCAAATGTTTGAAAAGAAGGGGGGAGAACACTAGCATTACAATAATGTTTTTCTCTAAAATAAATCCTTGATTAGAGGGTGGCAGCTTCTTCAACCTTCTTCCTTTGTTCCTCCAATTTCCGCCTCTCAGATGCGAGGTTATGGTAGCCATATTTCAGGATTACAGATGCGAGGATTTGGGTGACTCTGTTGAGGAGAAAACCGAAGTCTAATCTGCCTTGAGCCTTAGCCGGAAGACCCCTGCATGTGCTATAAAGAAACCATGCGCTATCAGGTGAAATGGTTGTAGGGGTAGCTGCAGAGAGTTGCTCCAAAATCCAGATGGCTTCAGTCAAGAACAGTCTTCTGTCAAAAGGCTCCAGCTCCAGAGTTCTCGCAAATGACCATGGGTATGAGAGGCGCATCCTTATGAGCCAGTCCACATCGGGTTGTCTCATTCCTAGCAAAACCGATAAGTTTAGGAGTGCAAAATTTCTAAACGAAAACATAGAATGCGACATATGGTAATATACCTGTCCCTTCGAGGATCTCACGCAAAGAGGGAATGTGCATCACTGGGAAAGCTGAAGCATGTCCTTGCTGCATAGCTCGCATGTCAGCTTTGACTTCGCGCTCGTAATAGTTGGCAGGAATAACGTAAGTTGCGGCAAGTGTGATGGCATCTCCCACTTGTGAACCCCAAAAGCTCCATGCAGGAGGGACTTGTAAAAGTTCTACCTCAGTGGAACGGATAGTAGGACCTTGTTGAGGCTTAAAGGTATTCGCAGGAATGGCAGCACTTGAAGAAGTATGTGGAATAATTTCAGCAACGGCAGTGGCTTCTGCTTGCTTAAGAACTTCTTCAGCCGTGAGAGGTTCTTGTGGCTCAGGAGCATCCATTGGAACATCGACATTTTCATGCGATGTTATGTCTTCCATGACCTGTTCATTTTCATGAACTCCGGCTCCAGCATCCTCCGCTTCCATCTCCTCAACTTGAGCATCTTCTTCCCTTAACCCAGTGTCAGCTTCGACATCATCGGATACCTCGATAATGTCCTCCAGAGGTTCTCCTGCATACTCAGTAGCCGCGATAGGTTTCTCAACAGCTTCGCTCTGGAGCATCAAATATAGGAAGTTTATTTCTCTGCTCCAGCACGTCCTCATCAGGGTTGCCAACGCTTGCCTCGCTAATTACCTCTCTTGCAGCTGACACGTTATCAGTAGAGCCCTGTGCGATGACAGCATCACCTGCGAAGACAAGACCGGAAAATGTTCAGGTAAACTTGCGTTATAATTGATGTTTTATTCTGATAGATCAAGTGCGAGCACCTCCACACTTAGGTGGGATCGCAGCTCCGTCATCATATGTTAAAGATGCGACACCATATCCTACAGAAGTATCTTAATTTATCACATCTTTAAGGTGAGCATGACCTGGTGGTCCGAAGAAACTCGTTACAATAGGGAATGGGTTACCAAGCTTGGTTTACAAACATTGTTTGAATGTTTACCTGAGGGTTCGCCACATTTGCCTACTAGCCATCGGCGAATATCATCTTTTGATAAGCCATGCTTTAATGCACCAATAATTACTTCTTGATAAGTCACAACAAGGTTAAAAATCTCACCTTCCTTGCCGCCTGCGATCTCCTCAAAGTCCTCTTGAGCATGTTCCAAGGCAGCCACGCCTGTGCTATCAGCATGCTGTTCTTCCAGACTTCTCCTTTTCATGAGCTTACTGTCATCTTCCTCGAGCTTTATCCTTCTCTCTTCTGCCTCAGCAACCATTTTCTTAGACTCAGCAATGATAGCTTTGTCTATAGCCTCGCTAGAGACGTCAGAGCGAGAACCTTTGGTCTTTTTCTTCTCCTTGGCCAAAAGGCCACTGATGGTCTCTGTGTCATCATATGCGAAAGGAAATTAATCAACAAATATTGCAAAAGCCAAAGTGCGAGGAAGATAAATTCATTCAAGATACCTTCTGAGCTTTCTTCTCTTATCTCGTCTCTTTCTTCTTCTTCTCTTTCGATTTCTTCTCTTTCGTCTTCTTCTTCTCTCACTTCTCTTCCTTTGTCCTCCTCTTCCTCTTCTTCCTGACCAAAAGGGATGAAGGCCTCAACCGCGAGATCTTTCTGTGTCTTGCCCGGCATGCGACCTCTGCCTTTGTCTTTGGAAGCAAGAGACTTTGCAGGAGACGAAGTTGGAGCATTTATAGGAGGCGAAGAAATCACAATTCCCTTCTGCTTTTGCTTTTTGTCCTTCGGGGCAACCTCTACATCCACCTCAGCATCATTGTCTATCAGCGAGCGAGCAAACACGTCCATTTCCTCGCGTATCCGAGCCTCTACCTGGGGAGCCAGTCCCATTACCACAGGAATCTCCTTTTCTTGCCTTTTCGCGATAACAATAGAGTTGACCAGCGATGCGGAGCGCTCTCCAGAGGCGAACCTCCTCAGATAGTACTGAAAAATAAAATGGGGTGTAAGTTTCAGTGTATTAAAGAAAGAAGTCTTTTAAGCATAAAGGAGAGTTGCTTACCCCGCAAAATCTTCACTATACTTGATTAAATGCAAAATTCCACCCCTAACAACAGTCATTTTCTCCTCAAGAATAGTGGTTGGGCACAAGTGATTGTCAGTATCAAGCTAGGAATAAAAACCGTACTGGGAATCATCCAAACTGCAATTCGGGTGGAATGGAAACGCATTCCTTTTAATCGCATGAGCTTTACCGGGACGAGGAGTTGAGAATGTATCAAATCTGGCCTGTTGAGCATTCCAGTAAGCGATCCAATTCTTGGTAAGGCGACCTACACGACTCCCCGAAGGTTGGATGAAAGGCAAGTTGCTTAGAAAGATCGATTTACATTTAGTTACCAGCAGTCGCTTGTAGCAATTCCTTTTGATTGACTTAGGCCAAATGGAAGGTGCCACTGCATCAAAACCAAACTGAGGAGAGACGCGAGTTGGGTCAACATCGACTGTGATATTCTCATATCTGGGAGATATCTCAGAAACATTTTCAGCAAGGGCAAGAAGAGAACCTCTCAAGCACCAGCAGAAGAATTCGCGGTAGCGATCATGTCCTTCGAGAAGGAGTTCTTCTGAATATGAACCATGTCTACTAGGGTACAGCTTCGGGAAAAATCGCACATTCTCAATGCGCGAAGTGTAAGGCCTGGCTGTAAACTTTCTCCGATCATCGCATATCAGACTCCATGAACACTTGGGAAGATTGGTCCTGTACCATCGAGCAGCTCTCCCCTTGGGAAGCGCATTCTGCGCACCTGGAACGCTCCATTTACTGGGCCTAGAAGGAACAGGAGCGTAAGAAGGCCATCTTTCGAAAACCCACATGGTAAGAAATGAAATGTTGACAAAGGTCAACACATCAAGACGCCCACGTGACTCCTCAATCGCGACCACCAGCTGGTCCAACCGATGATATAGGGTGCCTAGTACTAAAGGCCCAAGTGCGACTTTCTGGCCGAGGGACAACTTAAGAGCAAGGGGCAGAACATGTAAAAGAACCCATCATGAGGATGACCGTCGATCAAATACCTCGACAAACAGGCACAGAGAAAGCCGCACAAGGTCAGATGATACCCCTTTCCCTCTATATAATTCTTCGCTTCTAGATCATTATCCACTATTTCTTTGGTGATCTTACTATTCGCATAGACGCGAAAGAAATATTGCACCCACTTTCCCCAAGTTTTTTTCGCAGAGGTCTCAACTAGCTGCCATTCGGGAAGTACTTCCGCAGATGTCCAACGAGTTGAAATTTTCTTCACTTCGGTCAAACATTCCTCCATCTGCGCATATAGAGTAAGCTCTGGACCAGGTTTCAATGCGCTTAAGGGATCCACTTCGCCCATAGGAGAAAGTTCATATAGAATTTGAACATCTTCCAAAGTGGGGGCGGCCTCAAATTCAGCAAAGTGAAAAGTATGGGTCGCAGGTGAGTAGCGAGAAAGAAGGTTTAGAAGCATGGACTGATCCAGCTTCACGACAGCGCCCTTCATAGCCCTAACAGGGAAATAAATCCCAGCATCGTCTAGTGAGATAGCATGGTGAGTTAGTACATGATCAATCCACTCATCCATCAAATCCATCTTTTGTACGAAGGCCTGGGTAGAAATTTCGGTATGGGGGAAGAACCCATTTTCAACTCCTAATCTCACCACATCCTTGGAATAAATTAACTCCAACATGGCTGGAGTGGTAAGGGGGCTCAACGTTAGCAAATCTCCAGATGTGGGAGCCGGTAGATTCTTTACTTTAACCCTAGCGTGATAAAAGTCTTTCCCCCCTAGATAGGGGGCTTTCTTCCACAGGGTTTTAGGAAGATCAGGAATCTCTTCAGGTTCTTTAATAGATTTGGAACCTTTTGTCTTGGCCATTTCTGCAGGAAAGCAAGAAAAAAGGGGGGATAAATATACTCACCTTTAGTTCAGATTCAGGAATCAGTTTTGGGTTTGTTTCGAAATCAGAGAAAGATGAACAGTTCTGGGTTTAGAATCTTAGAATTTCAGAAGTTTATTGTTTGAAAATCATTTCAATCTGGCGTTTCAATCTTTTAGGGTTTTAAAGGAACCTCTTCTGCAGTTTTCAAATAATGGTGTATTCCAAACAATTCTGAGTTTTCAGATTCAAGATAGTTCAAAGGATATGGAATACATTAATGAAATTGAGAAAAGCCAACCTTGTTTTGATGAAGCAAGTTGAAGAAGACGGTTGGCGAGAAAGAACTGATGATTGATTATCTGTATTTGCTCTTGAAGGCTCTCAGGTAACATTCAATTTAAAGAGAGAAGCAATACTCTGTAACAATGGAGGGCATGGAGTATTTATTCAAAAAAACTGAAGATTCGCGTCGTTTCAGTGGTTAAATCACAACCGTCACCGCCGAATCGCGCAATCACAGGTCGATGCTGACGTCACGCCTAAAACCCTAATAGAACAGACGGCACGACTCTAGGGATCCTAGGTCATGATGGCACGCACGGGGGCTGATTTTGTGTGTATTTGAATTGGTGCGTGGCAACAACGCGTGCACTGGTTTTTGCGCATTGGAGCCTATCCGTCTAGGCGTCTCCACGCGCAAAAAGGGGGCTAATGTAGATAGTGCTTTCCAGATAAACAGATCTTAGCCACGTGGCGATCATCCGGCACACCTAGTTGTGCTCCACACACACACTGGATCACCACCCGCGCTGATCCACGTGGGGGCTGCGAGACAGGACCCTCGCATACCACCACACGGGACTTGTAGGGACTTAGTGGTTTGGAGGCTAGAGTAAGTTCTGTCGCGCGCGAGCGACAACCAAGCCCGCGCGCGACCTTTAGTAACTGCTTTGAGAGATTTATGGCACGAGCTCCCTAAACCCGGTCAACCTCATAACGGTTCCAGTAAACACCGACGAAGTGCGTAACGGTCCCTATATATGCGGACGAACGTGCCTTTGTGGTTAAGGTAATTAAGCCGCCATTTATGGGTGCATTAACCCACTACAACGGTCACATTCTCCACTAAATATATTGGATCGTTAACCCTTCCTTACATAAGACTAATCACTTGAACTACGCGGAAGCTCTGCCAAAATTCTGTCTCTCTCTCATACAGTTGCCATTGCCTTACTCTCTCCCTACACACAATTCTACTCTTCCTGTGTTCTTCTTATCCCCTGTTCTTGGTGTACGTTGAATCTTCCTCAAAGGATTCCCTCGTACACAGCTGCATTAACACCTGAACACTCACACTTTCAACTTACACAGAAATACTTAGATGAACTTAGTAGTGAAGGATAATTTGTAAATCTCAAAGCTTTGAGGCTTTGTCTGCTAGTTCATCAGAGTGAACTTGGATTTTCAATTTAACTCAATCTTGCATATGTTATAGATTATAAAATATATTACTAATGCATTTATATTGTAATCCCATATCAAAACCAAAACCTGCAAAAAAACAGTTAGACAAATATACCTATAAGCATAGCTACAGTAACTCAAAGCTTTGAAGCTTTGGTACTTAGCAATTTTTCTACTTGTGTTTCTGGCTTTCATCATCAAGGAACTAAAAATCTCTCTGCATGTGTATTAACATATGAGTCTCAAGGAGCTTCAGACTTATCAGCCTCTTATATTGCCGTCGAACAAGCAACATATTCAAATTCGATCGTAGATAAAGCGATGCATAATTTATTTTTACTACTCCAAGCAATGGCTCCCCCACTAAGTAAGAATATATACTCTGAAGTGGAGATGTGTTCTTCTCTATCACTGGTGTAGTATGCGTCACTATATCCTCTCATACTCAATCACCACCTAGGTAACAAATAATTAGATAGTATGTTCTACAAAGAAATCTCAAAATCTGTTTAACAGCTTGACAATGCATTGGCCATGGATTACTTTGGTAGCGACTAACCATTCCAACCGTGAAACAAATATATGATTGTGTGGATATAATGGCATACATCAAACTTCCAATAGCACTAGCAAAAAGAATTCGAGACATGCACTTATTTTCTTCTTCATTTTTAGGACAATGATCGAGACTTAGACAATGGTTTTTCTCAAGTGCGTGTCTATGAGTTTTGAATTATGCAAATAGAACTTCTCTATAATTCTATTAATATGAATTTCTTGAGACAAACCAAGAAGTCTCCTAGAATGGTCTCGTATTATCTTAACTCCCAAGACATAACTTGCCTCTCCCATGTTCTTTATTTCAACCATGTCTTTATGGAGACTATCATCTCCAAATCATTTCCTGCCAAAAAGATATCGTTCACATATAAAGATAAAATCATGGAAGACTTTCGAATACAGTTGACATATGCACAATGATATTCCTCCATCATTTCAAAGTTTATAGAAGTGATAGTGTAACACCCTCGAATTCTTCCCCGGGAAACCCGAAAGGGTGCCACTCCGCACTGGAGACTTAATCCCAAGGGCAAGGACATTAAAATGCGACAATAAAAAACAAACCACCAATCCAAAAGTATTTGAAATATTAAAATTTAAATTGTTAAACATAATTTGCCTCAAACCCGGTCAAAGACTACTGAAATTAAATGAAACGTCTAATTATTCGCATGATTATAACTAAGCATATAAAGAAGTGACTCGCCCCAACTAGAACATGCCTCCATACTCTAAACATGTGGTGTGGAAAGAAAATAAAAAGACATCACAGTTCGAAAATCAGTAACAAATACTAAGCGAGATAATACCCAAGCATGTAAACACAATGAGACATGTAAAGACATTATTTAAAAGATAAGACAAGAGTATTTGTAATAAGACAATCCAGTAATAACTTCTCAAATGATTGAACCACCATTCTTTTATCTTCTTCCATCTTTACCGATATCCATTTATCCACAAAATCTCAATATCCCATTCCATGTAAAGAAATCAAATTCTTTATTCAAACTGTATTAAATTGTACTTGTACGGATGACAGTAACCAAAACTAGCAACTCATACCTTAAGTGTCGCCCCCTAAGACTTTTTGTGGTTAGAGAAGTGAGTACGAGGATCGACTTGGGGCTCATTAATGACCAAGCATCACAGATCGAGTGACCGTAGTCAGCACGACAATAAACAAAGGTCGAGTGACCGTAGTCAACATGAAGATAAACACATGCTTAGTGACCGGAGTCAACATGAAATAGATATGGTTCTCCGTACAATTCTTCTCTCTTTACGTTATTATGTATTACTAAATTTCATTAGATTGCTAAAAAAAATATTTAAGATAAAATCAATCATCAAATAAAGCATGTAAACATGAAACACATTTTAAGACGTATATAATAAAACTCGTGTAGACACGAAAGAAGGTAAGACTCAAGGCCTGTCATATTAACTCACCTTGAATCTCAAGCAAAAGCAAATCAAGCCCTAGTAATATTCCACGTATCCTTCGTCCACGAAATCGTCGCCTATACATTACCAGCTCACTAATCAAAACACAATGCTACATTAAGTAGACAATGCCTAATTTACAAGGTAATAAATAATATATGATTTGCTCTCCAAAACACAACCCAAAACTTTGTTTTCAGAACCCATTACCTATTATGTCCATAAACTATCACAACTTAACCAACTTTATCACCCCAATTCCCCAACCTTTCCCCAAACTAATAATAGTCTAATTAGACTCAAAACATTCTAAAAATAAGTCAAACATCAAGCATAATTGAATTCGGCTTCTGAAAACACAAGTTATGCCCCTTTTAAACTTACTAGTCACAAATTTAGCAAATACAACACTTCCAGAAATGCTGTTTATACCCAGATTCTGCATCTTCTAACCCAAATACAACCTTTTTAGAATCGCTGTTACATAGTCTAATAAATAGGAATATCTATTTAATGATCTCGTTCAAAATTAAATTCAAAATCCATAAATTATAAACCCTAAAACAAGTTAATACACATCTTTTACGATCACCAAACCCCTCATTACCTAGGGGTTTTCCCATATCCAATGCACGCGATGTGTATTAACGAATCGTTGTTGATATAGCAAATTCAAGAACGATGAGATGAACAATATAAATTTAAAAATTAAGATATTAGAATGAAGATTAATTTAAGGTTTAAATCACATACCAGAAATACAAACGAGAACGGTGATGGCGATGACGTAACTCAAAAACGAAACAACACAACACACGGGTAAAAAACACGTGTTTGTGTTCACGGAAGAGGACGAGAGAGAGAGAGAGAGTGAGAGCGGCGGCTGGCGTCAGACCCGATAGCAAGAGAGGGAGAGATCGGGGAGAGAGGGACGGGTGAGAGTGAGGGCAATGGTGAGGGAAAAAAAAGAAAAGAAAATGAAATAAAATAAAATAAAATAAAAGAAGAATAATAGGAGTAGGAGAAGGACTTAGGGGTTCTAGGAAAAGCAATTTGAAACTAACTTAATTCAGTTTGGTCCAAAACTACCTTTAATAAACTACAGCTAAACATCCACCTTAAAAAATTAGTACTAACTCCCCCAAAAGTCTTAAAAGAGCTATTTTACCCCTATAATGAAAGACGAGAAATTTCAGTTGTGGTCTAAATTTTAGCGATTTCAGCCGATCAATACGGCTCTCTTAGCCAAGTAGTTCTGGCGGTTCTTGACCAACCCAGGCAATCTAGTTGCAAGGGTTTTCAACACAAATATCACAACAATGCATGAATTTTCAACGCAGAGGTAACATATATTCTTATGCTTGGAGAAGCATTGTCTCCAGAAAACATTTGATCATCAAAGGAAGCAGATGGAATTTAGGTAATGGTTGAAACCTTAGTCATCAACTCCATGTCTGTTTAGGGATGGATTCTAAACTAATTACTCCAAATTGCACACAAACAATGTATAGAATTTCAAATTTTATCACAAATATTCAAATTGGGATCTACTAAAGCCTAAGTCAGTCTTCTGGGATGAAAATCACAGAAACTATGCGTATCTCTGTCCCTAGCATTAATTTGCCAGACCAACTAGTATGGCATTACAATGAAGATTGGAAGTATATGGTAAACTCGGGTTATAAGCTTTTGAAAGAATTAGAGGAAAGATACAAGAACAAGGTTCATGGTAGCAATTCAGTTTTTCTAATAAAGAAAATTGGCTACACATCTACAGGAAATAGAAAGTTCCCAAAAAGTTTTAATCCCAGCCTGAAGAGGTATACAAGATGCTCTTGCTACCAAGAGTAATTTGTTGAAGATGGGACTTCAGGTCACTAACAGGTGTCTGTGCTGTGTGATGTCACCCGAAAATGTTTCTCACACACTCATGTAATGTAAATCGGCAAAGTGGATTTCAGATTTGATCTTCGGTCTATACTTCATTGGAAGGATAAACAGTAATTTTACAGTCTGGTTTCAACAAGCTTTCATGAATTCGCCAATTCGGGAATGAACTCTCCTTTTTGGCGACGCATGGGCTATCTGGAATCATAGAAATCAGTTAGTTTTCACAGAAGTTTAGGAATGAAAAAGAACAATTTGCAGCATAAATGTTAGAGTTCTTATATGTTGTACAAGAAGTAAAAGCGAGAGATAGCTCCAAGGGGTGGCCTCATATAAGATCTCCTCCAGTTCCACCATGGAGAGCCCCTCCGACTGGCTGGATCAAAGTCAATAGTGCCAACGCCGCCGCTTGGGACCGTCGCCGGTGAAGAGCTACAATCGAAGTGGTGGTTAGAGACGAAGATAGTGTCTTCATCGCCGGTTAGGCTTCACCCCTCCTGTTTGGTAGATCGGCTCGAGATGTAGAAGTCGGTGCCTTCCTTGCATGCATCAAGCTTGCCGGAGAGCTAAATTTTACACATGCAATCTTTGAAACCCACAATCTCTCTCCCTACTGTGAGAGTGGTGGATAAGATGAATCATATGAGAGAGAAATTGATGAACCATCTGGAAGGGGAGACGACCCTCATTGAGTGCATTCACTACCTGGACCGCATGAATGGGACAACTTTTACACATCGACCGGAGACAGCAAATGCTTGCGCTGATATTTGCTATAACGGGACCTGAGCTTTGATTACCCCCACACTTATGTCTTTTTATTAACCCGACTGGGCTTGTAATATTTTCTAAACTGATTCGAAAGGGCTTCAATCCCAGCCATGCAATGAGCATGTTTTCTCAAAAAAAGAAAAAATATCACTTAAGAAAGTCTTAGTTTTTTTTGGACAAAGCAAAGTGTTAGTTCCATGTTCTACAATACTTTTAATGATATGTTAAAATACGACTATTAGTAAAAAATGATTGAACCGGATTCCGTGTTTTTTATTATTATTTTAAATTTTAAACAAAACAAAACAAGTCAATGTCAAACGACTCGATCTTTTTACAGCCCTCGCTACACGACCACTCTATTTCCGAGAAACTTCCAAGGGACGTCGCGTCCAACAAGTTGAACCGGACATAAACCGGCATATCCATGCTTTCGACACTTCAATCCCGGTCCGGTCCGGTCCACCCAACCGGGCCTAACAAAATATGACAAAGGTCAAAAGTTAGTCTACCTAGCCCGTGAACCGGGCCATATAGACATCCGACTTAGGTCAACCTAACTTCACCGGTTTATAATTCCACGCCGAAGCATGCGGAGATCGTGTCGTCAATAGACCCCCCACTTAAAAAAAACGCCCGCGACGGTTACACCAAAAAAAGAACCCAATACGTGTCCCAACGCCACAACCCATTTTGAAATTTCCGTCCAGAAAAACAAACCAGTCCCCGTGTCCTCCTCTCCCCTAACTTTCCTCTCTCTCTCGGGAAACAGAATCGGAAGAGAGAGACGACGGACCACCGCCTACAACGCGACGCGCACTCCTCTCTCCGGCCACCGAAACCCCCTGGTAACCTTCAATGTGCTTCTTCTCTTTTCATGAAATATATTCGAAAACTAGCTTTTAAGCCACGATTTCTCTTTTTTCTCGCTGTATCTTTTTATCAGACAGCGGTGTGGTTTGGATTTTTTAGCTATGGTGGATGCGCCGGGGAAAGACCGCCGGCGTTCTTCATCGTCTAGCGAGGTTTCGGTGGATTTCGAATTACAGGTTTCAGGCGAAGAAGATGATGCTAGTCGCAGCAATGGAAATGGAAACGGTGTCGTTAGGGAGACATCTGTTACCAGAGAGGCGGACTCGGTCTCGGTTTCTTCAGGTTTATTTCTTCTGGTTTTATCGAATTCGTTCTCGTTGTTTTGTTTCAGAATCACATGTGGTGGAGATTTTAAAGCAAGTATGGAATAGGTTAATTACGATTTTGCGAGTTTGTGTAGGTTTCCATAAGAGAAACTTCAATTTGTTAATTTTTGTGTTTTTTGAAACCTGAATTAAATGAAGTTGAGGAAGGAGGATTTGAAATTTAAACTAGGTGGAAACTGGAAATATAATCTGTATGACTTTTTACAGCCATTTGAATAGGATTTTATCTTGAAATCAATTGTTTCTCCATGTTTATCTCCTCCACCTGAGTAGTGAATTTGCTCGTGAGAGATGTATAGTAGATAGTAAGAAGTTGTGTTTATTTTCCTAAATCAGACATATTAATCCAAAGCCATTTGACCGAAATTTCAATTTGGTAATTTTTGTTTCTGGAGTTTAAATTTACTGAAGGGAGGAACGAGAATCTGATATATAAACAAGAGGCAATAGAATACGTATGACTTGTTAAGAATTTCATGATTGCATACAATCATTTGGACATGAATTTATTCTGATTTCAATTGTTTCTCCATATGTATCTCCTCCAACTTCTACCCGAATAGTGAATTAGCTTGTCAGAGAGGTACAGTAGATAGTAAAATGCTTTGTTTATTTGCATAAAGCAGACATATTAATCCAAAGCCATTTGATGTGTTTGTATACTAATGCATTGGTTTAATACTTCCAATTTGGTAGATAAAAAATAAGTCATATGTTGTTAATGCTACTCACTTAGGTTTTTTTATCTCCTTTAAAGGTTCTGTCGGCCGGAGTGTTCCTGAAGATGATGTCAGTCACAATGAAAATGGACACGACGTTAGGGAGTCTTCTGCTATCGGAGTGGCGGTAGAGGCTTCGCAGACAGACACCGGACGTAACTCGGGTTCTGTCTCCATTTCTTCAGGTTATAACCTCTGGATTTTTTGGATTTGTTATTCTCGGTTTGTTTGAGAGTCGTGTAGAGGAAATTTAAACTAAGCATGAAATAATGACAATGATGATGGTGCAGGTAGAGTAATGTCAAAGTGTTTCTTTGTGTGGGTTTATGAAAGAGAAACTTCGAATTTCAATTTGGTAATTTTTGTTTTTGGAGCTTAACTTATAGGAACGAGAATCTGAAATTTAAACAAGAAGCAAAAAATCTGCATGACTTGTTAAGAATTTCATGATTTCATACGATCGTTTGGATAGGAAGTTATTCTGATTTCAATTGTTTCCCCATATTTATCTCCTCCAACTTCTACCCGAATAGTGAATTAACTTTTTAGAGAGGTACAGTAGATAGTAAAATGTTATGTTTATTCGCATAAAGCAGATATTTTAATTCAAATTCATTTGTACTGTTTATGTATTGGTTTAATACATCTAATTTGGTAGATAAAAAATAAGTCATATGCTGTCAGTGCCACTCACTCGGGTTTTGAATCTCCTTCAAAGGTTCTGTCAGTCAGAGTCTTCCTGATGATGACGTCATTCGCAATGGAAAGGGAAATGGCGACGTTGGGGAGTCGTCTGATAGGGCGGTAGAGGCTTCGCAAACAGACGCCGGCCATAACTCTTGTTCTGTCTCCATGGGTGAGTTTGTTATGACTTATTTGCAGCTTAAGTGGGCTTATAAATTTATGTAAAAAAAGTCTGACAAAAAACTGGAGGAAAAAAGATTGATATGTTTGGCGAAAAAGTTTGTGTAGTGAAAAAGTCTAAGAAAGGATTCAAAACCAACCTTTTCTAAAACCCATTTTTACACTATGAACTTTAAGTCCAAATCCAACTTATCAGCTTATAAGTCCATACCAAACAGACTTATAAGCTGACTTCAACTTATCATCCAAACTGATTTGTAAGTCGTACCAAACTCACCCCATTCTTCAGGTTGGATTTTTTTGAATTCATTGATGTCTTTTTGCTTGAGAATCGCCCAGAGCCAATTTGAAATAAGCATAAATAATGTTGATGAGATAGTGCAAGTAGATTCATTACACTGTTGTGTCTATGTGTGGGTTTATATAAGAGAAACTTCAGATTTGAATTCGTTAAATTTTTGTGAACTAAGGGAGAAAGGAGAATATAAAATTTAAACAACGTGCAGTGTAATCTGTATGACTTCCTAAGAGTTCCATGACTGCGTACAATCATTTGAACGAATGTCTATTCTGAATCTGAAATCAATTGTTTCTCCATATGTTCTCGTCCAACTTCTACCCGACTAGTGAATTAGCTTGCCTGACATGTATATTACATAGTAGAAAGTAGCTTACTCGCCTAAATCGGAGATACCAATTGAAAGTCATTTTAACTATTTCTATGCTGATGTAGTGGTTTAACATTTTCAATGGTAGTTCAATAATAAGTCATTTGCTTTTAGTGCCACTCACCCAGGTTTTCAATCTCTTTTAAAGGTTCTCTTGGTGAGCTTCTTGCTAAAGATGATGATAACAATGTATATGGACAAGGCGATGTTAGGGAGTCATCTGCTATCAGAGAGGCTGTAGAGGATTCACAGACGTACACCGGCCATAAGTCGAGTCCTGTCTCCATTTCTTCAGGTTATATCTGCTGCATTCTTCTGATTATTTATTATCATTTTGTTTGAGAATCACATC
The DNA here is from genome assembly GCA_023055425.1 of Linanthus parryae. NCBI lineage: Eukaryota > Viridiplantae > Streptophyta > Magnoliopsida > Ericales > Polemoniaceae > Linanthus > Linanthus parryae. The sequence continues at coordinate 39,957,972 of JALGPY010000003.1, forward strand.
GGAAATTTAAAATATTGTGATGATGATGATGATAGATACGTAGATTAATTACAATTTTTGTGTCTCTGTGTGGCTTCCTATAAAAGAAACTTCATATTTGAATTTGTTTATTTTATCTTTGGAGTTTACATTCAAATTAAGGGAGAAAAAGAGTATTTGAAGTTTGAACTAAGTGCAATATAATCTGTATGACTTCCCACGAGCTTCATCATTGCATACAACCATAGGTATTTTCTGAAATCAATTTTTTGTCCATATGTATTTTCTCGAACTTCCACCTGACTAGTGAATTAGATCGTCCGACACGTATAGTAGTAGATGGTAAAATGTATATCAGGCTCACAGGCTGTAGTATTTATTCGCCTAAATAGATATATTAATACAAATTCATTTGAAGTGTATTTATGCTGATATATTGATTTAATAATTCCATTTTGGTAGTTCAAAAACAAGTCATATGCAGCTAGTGCCACTCACTGAGGTTTTGAATCTCCTTTGAAGGTTCTCTTGGTAAGAGTCTTGCTGAACAGAACATCGCGAGTGTAGAAAGACCGACTGCAGAGACATCAGTGCCAACTGTCAATCAGCTTGTCAAGCATCGGGGACACAGAAGGAAAAACAGTTTCAGTCTTTTGGCAGCCAAAGTATTTGATGACAAATTCCCTTTGAAAAAAAAGGTTAATTGATAAGCTTTATTTAAATTGTTTCAAGTCTAATTTAAATTAAGATGATCTTGTTATTCATGGGTACCTGCACCTCTCCTTTTAATATTGTGCTTTATATGATTCTGTAACCTACATTTTTGGATGAGGCGCTTCAGTTAGGGCTTATACTGTGAGTCTGATGTTCTATTCATTTCATATGGTGCTCTGGTCATGTTTCATTCAGGGATTGCAATGCTGCATCACTTGGGATGTCTGGGAATTAACACCATCCATTTCTTTGAAAAAAAAATGGCATTTCTCGAGTGACATTTAATGGGGGTACCTATTGTTTAATGTTGTAATCGGTGGCATGCTTTTGTCATTTCGCTATAGCATTTTCACACTAATCATATTAATGTGATGCCATGGGTTATCAGTTTGATGCATCTTTTGGTTGTCTTTTTCCTGATGAAGTAAAATAGATTTCCTGCTTCATCTATGTTGCAAATCGTCTCCTATTCTTGTCTTTGATTGAAGAAGTCGTATGCTTATAATTATCAGTGAAAGAATTATATTTTGTTGTTTCTTTCCTGTGTTATGTGGTCATACAAACATTTTGCCATCTGTGAGGCGTATTATTCATTATTTTTTAGTTTAATTTTTTTGGATATTCTACAGATCAAACTATTAAGGAAACTTGCTTCCGTCAAGCATGATGGTACTGTGCAATTTGAAGTACCAGGGGATATAAAACCCCAGGCCCTTGATTTTGGAACTGGACACGTCTATGATGGAGCTACTGGTGAGGAAGCCGTTGATGCAACAGATATTCAAGATATACCTCCTCTGCAAATTGTCATGCTTATTGTTGGAACACGGGGGGATGTGCAGCCTTTTGTTGCTATTGGAAAAAAGTTACAGGTTAGATAATGTTTGTTTAGTTTTCATTTTTTTATTTTAGGAGCCATACTGGGGGCACATTGGATCTTACAGTGGAGGGCACATCTATTAGAGGATAGCTCAGTTACCTATCACTATAACCTCCCCCTATATCATCATAATGCTGAATTGTAGCTCTAGTCTTTTGTTGTGGAACGTGGGAGGAAAAAGGGATAGTTGTAATGTGGAAAGAAGGGGTACTCATTTAAAGATGCTCCTTGATGTGATCCCCTAAGGCTATATTAAATAAGTGAGGAATTCACATTTTTTTGTAGTTCTTGGAATATCTCGTTAGGTGGCCTAGCAAAGCAACATTGTTGTCAGAAATTAAAGCCGATTTCTTCGATGTTTCTGGCTCAAATATGCAATTTCCCCTCCATTTTTCTCTGATTATGTAGGCTTTTCTCTTTCATGTAAGCTGGTGGGAAGGCCTCTGTTTATTTTCCGCGGTTATGGTGGGACAAGTGGTTACTCTTTATTATTCTTACAAATAACATATCAAGTCCAGTAAGTGTCTTGAAGGAGTGGTGAGTCAAGCTGATGCTACATTAGAGCTAAGTTTGGTATGACTTTTTGGACTTTGAAGTCGACTTTTAAGCTGTTGTGAAAAAAGTTCGTGACAAAGAAGTTGATGAAAAAAGTGTATGGGTTTGGTGAAAAAAGTTATGCTGTAAAAAAGTTAGGATGCAACATTTTTGTTTGTTAGTGAAAATTATCATTTTATATTTTTTATATTTAATAATAAAATTATAGTAGGTCTAATTAGATGTCATAGTATGTTGGTACACAAAAAAGTAGAGCTAGATTGTTCATTTTTATTGTTTAGGAAGAAAAAAGTCCAAAAAAAGTTCATGAAACCCAACTTTTTTCAGAATTCAGTTTTACACTAAAAGACAAAAGCCAAAATCCAAAAGTTGGCACAGAAAAAGTCATACCAAACCTTTCAGAAAAGTTCAAAACAGATTAAAAGTTCAAAGTGGATTAAAAGCTGGAAATAAGTTATACCAAACCCACCCTAGGTATCTGCCAATGGTCCTTTTGTATAGAAACATTATCAGCAAAAGGGTGTTTTTGGAAATGATATATTTCAGCATCTTACTTGCTTTAGCAGCAAGTATATCTACATTTTAGAAAGGAAGTACTAGAATTCTTTCCAGTAGGTTTTCTTTATCAAACGTCTTCTCCTGGTAAGTAGTAGATATATTCATTATCCCCATGGTTTGTGGAGTTTATTGACTCGCTGTATAAAATATTTGTGTTTTGTCTTCATATATCATGGAGTACTAAGTTATGACAGAAGCTGGGATGACAGAACTGGATGTTTTTTTGTAGGGTTATGGTCACAGGGTGAGACTTGCGACTCACTCTAATTTCAAGGAATTTGTATTGGCTGCTGGTCTGGAATTTTTCCCTCTTGGTGGAGATCCAAAAGTCCTTGCTGAATGTAAGTGTAGCAAGAAGTTCTACACTCATTCTGTGTTCTCTGCTTCGTCCTCAAAGACTTCAATATGGATCGTATAGGGTATTTGTACTAGTTTGTAACAAAACACATAAAATGAAAGACAGATGAATAATTATTTCCTTGGAACTTGCCTCATCTAAAGATCATGATGTATTAAATTGTTCCATTTTTTTGAGAGCATATATAGAAAAAAATATTAGACAAGGTAACATAAGGTGAATAGAGAATAGATAGTCAGCTGAGGGTTCGAATTTTTCTCGGGAGCTTTTGACTTAAAACAATCTAGATGTTGCAAATGATGCCATGTGCCAGAGGAAGTATAGGTTTCTCGCATGCTAGAAGTACCACTCTTCAGGCTAGAGTTTTTTCAGTTTTTCTTTCCTTACGAGTCATAAAGTGAAGTAAATAGCTCACCAAGAATTTGTTAACCAGAGCTTTCACAGTGTGATGTGACCTCAAGGTGGGTTTGCATCAAAATGATGATGATACAGGCTAGTAGGGGTGAGGGCGGACCGGTTTTGCCCAAAAACATCCCTGGACCCAATAGGTATGGCCGCATGGGTTGGAGAATCTTAAACCCAAACCTACCCAGTTTTGAAACTCAAACCTAACAAAACTTATTTCCTCAGCAGGGTTCGGCTTGGGCTAAACGGGTTGGTAAATTTTGGGATTTTATTTAAAAATATATATTAAATTAGTTACAAATTTGAAAATTTGTTTATTCATAATTTTAGGACTTTGAAATATAAGGTAATTTGCTAGAAAAGATGATAAATTTCTGGAAAATTAAATAGTATGTTTGTGGGCTTGTAAAACTTAACTATTGTACATACATAATTCAAGCATGCAATGTTTTCATTAAATTACATCTGAATCGGTTGACTCGTGATGGCCTTGCCAACTACCATGACCAAACAAACTCGGTTAGAGTTGGGCATTGTAACCGCAACCAATCAAGTAGAGCTGACGCATGCTCTAGTTTGGGTTGTTTAGGGTGGGTTTCACTCACCCTTACCGGCTATGTGTAGAATTCTACAGAGGTGGTTTCTTGAATACTAACAATAGCCATTGTCTTATTTGACTTACCGCCTTAAAATCGGTCAGTTTTCATTATTTTCCTCTCTTAAAAAGAAATATTTTCTCCGTATCCAGTAATGGTCAGCTAAAGATTATTCCCGTCACCCTTGTCAATGGAGAAATGACGTTAGGGTTTATACTTCATTCTCAGATTCTCTACCTGTGTATCAAGGATGAATACAATAATGAGAAAATCTTCTACGTTAACCTATACTGGTTTAAACAGGGAATCTTTGTCATTTGTTGTGTTAAAGATCAGTGACTTGGTGTATGTCCATCTGGGCAGAACAAACATCAGGGCTGTCACATTGGAGGAGCATGGGGTGAGTTTGATGCGACTTTTTTGGGTTACAATTAGCTCATTTGGATAATAAGTGAAGATGCTAAAAGTTACGATTGGCTCCATTCATAATGTAAAAAAGGGAGAGAAATAAGCTAGGAAGGAGTAACTTTTTGTACTTGTACTGAAAGTACCATATGACTCCTGTTCTATAGAAACTTTTATCACATTTAAGGATATACTGTATAAGTAATCAGCACTGAATAACAAAAGTGTGACATCACTTACTTCTTCGCATCTTTAAAACACTCATCTTTATTCTCAACTTTTTTGTCACTGAACTTTATTGGCCAGCTAAAAAGCACACAAGGTAGAAGTAAAAAAGAAAAAGTTAGCCCAAACTTGCCCATAGTTCATGTGATAAAGCATCCACATCAAGTAGGCCAAGAAACCAATGTATACCAATCTATGCCTTTTTCTTGCTAAAACATATCTCAGAAGTTTACCCTTTTCCTATCGTTTCTCCATCAGGCCAGCATCTCTCTCTCTCTCTCTTTAAATTGTAAAATTTCCTTGAAGGTATCCTGAAAAGTAGTCCCTTATTTTACTGGGCTTGTTGGATGGAGTTGGAGTCTGAAACCTTTCTTAACCTGGAGGAATGTCACAGCTGAGGTCATGAGTTGGTTTACTATTGTCATTGGTTGGCATAATATATAACTGGAGATTGTATGATTGGAGCCTTTCCATGAGTGCTAATCTCCTCCTTATTCTTATTTACAACTTGGTAAGATTAAGGAGGAATCAGCTGGTTGGATGTACGTAGTTTTACAAGATTTAAAAACAATTATTGGGTTTTTGTAATGCTAACCAGTAATTCAAAAAGTTGGCATGATTACAAGATATCATCACAATTAACCCTTTCGTTATATGCTGGTATGTTATTGTGCATGTGCTTAAATACTTTCTGCTCCCTGTTTCGGCAAACACGGTGAGTGTGCAATCATGAAGAACTGAATTCAAACTTCAAAGCCATCTTATTGAATTGACTTATATTCTTTGTTCAGACATGGTGAAGAATAAAGGCTTTCTGCCTTCAGGACCTTCAGAAATACCTATCCAACGAAATCAAATGAAGGAGATTATATTCTCTTTACTTCCAGCATGCACATTACCTGATCCAGACACTAAAGTTCCATTTCAAGTGGATGCAATTATTGCCAACCCCCCTGCTTATGGTACCTTCTCTTACTGAGCATCTTTGATTCTTAATCTTAATCCCATTGATTTTCGATTTGAAATGTTGATATTTTTCTCATGTTTGCCTCCCTTGCGTATAGCTTGTTAATCAAAAGAGTTTTGAAGCTCATTCCTTGCTCCATTTGAAATGTAGTCAATCATGATAGTTAATACTTATATCACAAGGGAGTTCACATACTAACCTCTACTAAAGTCCAAGAAATCAAGCCCTGGTCCCAACTCCCAACTACAAAAAAATGTACTGCCAAGACGTAAATTTGCATCCTTTCCCCCATGTCTATCATTCCCCATGAAGTTCAAATCACACTCTGATCGAAGGAATGCCCCGTTTCACATCGTCACAAACTTGCTTAATACCTAATTTACAACCATCCTCGAGTTGTATAGATTTATTAGTTCTGAGGTTCACATGAAGATTCGGATAGCATCAGTGAGGACATTGTGATGTTCCAGGATGACTCACGTAAGCCTCTTTCTGTTAGCCGGCAGTTGAGATATAATTTTGCATACACTTCCTGATAAGCCAATGTGTTACTATTTCTCGATTTCTTCTGCCTGATCTTTAGCCTATGTTTGGAACTCAGAAATGAAATGAAAAAGAAAATGATTTTTTTTCTGTCAACATTCCTTTTCTTTTCCGTTGTTTGACACAAAAATAAATCCGAAAGAAAATGAAGTGATTATATTTTAGTTAACTCAGCTTATACCCACTATAAATAATGTTATTATAGTAATTACTCCGACAATAATATAAAACTGGTATGTAATTGCATAACAAGGACTTCCTTTTGATTAAATTTCTTCCAGTGAGCCCCTCACTAGTTTACCTACAAACCCACATCTCCTCAACCTCCACCACCACGGCACAACACGGCAGCATCCACACGACATCTCCAACACCACTACTAAATCCCAAACACCGCCACCAATTTCACATTGCACAATGGGACAGTCCTCGTTGTTGTCCTCGGCTGCGTTTCGATGGTTGGATGAGAGAGAAAGAGACCCACCCAACACTTCTCCGGCGAACTTCGCACAGTGCCAACGCCCCGAATTCTCAAAGAAACAGACAAATCGACCCCTTTGGCATCAGTAGCAACCGATTCAATTGTTCGTATAGTCCATCAGAACTTTGCACCAAAATCAATTGAAACAAACTCTGAAACTGTGCTGTATCTACAGCCGGAGTCGCCATCATCAGGATAGCGGCCCACAGAACAATGCGCCCACAACAATCTGACAATGGCTGAAACAACAGAAAATCGAGAATTAAATTCAGAAACACTCACCCATGAACCTTTGCTAATCTTCTCCACCAGGTTGAAGATTTGACACAGAGAAAGAGAAAGGGCGGAGATGGCTTGAGAAAGAGTGCTCGGTCTGGGCGAGAGTCACGAGCCCGTGATATTTTCCTTACCTTTTCCGGCCGAAATTGAAGGAAAATTGGATTTTAGTTTTGTTCCTGATCTATCATATCATTTTAGGAAGCTAGCTCTCTTTCTTTCAAACCGCTTTCACAAATATCTACAATTCCCGTTCTCCTGACAACATAATTGCACATTTGTTTCAGTAAAAATTGTGTCTATCACGAAAATAACGTCATGATTATTTAATTGCGCAATTGTTTGAATAAAAAATGTGTCTACCACTAAAGTAACCGTGATTATTTCAGTGCACAAACTATAATATTTCTTCATTCACTCTACTTTTGGGGTTTCTTATCTTGTCATCTTCTATGAACACAAAGCCCTTAATGTGGCTCCGAAATTTCCTGCATTTCAGAGTCTCCTAAAAGACATCTTTACTTGAAGCTGCATATTAGAATCTAACAGGCTTGATCGATACTCCATGCTATGCTGACTAAAATATGATAGTCGCGGAGGAAGCAAAAGGTGGTGTATTCTGGGGAGCCCACACTAAACTTTCATACTGTTCGTTGCTAACAAAACCAATATAATTTGCTTCCAACCCACCATACGTATCGCGTTTAAATGTTGCACCACTAAGCTTTGTATGCTCTTCTTTAGCTGATGTAACCTACCAGTTGATTCTAAGATACACGATACAACTGTTCCATAAAAGTTTCTATCATTGCCTTCTGAATGTTTCTTACTAGGCCAACTTCCGTACCCCTATTGTTATGTATGCATCAACTGGTTAGAACCTGGTCCATACGTATGATATCGGTATGCTAAAGTAATTGCAAACTTTGAGTCTACACCATGATATTAATTAGTAAGTATCATAGTCTTTTTGCCTGTCCATCCCTTTGTATTGTTCTTTCCTTGTACCTAATGATTTTGTGGAATTGGTTGAAAAATGTGAATTGTGGTACAAATTGTTTTGACTGGCTCCTGCAAAATGTTTTTCAGGACATGTACATGTTGCGGAGGCACTTAAGGTCCCAATCCATATATATTTCACTATGCCGTGGACGTAAGTACTACCTACTCTTCCCTCTTTTTCCATTTGGGAGTTGGGTGGGGTGGTTTGGGGGTATAATGTCCTATGTAAATATAGGCCGTACCACAACTCAACTCATTAACTGGCTTATAAATCTGGTCATTCTATTCATAATGTTATTCTGACATCTTTTCTCTCAGGCCGACGAGTGAATTTCCACATCCTCTTTCTCGGGTTAGACAGCCGGTTGGATATCGAGTATGTTTGTACTACTATTCCAATGTTCTTAATAATGCATCATACCTTGTGATTTGTCACGTTGTTTCCCATGTGGGCCGGATAGCCTTAAGACTTGTTCTTGGGCATCATACCTTGTCAATTTTCACCGTAGTGACTTATCAGTTATCACCTTGTTTCCCATGTGGGCTGGATAGCCATAACACTTCAGTTCAAGTGCCATTGGGTCCTTCTGACGTTTCTGTGAGTGAACTTCAGTTCACGTTGGGGTAGGGAAATTATAATTCAGGTTTAATGCTCTGGGGTGAAAGTTGCGGGTGTAAAGTTATTATTGTTATATTGCCAATTGATGCATAAGGCTTTGCTCCTGTATCTTCTCATATCTGAACATAGTACTCTCTTTTGCAGTTATCCTATCAGATTGTTGACACCCTGATATGGCTTGGCATACGGGACATGATAAATGATTTTAGGAAGAAGAAACTGAAGCTTAGACCGGTGACATATCTAAGTGGCTCTTATAATTCTCCTCTGGAAATTCCTTACGGATATATTTGGAGTCCCCATCTTGTTCCCAAACCAAAAGGTAATTTCTGTTTATCTGTTGTGTATTTACTTGGATTGGCTGTAGAAAATGCACTATACTTGTTCAAACTATATTGAGATTAGTTCTAGTTTGACATCACACGATGTTTGTTTGGAGGGGCTTGCTGTAGTGATTGTTTCTTTGAATGATGGAATTGGAAATATTGCTTTTTCAATATGTTATTTATTTTATTGAATACCATCTTTTAGCCAACATGGATGATTTTTAATATATAGGTCTTTTCACGATCTGCAGACTGGGGACCCAAGATTGATGTTGTTGGGTTTTGTTTCCTGGACCTTGCTTCAAGTTATACACCTCCAGAATCCCTTGTGAAATGGCTCGAAGCTGGTACAAAGCCTTTATACATTGGATTCGGTAGCCTTGTGAGTTTTATGTTGTGCTCTTCTTTAATTTATCTTCTAAAGTTGTTACATAAGTTTCGTGGTAAAAATAGATCCTCTGATTGGAATACCCAGCTAACTGAATGATGGCATGCGTTCCTATCTTCGATTTACGGAGATTCATTTGGTTCAGTAATGAATAACAACAGCGATTGCTGGACGAGAGCGAGAGAAGAACAAATAATGAGTAGTTAACATGGAAAAATTGATAATTGAGGAATAAATTCAGGAACCATAGGACAAAAATCATGTTGTTAAAAGGGTCACAACACGGACAGTAGCAGCAAGCTATTTATCACATCCAAAATTCGAGTTTTTTAGGGGCCATCATCTTGTCCGCTATTGAGTAAGTTTTGAAATGTGCTGTAACCTTTAACTGAGTGTAGGGCTGTATCATACATTCTTTGAAGAGTGCTAAAATTCATCTCAGTTCTGCTGTTCGCGGAAAGTGCTTTACTATACCTGGTGGCACAAAAATATATAAAATTTTGAAACATCTATGTATTATTTTGTAGTCGGCTATCCATAACCTGATCTGAACAAGCGTTCGCCATGTTACTTTTCATATTTGTGAGTGCCTACGACCTACTCAGTTCAACCTTAGAAGCGTTCATGGTCTGTGCATATAATAATGCTCCTGCATCTTTAGAATGAAATATGTAGTGTATACATATATTTACGTATACGTTTTCTGTACTTGTAACAGCCTGTTCAGGAACCAGAGAAGATGACTCAGATCATTGTTGAAGCTCTTGAAATAACTGGTCAAAGAGGCATCATCAACAAAGGCTGGGGTGGCCTTGGAAACTGTAAGTCTGGTTTATTTTGCATCGTGTGAACATAATGTTATTCCCGCAGGCCCTGTCAAATAGAACCACCCTTTTATCCCAACAAATGCAAGAAGTTATATGTTTATGTTTTTTGGACAGTCTGATCATACATTAATTTTTCCAGTGGCAGAACCAAAAGATTTCGTGTACTCGTTGGATAACTGTCCTCATGATTGGCTGTTCTTAAGATGTGCTGCTGTGGTAAGATCTCCATGCTTTATATTTGAGCTGAACGTATCATGGTGATCTTTCTGTCAAGGTGGTAGTTTTCAATTATAAAAGAACAGAGGATGGTTCAGTGACATGCAGCTTCAGTATTTTTTCCGATAACAATCCAGAACTTCATTTATATTAATATTATAAGAAATAGGACAGTCAGACTACATCGCCGGCAAGACTTCGTGAGACCTGCAGCAAGATTAGCAGATAGTATAATATAAAACCCAAGACTAAACATGATAGTTAAAGAAGCTATGCTAGATATGACCAGCTAAAACCTTCTCACACAACATATTGGATAATAAAGACAGTCATCCAGGAGGTGGGTTGATGAAATCCAAAGCAAGATTAGGCCAAATATCGCAAAGCAGGAGGTCCAATAAGCACTTAACTCCTGAGAGGATCTGTGGTGCATGGTTTCACTTTATAATTGCTTTTGTTGGTTTTTTCAGAATTTCAAATATTTCATTATGGCCTTTCTACTAATGAGAGAATGATACCAGGAAGGCTTGCACCAAACATGTATATCATTTAGTATGTTGAACCTCATTTACTACTGGGAGATATCACTTCCTGTTGAAGCCGAGTTACCCTAAAATACAGAAACAGATACTGTAGTGATATTCTTTTCTTTTTTTAACTAATATTCACAATCAGAGGTATCCAGCAGTATAATCATTTAACGATGTACTGCCACTATGTTGATACATTTGTTATTTTCTCTGCCCAGTGACTTTTCCTTAACTGGTCAAATAAACTTTGATTGATTATTTATTTGGTTCATCAGATGTCGCTTGGCTGTTTGTTTCCTCAAATTTGAAGAACTGATTGGTCTTTTCTTCTTTAGGTGCATCACGGGGGTGCAGGGACAACTGCTGCTGGTCTAAAAGCTGCGGTAAATAGATTTCTGTCACTTGGAAACCCATTTTCTTGTTTTACAGATATTTCACATGCTTACAGTGTACATATCTTCTTTAAACCAGTGTCCAACTACGGTTGTTCCTTTCTTTGGAGACCAACCTTTCTGGGGAGATCGTGTTCATGCCAGGGGCGTAGGTCCCCCGCCTATCCCTGTTGAGGAGTTCTCACTTGACAAGTTGGTGGCTGCAATTCGCTTCATGCTTGAACCTGAGGTATTCACATGTGTTTCATGGGTTTTTTTTATCATACTTCACAAGTGGCACTTAAGCATTAAAACTTGAAACAAAATCTCAATTTATATATCTGCTACCATGAAACTATGAGTTAGCGTCAACAACATAGTTCTAAATTCTGTTCCCCTACAAAATGTTCAGATCCAGCTGTAAAATGAAATAGTACCATACATATTCTGCCTCACCAAAAAATCATGGACCTTCCGGTTTGTTCAGGTGAATGTGGCCATTAGACACTGAAACACTGCCATCCAATTCTTCTGTATGCCTAACCTTTTTTTTGTGATAGCTCTTTTTACATTCTTTTGAGACATTAATATCAAAAGTATTATATGTGATTTAGTGTGTGTTTGTACTTTGTTCATGTACATTCTACAAGTTATACTTGACCATGTTAAGTTTGAATATGAAATATATTTTCCATAAATCCTTAACGGATTCCTGGAACATTCCGTTTCCAAAAGGGAAAATGGAACCATATTAAGAACAATAAATTCCACTCGTGCTTCAAGATCAATTGTCTGAATTTAGTAGTTAAGGAAATTGGCTGCCTCTTGATTGTGGTTTTTTTGTGAGTTCCAAGTTTATTAGGTGCTGCCACAGCCAATTCTGCTGTTCTTGCTCTTTGGTTTTATTTTTTTCTTTGCATGTAGTTAGTGAAGTTCCACATGTCCAGCTATAACTTTGTTTGGGTTTTGAGTGGATGTCCAGTTTGCAACTTTTACTTTCAGCATGCACTCATGATATACTGTTTCTGACTGATTTGCTTTAATGTACTGCAGGTGAAAGAGCGCGCTGTTGAGCTGGCCAAGGCAATGGAAAATGAAGATGGTGTGACTGGTGCAGTCAACGCCTTCTACAGGCACTTCCCGCGCAAAAAGCTTGAATCTGATCATGATCCTGACGAGGTGCCTCCTCGTCGTCGATCTCGTTTGTCCATATCTCGATGTTTCACTTGCACTTCCTGATTGCCGCCTCGGATAGCTTGCTATGAGTCAATTTTGGTTGCTGTTGATAAAACCGAAACCTGTTTCGTATATGTATGGGTTCTCTTTGCTTATAGCCTTCAGAAGTGTACAGTGACAATTTCGTTGTATCGGTTTGGTCTAAAGAAAGTTCAAGTTTCATGGTTTCACAGGCTTCGCTTTTCGCGGAAGAGTTTGTGATGCCTACTTTTACATAGTCTTGTACTTGCATGTGCATCGGTATAAGCTTGTTGCATCTTCTTGCCGCGATGTTACTATTTTCAAATTTTGTTCTTCAAAATTATAAGGTTACAGGGGTCCTCTTAGGTAGATTATTCAGCCACAATGTCCTCTCTACAATGTCTGAATTTTGTTCTTTTTTTCTATCTTCAAAGTTTCAAATTTCATCCATTAAGTGCAAACGACAAGTTCCAGGACTATACTATACATATGGGTGTCTCTTTGCTTGTGTGGGTACCTACCAAACCGAAGTTTGGTTGGTTGATGCAGAAATTAACCAACTGGATAAACATGGGTGTCCCGAATAAACATGAGTTCAGTCTCATTCACCATGTATGAAGTCCGCTTGGTCGCAATTTGTTTCAGTGCGGATTTGGCCACATACATGAATGTTTCTGTGCTGATTTTTTCACGCATAAATTGATAGGAAAAAAGAAAAATGCTAAAGTGAGGATGGACGGCAGGGAGTAATTTTAATCGTGGAATAGTTAAAAGATTAGCACTAACACTTTATGGCTTGGTTTGCCTCATTCCAAACTTAAATTATGTTCGGACGGCATGTACTGTGCCCCTTGTTTACGGTTGTCAGGAGCTGACAAGGAAAAAAGATCGATAACAAGTTTACGACTGTCAGGAGCTGACAAGGAAAAAAGATCGATAACAAGCTTACCACTGTCACACAAGGCAAAAAGATCGTTATCAAGGGTTGGACATCAAATACCCCCCTCGTACCATAATAGTTGTCCTCTTTTCTATTTGGGATGTCTTAAAGTAGATAATACCCCCCTCGTACCATAATAGTTGTCCTCCTTTCTCCTTAAAGTAATGTCCATTTCATCTTTCTTATGTTTGAAGGTGAACACATTGACAATAATGTCCACTAAAAATGTATTTATAATTGTGTTGAAAATGGAGAAAGAACAGATATATTGTCAATATCATTACAGAATTCAATCATTTGTAATCAATTTATTTCTCCATAAGCGGTTGGACTTCCAAGATGGACCATCATTTGGGAGAGAACTCAATAAGATGAACTTATCTGTCAAAAACTGTGAAGAATTCATGCAATGCTTTACTCGAGAAGATAACTTAATGAAAAACCCGTTCTACTATAATCCCGAGTATTACAATTTTATGTGTTCTCTTAAATATCATCATATCATGAACAGTGTGGTTCTAGTCGACAGACACAGGCTATGGGCATGAAGCACCATCTATGATACAAGTTAGAATGCTAGAAGTGTATCGTCCATCAAAAATAACCTTGCCGCCTATGTATCTATAAGATATTGATGAGACGAGATACATATACACAATTCAGCCACTGTGGAGATCTTAACAGCCCAGAAAACTATTGAAGTTTTACATTTCAATGTCTTCCAACTCCGGTAGCGGAAATCGAAGGATTGCCGCAATTCCAGTTAGCTGCGCCAGCTCTGTCCATCGAACACCAAAAAAAAGGAACTTCTTTAGAGAAACTGAGCAATGGCAATGATTAAGAGAAAAAATGACGAGATAGAATTGAACTAAACCCTCCATTAGTAGCGTCCGGGTTTGAAAATGAATTATTAATAAGAGTATTAGACATATTATGTTCAGTTGTACTACCTCTGTTTCTTTTGAATGAGCTTAGAGAAAAATGACACAAGGATTAACAAACATGTGTCGTTTACAACTTTGCCCATAATAGCAGAGTGTACACAAAAAAACATGACTCACAAAACAGAAAAGCAATGTGACCACACAAAAGAAAGTGAGAGCAGAGTAGTTACTCACAGCAAGGTTGCTAAATAAGGGACGTGGGCTGAAAGAGAGGGAATGGCCCAATAAGGAAAGTAGGCTGATTAACAAGAAACAGAGGAAGTAGTATTTTAGGTAGTATCACAGTGTAGTAGTGTATGGATAATTACTTGACGGCCGGGGGTTCTAATTGCTTTGAAAACTTCGTACAAGTTTGCCGGATTATTTTTTTTTTTTTTTTTTTTTTTTTTTTTTTTTTTTTACCGTTTACCTCTGGCCTGGGGCCGGACTGAAATTTTGTAGGATGGTTAGGGGCTTGGGTGTTGCTAGATCAGTGGGTTGGCTCTAAGTCAGGCCGGGCCCGTGGCCAGACCTACGTGCTGCTAATCAATCTACCAAATGTGTTGAAAGATAAAATTTTCTACCAAGTTTGAAATTGTCTTCCACCATCGGAATCCAATGACCAGTTTTCATCTGATACCAAAAGTTCAGGTAAGTAGCTGATATCTCAATTAATTCTGACCCAAATGAGTGTTTTTTTTTTTTTTTGAGAAGGCCAAATGAGTTTATTAACGTTATATAATGGTAATAAAACAGCTAAAATGAGTTAAGACAGGTTTAATCAAGACGTAATTTTCTCAAACCCATAAACAGACGCAAGGAGAAGACCTGAGCTAAATTTCTAGGAAGTCAAACTATTCTGGCAACGTTATGCTTCCCAAGAGAGAAAAAAGATTCAGGGTATGATCTATTAAGCACAAGTTATCAAGAGCTACTGCAATTGGAGTATCAGACATTTCTTAAGAATATAAAAACTAGGTGTGGCACTTACGTTCACCAGATACATGCATGGATGAGAATATAACCGTTGTGCCACCTCCTTTCTTGACAGCATTGACAAAACTGACGTATTTTCGTCTGGTTGCTATGTCAGCACTCCTGATATGGTCAATTTGGAAGTCAGAAACCAAAAAAAATAACTAACCACGTATGCAACAAAAAAAAAATAAAAAAAATAATAATAATAAATAATAATAATAATAATAAATTCGGGACCCAGCTGTTCGACATCAAAACCACGAGAAAACAGTCAGCAGAGAGAAACCATGCAAAAGGCCAGCTTTGAGCTTTAGCAAGCTCACAAATCAATGTCAGAGTTGCCTTCTAGGGTGTACATTAAAATGCAAAAGAATTAGTGGATAGGGTCACTAACCTGAAGAGTTCATCCGTGATCAGAAGAGTTTGGATAGCCATTCTTTCGTGGGCAACTTCGACGTGCTTAGGACCATAGCATGCACGATCTGGATCCTACAGACCGAAGTTCACAAATTCAGCAAGAAAAGAATGGAAAAGGAAACCGACAAAGAAGGCCATGACCCTATTGAATTTCATCAGTTTATACAACACTTCATAATGGCATATGCTCTTCAATCAACCAGAGTACCTTACTGGCGTCACGATAGTGCACAAACGCGATGCAAAGTGGTACATATCGAAGTTAGGAACTTACACTTGAAAGCATGCTGAAAAAATCTTTTAGCACGCGGACCTAAATGAGTTTATAAATAGAAAAATAAAAAATTAGTGCTAGTAGCAGTTTTATATGGCAATATGAAAATCATCTTTTAACAACACAAACAGATGTTAATAGAAGTGTGTCGGCTTTACTACCTCCTGTGCTGCTTTTGTGTCTTTTATCAAATTCATAATATTTGGAGCATCAAGAACCTCTTTCAAGCTATGTCTGTATACAAATGTTTGATCAGATACCATAATGGGCTCTCGCCAGAAAAACTTCTCAGTAAGAAGATATCAGTATCGGACTATCACTACAGGGCGAGCAAGAGAGAGGAAATATACTTGTATCCTGAGGTCGCATGCACAAGAATAATGCGCGACTTATTCTCAATGATAGACCTTAGTTGCCTCCTTTCAGCCTCCAACAATAAGTGCTGATGAAATTGATCCTGACCAAAGGGACAACATAGTGTTTAAATCTGATATACTATCTATATGACATTATGCGCGAATTCAAACAAGAACAAATATAAATATATATATATATAGTGAATTCAAATAAGAACAAATATCAGGTTCGCATCTTGAATTGAACTCCAAATTCCAGATCAGTAACAACACTATCTTTATCGCAATTCTGTACCAGTTATGAGAGAGGTGGCAGCAAAAATGGGGGGAAATCAGGTACTATAGTTTCATACTGGTAAAATCAGGGTGCTAAAATGGGGGAGGATCAGGTCTTGGAACTCAGGTTCAGATGCAAGGTACCAAGCTGATGCTAGCCTTTAAATGACGATATCAATAGTGTGAGTAACGTCAACAGAACAAAGTGAAACTGTTTTATCACAGACCTTAGTGAAACCTGGGCTTGCAATCACAGCACAACGTACAACCTTGAAGTCAACGTGTTTCAGAAAAGCCTACAACAAAGTAGCAAACAAATTTGCAATGGCTATCAGCTCTACATTCTGAAACTAATAGGGTAGTAGTAAACAACAACAATGGCATCAATTATCAAACCTCCAAAACATTCTCAAAGAACTTCTTCAGCGCCTGCAAAGACCACCAATATGGAAAATCAAGATTAACAAATGTTTAACTAGACTGCATCAATGTACTGTTCTAAAGATTCAAAACTACTTGAATCTATCGCCATAGGGGTGAGGCCAATTTTGTGTCAATGTAAGGTGGGTTGCGGGGATAAGGGATACTCTTTCGTCTAGTTTCCAACTTTGTTCAGCGTGGCCGGAGATGAAGTGTTGTTCGCGGCAATGTATGTGACATTATAGAGGGATCGAAAAATTGAAGGTTGTAGTTTGGGAAGTCAAGTTTGTGGAAGACACCAAGACTACATGACTTGGAGGAGTTTCTGTTAAAAATTGTGAAAGATACCGAGTCAAGTATGATCTTCTTTTCTGGTTGCTGGTCTTCGATTTGGAGATTTCTTATGTGTTGTCACATATCTTTGTCCGATTGGTTTACTTAGCTAAACTAAACAAAATTTGGCCCATTGGCACCAGGTTTTGTTAATATGTGTAGCATGTGCAAAGTTGAATCTTAACAAGTAGCTCATATATAATTGCCAAACAGTTACACTTACTGCAGCTTGATTTTGACTTTTTTTTTGGGGCGCTTCTTGTGTTGCTACGGACCAAGGTGCCAGAGTTCCAATGTATGGCTAGGCGTTCTTATTGAGAAGGTGTAATGTGAAACATATAGGTCTTCTCCATTTGGTCCTCATACAGTAGCACAATTTGGAGTTAGTACAGTTTCTGGTTTTTTAGTCAAACTATGCCCTTGTGCTTTTTGTCTCGTTTCTTCTAAGGTGCCTCTTTGACGGAATCTCAGACGTTTACTTTTTAGTAATCTTGACCACCAAATGATATACTTATGTGGTATGCATTTCAGGGTGGTCACAGAGGTTTGTTTATGTTTAGAGTTCATGTTTCTTCATGCCATTGAAATCAGCGTGGTTTAAACTCATCTCAGTGCATTTCTTTATCTATTTTAGTTTCAACTAGAGCAATTGATAAACAGATAGCAAATTCTGTTGCTTTTGAAGTAAGAACAATAATAAATTACTCTCTGAAAGTTACAGAAATTGCTTTGCGAATTCATTTCCTTCAATTCATTAATTTGTTTCCTTTTTTGGATACGACGGAGAGAAATTAATTGATTCGTTACCCAGAAAAAAGACGTACTTTATCATAACCAGCAACAGCGGGCCCATGCTTGCGAGGAATTGAATTCTCTATCCGGGAACGAGTAGTTGTAATGCTGCATATCATTAAGCACAACGGTGTAAGAAAAGAAAGAACAATTAAACAAACTTAGTGATGCTTACTGATAAAAGATTTAGAAACATGGATACCAAGGATACGGCATTGCTATTGCCACAATCTAATAATTTGCTTCCTAGCTTTATGACAAACTAACTTAAGATTTCAATTCGAATCTATGACATAATATTCCATATTACATGTGAGCCTTGTGAACTTAAACAAATAAATCAGCTATTTTTAACACTGAGCAGCACCACAGACGATGTCAATTTGTCAGAGAAGGCTATATTTTTTATTTCTGGAGAAAGCTAAAAGCAGGGTACTACCGTACAAGATTGTGTATAGATTAATCATCAATGAATTCAACAAAGAAAAAATCTTTTTCACAATGATTCACTTCATGAATCTACCTAAACATACTTGGAAGTAACCGAAGCAGTAAAGAGAGTAAACATTTCCCAAAACAAAAATGCTAAGTTGTTTTATTCGAATAAAATGAACAAAATAAGCAAAGAAAAAGGAAAAAAAATACTGAATCATGCTAATTAACCTTATTGATACTCTAGGCAAATACCTAACATACTGAATTATGCTATAAACTCCTAGATAGGAAACACCATCACCATGGGCTTTCATAACAGTACATCTTGGACCACTCTATGATTCTTCACAGCCTTACAAATTGTAGTTTTCTATTATATGTAACCCATGACATGATGAGACAATGAAAAAAAAAAGGCAAGGAAGAAGATGAGAGTTTTATAAATACATGAGAAACATTCCTTTTGTAATTGAAATTTGACAGTACATCCAAATGCATGCTTATAGAAGCGAGATAAAAGTCTGTTTTGGAACATTTAAAATTAGGTGTCTAAACTTATATACGTGTGCAGATTTTGTTTTCATCCAACATTGTTACTACCTCACACATAGAACTACTCAAGCATAAAGAAGAAACCTGTAATGAAACACAATACAGATACGATCCTTGTTTTATCCCTATTTTATAATTTTAAGTTATGTGAGGAAAACAAAGAAGAGCACTGCAAAAAGATTATGCACAAATAAGCACCTAGTAAAGAAATCACGAGAAATTATATACCTTTTCCCAACAAGCAAGATATTTGCCAGTCCCTCTTGCATCATTACAACAGCAAGATCAGCACTTGCAGTAGGATCTGAAATAAGAACATAATAGATGTATATTGTTAGCAACGTGATATGTCATGTCTTAATTTAGATAACTTGAGAATTTTGCCTCCTCAAATGGTACTGACAAGACTTATCTAGTTGGTAAATTCAGAAGTGCAATATAATTAACGATTCAAATCGATGATCAGAACTCAGAAGATGGACTTTTCCTGTGAGCTCCACCGCTGATTATGGCATATTCCACTCACAAAGCAACAGTGGTACTCAAACAAGTATAAGTTCAACATTAACACAAAAGCAGTCACATGAGGGTCCCACAATACAACTCTCGGGTATAACATATCAGAAATCATCTCCTCAATGATACTTCATAAAATCAAAACAATCCAAAACTGAAAGAAACACCCCCCCAACATCCAATAGTAGCACATCTCCTCATTGATACTTCATAAAATCAAAACACTCCCAAACTGAAAGAAACACCCCAACATCCAATAGTAGTACATCTCCTCATTAATACTTCACAAAATCAAAACAATCCCAAACTGAAAGAAACACCCCCCAACATCCAATAGTAGTAACCTGCCTAACCTCAAGCTTGAAGTAAGGACTCCAAAACTATCAAAGAAGCGAATCAAAATCGGAGTCGCCGATACTCAATAATATCCATAAAACCATATTATGTCCTTAACCATGTAAGATAAAAGATGGTCAATGTCAACGTTTTGAGAGAATTCACCGAAAGACAGAGTCAAGGAGGTTGAGATAGTGATTGTGCTGAGAGGGAAAGAGAGTTATGAATTACGTGCCATATTTAACCAAATTAATCTTGGATAGATTTCACTAGCCTTGTTGTATATCCCCTATTTCACATACCCCTTGTGACTTGAAATGAAAAGGGGAATTGGGAGAGATATCTGTACAGTTATATTGTGAGTCAACAATGTAGCCAGGTGATTTATAGTTGATATCCAAATTCCAAACAGTTGGTATCTAGTTAACGAATCTCAACAAAAGAGCGGAACAGTAAAGGAATTTAAGTTGATTCAATTAAACAAAGATCACTTAGGGTGAGTTTGGTATGACTTATATGTAGCTTAAGTCGACTTATAAGTTCATGTCCAAAAAGTTCTGTGACAAAAAAGCAGGAGAAAAATGACTGGTGTGTTTGGTAAAACAGTTTATCCACTGAAAAAGTCTAAGAAAAGCTTCCCACCCCACACCAACTTTTTCTACACTCATTTTTTATACTACGGACTTCAAGTCCGAATTCAAATTCCAACTTATAAGTCCATACCAAACTCAAGTTATAAGTTGGGTTCAACTTAAAATCCAAAACTGACTTATAAGCTGCTTATAAGTCATACCAAACTCCCCCTTAAGCTTGCAGCATTAAAGCCGTGAAGAAACTAGCTAAGATTATAGAGAAATTACCAGCAGCTTGGCGGAGCACATCTAGGGCCAGCGAGTCCCAAACCACCTGGGAAATATATGACATATTAGTCAAGTCATCAATGATATACAGCTTCTATACTTTCAGGCACGAATTCATAAATTGCAAAATAATGCAGTCTAATAATTAGTATAGGTACGGTCCGTGAATGTACATCTCATCTAAGGATATCTTAGTTAATGGTAACGAGAAGTTGAGAAATAAAATTATCATGCTACAACCACATAAGATTGTGAGGATAAGCATATACAAGAATAATATGGTAAGAATGAAATTGTCATGCCACACTAAGCCTCTACCTCTAGAAAAAGTGTTGCACTTATCATTTAGAGATTCCACACAATTATTACGAGAAACATACCTTTCTTATAGAGAAAGCCCGATGAAGCTCAATTTCAAGTGTATGGAACTGCCCTATCTGCAATACAATATGGTTGGCTTACTGTGGAACATAAGACGAATACACCAGATAGCTTAGTATGTACTTACCTTTACATATTCATTCTCAAGAATGTTCTTTCCTCGCAGACGCAAAGCAGACCCTTCTTTATCATAATCAACAGCCTAATAACAGTGAAAATACAAGATTTTTTTAGCATCCTGTAGATACAGCTATACAAAGATGACAATTTAAACTTCTCAAAAAATGACAATCTAAAAAGATGGATATAAACAAACATTGAGCTGGCTCATCTTAGAACCTAAAAGATACACTTCTAACGAAAATTCATCTTTTGGCAGTAAGATCAAGACATTGTGGTCTGTTTTGTAGTTTTCCATTGAAAAGGTAGTGAATTCATTAGAGTGGACAATTACATAAGGTGCATCAACAGAGTGCATGAAATTCGGAAACATATAACTCTCTAGATTACATAGCTTCACTATTTTGTCACCAGTACACAGTTTCTCAACTTTTTTCCAAAATCCTACCAACAAAAATGAACAGGTAAACAACCCAATACACATCTATAAACAAATGGATTGGATGAGATGGTTTCACAAATAATAACCAACCCAATAGTTTATGTCGGTTCATTCGTTAAATGCATTTAATTTGACTGACCACTTGCCTGTTCTTGTGAAAGCTGATTGGTTCTTCACTCTCCTGTAACGACCGGTAAAACATACATCATGGTGGCCAGCACCTGGACGCAACTGAGTCTAGAAACATGTATTTCTACATAACCAAATCTAGAAACTATAGAGGCCCAAAGCCCACCCAACTTTGGGCCAAAGAGCTCCCAACCAGAAAAAGATGAACACATTATTCACCAAGTAAACTGGAAATATTAGTGAGTGTCCGGTAACAAGGGAAACAATAATCTATCATGGTGGACTGGAATTACGCACAGCAATGATGCAAGCCAGAATTTTAGGTGACTTCATAACCAGTTCAACATTTGTAAATCAAACGTTGTATACTCGTACTACTGTAGTTGACAATCTTAACTTTTGTGAGCCTTTTAGAAAAAAAAAAAGTTGATCCTAAAATGTTGTGGTAGGAAAACTCGAAGTCAATATTTAGTTGCTTTTTTTGCTACTACAAGATATTTAAATCCTCTAAAGGATTTTCAAGTAACAGGCTCTTGACAAAAATCTAAGGCCCGTGACATATGATCTAGTTCAGGTAGTTTTATGCCGTCAGATTTTTTGATTTAATCACAATCAAACGTTTACGAATTCTAAAATTATCTTACCTCAACATCGATTTCCAGTTTCAACTTCACTCGTTCTGCCTCTCTTCCGCCAGAGGCCGCTTCTCTCACAACTTTCCTGCGAAAAGTTGCATAGATCTCAATCAGAAAGATTTTCATGTAGACCTATACGCACCAGCCGATAACTATGACCGTGTTTGGTATTGGATGAAAATCTGAATAATCGGCTGAAATAATTCTGGGTGAATTATCCAGCTGAACTAAAAATCAAATCCGTTCGGCAAGAGCTGAAATTGCAGATTGTTAATTTGATCCATTATGCAAAATTCAAAGAGCTATATCATCAATTTCTTGAATACACCCACTTATAAATGAACTACGATCATGCTAATGTCAAAAACACATTAAATTGTTTTTTCTGAGATTTTCAGCCGCATAATCCCCAATTTTGGAGATTCTACAATTGCACTGAGATTATTTTAATCTGCAGATTTTAAGATTAAATTTTGTATCATAACAAATGGAATTAAATTAAATGACCGATTTTAATCAGTTTCGATTAAAATAGTTGTTCCCAAACATGCACTATGAGTTGCTGATATTCCATCACCATGATTTAGGGTTGGATACTTCAGGGGATCCATAGATTCCTCTATCACCTTACGATTTGGGTAGGTGTTTTAACATTTTATTTAGGGCGGCATTAGGTTTAACTGCCCACACGACTACCTTCCTAACCCCTAAAACAGTAAACCCTAGCTCAGCTCTATGTTTTTAGCCTTTGGACAAGTTGGTTATTTAAAAATTCAATAGCATTGAAGTCACACAAAAGGCAGCTCTTTTACCTAATATTTCAACCAAGAATTGAAATTCGAAACATTACAATCAACTTTAGAACAAAGGGGGTCAATCACATACCTGACTGTAACAGCTGTGACATTGTCTCCAACAGCAATCAAATTATAGGCAGTCCATAAGTCATCAGTTTCGTCAGGGACCATCTGTAACACCAAATTCATCAAATACCCAACTCAGAGAAAGATACAGAGAGTAGGAAAACAAGCGCAAAGAGAAGGCTTTGTGGGGGTTGTTACCTTAACAACGCCAGGTCCATTGGGAACAAGATCTCTGTGTTTGATCTTCATCAGTTAGCAAATTCAAGAACCCAGAAGCAAAATTCTAGAATCTATCGATCAATCTCTTGTCCAGACTACAGTCTTCTTCTTCGGCTCAGAACAATCTGCAATCAACCAACCAAAGAAAGAGAAGAGAGACACACAGAGAGATTCTCACACTTTTAACTTTTGGAAGAACGCCGCGGTTGTAGAAAGATTGTATATTACGAAATAGCTCTAAATTTTTCATTAATGATGCTTTGACCCCACTTCGTTGAGGGCTAATTTGGGAAAGCTGCTGTGACTTTTAGATAAAATGTTGTTTAGTAACTATTACATGGAAGTTGTAGTGAAATATTGATATAGTAATTTGTGTTCGGTATTTCCTCAAAAAAAAAAAAATGTGTTTGGTAAAATCTAGTAAGTTGATGTGAGATGGTAAAATTACAAAAATATATGATGCGTGTGATTTCGGTAATGACAACTATAGATAATCTTAAACATTTTAAGGTTAGAATCGGTTGCAGGTAAATTAATCAAAAACACTTTTCGGAGAAGTATCTCCCTTCTTGCTTCCTGAAAACTGCGGTGGGACAGCAGAAACGGTCCAAAAAAATAAAAAAAATATTATTTTTACCAAACGCACTAAGTGTATGTTTGGTATCGAAGATTTTAATCCGACCACTTTTCAATTATTTCGTTTGTTATGCCTGCAAATTCTAATATGATAATCTGCAGATTAAACTATTTGTGTGCAATTGTAGAATCTCTAAAATTATGGATTATGCAGTTGAAAAATCTCTAAAAAATTGATTTTGATTTTTTTTTTTTTACATTAGCATGATTACAGTTCATTTTTTTTTATTCATAAATTATTTTTGTTGTCAACCGGGTTTGAACCGAGGATTTCATGGTTTATTTATAAATAGGTGTATTCAATTACTCGAATTTGAAGCTCTTTACTCTCCACCAAATTGTGTCATGTGTTCTCATTTTCTCTCACCAAAACAACATATCCCTAATTAATAGGAGAGAGTGAGGGAGATGATTCCCACGTCCACTTTTAATGCTAATTCCATATTTAGAGGTTATTTAATTTTGGGAGGTGATTCTTACAAAGCCAATATTGATGCTTACGAAGCCAGTATTGTTTATTGGTTGAAAGTGACAAAAATAGCCTTATCACTTTACTGCTACTTGTGTTTATTTTTTACGTTTGAGTCTCCAATCAAACCAACAGACCTTCATCGAAACTTTGACCCATCTCTATTGGCATCCAAAATACGTTAGGTTCCATATTCACAGGCACCTCGACACCAGCTACAACAACTATAGATCAACCGACCAAAATTATCACCATGCTCAAACCTAGTTGCAGCTCGACCAACAACCCACACGACCTCAAAAGAAAGTATCCGAGAGCCCTAGACCCATGGGAATCTCCCAAAATTTGTGGACATAGAATGTGAAAATTGTTTCAAGCCAGCAGCATATCGTCTCATTAAAAACATAAAAGACTCCATGGCAGCACAGTAGAAATTAAATTGATGCAAAATTTGGTCTGATTTGATGTTCTTAATCTGAACTTAGTGATCAAACTCATAAGCGCCCATTCAAACCAGATTCAACCTCCATCTTTTGTTTGATAATTTATATTCATCATTATTCAAATATGTGATTGTATTTGGATGAGTAGAAGAAATCAAGCGATTCAGGAAATGAGGATGAGATAAGCTCTGAAGGAACACCCATTTGGGTTTTAATTTCTTTTCTTGATTTGAGTTAGGGCGAGAAATTAGTGTCGGCGCTATTGTTGGGATTGGTTAGGTCCGGAGAAATACTAATACATACATGTGGTGTAGAACGATTTAAGGTTAGAACATGATTGGATATGCAGTAGTGGTGAAGGTGGTGGTTGGTTACCAGGACAAAGGACACATCGAGGGTAGGAAGAGAAGGGATATAAGAAGTGAGAACTCTGTAAGGAAGGTGGTTTATGGCAGCATTATAGGTGAAGGGTTATTTTCATCATATTTAGTGTATAAATTATTAGTTGCTTCGTAATAATCAAAATTAGCTTTGTAAGAATGAACCCCCTAAATTTGTTGAGAAAAATTAATATTTGGAGCGAGAGAGAAGCCTATATGTGAGCATGGGGAGGGGCAAGATCGGCATTCAACCAATTTTTTTGAATCCTGTAGGGGACCACATATCAGCTAACTTGTTTTTTAGTAGGTACCACTCCGTCTCTGCTCTTTGTCCCCATCCTGATATTGTGACTCGTATCTGGGTCACTTTGATCGGGTGATTTGGACAGCAAAACGATGGGATCTTTAAATTATTTTTTCACCGTGTTATAGAGCAACTTTTACTCTACAACACCATGAAAAAATTGCATCATTTTGATATCCAAATCACTGGGTCAAAATGATCCAATGAATAATGATAAAAGTCGGGATGGGGCTAAAGAGCAGAGACAGAGTTATAGATGTCAGAGCTTTAAAAAAAAAAAGGTAGATGTCAAAGTTGAAATCTTGACAATGTGAGAAAACAAATGGGTATTTGGAGGAAAGGCATCCAACCAAATTATCCACTTGTTAAACTTCAAAGATCACGATCACGACTTCTTTTATAGAAAAGTTAGAAAACTAGATTAAATGAAATCGTTCCTAACATATTTTGGGTTCGTTTGACAGTGTGTCATCTACTTAAAGGGGCTTTTTTAAAGTTAGGAACGAAAATTCTAACTTCTGTTAGTTTTTCGCAACTTGTCTTTTAGTTAGTTATCTCGGCTTAGTGTTGTGAGATGTGAAGTAGTGAACAAGGGCCCATTTGCTACCTCACATTTATGTTTTTCATCTTCACCACTCAATAACTTTTAACGCGTCGGGATTTTAGGGCAATCGAATTGATCTCCCTTTGCTCCTGAAAAGATCTATGAACAAATGGGTAAGCTTGAACAAGACAACACTAAAGTCATGTAGATGTGACTCACAGCATGCGGGGTTGAATACCAGCACTAATATTATAAGTACCAGGGGATTCGCCGGCCTTGTACAATTATGTGTAAATTTGTAGTTTCTCCAAGAGCACCACATGAGCATGACACGTGGTGTTCTAGAGCACTTAATAATTGACACGTATGCTTTACGGTTTACCAATACCGATTTAGGTTATAGAAAGAATTCATAATATATATGGCTATTTTTTCTCTCCTACTCACATCACCT
This sequence comes from Linanthus parryae, assembly GCA_023055425.1. Taxonomy (NCBI): domain Eukaryota; kingdom Viridiplantae; phylum Streptophyta; class Magnoliopsida; order Ericales; family Polemoniaceae; genus Linanthus; species Linanthus parryae. The sequence goes on from JALGPY010000003.1 coordinate 39,984,817, forward strand.
TTATTTAATATGTCAAAACATGATTGATTGTTCTGAGACCACATAAGAACCACGACTCATTGGGACATGTACGACAGTTCATAAAGTGGTGCTCATTTGGACACTCATTTGGCAGTGGATTGGAAGTTTTGCACAGTGCTAGGTGCAAGAAGTAACCCAAACCATCCCGTGAACTTTTAATTTTGAACGGGCACTATATTATCGATCTCTACTAGGATTGCGAGAAAACTTTATCCCTGCAGAGATGCACAGGAACTCGAACTCATTTAATTTAAGTAAGATCGAACTTAGACAAAAAAAGAATCACATTGGTAACAGATGATCCGACAATAATTCGATAAATTTGGGAAATTGTTTTCGTATTTCCCACGATGTCAGTAGATATTTTTGCATGGCCAATGTAGAAAGATTTTGATTGCGTTGAATGTTGTTAATGCATAAATAGAAAGTACATACAAACTTGAGAAATTGCTCACATATTTAAACTTATGACGTAATAATTTAATGCAGGATGCACGAATGAAACCACCGAGACCACATACAATACAAAAAAAAAAAACGATTTTGTTACATAGATAGTAGAAATTTATAATGTTTCCAGTTAGTAATATTTCCTTATATATGACAGCACAAGAATAATAAATACACGGTGTACTATCTTTCACCAACTCATCCACAACAAACACTTCCGAAGCGATCGTGATCATATGGCATCTCATAAATTTTATAAGAAAGTTTGTGAAATGTAATGAACTTTGATCATCTTGAAAGTTGTTACTCATAGTACGTATCCCTTTGTATCACAATTATATTCGAGGAACTGATCCGTAGACATTGACATGTTGATTGTAGGCAAAACAATCGTGTTCAGGGCATTTCATCAAGATATTTGGCAAATGACCTTGTGATGAAATGCAATGAATAACGATCGATTTGTCGAAAATTTTGCCAGAAGAAGTAACTTGGGAGCCTTCCACTGTGATCAAATGTAAGAAGTCAACATCAAGAGCTGTGATTAAGAGATCGTGATCAAAGATTCGTGCAATTCGAGCAAGAAAACAGGACGATCATAGGTCAAACTGAAAATATCAAGTCTATGTTCAGTTTCAATATACATTTATACTCGTACTAATCCCTTTATATCATACATTTATATATACTTTTTATGTGTCATAATATGCTTTTTTCACTCATTGCAATGATATTTCGCTGATTGGGTAGTTACGACACGCGATTCATTGGCTTGCCTCGTGCACTCTACTGGAATATGTGAAAAAAAACACGATGTTGCAACTACTTTCAGGTCAAATTTCCATAGATACGCGACTTCATTCAGAAAATTACAATTCTCATCATCAAGACGGGGTCAATTTTCAAAAAGGGACATTTTCATATAACACGAATGAAGTCATGGTTGAACCAGGATTATAAGCTGCATGGATTAAACCCCTCATTTTCATTACCGAACTCATTCCCACTTTCAACCTTAAACCCACAACCTTTGTTCAGTCTATAGTTGCTATTAGCAACATGGAAGCTTATTTTTGATCATCCAAGAAATTACTCTTCTCTCTTCATTTTTCAAGGGTTTCAAATGAGCCAGCAACCTTAATCAATCGCCGTAGTAACTTGGTATTTTTTGTAAAGGGAGTGTATTATATCCAAAATTAATGTGATGGAATAATACTCTTTTATATTTTAGACTTTTTTTGTTCGAGTTCAAATTCCTCAAAGTGGTATCACTAGGGTTGACCAATCTGAAATGATTCTCTATGTCAACTTTAAAGAATCATAGACTAAAATTTGTTTATTATGGATTTAGAATTGGAATTTAATTTCCACAAATTGAGGTTAATGGAGTGTTAATGTATCTATATGCTTCAAGTTCACTTTTAAATTTATAAGTTAAAAAAATAATATAAGTCAATGCTTGAGTAAGATCGAACTTAGACAAAAAAAGAATCACATTGGTAACAGATGATCCGACAATAATTCGATAAATTCGGGAAATTGTTTTCGTATTTCCCACGATGTCAGTAGATATTTTTGCATGGCTAATGTAGAAAGATTTTAATTACGTTGAATGATGTTAATGCATAAATAGAAAGTACATACAAACTTGAGAAATTGCTCACATATTTAAACTTATGACGTAATAATTTAATGCAGGATGCACGAATGAAACCACCGAGACCACATACAATACAAAAAAAATGATTTTGTTACATAAATAGTAGAAATTTATAATGTTTCCAGTTGGTAATATTTCCTTATATATGACAGCACGAGAATAATAAATACACGGTGTACTTTTTTTCGACAACTCATCCACAAAAAACACTTCCAAAGCGATCGTGATCATGGCATCTCATAAATTTTATAAGAAAGTTTGTGAAATGTAATGAACTTTGATCATCTTGAAAGTTGTTACTCATAGTACGTATCCCTTTGTATCACAATTATATTCGAGGAACTGATCCGTAGACATTGACATGTTGATTGTGGGCAAAACAATCGTGTTAAGGGCATTTCATCAAGATATTTGGCAAATGACCTTGTGATGAAATGCAATGAATAACGATCGATTTGTCGACAATTTTGCCAAAAGAAGTAACTTGGGAGCCTTCCACTGTGATCAACTGTAAGAAGTCATCATCAAGAGCTGTGACCAAGGGATCGTGATCAAAGATTCGTGCAATTCGAGCAAGAAAACAGGACGATCATAGGTCAAACTTAAAATATCAAGTCTATGTTCAGTTTTAATATACATTTATACTCGTACTAATCTCTTTATATCACACATTTATATATACTTTTTATGTGTCATAATATGCTTTTTTTTACTCATTGCAATGATATTCCGCTGATTGGGTAGTTACGACACGCGATTCGTTGGCTTGCCTCGTGCACTCTACTGGAATATGTGAAAAAAAAAACACGATGTTGCAACTACTTTCAGGTCAAATTTCCATAGATACGCGGCTTCATTCAGAAAATTACAATTCTCAACATCAAGACGTGGTCAATTTTCAAAAAGGGACATTTTCATATAACAAGAATGAAGTCATGGTTGAACCGCGATTATAAGCCGCATGGATTAAACCCCTCATTTTCATTACCGAACTCATTCCCACTTTCAACCTTAAACCCACAACCTTTGTTCAGTCTATAGTTGCTATTAGCAACATGGAAGTTTATTTTTGATCATCCAAGAAATTACTCTTCACTCTTCAAGTTTATGTTCGATTAACCGAATCAAAGATTGTCAAGGGTTTCAAATGAGCCAGCAACCTTAATCAATCGCCATAGTAACTTGGTATTTTTTTTAAAGGGAGTGTATTATATCCAAAATTAATGTGATGGAATAATACTCTTTTATATTTTAGACTTTTTTTGTTCGAGTTCAACTTCCTCAAAGTGGTATCACTAGGGTTGACCAATCTGAAATGATTCTCTATGTCAACTTTAAAGAATCATAGACTAAAATTTGTTTATTATAGATTTAGAGTTGGAATTTAATTTCCACAAATAGAGGTTAATGGAGTGTTAATGTATCTATGTGCTACAAGTTCACTTTTAAATTTATAAGTTAAAAAAAATATATAAGTCAATGCTTAAGTAAGATCGAACTTGGACAAAAAAAGAATCACATTGGTAACAGATGATCCGACAATAATTCGATAAATTTGGGAAATTATTTTCGTATTTCCCACGATGTCAGTAGATATTTTTGCATGGCCAATGTAGAAAGATTTTGATTGCGTTGAATGTTGTTAATGCATAAATAGAAAGTACATACAAACTTGAGAAATTGCTCACATATTAAAACTTATGACGTAATAATTTAATGCAGGATGCATGAATGAAACCACCGAGACCACATACAATACAAAAAAAAAAAAATGATTTTGTTACATAGATAGTAGAAATTTATAATGTTTCCAGTTAGTAGTATTTCCTTATATATGACAACACGAGAATAATAAATACACGGTGTACTTTCTTTCACCAACTCATCCACAACAAACACTTCCAAAGCGATCGTGATCATGGCATCTCATAAATTTTATAAGAAAGTTTGTGAAATGTAATGAACTTTGATCATCTGGAAAGTTGTTACTCATAGTACGTATCCCTTTTTATCACAATTATATTCGAGGAACTGATCCGTAGACATTGACATGTTGATTGTAGGCAAAACAATCGTGTTCGGGGTATTTCATCAAGATATTTGGCAAATGACCTTGTGATGAAATGCAATGAATAACGATCGATTTGTCGACAATTTTGCCAGAAGAAGTAACTTGGGAGCCTTCCACTGTGATCAACTGTAAGAACATCATCAAGAGCTGTGACCAAGGGATCGTGATCAAAGATTCGTGCAATTCGAGCAAGAAAACAGGACGATCATAGGTCAAACTGAAAATATCAAGTCTATGTTCAGTTTTAATATACATTTATACTCGTACTAATCCCTTTATATCATACATTTATATATACTTTTTATGTGTCCTAATATGCTTTTTTTTTACTCATTGCAATGATATTCCGCTGATTGGGTAGTTACGACACGCGATTCGTTGGCTTGCCTCGTGCACTCTACTGGAATATGTGGAAAAAAAACACGATGTTGCAACTACTTTCAGGTCAAATTTCCATAGATACGCGACTTCATTCAGAAAATTACAATTCTCATCATCAAGACATGGTCAATTTTCAAAAAGGGACATTTTCATATAACAAGAATGAAGTCATGGTTGAACAGGGATTATAAGCTGCATGGATTAAACCCCTCATTTTCATTACCGAACTCATTCCCACTTTCAACCTTAAACCCACAACCTTTGTTCAGTCTATAGTTGCTATTAGCAACATGGAAGTTTATTTTTGATCATCCAAGAAATTACTCTTCACTCTTCAAGTTTATGTTCGATTAACCGAGTCAAAGATTGTCAAGTTTTTCAAATGAGCCAGCAACCTTAATCAATCGCCATAGTAACTTGGTATTTTTTTTAAAGGGAGTGTATTATATCCAAAATTAATGTGATGGAATAATACTCTTTTATATTTTAGACTTTTTTTGTTCGAGTTCAACTTCCTCAAAGTGGTATCACTAGGGTTGACCAATCTGAAATGATTCTCTATGTCAACTTTAAAGAATCATAGACTAAAATTTGTTTATTATAGATTTAGAGTTGGAATTAAATTTCCACAAATAGAGGTTAATGGAGTGTTAATGTATCTATGTGCTTCAAGTTCACTTTTAAATTTATAAGTTAAAAAAAATATATAAGTCAATGCTTAAGTAAGATCGAACTTAGACAAAAAAGAATCACATTGGTAACAGATGATCCGACAATAATTCGATAAATTTGGGAAATTGTTTTCGTATTTCCCACGATGTCAGTAGATATTTTTGCATGGCCAATGTAGAAAGATTTTGATTGCGTTGAATGTTGTTAATGCATAAATAGAAAGTACATACAAACTTGAGAAATTGCTCACATATTTAAAGTTATGACGTAATAATTTAATGCAGGATGCACGAATGAAACCACCGAGACCACATACAATACAAAAAAAAAAACGATTGTGTTACATAGATAGTAGAAATTTATAATGTTTCCAGTTAGTAATATTTCCTTATATATAACAGCACAAGAATAATAAATACACGGTGTACTATCTTTCACCAACTCATCCACAACAAACACTTCCGAAGCGATCGTGATCATATGGCATCTCATAAATTTTATAAGAAAGTTTGTGAAATGTAATGAACTTTGATCATCTCGAAAGTTGTTACTCATAGTACGTATCCCTTTGTATCACAGTTATATTCGAGGAACTGATCCGTAGACATTGACATGTTGATTGTAGGCAAAACAATCGTGTTCAGGGCATTTCAACAAGATATTTGGCAAATGACCTTGTGATGAAATGCAATGAATAACGATCGATTTGTCGACAATTTTGCCAGAAGAAGTAACTTGGGAGCCTTCCCCTGTGATGAACTGTAAGAATTCATCATCAAGAGCTGTGACCAAGGGATCGTGATCAAAGATTCGTGCAATTCGAGCAAGAAAACAGGACGATCATAGGTCAAACTGAAAATATCAAGTCTATGTTCAGTTTTAATATACATTTATACTCGTACTTATCCTTTTATATCATACATTTATATATACTTTTTATGTGTCCTAATATGCTTTTTTTTACTCATTGCAATGATATTCCGCTGATTGGGTAGTTACGACACGCGATTCGTTGGCTTGCCTCGTGCACTCTACTGGAATATTCGAAATAAAAAACACGATGTTGCAACTAATTTCAGGTTAAATTTCCATAGATACGCGGTTTCATTCAGAAAATTACAATTCTCATCATCAAGACGTGGTCAATTTTCAAAAAGGGACATTTTCATATAACAAGAATGAAGTCATGGTTGAACCGGGTGAAGGGAGGCGAATCCCTGGACCAGTTCGATTGCATGTCTGCTATACCGATTAAAACTTGTTTCAACATGAACGCTAGAAACCCTACTAGGCGGAATCAGGGTTCATACCTGCGTCCAAGCTATCTGATGTAGGTCTGAACACTCCGGATCTTCTCCTGTATTCCTGAAGTTCCTCCTGGATGCAAGTGTGGGCTTGATGCTTCCAGAATCCTTCTTGGCCTCCAGACGAATTGCTCTCACTCTCGAAACCCTATATTTCGGTGTGTACCTGAAGCATACGAATTCTGAAGACTAAGGACACTTATATAGGCTACGGGAGGGACCTGGAGGAGAAAATACGAATCAGGATCCTAACTTTATTAGGACTTCTGGTTCCACCCGAACCTAGTCCGAATAAAGTTAATAACAGTTAGTACCACTAAATAACTGTTATTGCACTCCTGTCCATATTCTCAAAACTAATATTTCGAGCTCCTATTATTAAATACTTATTATCTCCCCATGTTAAGATTACAGATATCCGTCGATTAAATTAATTACTGACTAATTCATTTAATAGACCTCTTCCCATTTCCTTGATCCTTACCACTTAACTTATTTGATATGTCCAGATTACCAAGTAATCTACCTGCAGGGTTTGACATAATCAAAACTTATAAGCTTCATCAAGGGGATATCATCAATCCCATAACCGGGACATGGATTCCTTCGATATATCAATTTACACCATGGACTCAATAGTATCACCCAACTCATCGAGGTTATTGATTCCATAGGAATCTCACTCACTTGACTTGTCAAAGCAATAACTACTAAATACATGTGCACATTGGCTATCTAAGGATTAAGAGCATAAGTAATCATAATAACCATGAGACATAGCTTGTCTTATTATGTCAGTACAAAGATAATGATCTCAACTTGGTCATGTTCAATATACACAAAGTATACAAGCACATTGAGTTGAAACTATAGTATGAACTATACCGTTTCCTGTAGCCAAGACAGACATACTAAAACAATGTGCTACAATCGTTCCGATGGTTTGTCTAATTCCATCTAGTTTGTGAACTCACAACTTTCATTCCACAAGAACCGAAGATAAGATCTTTTGTGTGTAAGCTAGACTCTACACACCAGATCTTCTACTATGTAGAACAATAGACAACTATGCACAATAATAATATAATGCAAAAACATTGCCCAAAACCATTCTCATAAATATCAAATTCATATAATCCAATACAAAAAGCATGGCTTTTAGTATTCAATCCAACAATCTCCCACTAAGACTCAAAGCCATGCAGCAACACACCTCAAACCCATTCCCTCTACGTGACCATCAAAAGCCTTAGTTGTCAAACACTTCGTAAATGGGTCTGCCAGGTTATCCGCTGATGCAATCTTCATCACTGCCACATCACCTCTGTGCACGATTTCTCTAATCAAATGATACTTACGCTCTATGTGTTTTCCTTTCTTGTGAGCTCTTGGTTCCCTTGAGTTTGCAACCGCGCCGCTATTATCGCAATAAAGCGTCATAGCCGGTTGTGCACTCGGTACCACTCCAAGATCCATTAGAAAGTTTCTGAGCCAAACAGCTTCCTTAGCAGCTTCAGAAGCAGCCACATATTCAGCTTCCATGGTGGAATCAGCAATACAAGAATGCTTGATGCTCCTCCAACTAATGGCTCCACCTCCTAATGTGAAAACATATCCAGAGTTAGACTTCCTGAAATCCCTATCTGACTGAAAATCTGAGTCTGTGTACCCGATGGGTACAAGACTATTTTCATGGTAAACCAACATATAGTCTCGAGTCCTTTTCAAGTACTTCAATATATGTTTTACCGCAGTCCAATGTTCTCTGCCAGGGTTAGACTGATATCTACTAACCATGCCAACAGCAAAGCAAATATCTGGTCTAGTACATAACATCGCATACATGAGGCTTCCTACTTCAGAAGCATAAGGAACTGCTTTCATACTTTCTATCTCATCAGGTGTCTTAGGACACTGATCCTTAGATAGACGGATTCCATGTCTGAAAGGGATCAACCCTTTCTTGGAATCCTGCATGCTAAACCTTGCAAGAACAGTATCAATATAATTGGCTTGCGACAAGCCCAACATCCTATTTTTCCGATCTCGCATAAGCTTGATCCCTAGAACGTATGCTGCTTCTCCCAAGTCTTTCATATCAAATTGAATTGATAACCATACCCGCACACTAGATAATACACCCACATTGTTTCCAATGAGCAATATATCATCAACGTAAAGTATCAAGAATACCACAACGTTTTCTTTACACTTCTTGTACACACACGGATCATCCGGACATTGATCAAAACCAAAAGATTTGATTGCCTGATCAAAACGGATGTTCCATGATCTAGATGCCTGCTTAAGTCCATAAATAGACCTCTTAAGCTTGCACAACTTGTGCTCCTGGCCCTTAGCTACGAATCCTTCTGGTTGCATCATATAAATGCACTCATCAAGACTTCCATTAAGGAATGCTGTCTTAACATCCATTTGCCAAATTTCGTAATCGAAATGAGCCGTAATGGACAAGAGAATCCTGATAGACTTAATCATGGCTACTGGCGAAAAAGTTTCCTCATAGTCGATCCCTTCTTTCTGAGTAAAACCTTTCGCAACAAGCCTTGCTTTGAAGGTTTCAACCTTCCCGTCTACCCCTCTCTTTTTCTTGTAAATCCACTTACAACCGATGGGTTTTACCCCATCTGTTGGATCTACAAGATCCCAGACCTGATTGGAGTACATAGACTCCATCTCAGAAATCATAGTCTTTTTCCACTTTTCCGCATCCGTACTTCCAACAGCTTCATTATAGTTACTGGGATCAGTATCATGTTCATCAGGGACCTTGTCAAAAGACTCTCCCAAGTACATGTATCTGTCTGGTTTACGAGAAACCCTCCCACTACGACGAGGCTATACTTGTGGTTCACTAGTAGTAACATTTTCCCCACTGCTCGGCTGCGGCGGAATGTCACTACTATCTTGTGGATCACTAGTATTGTCATTTCCCCCATTGCCCTCTTGCGGTGGGATGTCAACACTATTTTGTTGTGTATCACGAGTATCTACATTTCTCCAACCACCCAAAGGTAGTTGAACGTCGATATCATTTTCTTGTGGTATTTCTTCTTGTACAGTTGGTATATCATGACCTTGGACTACTTGATTTCCTCGCATTTCTTCGAGAACAATTTTACTTTTAGGCTTGTGATCCATAATATAGTTTTCTTCTAAGAATCTCGCATTGGTGCTAACAATGACTTTCTGATCTTTCGAACTATAAAATAAACCACCCTTTGTTCCTTTTGGGTATCCTACAAAGACACATACTTCTGTCCTTGATTCCAACTTACTTGCGTTCCCATTCAGCACATGTGCTGGACTACCCCAAATCCGAACATGTCGTAGACTAGGCTTGCGCCCAGTCCAAAGTTTTGTGGGTGTAGTTGGTACTGACTTAGACGGAACCAAGTTCAGAATATATGCAGCTGTCTCTAAAGCATGCCCCAAAAGGAAATTGGTAAATCTGAATAACTCATCATGGATCTCACCATTTCTAAAAGAGTCCTATTCCTTCGCTCTGCCACACCATTCTGTTGTGGCGTACATGGAGCAGACAACTGGGATTGAATCCCTTGTTCCTCCCAGTAATCCCTGAATTGTCCCAAGAGGTACTCGCCACCTCGATCAGATCGAAATGACTTGATATATTTTTCTAGACGCTTCTCTGATTCTGCCTTAAAAATTTTAAATTTCTCAAAGGCCTCAGACTTATGCCGCATCAAATAAATATATCCATATCTTGAGTAATCATCAATAAAAGTAATGAAATACTCAAAACCTCCCCTCGCTTGGACATCCATTGGTCCACAAACATCTGAATGGATAAGCTCCAATAGTTCTTTGGCCCTATTACCCTTTGCCAAAAATGGCCTCTTGTCATCTTACCTTCTAAACATGACTCACATGCTGGTAGTGCCTCCACTTTTAATGAACCTAATGGTCCATTCTGAACCAGCCTTTGTATTCTGTTTATATTGATATGACCAAGTCGTAAATGCCAAAGATATGTTTGGTTTATCTCGCAAGGTTCCTTTCTCTTTTTAGGTAAGCTATCCGAGTTATTCAGTTCATATAGCTGCGCTATGGGAGTCTTAGGATTTATAATGTAAAGACCATCCACCAATGTACCAGAACAAATAAAACGTTTATTTTTCTTAATAACCACAGAGTCATTAAAATAAACTGAATATTCATTCTTAACCAACTTAGAAACTGAAATCAAATTCCTTCTAATGGAAGGTACATAAAGACAATCTTTCAAAACTAAAACCTATCATTCCCAAAATGTAAGAAACAAATTCCTATTGCAACTGCAGCTACTTTATTCGTGTTGCCCAAGTGTAGATAAATCTCGCCATCACTAAGCTGTCTAGTTTCCTGGAACCCCTGCAATGAATTGCAGACATGGTCAGTGGCTCCCGAATCTACACACCAGGTTCTAGTAGATCGAACCGCTAAACATGATTCAACTATTAGTGAAAGAGATATACCTGAGTTGTTCTGGATTGGACGAGTCAGGAACTTTGGACATTGCTTCTTCCAATGCCCTCTCTGGTTACAGAGGAAACACGTGCCTTTTGGCTTTCCCAATGTCCCCTGAGGAGCAAGTGCTTGCTGTGGCCCACGAGCTATTCCTTGAGGTGCCGGAGCAACCTTCGGAACTACTGCTTGTGCAACTTTCTTCTTCTTCTTAGCCCTAGGGTTAGAAGCAGAATACTTTTCAGCCATCATTACATTAACCGATTTCTGAAGGAGTCCCTCAGCTGCTTGAAGCTCCTTTAACAATTCGGCTAAAGAATAAGTCTTTTTGTTCATATTATAATTTAGCCAAAAACTGTTAAATGAATCACACAGCGTCATGAGCACGATATCGACCTGAGTTTCCTCATCGATTACAGCTCCAAGGATCTCTAGTTCATCTAGAAGACTTATCATCTTCAGAACATGATCCCTTACAGAGGACCCTTCAACCATTTTTGTGTTCATGAGGTTTTTTCATAGCAACCTGCCTGGCAGCACGATCCTGATCCCCAAACATCTCTTTGAGGTTCTTCATGATCTCAAGGGCAGAGCCCATGTTCTCATGCTGATGCTGCAACACATTAGACATGGAGCCTAATATGTAGCATTTAGCCATCTGATCGGCTTTCTGCCACCTCTTATAAGGCTTGGCTTCTTCCTCAGAAGCCCCTTCTAGAGGTTCTGCAGGACATTCCTCAAGAAGCACAAATTTGTAATCCTCAGCAGTTAGCACAATATTCAAATTCCTCTTCTAGTCAATATAGTTTGATCCATTGAGTTTGTTTTGATTCAAGAGAATAGATAGTGGGTTGAAGGATTTCGACATTTTTGAACCTGAGAATCATGTAAATAAAACATATAAGGGAAATGTAAACCACCAATAGTCTAACACACATAAAAATAGTATGCCACGATGGGTGGACGTCTACCATTCATTCTATAGTTAGACATGGTACCTTTGGTCCTGCAAGCCATAGCAGTGACTCCGATGGGGAGGATACTATAACTTACATCTAAGTGTATACCATCATTTTACTTCTAAACCCCTTACCCCATTACATGCCTCTCAGATGGAGAGATGACACATGAATAGTAATTGTTAGAAGTATCCTCATAGGAATTTATACCAGTGATACTGTAGTGGTTATGTTCGATAAGAAGGTTAACTCCAAGGCTAACACACACAACCAACTACATCACTTATAAATCAATGATGGAGACCGCAGGATCTAGCAGCACTAGACTCCCTCTCCCACTTAGTTGTTTGAACAATTTAATACAAATTAAATTATTTATCCATGTTGTCCATGATTAAAAAGCAAGCATTCAGAATAATCATACACATAGATACAATCAAACATGTAATAAGCATTCAACCACACACAGCCCTGCTATTATGGTCGGAGCTTCTTTAGTCGGGTCAGCAAGACCCATCTGACCCAGCGACACGGGGATCGACATTCCCGGTAAGGTCGCCGAAAAAATTTTTCCGAAAAATCGCCATGTCGTCACTGTGGAAAACTTGACGATCTGCAATCTTTGGTCCTTCTGTCTCCACTAATATTACAGTAACCATAGTCTCCATGGATTCCGCAAATCAGTCTGTAACAGAGTACCAGAGACTGCTGCAGATTTTCAATGCCACCCAGGAGCTCACACGTTCATCTAATACTGGAGTAAGAGAACCTAGGGTTTACTATTACAGAAGATTACAAATATTTTTCATCCACAAAAAATAGTGTGGGAATCAAAACCAAATCAAACCATATACATCAAACAGTATGACCATAATAGCAGGACACGATTCAATCTGCAAAACAGAGTTAGACATCGCAATCTTCCTACTCTAACATGCATAGCCGGTTCGATTATTGGACAACATGGATGTATAGCAGATATGCAGAGTCGAACCTGGGCTCTGATACCAATTGAAGGGAGGCGAATCCCTGGACCAGTTCGATTGCATGTTTGCTATACCGATTAAAACTTGTTTCAACATGAACGCTAGAAACCCTACTAGGCGGAATTAGGGTTCATACCTGCGTCCAAGCTATTTGATGTAGGTCTGAACACTCCGGATCTTCTCCCGTATTCCTGAAGTTCCTCCTGGATGCAAGTATGGGCTTGCTGCTTCCAGAATCCTTCTTGGTCTCCAGACGAATTGCTCTCACTCTCGAAACCCTAGATTTCGGTGTGTATCTGAAGCATACGAATTCTGAAGACTAAGGACACTTATATAGGCTACGGGAGGGACCTGGAGGAGAAAATACGAATCAGGCTCATAACTTTATTAGGACTTCTGGTTCCACCCGAACCTAGTCTGAATAAAGTTAATAACAGTTAGTACCACTAAATAACTGTTATTGCACTCCTACCATATTCTCAAAACTAATATTTTGAGTTCCTGTTATTAAATACTTATTATCTCCCCATGTTAAGATTACAGACATCCGTCGATTAAATTAATTACTGACTAATTCATTTAATAGACCTCTTCCAATTTCCTTGATCCTTACCACTTAACTTATTTGATATGTCCAGATTACCAAGTAATCTACCTGCAGGGTATGACATAATCAAAACTTATAAGCTTCATCAAGGGGATATCATCAATCCCATAACCGGGACATGGATTCCTTCGATATATCAATTTACACCATGGACTCAATAGTATCACCCAACTCATCGAGGTTATTGATTCCATAGGAATCTCACTCACTTGACTTGTCAAAGCAATAATACTAAATACATGTGCACATTGGCTATCTAAGGATTAAGAGCATAAGTAATCATAATAACCATGAGACATAGCTTGTCTTATTATGTCGGTACAAAGATAATGATCTCAACTTGGTCCTGTTCAATATACACAAAGTATACTAGCACATTGAGTTGAAACTATAGTATGAACTATACTTGTTTCCTGTAGCCAAGACAGACATACTAAAACAATGTGCTACAATCGTTCCGATGGTTTGTCTAATTCCATCTAGATTGTGAACTCACAACTTTCATTCCACAAGAACCGAAGATAAGATCTTCTGTGTGTAAGCTAGACTCTACACACCAGATCTTCTACTATGTAGAACAATAGACAACTATGCACAATAATAATATAATGCAAAAACATTGCCCAAAACCATTCTCATAAATATCAAATTCATATAATCCAATACAAAAAGCATGGCTTTTAGTATTCAATCCAACACCGGGATTATTAGCTGCATGGATTAAACCCCTCATTTTCATTACCGAACTCATTCCCACTTTCAACCTTAAACCCACAACCTTTGTTCAGTCTATATTTGCTATTAGCAACATGGAAGTTTATTTTTGATCATCCAAGAAATTACTCTTCACTCTTTAAGTTTATGTTCGATTAACCGAATCAAAGATTGTCAAGGGTTTCAAATGAGCCAGCAACCTTAATCAATCGCCATAGTAACTTGGTATTTTTTTAAAGGGAGTGTATTATATCCAAAATTAATGTGATGGAATAATACTCTTTTATATTTTAGACTTTTTTTGTTCGAGTTCAACTTACTCAAAGTGGTATCACTAGGGTTGACCAATCTGAAATGATTCTCTATGTCAACTTTAAAGAATCATAGACTAAAATTTGTTTATTATAGATTTAGAGTTGGAATTTAATTTCCACAAATAGAGGTTAATGGAGTGTTAATGTATCTATGTGCTTCAAGTTCACTTTTAAATTTATAAGTTAAAAAAATATATAAGTCAATGCTTAAGTAAGATCGAACTTAGACAAAAAAAGAATCACATTGGTAACAGATAATCCGACAATAATTCGATAAATTTGGGAAATTGTTTTCGTATTTCCCACGATGTCAGTAGATATTTTTGCATGGCCAATGTAGAATGATTTTGATTGCGTTGAATGTTGTTAATGCATAAATAGAAAGTACATACAAACTTGAGAAATTGCTCACATATTTAAACTTATGACGTAATAATTTAATGCAGGATGCATGAATGAAACCACCAAGACCACATACAATACAAAAAAAATGATTTTGTTACATAGATAGTAGAAATTTATAATGTTTCCAGTTAGTAATATTTCCTTATATATGACAACACGAGAATAATAAATACACGGTGTACTTTCTTTCACCAACTCATCCACAACAAACACTTCCAAAGCGATCGTGATCATGGCATCTTATAAATTTTATAAGAAAGTTTGTGAAATGTAATAAACTTTGATCATCTTGAAAGTTGTTACTCATAGTACGTATCCCTTTGTATCACAATTATATTCGAGGAACTGATCCGTAGACATTGACATGTTGATTTTAGGCAAAACAATCGTGTTCAGGGCATTTCATCAAGATATTTGGCAAATGACCTTGTGATGAAATGCAATGAATATCGATCGATTTGTCGACAATTTTGCCAGAAGAAGTAACTTGGGAGCCTTCCACTGTGATCAACTGTAAGAAGTCATCATCAAGAGCTGTGACCAATGGATCGTGATCAAAGATTCGTGCAATTAGAGCAAGAAAACAGGACGATCATAGGTCAAACTGAAAATATCAAGTCTATGTTCAGTTTTAATATACATTTATACTCGTACTTATCCCTTTATATCATACATTTATATATACTTTTTATGTGTCCTAATATGCTTTTTTTACTCATTGCAATGATATTCCGCTGATTGGGTAGTTACGACACGCGATTCGTTGGCTTGCCTCGTGCACTCTACTGGAATATGTGAAAAAAAACACGATGTTGCAACTACTTTCAGGTCAAATTTCCATAGATACGCGGCTTCATTCAAAAAATTACAATTCTCATCATCAAGACGTGGTCAATTTTCAAAAAGGGACATTTTCATATAACAAGAATGAAGTCATGGTTGAACCGGGATTATAAGCTGCATGGATTAAACCCCTCATTTTCATTACCGAACTCATTCCCACTTTCAACCTTAAACCCACAACCTTTGTTCAGTCTATAGTTGCTATTAGCAACATGGAAGTTTATTTTTGATCATCCAAGAAATTACTCTTCACTCTTCAAGTTTATGTTCGATTAACCGAATCAAAGATTGTCAAGGGTTTCAAATGAGCCAGCAACCTTAATCAATCGCCATAGTAACTTGGTATTTTTTTTAAAGGGAGTGTATTATATCCAAAATTAATGTGATGGAATAATACTCTTTTATATTTTAGACTTTTTTTGTTCGATTTCAACTTCCTCAAAGTTGTATCACTAGAGTTGACCAATCTTAAATGATTCTCTATGTCAACTTTAAAGAATCATAGACTAAAATTTATTTATTATAGATTTAGAGTTGGACTTTAATTTCCACAAATAGAGGTTAATGGAGTGTTAATGTATCTATGTGCTTCAAGTTCACTTTTAAATTTATAAGTTAAAAAAAATATATAAGTCAATGCTTAAGTAAGATCGAACTTAGACAAAAAAAGAATCACATTGGTAACAGATGATCCGACAATAATTCGATAAATATGGGAAATTGTTTTCGTATTTCCCACGATGTCAGTAGATATTTTTGCATGGCCAATGTAGAAAGATTTTGATTGAGTTGAATGTTGTTAATGCATAAATAGAAAGTACATACAAACTTGAGAATTTGCTCACATATTTAAACTTATGACGTAATAATTTAATGCAGGATGCATGAATGAAACCATCGAGACCACATACAATACAAAAAAAAGAATTATTTTGTTACATAGATAGTAGAAATTTATAATGTTTCCAGTTAGTAATATTTCCTTATATATGACAACACGAGAATAATAAATACACGGTGTACTTTCTTTCACCAACTCATCCACAACAAACACTTCCAAAGCGATCGTGATCATGGCATCTTATAAATTTTATAAGAAAGTTTGTGAAATGTAATAAACTTTGATCATCTTGAAAGTTGTTACTCATAGTACGTATCCCTTTGTATCACAATTATATTCGAGGAACTGATCCGTAGACATTGACATGTTGATTGTAGGCAAACAATCGTGTTCAGGGCATTTCATCAAGATATTTGACAAATGACCTTGTGATGAAATGCAATGAATATCGATCGATTTGTCGACAATTTTGCCAAAAGAAGTAACTTGGGAGCCTTCCACTGTGATCAACCGTAAGAAGTCATCATCAAGAGCTGTGACCAAGGGATCGTGATCAAAGATTCGTGCAATTCGAGCAAGAAAACAGGACGATCATAGCTCAAACTGAAAATATCAAGTCTATGTTCAGTTTTAATATACATTTATACTCGTACTTATCCCTTTATATCAAACATTTATATATACTTTTTATGTGTCCTAATATGCTTTTTTTTACTCATTGCAATGATATTCCGCTGATTGGGTAGTTACGACACGCGATTCGTTGGCTTGCCTCGTGCACTCTACTGGAATATGTGAAAAAACAACACGATGTTGCAACTACTTTCAGGTCAAATTTCCATAGATACGCGGCTTCATTCAGAAAATTACAATTCTCATCATCAAGACGTGGTCACATTTCAAAAAGGGACATTTTCATATAACAAGAATGAAGTCATGGTTGAACCGGGATTATAAGCTGCATGGATTAAACCCCTTATTTTCATTACCGAACTCATTCCCACTTTCAACCTTAAACCCACAACCTTTGTAGTTGCTTTCAGCAACATGAAAGTTTATTTTTGATCATCCAAGAAATTACTCTTCACTCTTCAAGTTTATGTTCGATTAACCGAATCAAAGATTGTCTAGGATTTCAAATGAGCCAGCAACCTTAATCAATCGCCATAGTAACTTGGTATTTTTTTTAAAGGGAGTGTATTATATCCAAAATTAATGTGATGGAATAATACTCTTTTATATTTTAGACTTTTTTTGTTCGAGTTCAACTTCCTCAAAGTGGTATCACTAGGGTTGACCAATCTTAAATGATTCTCTATGTCAACTTTAAAGAATCATAGACTAAAATTTGTTTATTATAGATTTAGAGTTGGAATTTAATTTCCACAAATAGAGGTTAATGGAGTGTTAATGTATCTATGTGCTTCAAGTTCCCTTTTAAATTTAAAAGTTAAAAAAATATATATAAGTCAATGCTTAAGTAAGATCGAACTTAGACAAAAAAAGAATCACATTGGTAACAGATGATCCGACAATAATTCGATAAATTTGGGAAATTGTTTTCGTATTTCCCACGATGTCAGTAGATATTTTTGCATGGACAATGTAGAAAGATTTTGATTGAGTTGAATGTTGTTAATGCATAAATAGAAAGTACATACAAACTTGAGAATTTGCTCACATATTTAAACTTATGACGTAATAATTTAATGCAGGATGCATGAATGAAACCACCGAGACCACATACAATACAAAAAAAAAAAAAAATTGTTACATAGATAGTAGAAATTTATAATGTTTCCAGTTAGTAATATTTCCTTATATATGAAAACACGAGAATAATAAATACACGGTGTACTTTCTTTCACCAACTCATCCACAACAAACACTTCCAAAGCGATCGTGATCATGGCATCTCATAAATTTTATAAGAAAGTTTGTGAAATGTAATGAGCTTTGATCATCTTGAAAGTTGTTACTCATAGTACGTATCCCTTTGTATCACAATTATATTCGAGGAACTGATCCGTAGACATTGACATGTTGATTGTGGGCAAAACAATCGTGTTCAGGGCATTTCATCAAGATATTTGGCAAATGACCTTGTGATGAAATGCAATGAATAACGATCGATTTGTCGAAATTTTTGCCAGAAGAAGTAACTTGGGAGCCTTCCCCTGTGATCAACTGTAAGAATTCATCATCAAGAGCTGTGACCAAGGGATCGTGATCAAAGATTCGTGCAATTCTAGCAAGAAAACAGGACGATCATAGGTCAAACTGAAAATATCAAGTCTATGTTCAGTTTTAATATACATTTATACTCGTACTAATCCCTTTATATCATACATTTATATATACTTTTTATGTGTCCTAATATGCTTTTTTTACTCATTGCAATGATATTCCGCTGATTGGGTAGTTACGACACGCGATTCGTTGGCTTGCCTCGTGCACTCTACTGGAATATGTGAAAAAAAAAACACGATGTTGCAACTATTTTCAGGTCAAATTTCCATAGATATGCGGCTTCATTCAGAAAATTACAATTCTCATCATCAAGACGTGGTC
Source organism: Linanthus parryae (assembly GCA_023055425.1). Taxonomy (NCBI): domain Eukaryota; kingdom Viridiplantae; phylum Streptophyta; class Magnoliopsida; order Ericales; family Polemoniaceae; genus Linanthus; species Linanthus parryae. The sequence continues at coordinate 40,004,104 of JALGPY010000003.1, forward strand.
AATTTTCAAAAAGGGACATTTTCATATAACAAGAATGAAGTCATGGTTGAACCGGGATTATAAGCTGCATGGATTAAACCCCTCATTTTCATTACCGAACTCATTCCCCCTTTCAACCTTAAACCCACAACCTTTGTTCAGTCTATAGTTGCTATCAGCAACATGGAAGTTTATTTTTGATCATCCAAGAAATTACTCTTCACTCTTCAAGTTTATGTTCGATTAACCGAATCAAAGATTGTCAAGGGTCTCAAATGAGCCAGCAACCTTAATCAATCGCCATAGTAACTTGGTATTTTTTTTAAAGGGAGTGTATTATATCCAAAATTAATGTGATGGAATAATACTCTTTTATATTTTAGACTTTTTTTGTTCGAATTCAACTTCCTCAAAGTGGTATCACTAGGGTTGACCAATCTTAAATGATTCTCTATGTCAACTTTAAAGAATCATAGACTAAAATTTGTTTATTATAGATTTAGAGTTGGAATTTAATTTCCACAAATAGAGGTTAATGGAGTGTTAATGTATCTATGTGCTTCAAGTTCACTTTTAAATTTATAAGTTAAAAAAAATATATAAGTCAATGCTTAAGTAATATCGAACTTAGACAAAAAAAGAATCACATTGGTAACAGATGATCCGACAATAATTCGATAAATATGGGAAATTGTTTTCGTATTTCCCACGATGTCAATAGATATTTTTGCATGGCCAATGTAGAAAGATTTTGATTGAGTTGAATGTTGTTAATGCATAAATAGAAAGTGCATACAAACTTGAGAATTTGCTCACATTTTAAACTTATGACGTAATAATTTAATGCAGGATGCATGAATGAAACCACCGAGACCACATAAAATACAAAAAAAAAAAAATTATTTTGTTACATAGATAGTAGAAATTTATAATGTTTCCAGTTAGTAATATTTCCTTATATATGACAACACGAGAATAATAAATTCACGGTGTACTTTCTTTCACCAACTCATCCACAACAAACACTTCCAAAGCGATCGTGATCATGGCATCTCATAAATTTTATAAGAAAGTTTGTGAAATGTAATGAACTTTGATCATCTTGAAAGTTGTTACTCATAGTATGTATCCATTTGTATCGCAATTATATTCGAGGAACTGATCCGTAGACATTGACATGTTGATTGTAGGCAAAACAATCCTGTTCAGGGCATTTCATCAAGATATTTGGCAAATGACCTTGTGATGAAATGAAATGAATAACGATCGATTTGTCGACAATTTTGCGAAAAGAAGTAACTTGGGAGCCTTCCACTGTGATCAACTGTAAGAAGTCATCATCAAAACTGTGACCAAGGGATCGTGATCAAAGATTCGTGCAATTCGAGCAAGAAAACAGGACGATCATAGGTCAAACTGAAAATATCAAGTCTATGTTCAGTTTTAATATACATTTCTACTCGTACTTATCCCCTTTATATCATACATTTATATATACTTTTTATGTGTCCTAATATGTTTTTTTACTCATTGCAATGATATTCCGCTGATTGGGTAGTTACGACACGCGATTCGTTGGCTTGCCTCGTGCACTCTACTGGATTATGTGAAAAAAAAACACGATGTTGTAACTACTTTCAGGTCAAATTTCCATAGATACGCGGCTTCATTCAGAAAATTACAATTCTCATCATCAAGACGTGGTAAATTTTCAAAAAGGGACATTTTCATATAACAAGAATGAAGTCATGGTTGAACAGGGATTATAAGCTGCATGGATTAAACCCCTCATTTTCATTACCGAACTCATTCCCACTTTCAACCTTAAACCCACAACCTTTGTTCAGTCTATAGTTGCTATTAGCAACATGGAAGTTTATTTTTGATCATCCAAGAAATTACTCTTCACTCTTCAAGTTTATGTTCGATTAACCGAATCAAAGATTGTCAAGGGTTTCAAAATGAGCCAGCAACCTTAACAAATCGCCATAGTAACTTGGTATTTCTTGTAAAGGGAGTGTATTATATCCAAAATTAATGTGGTGGAATAATACTCTTTTATATTTTTGACTTTTTTTGTTCGAGTTCAACTTCCTCAAAGTGGTATCACTAGGGTTGACCATTCTGAAATGATTCTCTATGTCAACTTTACAGAATCATAGACTAAAATTTGTTTATTATAGATTTAGAGTTGGAATTTAATTTCCACAAATAGAGGTTAATGGAGTGTTAATGTATCTATGTGCTTCAAGTTCACTTTTAAATTTAAAAGTTAAAAAAAATATATAAGTCAATGCTTAAGTAAGATCGAACTTAGACAAAAAAAGAAACACATTGGTAACAGATGATCCGACAATAATTCGATAAATTTGGGAAATTGTTTTCGTATTTCCCACGATGTCAGTAGATATTTTTGCATGGCCAATGTAGAAAGATTTTGATTGAGTTGAATGTTGTTAATGCATAAATAGAAAGTACATACAAACTTGAGAATTTTCTCACATATTTAAACTTATGACGTAATAATTTAATGCAGGATGCATGAATGAAACCACCGAGACCACATACAATACAAAAAAAAAATTATTTTGTTACATAGATAGTAGAAATTTATAATGTTTCCAGTTAGAAATATTTCCTTATATATGACAACACGAGAATAATAAATACACGGTGTACTTTCTTTCACCAACTCATCCACAACAAACACTTCCAAAGCGATCGTGATCATGGCATCTCATAAATTTTATAAGAAAGTTTGTGAAATGTAATGAACTTTGATCATCTTGAAAGTTGTTACTCATAGTATGTATCCCTTTGTATCGCAATTATATTCTATGAACTGATCCGTAGACATTGACATGTTGATTGTAGGCAAAACAATCGTGTTCAGGGCATTTCATCAAGATATTTGGCAAATGACCTTGTGATGAAATGCAATGAATAATTTGGCAAATGACAAACGATCGATTTGTCGACAATTTTGCCAAAAGAAGTAACTTGGGAGCCTTCCACTGTGATCAACTGTAAGAAGTCATCATCAAGAGCTGTGACCAAGGGATCGTGATCAAAGATTCGTGCAATTCGAGCAAGAAAACAGGACGATCATAGGTCAAACTGAAAATATCAAGTCTATGTTCAGTTTTAATATACATTTATACTCGTACTAATCTCTTTATATCACACATTTATATATACTTTTTATGTGTCATAATATGCTTTTTTTTACTCATTGCAATGATATTCCGCTGATTGGGTAGTTACGACACGCGATTCGTTGGCTTGCCTCGTGCACTCTACTGGAATATGTGAAAAAAAAAAACACGATGTTGCAACTACTTTCAGGTCAAATTTCCATAGATACGCGGCTTCATTTAGAAAATTACAATTCTCATCATCAAGACGTGGTCAATTTTCAAAAAGGGACATTTTCATATAACAAGAATGAAGTCATGGTTGAACCGGGATTATAAGCTGCATGGATTAAACCCCTCATTTTCATTACCGAACTCATTCCCACTTTCAACCTTAAACCCACAACCTTTGTTCAGTCTATAGTTTCTATTAGCAACATGGAAGTTTATTTTTGATCATCCAAGAAATTACTCTTCACTCTTTAAGTTTATGTTTGATTAACCGAATCAAAGATTGTCAAGGGTTTCAAATGAGCCAGCAACCTTAATCAATCGCCATAGTAACTTGGTATTTTTTTTAAAGGGAGTGTATTATATCCAAAATTAATGTGATGGAATAATACTCTTTTATATTTTAGACTTTTTTTGTTCGAGTTCAACTTCCTCAAAGTGGTATCACTAGGGTTGACCAATCTAAAATGATTCTCTATGTCAACTTTACAAAATCATAGACTAAAATTTGTTTATTACAGATTTAGAGTTGAAATTTAATTTCCACAAATAGAGGTTAATGGAGTGTTAATGTATCTATGTGCTTCAAGTTCACTTTTAAATTTAAAAGTTAAAAAAAATATATAATTCAATGCTTAAGTAAGATCGAACTTAGACAAAAAAAGAATCACATTGGTAACAGATGATCCGACAATAATTCGATAAATTTGGGAAATTGTTTTCGTATTTCCCACGATGTCAGTAGATATTTTTGCATGGATAGTGTAGAAAGATTTTGATTGAGTTGAATGTTGTTAATGCATAAATAGAAAGTACATACAAACTTGAGAATTTGCTCACATATTTAAACTTATGACGTAATAATTTAATGCAGGATGCATGAATGAAACCACCGAGACCACATACAATACAAAAAAAAAAAAAGATTTTGTTACATAGATAGTAGAAATTTATAATGTTTCCAATTAGTAATATTTCCTTATATATGACAACACGAGAATAATAAATACACGGTGTACATTCTTTCACCAACTCATCCACAAAAAACACTTCCAAAGCGATCGTGACCATGGCATCTCATAAATTTTATAAGAAAGTTTGTGAAATGTATGAACTTTGATCATCTTGAAAGTTGTTACTCATAGTACGTATCCCTTGTATCACAATTATATTCGAGGAACTGATCCGTAGACATTGACATGTTGATTGTAGGCTAAACAATCGTGTTCAGGGCATTTCATCAAGATATTTGGCAAATGACCTTGTGATGAAATGCAATGAATAAAGATCGATTTGTCGACAATTTTGCCAGAAGAAGTAACTTGGGAGCCTTCCACTATGCTCAACTGTAAGAAGTCATCATCAAGAGCTGTGACCAAGGGATCGTGATCAAAGATTCGTGCAATTCGAGCAAGAAAACAGGACGATCATAGGTCAAACTGAAAATATCAAGTCTATGTTCAGTTTTAATATACATTTATACTCGTACTTATCCCTTTATATCATACATTTATATATACTTTTTATGTGTCCTAATAAGCTTTTTTTACTCATTGCAATGATATTCCGCTGATTAGGTAGTTACGACACGCGATTCGTTGGCTTGCCTCGTGCACTCTACTGGAATATGTGAAAAAAAAACACGATGTTGCAACTACTTTCAGGTCAAATTTCCATAGATACGCGGCTTCATTCAGAAAATTACAATTCTCATCATCAAGACGTGGTCAATTTTCAGAAAGGGACATTTTCATATAACAAGAATGAAGTCATGGTTGAACCGGGATTATAAGCTGCATGGATTAAACCCCTCATTTTCATTACCGAACTCATTCCCACTTTCAACCTTAAACCCACAACCTTTGTTCAGTCTATAGTTGCTATTAGCAACATGGAAGTTTATTTTTGATCATCCAAGAAATTACTCTTCACTCTTCAAGTTTATGTTCGATTAACCGAATCAAAGATTGTCAAGGGTTTCAAATGAGCCAACAACCTTAACAAATCGCCATAGTAACTTGGTATTTTTTGTAAAGGGAGTGTATTATATCCAAAATTAATGTGGTGGAATAATACTCTTTTATATTTTAGACTTTTTTTGTTCGAGTTCAACTTCCTCAAAGTGGTATCACTAGGGTTGACCAATCTGAAATGATTCTCTATGTCAACTTTAAAGAATCATACTCTAAAATTTGTTTATTATAGATTTAGAGTTGGAATTTAATTTCCACAAATAGAGGTTAATGGAGTGTTAATGTATCTATGTGCTTCAAGTTCACTTTTAAATTTAAAAGTTAAAAAAAATGTAAGTCAATGCTTAAGTAAGATCGAACTTAGACAAAAAAAGAATCACATTGGTAACAGATGATCCGACAATAATTCGATAAATTTGGGAAATTGTTTTCGTATTTCCCACGATGTCAGTAGATATTTTTGCATGGCCAATGTAGAATGATTTTGATTGCGTTGAATGTTGTTAATGCATAAATAGAAAGTACATACAAACTTGAGAAATTGCTCACATATTTAAACTTATGACGTAATAATTTAATGCAGGATGCATGAATGAAACCACCGAGACCACATACAATACAAAAAGAATGGTTTTGTTACACAGATAGTAGAAATTTATAATGTTTCCAGTTAGTAATATTTCCTTATATATGACAACACGAGAATAATAAATACACGGTGTACTTTCTTTCACCAACTCATCCACAACAAACACTTCCAAAGCGATCGTGATCATGGCATCTCATAAATTTTATAAGAAAGTTTGTGAAATGTAATGAACTTTGATCATCTTGAAAGTTGTTACTCATAGTACGTATCCCTTTGTATCACAATTATATTCGAGGAACTGATCCGTAGACATTGACATGTTGATTGTAGGCAAAACAATCGTGTTCAGGGCATTTCATCAAGATGTTTGACAAATGACCTTGTGATGAAATGCAATGAATATCGATCTATTTGTCGACAATTTTGCCAGAAGAAGTAACTTGGGAGCCTTCCACTGTGCTCAACTGTAAGAAGTCATCATCAAGAGCTGTGACCAAGGTATCGTGATCAAAAAATGAGCAATTCGAGCAAGAAAACAGGACGATCATAGGTCAAACTGAAAATATCAAGTCTATGTTCAGTTTTAATATACATTTATACTCGTACTTATCCCTTTATATCATACATTTATATATACTTTTTATGTGTCATAATATGCTTTTTTTACTCATTGCAATGATATTCCGCTGATTGGGTAGTTACGACACGCGTTTCGTTGGCTTGCCTCGTGCACTCTACTGGAATATGTGAAAAAAAACACGATGTTGCAACTACTTTCAGGTCAAATTTCAATAGATACGCGGCTTCATTCAGAAAATTACAATTCTCATCATCAAGACGTGGTCAATTTTCAAAAAGGGACATTTTCATATAACAAGAATGAAGTCATGGTTGAACCGGGATTATAAGCTGCATGGATTAAACCCCTCATTTTCATTACCGAACTCATTCCCACTTTCAACCTTAAACCCACAACCTTTTTTCAGTCTATAGTTGCTATTAGCAACATGGAAGTTTTTTTTTGATCATCCAAGAAATTACTCTTCACTCTTCAAGTTTATGTTCGATTAACCGAATCAAAGATTGTCAAGGGTTTCAAATGAGCCAGCAACCTTAATCAATCGCCATAGTAACTTGGTATTTTTTTAAAGGGAGTGTATTATATCCCAAATTAATGTGATGGAATAATACTCTTTTATATTTTAGACTTTTTTTGTTCGAGTTCAACTTCCTCAAAGTGGTATCACTAGGGTTGACCAATCTGAAATGATTCTCGATGTCAACTTTAAAGAATCATAGACTAAAATTTGTTTATTATAGATTTTGAGTTGGAATTTAATTTCCACAAATAGAGGTTAATGGAGTGTTAATGTATCTATGTGCTTCAAGTTCACTTTTTAATTTATAAGTTAAAAAAAAATATATAAGTCAATGCTTAAGTAAGATCGAACTTAGACAAAAAAAGAATCACATTGGTAACAGATGATCCGACAATAATTCGATAAATATGGGAAATTATTTTCGTATTTCCCACGATGTCAGTAGATATTTTTGCATGGCCAATGTAGAAAGATTTTGATTAAGTTGAATGTTGTTAATGCATAAATATAAAGTACATACAAACATGAGAATTTTCTCACATATTTAAACTTATGGCGTAATAATTTAATGCAGGATGCATGAATGAAACCACCGAGACCACATACAATACAAAAAAAAAATTATTTTGTTACATAGATAGTAGAAACTTATAATGTTTCCGGTTAGTAATATTTCCTTATATATGACAACACGAGAATAATAAATACACGGTGTACTTTCTTTCACCAACTCATCCACAACAAACACTTCCAAAGCGATCGTGATCATGGCATCTCATAAATTTTATAAGAAAGTTTGTGAAATGTAATGAACTTTGATCATCTTGAAAGTTGTTACTCATAGTACGTATCCCTTTGTATCACAATTATATTCGAGGAACTGATCTGTAGACATTGACATGTTGATTTTAGGCAAAACAATCGTGTTCAGGGCATTTCATCAAGATATTTGGCAAATGACCTTGTGATGAAATGCAATGAATATCGATCGATTTTTCGAAAATTTTGCCAGAAGAAGTAACTTGGGAGCCTTCCACTGTGATCAACTGTAAGAAGTCATCATCAAGAGCTGTGACCAAGGGATCGTGATCAAAGATTCGTGCAATTCGAGTAAGAAAACAGGACGATCATAGGTCAAATTGAAAATATCAAGTCTATGTTCATTTTTAATATACATTTATACTCGTACTTATCCTTTTATATCATACATTTATATATACTTTTTATGTGTCCTAATATGTTTTTTTTACTCATTGCAATGATATTCCGCTGATTAGGTAGTTACGACACGCTATTCGTTGGCTTGCCTCGTGCACTCTACTGGAATATGTGAAAAAAAAAACATGATGTTGCAACTACTTTCAGGTCAAATTTCCATAGATGCGCGGCTTCATTCAGAAAATTACAATTCTCATCATCAAGACGTGGTCAATTTTCAAAAAGGGACATTTTCATATAACAAGAATGAAGTCATGGTTGAACCGGGATTATAAGCTGCATGGATTAAACCCCTCATTTTCATTACCGAACTCATTCCCACTTTCAACCTTAAACCCACAACCTTTGTTTAGTGTATAGTTGCTATTAGCAACATGGAAGTTTATTTTTGATCATCCAAGAAATTACTCTTCACTCTTCAAGTTTATGTTCGATTAACCGAATCAAAGATTGCCAAGGGTTTCAAATGAGCCAGCAACCTTAATCAATCGCCATAGTAACATGGTATTTTTTTTAAAGGGAGTTTAGTATATCCAAAATTAATGTGATGGAATAATACTCTATTATATTTTAGACTTTTTTTGTTCGAGTTCAACTTTCTCAAAGTGGTATCACAAGGGTTGACCAATCTGAAATGATTCTCTATGTCAACTTTAAAGAATCATAGACTAAAATTTGTTTATTATAGATTTAGAGTTGAAATTTAAGTTCCACAAATAGAGGTTAATGGAGTCTTAATGTATCTATGTGCTTCAAGTTCACTTTTAAATTTAAAAGTTAAAAAAAATATATAAGTCAATGCTTAAGTAAGATCGAACTTAGACAAAAAAAAGAATCACATGGTAACAGATGATCCGACAATAATTCGATAAATTTGGGAAATTATTTTCGTATTTCCCACGATGTCAGTAGATATTTTTGCATGGACAATCTAGAAAGATTTTGATTGAGTTGAATGTTGTTAATGCATAAATATAAAGTACATACAAACTTGAGAATTTACTCACATATTTAAACTTATGACGTAATAATTTAATGCAGGATGCATGAATGAAACCACCGAGACCACATACAATACAAAAAAAATGATTTTTTTTACATAGATAGTAGAAATTTATAATGTTTCCAATTAGTAATATTTCCTTATATATGACAACACGAGAATAATAAATACACGGTGTACTTTCTTTCACCAACTCATCAACAACAAACACTTCCAAAGCGATCGTGATCATGGCATCTCATAAATTTTATAAGAAAGTTTGTGAAATGTAATGAACTTTGATCATCTTGAAAGTTGTTACTCATAGTACGTATCCCTTTGTATCACAATTATATTCGAGGAACTGATCCGTAGATATTGACATGTTGATTGTAGGCAAAACAATCGTGTTCAGGGCATTTCATCAAGATATTTGGCAAATGACCTTGTGATGAAATGCAATGAATAACGATCGATTTGTCGACAATTTTGCCAGAAGAAGTAACTTGGGAGCCTTCCACTGTGCTCAACTGTAAGAAGTCATCATCAAGAGCTGTGACCAAGGGATCGTGATCAAAGATTCGTGCAATTCGAGCAAGAAAACAGGACAATCATAGGTCAAAAGGAAAATATCAAGTCTATGTTCAGTTTTAATATAAATTTATACTCGTACTTATCCCTTTATATCATACATTTATATATACTTTTTATGTGTCCTAATATGCTTTTTTTACTCATTGCAATGATATTCTGCTGATTGGGTAGTTACGACACGCGATTCGTTGGCTTGTCTCGTGCACTCTACTGGAATATGTGAAAAAAAAACACGATGTTGCAACTACTTTCAGGTCAAATTTCTATAGATACGCGGCTTCATTCAGAAAATTACAATTCTCATCATCAAGACGTGGTCAATTTTCAAAAAGGGACATTTTCATATAACAAGAATGAAGTCATGGTTGAACCGGGATTATAAGCTGCATGGATTAAACCCCTCATTTTCATTATTGAACTAATTCCCACTTTCAACCTTAAACCCACAACCTTTGTTTAGTCTATAGTTGCTATTAGCAACATGGAAGTTTATTTTTGATCATCCAAGAAATTATTCTTCACTCTTCAAGTTTATGTTCGATTAACCGAATCAAAGATTGCCAAGGGTTTCAAATGAGCCAGCAACCTTAATCAATCGCCATAGTAAATTGGTATTTTTTTTAAAGGGAGTGTAGTATATCCAAAATTAATAAGATGGAATAATACCCTATTATATTTTAGTCTTTTTTTTGTTCAAGTTCAACTTTCTCAAAGTGGTATCACAAGGGTTGACCAATCCGAAATGATTCTCTATGTCAACTTTAAAGAATCATAGACTAAAATTTGTTTATTATAGATTTAGAGTTGAAATTTAATTTCCACAAATAGAGGTTAATGGAGTGTTAATGTATCTATGTGCTTCAAGTTCACTTTTAAATTTAAAAGTTAAAAAAATATATAAGTCAATGCTTAAGTAACATCGAACTTAGACAAAAAAAAAGAATCACATGGTAACAGATGATCCGACAATAATTCGATAAATTTGGGAAATTGTTTTCGTATTTCCCACGATGTCAGTAGATATTTTTGCATGGACAATCTAGAAAGATTTTGATTGAGTTGAATGTTGTTAATGCATAAATAGAAAGTACATACAAACTTGAGAATTTGCTCACATATTTAAACTTATGACGTAATAATTTAATGCAGGATGCATGAATGAAACCACCGAGACCACATACAATACAAAAAAAAATGATTTTTTTTACATAGATAGTAGAAATTTATAATGTTTCCAATTAGTAATATTTCCTTATATATAACAACACGAGAATAATAAATACACGGTGTACTTTCTTTCACCAACTCATCAACAACAAACACTTCCAAAGCGATCGTGATCATGGCATCTCATAAATTTTATAAGAAAGTTTTTGAAATGTAATGAACTTTGATCATCTTGAAAGTTGTTACTCATAGTACGTATCCCTTTGTATCACAATTATATTCGAGGAACTGATCCGTAGGTGTTGACATGTTGATTGTAGGTAAAACAATCGTGTTCAGGGCATTTCATCAAGATATTTGGCAAATGACCTTGTGATGAAATGCAATGAATAACAATCGATTTGTCGACAATTTTGCCAGAAGAAGTAACTTGGGAGCCTTCCACTGTGCTCAACTGTAAGAAGTCATCATCAAGAGCTGTGACCAAGGGATCGTGATCAAAGATTCGTGCAATTCGAGCAAGAAAACAGGACGATCATAGGTCAAACTGAAAATATCAAGTCTATGTTCAGTTTTAATATAAATTTATAGTCGTACTTATCCCTTTATATCATACATTTATATATACTTTTTATGTGCCCTAATATGCTTTTTTTACTCATTGCAATGATATTCTGCTGATTGGGTAGTTACGACACGCGATTCGTTGGCTTGTCTCGTGCACTCTACTGGGATATGTAAAAAAAAACACGATGTTGCAACTACTTTCAAGTCAAATTTCTATAGATACGCGGCTTCATTCAGAAAATTACAATTCTCATCATCAAGACGTGGTCAATTTTCAAAAAGGGACATTTTCATATAACAAGAATGAAGTCATGGTTGAACCGGGATTATAAGCTGCATGGATTAAACCCCTCATTTTCATTACTGAACTCATTCCCACTTTCAACCTTAATTCCACAACCTTTGTTCAGTCTATAGTTGCTATTAGCAACATGGAAGTTTATTTTTGATCATCCAAGAAATTACTCTTCACTCTTTAAGTTTATGTTCGATTAACCGAATCAAAGATTGTCAAGGGTTTCAAATGAGCCAGCAACCTTAACCAATCGCCATAGTAACTTGGTATTTTTTTAAAGGGAGTGTATTATATCCAAAATTAATGTGATGGAATAATACTCTTTTATATTTTAGACTTTTTTTGTTCGAGTTCAACTTCCTCAAAGTGGTATCACTAGGGTTGACCAATCTGAAATGATTCTCTATGTCAACTTTAAAGAATCATAGACTAAAATTTGTTTATTATAGGTTTAGAGTTGGAATTTAATTTCCACAAATAGAGGTTAATGGAGTGTTAATGTATCTATGTACTTCAAGTTCACTTTTAAATTTATAAGTTAAAAAAAAATATAAGTCAATGCCTAAGTAAGATAAAACTTAGTCAAAAAAAGAATCACGTTGGTAACAGATGATCCGACAATAATTCGATAAATTTGGGAAATTGTTTTCGTATTTTCCACGATGTCAGTAGATATTTTTGCATGGCCAATGTAGAATGATTTTGATTGCGTTGAATGTTGTTAATGCATAAATAGAAAGTACATACAAACTTGAGAAATTGCTCACATATTTAAACTTATGACGTAATAATTTAATGCAGGATGCATGAATGAAACCACCGAGACCACATACAATACAAAAAAAATGATTTTGTTACATAGATAGTTGAAATTTATAATGTTTCCAGTTAGTAATATTTCCTTATATATGACAACACGAGAGTAATAAATGCACGGTGTACTTTCTTTCACCAACTCATCCACAACAAACACTTCCAAAGCGATCGTGATCATGGCAGCTCATAAATTTTATAAGAAAGTTTGTGAAATGTAATGAACTTTGATCATCTTGAAAGTTGTTACTCATAGTACGTATCCCTTTGTATCACAATTATATTCGAGGAACTGATCCGTAGACATTGACATGTTGATTGTAGGCAAAACAATCGTGTTCAGGGCATTTCATCAAGATATTTGGCAAATGACCTTGTGATGAAATGCAATGAATAACGATAGATTTGTCGAAAATTTTGCCAGAAGAAGTAACTTGGGAGCCTTCCACTGTGATCAACTGTAAGAAGTCATCATCAAGAGCTGTGACCAAGGGATCGTGATCAAAGATTCGTGCAATTCGAGCAAGAAAACAGGACGATCATAGGTCAAACTGAAAATATCAAGTCTATGTTCAGTTTTAATATACATTTATACTCGTACTTATCCCTTTATGTCATACATTTATGTATACTTTTTATGTGTCCTAATATGCTTTTTTTACTCATTGCAATGATATTCCGCTGATTGGGTAGTTACGACACGCGATTCGTTGGCTTGCCTCGTGTACTCTACTGGAATATGTGAAAAAAAACACAATGTTGCAACTACTTTCAGGTCAAATTTCCATAGATACGCGACTTCATTCAGAAAATTACAATTCTCATCATCAAGACGTGGTCAATTTTCAAAAAGGGACATTTTCATATAACAAGAATGAAGTCATGGTTGAACCGGGATTATAAGCTGCATGGATTAAACCCCTCATTTTTATTACCGAACTCATTCCCACTTTCAACCTTAAACCCACAACCTTTGTTCAGTCTATAGTTGCAATTAGCAACATGGAAGTTTATTTTTGATCATCCAAGAAATTACTCTTCACTCTTTAAGTTTATGTTCGGTTAACCGAATCTAAGATTTTCAAGGGTTTCAAATGAGCCAGCAACCTTAATCAATCGCCATAGTAACTTGGTATTTTTTTTAAAGGGAGTGTATTATATCCAAAATTAATGTGATGGAATAATACTCTTTTATATTTTAGACTTTTTTTGTTCGAGTTCAACTTCCTCAAAGTGGTATCACTAGGGTTGACCAATCTTAAATGATTCTCTATGTCAACTTTAAAGAATCATAGACTAAAATTTGTTTATTACAGATTTGTAGTTGGAATTTAATTTCCACAAATAGAGGTTAATGGAGTGTTAATGTATCTATGTGCTTCAAGTTCACTTTTAAATTTATAAGTTAAAAAAAAATTATAAGTCAATGCTTAAGTAAGATCGAACTTAGAAAAAAAAAAGAATCACATTGGTAACAGATGATCCGACAATAATTCGATAAATTTGGGAAATTGTTTTCGTATTTCCCACGATGTCAGTAGATATTTTTGCATGGCCAATGTAGAAAGATTTTGATTGAGTTGAATGTTGTTAATGCATAAATAGAAAGTACATACAAACTTGAGAATTTGCTCACATATTTAAACTTATGACGTAATAATTTAATGCAGGATGCATGAATGAAACCACCGAGACCACATACAATACAAAAAAAAAAAAAAAATTGTTACATAGATAGTAGAATTTTATAATGTTTCCAGTTAGTAATATTTCCTTATATATGACAACACGAGAATAATAAATACACGGTGTACTTTCTTTCACCAACTCATCCACAACAAACACTTCCAAAGCGATCGTGATCATGGCATCTCATAAATTTTATAAGAAATTTTGTGAAATGTAATGAACTTTGATCATCTTGAAAGTTGTTACTCATAGTACGTATCTCTTTGTATCACAATTATATTGGAGGAACTGATCCGTAGACATTGACATGTTGATTGTAGGCAAAACAATCGTGTTCAGGGCATTTCATCAAGATATTTGTCAAATGACCTTGTGATGAAATGCAATGAATAACGATCGATTTGTCGACAATTTTGCCAGAAGAAGTAACTTGGGAGCCTTTCACTGTGCTCAACTGTAAGAAGTCATCATCAAGAGCTGTGACCAAGGGATCGTGATCAAAGATTCGTGCAATTCGAGCAAGAAAACATGACGATCATAGGTCAAACTGAAAATATCAAGTCTATGTTCAGTTTTAATATACATTTATACTCGTACTTATCCCTTTATATCATACATTAATATATACTTTTTATGTGTCCAAATATGCTTTTTTTACTCATTGCAATGATATTTTGCTGATTGGGTAGTTACGACACGCGATTCGTTGGCTTGCCTCGTGCACTCTACTGGAATATGTGAAAAAAAAAACACGATGTTGCAACTACTTTCAGGTCAAATTTCCATAGATACGCGGCTTCATTCAGAAAATTACAATTCTCATCATCAAGACGTGGTCAATTTTCAAAAAGGGACATTTTCATATAACAAGAATTAAGTCATGGTTGAACCGGGATTATAAGCTGCATGGATTAAACCCCTCATTTTCATTACCGAACTCATTCCCACTTTCAACCTTAAACCCACAACCTTTGTTCAGTCTATAGTTGCTATTAGCAACATGGAAATTTATTTTTGATCATCCAAGAAATTACTCTTCACTCTTTAAGTTTATGTTCGATTAACCGAATCAAAGATTGTCAAGGGTTTCAAATGAGCCAGCAACCTTAATCAATCGCCATAGTAACTTGGTATTTTTTTTAAAGGGATTGTATTATATCTAAAATTATGTGATGGAATAATACTCTTTTATATTTTAGACTTTTTTTGTTCGAGTTCAACTTCCTCAAAGTGGTATCACTAGGGTTGACCAATCTGAAATGATTCTCTATGTCAACTTTAAATAATCATAGACTAAAATTTGTTTATTACAGATTTACAGTTGGAATTTAATTTCCACAAATAGAGGTTAATGGAGTGTTAATGTATCTATGTGCTTCAAGTTCACTTTTAAATTTATAAGTTAAAAAAAATATAAGTCAATGCTTAAGTAAGATCGAACTTAGAAAAAAAAAGAATCACATTGGTAACAGATGATCCGACAATAATTCGATAAATTTGGGAAATTGTTTTCGTATTTCCCACGATGTCAGTAGATATTTTTGCATGGCCAATGTAGAATGATTTTGATTGCGTTGAATGTTGTTAATGCATAAATAGAAAGTACATACAAACTTGAGAAATTGCTCACATATTTAAACTTATGACGTAATAATTTAATGCAGGATGCATGAATGAAACCACCGAGACCACATACAATACAAAAGAAAAATGATTTTGTTACATAGATAGTAGAAATTTATAATGTTTCCAGTTAGTAATATTTCCTTATATATGACAACACGAGAATAATAAATACACGGTGTACTTTCTTTCACCAACTCATCCACAACAAACACTTCCAAAGCGATCGTGATCATGGCATCTCATAAATTTTATAAGAAAGTTTGTGAAATGTAATGAACTTTGATCATCTTGAAAGTTGTTACTCATAGTACGTATCCCTTTGTATCACAATTATATTCGAGGAACTGATCCGTAGACATTGACATGTTGATTGTAGGCAAAACAATCGTGTTCAGGGCATTTCATCAAGATATTTGGTAAATGACCTTGTGATGAAATGCAATGAATATCGATCGATTTGTCGACAATTTTGCCAGAAGAAGTAACTTGGGAGCCTTCCACTGTGATCAACTGTAAGAAGTCATCATCAAGAGCTGTGACCAAGGGATCGTGATCAAAGATTCGTGCAATTCGAGCAAGAAAACAGGACGATCATAGGTCAAACTGAAAATATCAAGTCTATGTTCAGTTTTAATATACATTTATACTCGTACTTATCCCTTTATATCATACATTTATGTATACTTTTTATGTGTCCTAATATGCTTTTTTTACTCATTGCAATGATATTCCGCTGATTGGGTAGTTACGACACGCGATTCGTTGGCTTGCCTCGTGTACTCTACTGGAATATGTGAAAAAAAACACGATGTTGCAACTATTTTCAGGTCAAATTTCCATAGATACACGACTTCATTCAGAAAATTACAATTCTCATCATCAAGACGTGGTCAATTTTCAAAAAGGGACATTTTCATATAACAAGAATTAAGTCATGGTTGAACCGGGATTATAAGCTGCATGGATTAAACCCCTCAATTTCATTACCGAACTCATTCCCACTTTCAACCTTAAACCCACAACCTTTGTTCAGTCTATAGTTGCTATTAGCAACATGGAAGTTTATTTTTGATCATCCAAGAAATTACTCTTCACTCTTCAAGTTTATGTTCGGTTAACCGAATCAAAGATTTTCAAGGGTTTCAAATGAGCAAGCAACCTTAATCAATCGCCATATTAACTTGGTATTTTTTGTAAAGGGAGTGTATTATATCCAAAATTAATGTGATGGAATAATACTCTTTTATATTTTAGACTTTTTTTGTTCGAGTTCAACTTCCTCAAAGTGGTATCACTAGGGTTGACCAATCTGAAATGATTCTCTATGTCAACTTAAAAGAATCTTAGACTAAAATTTGTTTATTATAGATTTAGAGTAGGAATTTAATTTCCACAGATAGATGTTAATGGAGTGGTAATGTATCTATGTGCTTCAAGTTAATTTTTAAATATATAAGTTAAAAAAAATAATATAAGTCAATGCTTAAGTAAGATCGAACTTAGACAAAAAAAGAATCACATTGGTAACAGATGATCCGACAATAATTCGATAAATTTGGGAAATTGTTTTCGTATTTCCCACGATGTCAGTAGATATTTTTGCATGGCCTATGTAGAATGATTTTGATTGCGTTGAATGTTTTTAATGCATAAATAGAAAGTACATACAAACTTGAGAAATTGCTCACATATTTAAACTTATGACGTAATAATTTAATGCATGATGCATGAATGAAACCACCGAGACCACATACAATACAAAAAAATGATTTTATTACATAGATAGTAGAAATTTATAATGTTTCAAGTTAGTAATATTTCCTTATATATGACAACACGAGAGTAATAAATACACGATGTACTTTCTTTCACCAACTCATCCACAACAAACACTTCCAAAGCGATCGTGATCATGGCATCTCATAAATTTTATAAGAAAGCTTGTGAAATGTAATGAACTTTGATCATTTTGAAAGTTGTTGACACGATTTCTTACGTGTATGCGCAAGTGCACGGTCAAGTAATATAGGGGTGGTATTTCAACCCCGAATTATCGATCCCACGAGGACAGGCTTGAGATTATTTAATTAGTTATTTAATTTAGCGTACGGTGTAGGAGGAAAGATTTGATTGATTTTTAGAATTGAAATAACAACTAAGCTAATATTTTTAGATTTTTATATTTAATAAATAAGTTTGGAGAAACTAGGCAATCTCTAGATCACCTAGGGTTGTAGACGATTTCCGGATTATCTGAGCAACACGTTAACTATATTCTAACTAAGCCGGGTAACAGCACTGACTATCTCCTATCGGTCTCAAGTCATTCTACTTCACGGTACACTACAATCTCCTATCAGTCTCAAGTCATTCTACTGGTCCGTTCTAGTAGGCTAACGACATGCACGACAACGGGTCCTGTCGGTCCACCGTTGCACGAAACCGTCGAATCTCACCTACCGAATCTACCCACATTTGGCCAATCCTAACACGTCTCTTCTCAGTCTCAGTGATACGGGATTGATGTTCAAGTTCTCTACACAATTAGGTTGAGTCACTGTCGTGCACTCATCTAATTAGTTAGCACGTCCGGGTAGCTACTCCATTCATACTAAAGATTAAGCGTAGACTATGAACAATTGAATAAAAATAAGCTAACTTTAAGAATGAATCAACTATTGAGTGAAACCCTAGTTCTTGAACCCTAGTCTTATCTCCTAATCGTGTCACTCAATTAGGATTACTAACATAAACAAGAAACTAGAATTGATTCAAAAGAAGAAATCAAGAAATCATGAAGCAAAGATCAAATCCGGAAAAATATCATCGTTTACATAAACCCTAGGCTCTCAAAGAGACGCCTAGCAAAACGTCTAGCTAATACTAATAAACCAAACAAGACTTACTAGTTTCTCCATAGAAAGATTGAGAGAGAAGAAGAAGAAATCAACTTAGAGCTTCAATGGAGGAGGAGTCCTCCTTCTCTTCTCCTTGCGTCCGTCTCTTCTTCACGTTGCTCCTCTCTCCCGTGTATCCTTTTCTTTTTTTTATGTCTCTCTTTAATCTTCAATTAGGGTGCATTAATTAATAATCAAAAACATATTAATTAATAACCCTAAAAACTTGGCCTTTCCCCGTGCGTTGCTGGGTCTGCTAGCAGATCGTACGATCTGCTTTTGCTGATCGTGCGATCTGCTACTTGATCCTATAAGTCAGTGAGTTCTCCCCTAGCAGATCGTACGATCACGAAAGTTGACCGTGCGATCTGCTTTGATCCTAGGATCAACTTTTGATCCTACACTTCAAACTTTCTAAAATGACACTTTGACCCCCTTTTTCCATCTTTGTCCTCTTTTCTTCCAATTTCTTTCTCTCCCAAGCTTCCGCATATGTTCCGAAGTTCGTTTTCCTCCTCCTCTTGATCCATGAGCTCCGTTTCCTGTCCAACACAACACGAAAACACCCCGTGCGATCAAAAGTGACAAAATAAATGTAAATAATGTGAAAAACGCCCGGATTAATAATTTATCACTCAAAGCTAAACTTATCCAATTTCCTCAAGTTCATAGTGTATTTCTAATATATTCAACCCGGAAACTACACAAAACGGTACACAAACGTAGAAGAAATATAACTCTAATATAGAGTTATCAAATCCCCCCACACTACCTTTTTGCGCGTCCCGAGCAAAATCAAAAACATTTCTCACACTATGATTTTCAATCCACCGAATTGCATTTAACTTCACTAGCCATGTGACACAAACAACACACACACCCATGCAATCTACATGACTATACAATGCAACTCGATTATCAAACAATGCAAAAATTGAAACAACACAATTTTTTTCTTTTTATTTAGAGATTGGGCAATCTCAAAAAGTAAACCGGCAAGTCATAAGGCTCTCATTTTCCCTCGGAAGTTCTATAACTTTGGTGATCGGTAGAACTTGCGGCCAGTTTCGTTAGACAGAACGGGCACGAACACAAAAAATGTTGCTTCCGCACACTCATCAAACGTATCCCTAGCACTTACCTTCCGAGCTATTTATCCACGGGTTAAATTGCTAACGGTTCAGGACGGGTAGGATAGGATATTTAGAAGCGTAGTCCTAGACGTCATGATCTAACTCACAAAACCCGATTCTCACACTCCCTCACCAAAATCCAAGGAACCCCACCGAATCTCACTACTCCGGCCCTCATTCCCTCAATCTTGGTGCAACGCCGTTCTCGCGGACACAAATGTGAAGAAGTGATCTCGAACATTAGCTAATCTCCCCGGTCTTCAATTTCAAGCTTGCTCCTTTATTCCCTGTCAATTTCACTTTCACTTTCTATTTTACTCTTTTTTTTTTCATTTCCACACAATAATAACATTAAGCACATGGAGCCGACGATACGATAGTAATATCCGAGGAGATCAAATATCAGAATTAGATAACATGGGGGTGGAATGTGTCAAATTAGTGATGTAACATAGATGTCGACACCCCACACTTGATGCAAAGCAAATCACGAACCCAGTAGTCAATGTGTACACGTGCTTTTCCAACCGATCCTCCTCATCACCTAAGATATAGAGAATATAAATAAAGCATAAGCACGGCCTCCTATAAGATCAACCAACCCCCACCCCATGACGTGCGGAAGAAATATCACGCACTACGGTACTCCACCTGTGATCGTGGTGTAAGGACACGAATCACCGCCACACCGAAGTGTGCTACCGTCTCTAACTCACCCTCACATCCCCTCAAAAGACGACATGTAAGAGAATCCACATAAGATGTATCAAATCAGCTCACCCTCATCAAACCTCCCTAACTCAACTCCCTCTATCATGACGCATAGGAAAGGACCATTCTAACAAGTGATGAAAGTCACAATGAAAGGCTTCCTAGGCTAGAGGCTGTGAATAAAAGGGGTAAACGGATCAATAGGGGTAACTAGTGGACCTAGGAGATGGAGACGGGACGTGAGGCCCCCATAAACATCACTCGCACAGCTGTTCCGTTGCCACTACGAGGAGGGTTGACGACTACCTAAGTGACGGTGGTGTAGCGCTAGTAGGATAACTAGTCTGAGAGGCAGCTACTCACATTTCTAATGTGCATTAGCCCTATAAGTCTTCCTACTCCAGATTCTCGCGTCTAACTCACCTCAGATTTTCATATTCCTAAGGAATTCTATCATTAAGCCCTCTCCACATTCACTCTCTTCGATTGCCCTTTCTCAAAAAATTTAAAATTTTATGATTTTTTTATTTTTCATATTTTCCTAGACTCTATATGCAATGGCCAACTCGACTAATCACACGATTTGGTAGGGGACTCAATAAAGTAAAAGTGCTAAAAAAATGCATACTAACAATCCTAACACAATACGACACTATATCAAACACTCTACACTAACCACATGTACTCCACAATACGACACAACTGCATGTAACTGGCGATGCATAACTGACATGGCTAGCAAAATATACACAAACCCCCCCCCCCACACTTAAGCGTTTCGTTGTCCTCAACGAATATAGATAAATAATAAGAGGACTCATCGCTTAAATGTGTAGGCGGTGGATCTCCACAATTATCGCTCAAAACGTAGAACAGAGAGAGTTAGAGGTACCTGGGGTGCCCGGACCTACATGGGCACCGTTGCAGCGAAACTGCAACAAGAAGGGGTCTTGTGGACCGTTGACAGTTTCCGAAAAAGTCTCACCTCGCGTCCGGATTCCGATGCGCCTACTCACATTCTCTATCACACACATCAAGAAGGGGAACCCGGAGCGTCTTATGTACCTGTGTCCCTGCACACTGATTGTAAGTATTAAAGCAACTCTCTCTCACGCCTCAAAATCAAATATGGAGAACTAAAAGCAAACACAGAAACAAATTGCATCCTACTCTACATGGGTTGCCTCCCAAGCAGCGCTTTGTAATTTAAGGTCGACAGCCCGACCTGGTTACCTCAACCGAAAAGGATAGTGGAGACTGATTTATCCCTCCACTTCTTCTTCTTCCACCATCTCTTCTCGATAACTTCACGTGCACCCCTGTGCTCTGAAGAAGGTGGACAATTGTGGAAGCTGACTCCTTTCATTTTGCAATTGATCTTCTTGAGAAACTTCCACCAAGTACCACTGGGCTCAAATGAATCTCTGGCCATAAAATCATCCCAGTAGTACTTCCTTGATGTTATATGCTCTTCAAATGACCCATACAATTCATCCACAGCCCCACACTTGCTGACTTCCAACACCTTGACTATGGCATATGGATGATCAATAGAATCGCCCATAGAACAAGAGATTGGGAGTTGCTCATCACATTCTTCCCCATACGAATCCCCATACAGTAATTGTTCCAGCTCGTCGCAAACTTGCGTGACATAGGGTATGGAGAATTCATCATTAATAAGAGTTGGGGCTTTTACCTCAATAGCACTGAGCACAAGTGTTTCACCAGCTTCATCGTCGACACACCACAGGCTTCCAATTTCGGTTTCTTCCCATTCATACCAAGGATGTGAGGGAACCTGCGGTCTTGGCTCGCAATACGGCAGATCTTCCCATCTTCGGCACACAGGTCCACCCCAGTCTGAATCAGAGTTTGAGTCCTCATATATGGCAGAGTCCACCAATGGTTCCTGGACATTGCAGTCTTCGTTCAGCTCAGGTATCTCTTCTTCCACTTGTGGTGGGGATGATGAAGGTTCTACGTTTGGCTCATTGTCATATGGCAAGGGCTCCTCTTGTGGCTCTTGAATACTTGATTCCCCTGCTGTTGACAGTTTTTCTATTCGTTTCCTTATCCTCTCCAACATCTTCCTCACGTATTCCCTACCTCTGGCTGCATCCTCTTGTGGTAATTGTGCATCTATGGACAAAAATTTGGCGCACACTTCGATGTCATTCATAATACTACGTCGTTCTGCCATATCCGCTGATGAGTCTTCCTCGTGCTGATGAAGCTGGGGGGCATGTACTCGACATGAGTCTCTACGTTCGTGCCAAATGCCGCATACGTAGCACCAAGTTATGCATGCTTCCTCGTCTTCGTGGTTACCCCTGCAGTGGAAACAGTAGGGGGACCCGAATAACAGTCTTCGCTCCACATGCTTAAATTGTCTCTTGCTTCCTGCGTTCCTGAGAAACAAACTCACAAGACACCCGTGAAGCACAGAGATATAGAATAAAAATATTAAAATCAAACTAAAATAAAAGTACTCTAAACTAACTCCTAACTAAATAATCTACCGCTGTCCCCGGCAACGACGCCAAAAACTTGACACGATTTCTTACGTGTATGCGCAAGTGCACGGTCAAGTAATATAGGGGTGGTATTTCAACCCCGAATTATCGATCCCACGAGGAAAGGCTTGAGATTATTTAATTAGTTATTTAATTTAGCGTACGGTGTAGGAGGAAAGATTTGATTGATTTTTAGAATTGAAATAACAACTAAGCTAATATTTTTAGATTTTTATATTTAATAAATAAGTTTGGAGAAACTAGGCAATCTCTAGATCACCTAGGGTTGTAGACGATTTCCGGATTATCTGAGCAACACGTTAACTATATTCTAACTAAGCCGGGTAACAGCACTGACTATCTCCTATCGGTCTCAAGTCATTCTACTTCACGGTACACTACAATCTCCTATCAGTCTCAAGTCATTCTACTGGTCCGTTCTAGTAGGCTAACGACATGCACGACAACGGGTCCTGTCGGTCCACCGTTGCACGAAACCGTCGAATCTCACCTACCGAATCTACCCACATTTGGCCAATCCTAACACGTCTCTTCTCAGTCTCAGTGATACGGGATTGATGTTCAAGTTCTCTACACAATTAGGTTGAGTCACTGTCGTGCACTCATCTAATTAGTTAGCACGTCCGGGTAGCTACTCCATTCATACTAAAGATTAAGCGTAGACTATGAACAATTGAATAAAAATAAGCTAACTTTAAGAATGAATCAACTATTGAGTGAAACCCTAGTTCTTGAACCCTAGTCTTATCTCCTAATCGTGTCACTCAATTAGGATTACTAACATAAACAAGAAACTAGAATTGATTCAAAAGAAGAAATCAAGAAATCATGAAGCAAAGATCAAATCCGGAAAAATATCATCGTTTACATAAACCCTAGGCTCTCAAAGAGACGCCTAGCAAAACGTCTAGCTAATACTAATAAACCAAACAAGACTTACTAGTTTCTCCATAGAAAGATTGAGAGAGAAGAAGAAGAAATCAACTTAGAGCTTCAATGGAGGAGGAGTCCTCCTTCTCTTCTCCTTGCGTCCGTCTCTTCTTCACGTTGCTCCTCTCTCCCGTGTCTCCTTTTCTTTTTTTTATGTCTCTCTTTAATCTTCAATTAGGGTGCATTAATTAATAATCAAAAACATATTAATTAATAACCCTAAAAACTTGGCCTTTCCCAATGCGTTGCTGGGTCTGCTAGCAGATCGTACGATCTGTTTTTGCTGATCGTGCGATCTGCTACTTGGTCGTACGATCTGCTACTTGATCCTATAAGTCAGTGAGTTCTCCCCTAGCAGATCGTACGATCACGAAAGTTGATCGTGCGATCTGCTTTGATCCTAGGATCAACTTTTGATCCTACACTTCAAACTTTCTAAAATGACACTTTGACCCCCTTTTTCCATCTTTGTCCTCTTTTCTTCCAATTTCTTTCTCTCCCAAGCTTCCGCATATGTTCCGAAGTTCGTTTTCCTCCTCCTCTTGATCCATGAGCTCCGTTTCCTGTCCAACACAACACGAAAACACCCCGTGCGATCAAAAGTGACAAAATAAATGTAAATAATGTGAAAAACACCCGGATTAATAATTTATCACTCAAAGCTAAACTTATCCAATTTCCTCAAGTTCATAGTGTATTTCTAATATATTCAACCCGGAAACTACACAAAACGGTACACAAACGTAGAAGAAATATAACTCTAATATAGAGTTATCAGTTGTTACTCATAGTACGTATCCCTTTGTATCACAATTATATTCGAGGAACTGATCCGTAGACATTGACATGTTGATTGTAGGCAAAACAATCGTTTTCAGGGCATTTCATCAAGATATTTGGCAAATGACCTTGTGATGAAATGCAATGAATAACGATCGATTTGTCGACAATTTTGCCAGAAGAAGTAACTTGGGAGCCTTCCACTGTGATCAACTGTAAGAAGTCATCATCAAGAGCTGTGACCAAGGGATCGTGATCAAAGATTCGTGCAATTCGAGCAAGAAAACAGGACGATCATAGGTCAAATTGAAAATATCAAGTCTATGTTCAGTTTTAATATAAATTTATACTCGTACTAATCCCTTTATATCATACATTTATATATACTTTTTATGTGTCCTAATATGCTTTTTTTACTCATTGCAATGATATTCCTCTGATTGGGTAGTTACGACACGCGATTCGTTGGCTTGCCTCGTGCATTCTACTGGAATATGTGAAAAAAAACACGATGTTGCAACTACTTTCAGGTCAAATTTCCATAGATACGTAGCTTCATTCAGAAAATTACAATTCTCATCATCAAGACGTGGTTAATTTTCAAAATGGGACATTTTCATATAACAAGAATGAAGTCATGGTTGAACCGGGATTATAAGCTGCATGGATTAAACCCCTCATTTTCATTACCGAACTCATTCCCACTTTCAACCTTAAACCCACAACCTTTGTTCAGTCTATAGTTGCTATTAGCAACATGGAAGTTTATTTTTGATCATCCAAGAAATTACTCTTCACTCTTCAAGTTTATGTTCGATTAACCGAATCAAAGATTGTCAAGGGTTTCAAATGAGCCGGCAACCTTAATCAATCGTCATAGTAAATTGGTATTTTTTTAAAGGGAGTGTATTATATCCAAAATTAATGTGATGGAATAATACTCTTTTATATTTTAGACTTTTTTTGTTCGAGTTCAACTTCCTCAAAGTGGTATCACTAGGGTTGACCAATCTGAAATGATTCTCTATGTCAACTTTAAAGAATCATAGACTAAATTTTGTTTATTATATATTTAGAATTGGAATTTAATTTCCACAGATAGAGGTTAATGGAGTGTTAATGTATCTATGTGCTTCAAGTTCACTTTTAAATTTATAAGTTAAAAAAATAATATAAGTCAATGCTTATGTAAGATCGAACTTAGACGAAAAAAGAATCACATTGGTAACAGATGATCCGACAATAATTTGATAAATTTGGGAAATTGTTTTCGTATTTCCCACGATGTCAGTAGATATTTTTGCATGACCTATGTAGAATGATTTTAATTGCGTTGAATGTTGTTAATGCATAAATAGAAAGTACATAGAAACTTGAGAAATTGCTCACATATTTAAACTTATGACGTAATAATTTAATGCAGGATGCATGAATGAAACCACCGAGACCACATACAATAAAAAAAAATGATTTTGTTACATAGATAGTAGAAATTTATAATGTTTCCAGTTAGTAATATTTCCTTATATATGACAACACGAGAGTAATAAATACACGGTGTACTTTCTTTCACCAACTCATCCACAACAAACACTTCCAAAGGGATCGTGATCATGGCATCTCATAAATTTTATAAGAAAGTTTGTGAAATGTAATGAACTTTGATCATCTTGAAAGTTGTTACTCATAGTACGTATCCCTTTGTATCACAATTATATTCGAGGAACTGATCCGTAGACATTGACATGTTGATTGTAGGCAAAACAATCGTGTTCAGGGCATTTCATCAAGATATTTGGCAAATGACCTTGTGATGAAATGCCATGAATAACGATCGATTTGTCGACAATTTTGCCAGAAGAAGTAACTTGGGAGCCTTCCACTGTGATCAACTGTAAAAAGTCATTATCAAGAGCTGTGACCAAGGGATCGTGATCAAAGATTCGTGCAATTCGAGCAAGAAAACAGGACGATCATAGGTCAAACTGAAAATATCAAGTCTATGTTCAGTTTTAATATACATTCATACTCGTACTAATCCATTTATATCATACATTTATATATACTTTTTATGTGTCCTAATATGTTTTTTTTTACTCATTGCAATGATATTTCGGTGATTGGGTAGTTACGACACGCGATTCGTTGGCTTGTCTCGTGCACTCTACAGGAATATGTGAAAAAGAAAACACGATGTTGCAACTACTTTCAGGTCGAATTTACATAGATACGCGGCTTCATTCAGAAAATTACAATTCTCATCTTCTAGACGTGGTCAATTTTCAAAAAGGGACATTTTCATACAACAAGAATAAAGTCATGGTTGAACCGGGATTATAAGCTGCATAGATTAAACCCCTCATTTTCATTACCGAACTCATTCCCACTTTCAACCTTAAACCCACGACCTTTTTTCAGTCTATAGTTGCTATTAGCAACATGGAAGTTTATTTTTGATCATCAAAGAAATTACTCTTCACTCTTCAAGTTTATGTTCGATTAACCGAATCAAAGATTGTCAAGGGTTTCAAATGAGCCAGCAACCTTAACAAATCGCCATAGTAACTTGGTATTTTTTGTAAAGGGAGTGTATTATATCCAAAATTAATTTGATGGAATAATACTCTTTTATATTTTAGACTTTTTTTGTTCGAGTTCAACTTCCTCAAAGTGGTATCACTAGGGTTGACCAATCAGAAATGATTCTCTATGTCAACTTTAAAGAATCATAGACTAATATTTGTTTATTATAGATTTAGAGTTGGAATTTAATTTCCACAAATAGAGATTAATGGAGTGTTAATGTATCTATGTGCTTCAAGTTCACTTTTAAATTTATTAGTTAAAAAAATAATATAAGTCAATGCTTAGGGCACCCAAAAACTTAGAGACGACATTGTCTTCTCTCATGATCCAACAAACTCCTAATTGCAAACGCACTCATGCTCTCTAACCATTTTGTAGTCTGATGAATTTTGAATAAACCAATAAAAGACGACTTCCTAGTCGTGCGATAAAGATAGTAATGAAAAAAAAGAAAAATTGAACAACGAATATGAAACATGCATGCGGAAGAAAGAAGAATAAACCTTAAGTTACAAGATAGTTAATTCAAAATATATTGCAAATCTTAACTAATATAAAATTATGAGTTCATTATACAATCTCAATCAATTGCGTTAGGAATTGATCACTCGTAACCCGGAGAGGGCCATTCGTACAAGAAATAAGACCGTGGTAAAACGCTGTTAGCAGATGAGTCGCAAAACTTCTCTAGCTTCATGTTTCCCACATTGCACCAATATGTAGCATTGTTCCATCTTAACATCAACCCTACAATAAAGCGGATGAATTGCTTTGATCATGATCTCATTGAAATCTAATTTACATATTATGCCATTGGATCCAATACGTAAGGCTACCACCCCCTAATCATAATCTCTATCAATTTGTTAGATAAATAACAATCACCACGAGATGATGACTAAAAGAAAGGATGAAAGTAGTATAGTTGCGAGGAAAATCTACTTGACACTAAAGTTAACGGAAAGTTCTCTACAAAAAGTTACTTAAACTTAAATTGGAACGAAATACTATTACTTTTCTCATACATGGGATAAAATTGAACATTGAAATTGACATTTTGTTATTTTATTCTCTGCATTAATTAGCAAGTGTGTTTGTAATAAGAAAAATATGACTTCAATGTGTTTCCTAAGTGTATGCATCTACCAAATTTTGAAAAAAAAGAAGTGTATACAACCACCCAAAATTATTCATGCCTACACGGGTGAAAAAGTTGATGATAAATTAAACTGTTATCTATTCATAAAAAAAAAATTATAAATCCAAACTATATATAAGAAAAAATGCTCCGTTCAGATGAATGCTCATGACTAGCATCTTGTTACACTTGTTAAACGATTTTGTAATTTTCCCCAACTAAAGTTGAATATGAACTTAGTGCGGCGAATTCTTGAACGATTTTTTATCGGTTATTTCTCATTCTAACTCCCTAAAAGAGACATTTAATTTAAATTATGGGTTATGTTTATCTCCAAGAAGATTTTTCATTTATCTTGCATTTTCCTACTTGTTTTTAGTCATCTTCCCGCTGAAGCCATATAGATAAATAATGGCAGCTTAATAATTTCCATCCTTTTGAAGTCATATTCCTACGGTGATAATTATCATCTAACAAATTGGTAGAGAGATTATGTTTAGGGGTGGTAGCCGTATGTATTAGATCAAATGGTATAATACGTAAATTAGAATTCAAAATATGGTCAAATAAAAAATAAACAAAATCTAAACATGAGATTAGCATTAAAAGTGGACGTGGGAATCATCTCTCTCACCCTCTCCTATTAATTAGGGTTATGGTATTTTGGTGAGGAAAAATGAGAACACATGGCACAATTTAGAGGAGAGTTTCCAAAGAAGGTGCATAAGGAGAAATGCTAGGGAAACTCTCCTTATGAACTCTCTTTGGAAACTCTCCACTAAATTGTGACATGTGTTCTCATTTTCTCTCACCAAAACAACATATCCCTAATTAATAGGAGAGAGTGAGGGAGGTGATTCCCACGTCCTTTGTTAATGCTATTTCCATATTTAGAGCTTATTTATTTTTGGGGGGTGCTTTCCCAATTGGCTTCCATAGCTTGTTATTTTTCACTCGAGTCAAGTAAGGCCAGTTCCTCATACAGCTGCTCCAATAAGATATCGTCCTCCTCATCCGGTGCGTATGCCTCCACACCAAAACACTGCTCACTCACTGCATATGCAGGAAATTTCATAGCTTCAAAGACATTGAATGCCACCTTCTCATCGTTAATACGCATAGTCAATTCTCCATTGGCAACATAAATAATCATCTTTCCCATAGCAAGGAATGGCCGTCCCAATATGAGTGGGACATCATCGTCAGCATCCATATCTAGGATCACAAAATCTGCGGGAAAGATGAGTCCTTCGACTCTCACAAGCACATCCTCCAAAACACCCCGTGGTCGTTTTATAGTACGGTCAGCCATCTGTAAACACATACGAGTAGGTTTTGGATCTCCAACACCAAGTTGCTCAAATACTGATGTGGGCATCAAATTTATGCTTGCGCCAAGATCACATAATGCTCTACCATGGAATGCATCTCCCAATGTGACAGGAATAATGAAACCACCTGGATCTTTCATCTTCTTGGGTAGCACTTTTTGCACCACGGAGCTACACTCCTCATTCAGAGTCACGGTCTCAAAATCATCCATGCGTCTCCTATTAGAGAGTAGGTCCTTGAGAAATTTTGCATATTTAGGCATTTGTGAAATTGCTTCAGCAAAGGGGATATTGATGTGTAACTTCTTGAAGATATCCACAAATTTCTTGAAGTGCTTGGCATCCTCTTGACTCTTCAATCTCTGCGGGTAGGTAACACGAACACTATACTCTTCCTTTAGCTTAGGCTTTTCCTCCGACTTCCTACTCGTGTCCTTTGATTGGGGACTCACGGTAGGCACGGGAATTTCATCATCTAATGCTTTTTTCTGTGGCCTTAGTTGCCTCGGCTCGCGCGTGTGTAGGATATGGAGGATCCTTAGTGGTGGTCCCACTGCGAGTAGTGATAGCCTTCAATTGCTCAGGTGGAGTGATTGTGTTAGAAGGTAGTATACCTGGTGGAAGTCAAGTATTCTGATTAGCTATTTGACCAATCTGTGTCTCATGGCTCTTTATCGAGGCTTCCATCGCGACAATCTTGCTCTCAATCTTATCATTGCTAGCTAACCGTTTCCTCAACAATGCGTTTGTATCCTGTTCTTCTGAGGGTGGAGGTGGAGCCTGTTGCTGTGGAGTCTGTCTCTGAGCTTGGTAAGAAACATTTGGCCTTTGACCTGGCGCATATAGTCCACTATTTAGATTGGCATAGCTGAAGTTGGGGTGATTGCGGTTGTTGGGATGATAGGTGTTTGGTCATTGTTGCTGTCTTGGTTGACCGATGTAGTTCACGTCTTCAATACCATCCCCATATCCCTGATTTGCATCTGCTACCATCTCTCCCACTGACTTCACCTGTGCCGATGGATTCAAATTACTGAAAGCCGAAGTCATCACTGCCATCTGATGTTCAAATTCTGTTCCACCATGGACTCAATCTTACTAACCAATGCCCCATCTGATTTCGTGTTTCTACGAGTCTCAGACCTCGTGGATTCACGTTTATCTACATGATCCAGAAGATCACGAAATCTCTGTAATCCCATTCCCATAAAATTGCCTTGAGCCATCATGTCCAGTTCACTAGCAGTCTCTCTGTCTAAAGCATTATAAAAGTAGTGCAGAAGTTTGTACCATGGCTCTCCGTGAGTAGGGCATCTGCGCAGGAGCTGGTTGAACTTTCTCCACGTGTCACCCAGAGAATCATCTTCCTGTTGTGTAAATTAAGTTATGTCAGCCATCCGTTGAGCAACCTTGGATGGTGGAAGATACTTCCTGAGAAACTCTCTGCTACAATCTGCCCATGTAACTATGCTGCCTGCTGGAAGTTCCATAAGCCATGTCTTTGCCTTTCCCGATAAAGAGAAGGGGAAAAGCACGAGCTTTATCGTCTCGAGTGGAAATCTCTGATCATACATGGTAGAATTAATCTGCTCGAAATTGAGCAAGTGTTGATGTGGATCATCACTCGGGGCTCCAGTGAATAAGCATTCATCCCTAACCATGTTGATCACCGGTTGGCGAATCTCGAAATGCGTGACATTAATCTGAGGCCTGACAATAGT
This sequence comes from Linanthus parryae, assembly GCA_023055425.1. Taxonomy (NCBI): domain Eukaryota; kingdom Viridiplantae; phylum Streptophyta; class Magnoliopsida; order Ericales; family Polemoniaceae; genus Linanthus; species Linanthus parryae. The sequence goes on from JALGPY010000003.1 coordinate 40,035,825, forward strand.
GGGTTGATACCCCTCCGGTGTAGTTCTGAAGTAGTCCACCAAAGGACGCTCATCCTCCTCAGCATTGTTGACTTGCTCTGCTGCATTCCGACCGTTATTGTTCCGATTATTGCCCCCATTATTCCCATTGCCACCGTTATTTCTGCCAACTACCTCCGCACCAGGAAGTTTTTGTGGATTTGGAGGGTTCATGCGATCAATCATCGCATGCATCTCAGCCATTTGAGCCCTAAGTTGCTCCGTTTCCGCGGCTCTGTTTGCAGCCTCCTCTACAGCAGCTGCTCTAGCTGCTTCCGCATCTTGCACACTTTTGCGGATTCTCTCAAACTCAGCTCTAGTTTCTTCATCCATGGTGACTGAGCTTGAATTCCTCTTGTCTCTACGCTGTGCTTTCAATAATGATTCCGGGTTTTCAAACGTTGGGTACAAAGGCTCGTCTCTAGAACGGGTCATGCACCGTGTAAATCAACCTAAAATCACCAAACACGCAAAACGTAGGTGAGTAACGGATATAAACAATAAATTATAATCCCTAAGGCTAGGAATTATAAATAATTTAGCCGAAGTCCCCGGCAACGTCGCAAAGTTGTGTTTTGCTAATTCTACTAAAATAAAGGTGCAAAATTCTCAATTAATCGAGTGAAGTAGGTCACGATTAATAAAGAATGATATTAGGGTTTTTGCAATATGAGGAAAAATACCGGGAATTCTCTAGGTTCACTAGGTTGATCTAAACTTATGTTTTGATTCGTAAAACACCCGCGGGTCTTTCACTATTAATCGAGAAATATTGAACTTACCGAGTTACCAAGCAAGTCAACTATACTTGAAACAAAAACATACCGAGTTACCAAGTTTATTTTAGCTTTAAGCATGCATTAAAACCATAATTCTACTCTAACGATCCTAGTTAACAATATCGAGTTACCAAACATTGATTCGACTAGGTGGATTATTGACACGATCTAACCACAAGTGTATGGCTGTCGTGTGTAGTAATATCCGGAAATCCGAGTTTGTCGAACCCAAGGGACTTGTCGTGAATCAATTAGTATTCTTAACTTCGTGTGGGCAAGCAATTGAGAGAGTTTTACTAAATTAAATAATTGAAAAGACAAAACGAGTATTTAAATATTAAGACTTAATATGGGAGAAACAACCAGGACACCTCGTTTGGGGGATTGTTAGGATTTTCTTGTTGTCGTCGTTCTACGATTTGTGAAAAATAGACGAAATTTATGTTGCTAATCGAGAAATAATAACTCACCGAGTTACCAAGTGAGCATTCTATGCCTAGGTTAAATTATAACCGAGTTACCAAGTTCTAATTATCCCTAAACACGCATTAACGGTGAATTCTACTTTAACGATCCCAATTCTTACTTTCACTAAGAACGGGTGATTGTTTGCTTTTCAGGTTCAACAATTACCGAGTTACCAAATAATTGCAAACTAAGTTCTAGATAACAAGACGTCTCTGATTAACTAGATGGGATGAAGATCACAAAACAATCATATCAAACGTAAAAACATCAATTAAGTTTAGCAAAACATGAATCTCAAATAACAAAACGCGTAATCAACGTGAGAACCCTAACCCCAAACTTGGGTCCTGATTACGAAATTTAGCTACTCATCGTAACGAAAACAATACAAAAATCCATAAAGTTAATGATAGACGAGAGAGATAACGAGAGTTTCAGAGAAATCGAACGAAAAATCCAAGCTCCCGAGCCTCCAAAGCTTCGACCCGTGTCTATGTGTTGCTTGTGCGTTCTTTTTTTTGTCTTTTTCAGTGGTCTCCTTTGTCCCCTTTTTTCTTGTTTCAGTCCCTCCTCCCCCCCCCCCTTAAACTGACCCTAGGTCTGCTTTTACACCCAAATCACGTTTGTTTTAATAAACTTTTTTTAATTACACTTTTCCCCCAAAATATTGGCTCCCTTTTTATGCCCCTTTCTTCTATTCATCTGACTTCTCCTCTTGCTGGGTTTCTTGCGGCGGTCTTCTGGGTTTTCTCAGCAGCTCGGTTTGGTGGTTCTCTGGGAATTGAGAGAGGAGATCGAAGGTGATGGTGGCCGTGGGTCTCGGTGATTGTTTGGTGGTTGAAATAAGAGAAAGACAGAGATGGGGGAGGATTGCGGCGGAGATGATTGTGGGTTCTGCGACCTGGGGTTAAGGGTTGATTTCGTCGGAGGAGATGGTGGTGGAAAGGGCGATGGTGATGTGGGAGAGGAGTTCTGGGTTGGTTTCTTTGGCCAGAGATTGAGGCTGAATTGGGGCTTCGGGTCAGAGAATTAGGCGGAGAGGCGGATTGGTGGTGGTTGTTCGGTGCTTCGGTTGCTGCAGCGGTAAAGGTCGTTTCTGGGTTTTGGTTTCAGTCGGTGGTTATGGAGATTGACTGGTGGTGTTTTGGGTTGAAGTTCGGCATTGGTGGGGATTGCATCGATTGGAGCTTTGGGTGGATTTTGGAGATGATGGTGGGTCGGGGTTGGTGTTCTGTTCGGTGAAATCAGGAAGATGAAGGACAGAAGACAGAGGCGGTGCTGGAGGGATTCGGTGGTCTGGTTCCATCAGAGAAGAGGGCGGTTGAAGGTGGATTTCAGCTTCAGAAGCCAAGTGGTGGTGGTTGGGTTTACTGGTTTTACAGAGGAGAAACAGAGACTGTATTTCAGTAGTTGCAACATCAGGGGAACCAATTGCAGTTTCTGAGACTTTCTGAAATGACATCTACCTCCCCTGTCATCATTCCTTGGCCAATATCTTCATCTTTTTGCTCGCGTTTCCGAAGTTCATCTTCACATCCAATTCATGATCCGAGCCTCCGGCAACTGAAACACACAAAACTGAACATACCGAAATCAAATGTGATATAAAAATAGCTCAAAATTAATACAAAACGCTTGGATTCGACAATTACGCACATAAAGCTCACATTCACTAATATTTTACAAACACAGTCAAATATGCGCCTAAATGTCTTGGAACTCACGCAAAACGATGGCTATTCAGTTATAAATATAACTATGATAACGGGGTTATCAATTATTCAATTTACCGACTAACTATCACGGAGTTACCAAGTGGAAGTTAATTAAAATTATCTTTACGTTAGCTACTCACAAAAATAATGTGATTACAATCGTAAATAATCCATAACAATGAAAGAACACGCAAGATTAAGTTAAAACACGAATCACAATCTCAAAACATGACGTTCATATCAAACCCTAGCTACACCAAACGAGAATTCCCAGCAAAAAGAGTTTAGCTACTATGATTCATACTCAAAACAACGAGTTTCATCAGTTTTAGCATCAGAAACCAAGAAAAGAGAAGAGTTGAGAATCCAAACGGATGATCCAAAGCTCCTAAGCTCTCCCAATAGCTTCTTCCTCTCCAAAAAGTGTTTCTAACGTGAAAAACTATTGAAAAGGTCGACCTAGAGTACTTAAATACGTTTCCATAATGATATTACAAAGTTTCTGATAATTGCATAAAGACCCCGGACGAATTTAACATTCTGGGCATTCTCTTCGTGCGAAGAGAAATTCTCTTCGTGCGAAGAGATTCTTTGTCTGATCTCTTCTTGCAACAGTCTTCCTACTTTGAGACAGCATCATACCACACGAAGACATCTGGAAATTTGGTTAAGTATTCTCTTCGTGCGAAGAACAATTCTCTTCGTGCGAAGAGAATCTGCCTTAGCTTTTTTCTGGCTCTTTTCCTTGAGTTTTCCTTGCTTTCTTTGTTTCCGAAGCTCGTTTCTTCATAACCTTTGATCTTCGCGTCCTATTTCCTACCAACCACAACACGAAACACGAACCCGCGATTATATCACAATAAAAGCAACAAAATATACGAGAAACGCCCGGATTTAACGATGAACACTCAAAAACTCAACTTTCACAATTTTAGCATAAAACGCTCAAAAGACGATAAAATTCTCCATGATAAGCACGCAAAACATAGAAAAAATAAGGAATAATATAACTCCAAAATGGAGTTATCACTATGTGCAAGAAGTAAACCCAACCATCCCGTGAACTTTTAATGTTGAACGGACACTATATTATCGGTCTCTACTAGGATTGCGAGAAAACTTTGTCCCTGCAGAGATGCAAAGGAACTCGAACTCATTTAATTTAAGTAAGATTGAACTTAGAAAAAGAAAATGATAACAGTGGTAATAGCTGATCCGAACAATAATTCCATAAATTTCAGAAATTGTTTTCGTATTTACCACGATGTGAGTAGATATTTTTACTTGGCCTCTGTATAAGGATTTCGATTACGTTGAATGTTGTTAATGCATAAATAGAAAGTACATACAAACTTGAGAAACTGTTCACATATTTCAACTTACGACGTATCAACTCAATTAGGGATGGCAATGCGGTTCGATCCGATCCGAAATCCGAGTGATTCGATCCGAATGGATCACGTCCGAATCCGATCCATATTAAAATGGATCGGATATGGATGTTAAGAATCAAAATCCGATCCGTATCCGGATTCGATCCGAATATATTAGGATATCCGATGGATATCCGACCCGAAAGGATCCGAACACACATAGTTTTACGAAAATACCCTTTGAGTTATAAAAATTATATTTTTACCAAAATATATATAAACACATTACACAAATCACTACGCATTATGTTTCCTGGCCTGAAGAAAATATTCTACTATGGTTATGGACTATTTTAGTGTTGTTTTAATTGAATTAATAGACAATTTTAGACATTATTGGTGTCATAAACCTTTGAATGGCTTGCTTATATTTATTGATATATTTACGTTTGTCATATTGGTAAAATATTTTTAGTATATTTTTTACTTTTTTTAGGCATATTTTGTTTTGGTGTGGTGACTCTTTTTTACGTATTTTTCTGAATTTGTTGTGTATTTTTTTGAGAAGTACAAAAAAATGCTCAGGATCCGAATCTGGATCCGAATCAGATCCGTTTCTTGATATTTGGATTGTCGGATCGAATACGGATATTGCAAATTAAATCTGGTCCGAATCCGATCCAAATCCGTTTAGGATCCAGTCGGATTTGGATCGAATATGGATCCACTTATTTTGATCGGATCCGGATATGGATATAGGTGGATCCGATCCGAATCCGATCCATTGCCATCCCTAAACTCAATACGGGATGCATGAATGAAACCATCACAAATAACATTGCCGCCTATGTATCTATAAGATAAGATACATAGGCGATTCAGGAAATGAGGATGAGATAAGCTCTGAAGGAACACCCATTTGGGTTTCAATTTCTTTTCTTGATTTGAGTTAGGGCGAGAAATTAGTGTCGGCGCTACTGTTGGGAATTGTTAGGTCCAGAGAAATACTAATACATACATGTGGTGTAGAAAGATTTAAGGTTAGAACATGGTTGGATATGCAGTGGTGGTGAAGGTGGTGGTTGGTTACCAGGACAAATGACACATCGAGGGTAGAGAGACAAGGGATATAAGAAATGAGAACTCTGTAAGGAAGGTAGTTTATGGCATCATTATAGGTGAAGGGTTATTTTCGTCATATTCAGTGTATAAATTATTAGTTGCTTCGTAATAATCACAATTAGCTTTGTAAGAATGAACTCCTAAATTTGTCGAGAAAAATTAATATTTGGAGCGAGAGAGAAGCCTGTGAGCATGGGGAGGGGCAAGATGGGAATCCAACCAATTTTTTTGAATCCTGTAGGGGACTACATATAAGCTAACTTGTTTTTTTAGTAGGTACCACTCCGTCTCTGCTCTTTAGCCCCATCCTGATATTGTGACTCGTATCTGGGTCACTTTGATCGGGTGATTTGGACAGCAAAACGATGGGATTTTTTTATTATTTTTTCACCGTGTTATAGAGCAACTTTTACTCTACAACACCATGAAAACATTGCATCATTTTGATATCCAAATCACCGGGTCAAAATGATACAATGAATAATGGTAAAAGTCGGGATGGGGCTAAAGAGCAGAGACAGAGTTGTAGATGTCAGAGCTTTAAAAAAAAAGGTAGATGTCAAAGTTGCAATCTTGACAATGTGAGAAAACAAATGGGTATTTGGAGGAAAGGAATCCAACCAAATTATCCACTTGTTAGACATCAAAGATCCCGACCACGACTTCTTTTATAGAAAAGTTAGAAAACTAGATTAAATGAAATCGTTCCTAACATATTTTGGGTTCGTTTGACAGTGTGCAATCTACTTAAAGGGGATTTTTTAAAGTTTGGAACGAAAATTCTAACTTCTGTTAGTTTTTCGCCACTTTTCTTTTAGTTAGTTATCTCGTCTTAGTGTTGTGAGTTGTGAAGTAGTGAACAAGGTTAGCCCATTTAATATCTCACATTTATGTTTTTCATCTTCACCACTCATTAATTTTTAACGCGTCAGGATTTAAGGGCAATCGAATTGATCTCCCTTTGCTCAGATACTGAAAAAATCTATGAACAAATGGGTAAGCTTGAACAAGAAAACACTAAAGTCATGTAAATGTGACTCACAGCATGCGGGGTTGAATACCAGCACTAATATTATAAGTACCAGTGCATTCGCCGACCTTGTACAATTATGTGTAAATTTATAGTTTCTCCAACAGCACCACATGAGCATGACACGTGGTGTTCTGGAGCATTTAATAATTGACACGTATGCTTTACGGTTTACCAATACCGATTTAGGTTATAGAAAGAATTCCTACTATATATGGATATTTTTTCTCTCCTACTCACATCACCTTCATTTAATATGTCAAAACATGAATGATATGCAACACGACAAGTCGTTTGTTCAAAGACCGCATAAGAACCATGACTCATTGGGACATGTACGATAGTTCATAAAGTGAAGTAATATTTTGTGCTCATTTGGACACTCATTTGGCAGTGGATTGGCAATTTGACACAGTGCTAGGTGCAAGAAGTAACCCAAACCATCCCGTGAACTTTATCCCTGCAGAGATGCACATGAACTCGAACTCATTTAATTTAAGTAAGATCGAACTTAGACAAAAAAGAATCACATTGGTAATAGATGATCCGACAATAATTCGATAAATTTGGGAAATTGTTTTCGTATTTCCCACTATGTAAGTAGATATTTTTACATGGCCTATGTAGAAGGATTTTGATTATGTTGAATGTTGTTAATGCATAAATAGAAAGTACATACAAACTTGAGAAATTTCTCACATAATTTAACTTACGACGTATCAATTTAATGCATGATGCATGAATGAAACCACCGAGACCACAGACAATACAAAAAAAAATGATTTTGTTACATAGATAGTAGAAATTTATAATGTTTCCATTTAGTAATATTTCCTTATATGTGACAACACGAGAATAATAAATACACGGTGTACTATCTTTCACCAACTCATCCACAACAAACACTTCCAAAGCGATCGTGATCATGGCATCTCATAAATTTTATAAGAAAGTTTGTGAAATGTCATGAACTTTGATCATTTTGAAAGTTGTTACTCATAGTACATATCCCTTTGTATCACAATTATATTCGAGGAACTGATCAGTAGACATTGACATGTTGATTGTAGGCAAAACAATCATGTTCAGGGCATTTCATCAATATATTTGGCAAATGACCTTGTGATGAAATGCAATGAATAACGATCTATTTTTCGAAAATTTTGCCAGAAGAAGTAACTTGGGAGCCTTCCACAGTGATCAACTGTAAGAAGTCATCATCAAGAGCTGTGACCAAGGGATCGTGATCAAAGATTCGTGCAATTCGAGCAAGAAAACAGGACGATCATAGGTCAAACTGAAAATATCAAGTCTATGTTCAGTTTTAATATACATTTATACTCGTACTAATCCCTTTATATCAGACATTTATATATACTTTTTATGTGTCCTAATATGCTTTTTTACTCATTGCAATGACATTTCGCTGACTGGGTAGTTACGACACGTGATTCGTTGGCTTGCCTTGTGCACTATAATGGAATATGTGAAAAAAAAACACGATGTTGCAACTACTTTCAGGTCAAATTTCCATAGATACGCGGCTTCATTAAGAAAATTACAATTCTCATCATCAAGACGTGGTCAATTTTCAAAAAGGGACATTTTCATATAACTAGAATGAAGTCATGGTTGAACCAGGATTATAAGCTACATGGATTAAACCCCTCATTTTCATTACCGAACTAATTCCCAGTTTCAACCTTAAACCCACAACCTTTGTACAGTCTATACTTGCTATTAGGTACATGGAAGTTTATTTTTGATCATCCAAGAAATTACTCTTCAGTCTTCAAGATTATGTTCGATTAACCGAATCAAAGATTGCCAAGGGTTTCAAATGAGCCAGCAACCTTAATCAATCGTCATAGTAACTTGGTATTTTTTGTAAAAGGAGTGTATTATATTAAAATTAACCTGATGGAATGATACTCTTTTATATTTTAATCTTTTTTTGTTCTAGTTCAACTTCCTCAAAGTGGTATCACTAGGTTGACCAATCTGAAAAATGTGATTTTTTAAAAAATGATTCTCTATGTCAACTTTAAAGAATCATAGACTAAAAATTGTTTATTATAGATTTGGAGTTGGAATTTAATTTCCACAAATAGAGGTTAATGGAGTGTTAATGTATCTATGTGCTTCAAGTTCAATATTAAATTTATAATTTAAAAAAATAATATAAGTCATTGTTTATGGCACCCAAAAACATAGAGACGGCATTGCCTTCTCTCATGATCCACCAAACTCCTAATTGCAAACGCACTCATGCTCTCTAACTATTTTGTAGTCTGATGAATTTTGAATAAAACCATAAAAGACGACGTCCTAGTCGTGCGATAAAGATAATAATGAAAAACAAGAAAAATTGGACAACGGATATGAAACATGCATGCGGAAGAAAGAAGAATAAACCTTAAGTTGCAAGGCTTGCTGCGAAATCACACAACATAGTTAATTCAAAATATATTGCAAATCTTAACTAATATAAAATTATGAGTTCATTACACAATCTCAATCATTTGCGTTAGGAATTGATCACTCGTAACCCGGAGAGGGCCATTCGTACAAGAAATAAGACCGTGGTAAAACGCCGTTAGCAGATGAGTCGCAAAACTTCTCTAGCTTCCTGTTTCCCACATTGCACCAATATGTAGCATTGTTCCATCTTAAAATCAACACCCTACAGTCAATCGGATGAATTGCTTTGATCGCGAGCTAATTAAAAACTAATTTACATATTATGCCATTGGATCCAATACATGAGGCTACCACTCCCTAATCATAATCTCTATCAATTTGTTAGATAAAAAATTATCACCACGAGATTATGACTAAAAGAAAGGATGGAAGTAGTATAGTTGCGAGGCAAATCTACTTGGCACAGACCTAATTACTTCATAAGTTAACGAAAAGTTCTCTACAAAAAGTTACTTAAACTTAAATTGGAACGAAATACTATTACTTTTCTCATACATGGGATAAAATTGAGCATTGAAATTGACATTTTTTGTTATTTTATTCTCTGCATTAATTAGCAAGTGTAGTTGTAATAAGAAAAATATAACTTCAATGTGTTTCGTACGTGTATGCATCTACCAAATTTCGAAAAAAAAATAAGTGTATACAACCACACAAAATTATTCATGCGTATACGGGTGAAAAAAATGATTATAAATTAAAATTTTATCTATTCATAAAAAAATATAAATCCAAACTATATATAGGAAAAAAATGCTCCGTTCAGATGAATGCTCATGACTAGCATCTTGTTACACTTGTTAAACGATTTTGTAATTTTTCCCCAATTAAAGTTGAATATGAACTTAGTCCGGCGAATTCTTGAACGATTTTTGATCGGTTCGTTCTCATATTAACTCCCTAAAAGCAACATTTTATTTAAATTATGGGTTACGTTTATCTCCAAGTAGATTTTTCATTTATCTTGCATTTTCCTACTTGTTTTTAGTCATCTTCCCGCTGAAGCCATATAGATAAATAATGGGAGCTTAATAATTTCCATCCTTTTGAAGTCATATTCCTACGGTGATAATTATCATCTAAAAAATTGGTAGAGAGATTATGATTAGGGGTGGTATCCGTATGTATTAGATCAAATGGTATAATACGTAAATTAGATTTCAAAATATGGTTAAATAAAAAATAAACAAAATCTAAACATGGGATTAGCATTAAAAGCGGGCGTGGGAGTCATATCCCTCACCCTCTCCTATTAATTAGGGTTATGGTATTTTGGTGAGGAAAAATGAGAACACATGTCTCTATTTAGAGGAGAGTTTCCAAAGAAGGTGCATAAGGAGAAATGATAAAGAAACTCAACTTATGAACTCTCTTTGGAAACTCTCCACTAAATTGTGACATGTGTTCTCATTTTCTCTCACCAAAACAACATATCCCTAATTAATAGGAGAGATTGAGGGAGATGATTCCCACGTCCACTTTTAATGTTATTTCCATATTTAGAGCTTATTTGTTTTTGGGGGGTGATTTTTTCAAAGCTAATATTGATTCTTACAAAGCCAGTAATTGTTTATTGGCTGAAAGTGACAAAAATAGCCTTATCACTTTATTTCTACTTGTGTTTATTTTTGACGGTTGGGTCTCCAATCAAACCTACAGACCTTCATCGGCACTTTAACCCATCTCTATTGGCATCCAAAACCCATTAGGTTTCATATTCACAGGCACTAGCTACAACAACTATGGATCGATCGACCTAAATTATCATCATGCCCAAACCTAGTTGCAGCTCGACCAACAACCCACACGACCTCAGAAGAGAGTATCCGAGAGCCCTCGACCCATGGGACTCTCCCAAAATTTATGGACATAGACTGTGAAAATTATTTTAAGCAAGCAGCATATCGTCTCATTAAAAACCTAAAAGACTCCATGGCAGCACAGTAGTATTCAAATTGATGCAAAATTGGGTATGATTTGATGTTCTGAATCTGAAGTTAGTGATCAAACTCATAAGCGCCCGTTCAAGCCAGATTCAACCGCCATCTTTTTGTTTGATAATTTATATTCAACATTGTTTAAATATGAAATTGTATTTGGATGAGTAGAAGAACTCGAGCGATTCAGGAAATGAGGATGAGATAAGCTCTGAAGGAACACCCATTTGGGTTCCAATTTCTTTTCTTGATTTGAGTTAGGGCCTGAAATTAGTGTCGGCACTACTGTTGGGATTGGTTAGGTCCGGAGAAATATTAATACATACATGTGGTGTAGAACGATTTAAGGTTAGAACATGGTTGGATATGCAGTGATGGTGAAGGTGGTGGTTGGTTACCAGAACAAAGGACACATTGAGGGTAGAGAGAGAAGGGATATAAGAAGTGAGAACTCTGTAAGGAAGGTAGTTTATGGCATCATTATAGGTGAAGGGTTATTTCCGTCATATTCAGTACATAAATTATTCGTTGCTTTGTAATAATTAATATTAGCTTTGTAAGAACGAACTTCCTAAAATTATTGAAAAAATTTAATATTTTGGAGTGAGAGAGAAGCCTATATGTGAGAATTAGGAGGGGCAAGATGGGCATTCAAACAATTTTTTTGAATCCTTTAGGGCACCACATATCAACTAACTTTTTTATTTAGTAGGTACCGCTCCGTCTTTGCTCTTTATCCCCATTCAGATATATTGACTCGTATCTGGGTCACTTTGACTGGGTGATTTGGACTGCAAAACGATGGGATTTTTTAATTATTTTTTCACCGTGTTATAGAGCAACTTTTACTCTACAACACCATGAAAAAATTGCATCATTTTGATATCCAAATCACCGGGTCAAAATGATTCGGTGAAAATGGTAAAAGCCGCGATGGGGCTAAAGAGCAGAGATGGAGTGGTTGATGTCAAAGCTTTAAAAAAAGGTAGATGTCAAAGTTGCAATCTTGACAATGTGAGAAACAAATGGGTATTTGGAGGAAAGGCATATAACCAATTTTTCCGGTTGTTAGACTTAAAAGATCACGACCACGACTTATTTTATAGAAAAAATTAGAAAACTGGATTAAATGATGTTGTTCCTAACATAATTTGGGTTAGTTTGATTTTGTGCCATCTATTTAAATGGACTTTTTTAAAGTTGGGAACAAAAATTCTAACTGTTGTTAGTTTTAGGCCACTTGTCTTTTTTAGTTAGTTATCTCGGCTTAGTGTTGTGAGTTGTGAAGTAGTGAACAAGGTTAGCCCCTTTGCTACCTCACATTTATGTTTTTCATCTTCACAAATCAATAACTTTTAACGCGCCAGGATTTTAGGGCAATCGAATTGATCTCCCTAATTTGCTTAGGTACTGAAAAAATCTATGAACAAATGGGTAAGCTTGAACAAGGCAACACTAAAGTCATGTATATGTGACTCACCGTAGGCGGGGTTGAATACCAGCACTAATAGTTGAAGTCTCAGGGCATTCGCTGACCTTGTACAATTATGTCTAAATTTGTAGTTTCTCCAAGAGCACCACATGAGCATGACACGTGGTGTTTTGGAGCATTTATTGACACATGTTTTATGGTTTACCAATACCTGTCTAGGTTATAGAAAGAATTCATACTATATTTGACTATTTTTCCTCTCCTACTCACATAAAATTTATTTGATATGTCAAAACGTGAATGATATGCAGCACCACAAGTCGTTTGTTCTAAGACCATCTAAGAACCACGACTCATTGGGACATGTACGTCAGTTCATAAAGTGAAGTAATGTTCTGTGCTTATTTGGACACTCATGTGACAGTGGATTGTCAATTTGACACAGTGCTATGTGCAAGAAGTAAACCCAACAATCCCGTGAACTTTTAATGTTGAACGGGCACTATATTATCGGTCTCTACTAGGATTGCGAGAAAACTTTGTCCCTGCAGAGATGCAAAGGAAATCGAACTCATTTAATATAAGTAAGATTGAACTTAGAAAAAGAAAATGATCACATTGGAAATAGCTGATCCGAACAATAATTCCATAAGTTTCAGAAATTGTTTTCGTATTTACCATGATGTCAGTAGATATTTTTACTTGGCCTCTGTATAAGGAATTTGATTACGTTGAATGTTGTTAATGCATAAATAGAAAGTACATACAAACTTGGGAAATTGTTCACATATTTCAACTTACGACGTATCAACTCAATACAGGATGCATGAATGAAATCATCACAATTAACATTGCCGCCTATGTATTTATAAGATAAGATACATATGCGATTCAGGAAATGAGGATGAAATAAGCTCTGAAGGAACACCCATTTGGGTTTCAATTTCTTTTCTTGATTTGAGTTAGGGCGAGAAATTAGTGTCGGCGCTACTGTTGGGAATTGTTAGGTCCAGAGAAATACTAATACATACATGTGGTGTAGAACGATTTAAGGTTAGAACATGGTTGGATATGCAGTGGTGGTGAAGGTGGTGGTTGGTTACCAGGACAAAGGACACGTCGAGGGTAGAGAGAGAAGGGTTATAAGAAATGAGAACTCTTTAAGGAAGGTAGTTTATGGCATCATTATAGGTGAGGGGTTATTTTCGTCATATTCAGTGTATAAATTATTAGTTGCTTCGTAATAATCAAAATTAGCTTTGTAAGAATGAATTCCCTAAATTTGTTGAGAAAAATTAATATTTGGAGCGAGAGAGAAGCCTGTGAGCATGGGGAGGGGCAAGATGGGCATTCAACCAATTTTTTTGAATTATGTAGGGGACCACATATCAGCTAACTTGTTTGTTTAGTAGGTACCACACCTGTAGGGGACTCGTATCTGGGTCACTTTGATCGGGTGATTTGGACAGCAAAACGATGGGATTTTTTAATTATTTTTTCACTGTGTTAGAGAGCAACTTTTACTCTACAACACCATGAAAAAAATTGCATCATTTTGATATCCAAATCACCGGGTCAAAATGATACAATGAATAATGGTAAAAGTCGGGATGGGGCTAAAGAGCATAGACAGAGTTGTAGATGTCAGAGCTTTAAAAAAAAAGGTAGATGTCAAAGTTGCAATCTTGACAATGTGAGAAAACAAATGGGTATTTGGAGGAAAGGCATCCAACCAAATTATCCACTTGTTAGACTTCAAAGATCACGACCACGACTTCTTTTATAGAAAAGTTAGAAAACTAGATTAAATGAAATCGTTCCTAACATATTTTGGTACGTTTGACAGTGTGCCATCTACTTAAAGGGGCTTTTTTAAAGTTTGGAACGAAAATTCTAACTTCTGTTAGTTTTTCGCCACTTTTCTTTTAGTTAGTTATCGCTTCTTAGTGTTGTGAGTTGTGAAGTAGTGAACAAGGTTAGCCCATTTGCTATCTCACATTTATGTTTTTCATCTTCACCACTCAATAATTTTTAATGCGTCAGGATTTTAGGGCAATCGAATAGATCTCCCTTTGCTCAGATACTGAAAAAATCTATGAACAAATGGGTAAGCTTGGACAAGACAACACTAAAGTCATGTAGATGTGACTCACAGCATGCGGGGTTGAATACCAGCACTAATATTATAAGTACCAGGGCATTCGTCGACCTTGTACAATTATGTGTAAATTTGTAGTTTCTCCAAGAGCACCACATGAGCATGAAACGTGGTGTTCTAGAGCATTTAATTGTTGACACATATGTTTTATGGTTTACCAATACCTGTCTAGGTTATAGAAAGAATTCATACTATATTTGACTATTTTTTCTCTCCTACTCACATAAACTTTATTTGATATGTCAAAACGTGAATGATATGCAGCACCACAAGTCGTTTGTTCTGAGACCGCATAAGAACCACGACTCATTGTGAAATGTATTATAGTTCATAAAGTGAAGTAATATTTTGTGCTCATTTGGACACTCATTTGGCAGTGGATTGGCAATTTGGCACAGTGCTAGGTGCAAGAAGTAACCCAAACCATCCCGTGAACTTTTAATTTTGAACGGGCACTATATTAGCGGTCTCTACTAGGATTGCGAGAAAACTTTATCCCTGCAGAGATGCACAGGAACTCGAACTCATTTAATTTAAGTAAGATCGAACTTAGACAAAAAAGAATCACATTGGTAATAGATGATCCGACAATAATTCGATAAATTTGGGAAATTGTTTTCGTATTTCCCACTATGTAAGTAGATATTTTTACATGGCCTATGTAGAAGGATTTTGATTACGTTGAATGTTGTTAATGCATAAATAGAAAGTACATACAAACTTGAGAAATTTCTCACATATTTTAACTTACGACGTATCAATTTAATGCATGATGCATGAATGAAACCACCGAGACCACATACAATACAAAAAAAAAGTGATTTTGTTACATAGATAGTAGAAATTTATAATGTTTCCAGTTAGTAATATTTCCTTATATGTGACAACACGAGAATAATAAATACACGGTGTACTATCTTTCACCAACTCATCCACAACAAACACTTCCAAAGCGATCGTGATCATGGCATCTCATAAATTTTATAAGAAAGTTTGTGAAATGTCATGAACTTTGATCATTTTGAAAGTTGTTACTCATAGCACGTATCCCTTTATATCACAATTATATTCGAGGAACTGATCCGTAGACATTGACATGTTGATTGTAGGCAAAACAATCGTGTTCAGGGCATTTCATCAAGATATTTGGCAAATGACCTTGTGATGAAATGCAATGAATAACGATCGATTTTTCGAAAATTTTGCCAGAAGAAGTAACTTGGGAGCCTTCCACAGTGATCAACTGTAAGAAGTCATCATCAAGAGCTGTGACCAAGGGACCGTGATCAAAGATTCGTGCAATTCGAGCAAGAAAACAGGACGATCATAGGTCAAACTGAAAATATCAAGTCTATGTTCAGTTTTAATATACATTTATACTCGTACTAATCCCTTTATATCATACATTTATATATACTTTTTATGTGTCCTAATATGTTTTTTTACTCATTGCAATGACATTTCGCTGACTGGGTAGTTACGACACGTGATTCGTTGGCTTGCCTCGTGCACTATAATGGAATATGTGAAAAAAAAACACGATGTTGCAACTACTTTCAGATCAAATTTCCATAGATACGCGGCTTCATTCAGAAAATTACAATTCTCGTCATCAAGATGTGGTCAATTTTCAAAAAGGAACATTTTCATATAACAGAATGAAGTCATGGTTGAACCGGGATTATAAGCTACATGGATTAAACCCCTCATTTTCATTACCGAACTAATTCCCAGTTTCAACCTTAAAACCACAACCTTTGTTCAGTCTATAGTTGCTATTAGCTACTTGGAAGTTTATTTTTGATCATCCAAGAAATTAATCTTCACTCTTCAAATTTATGTTAACCGAATCAAAGATTTCTAAGGGTTCCAAATGAGCCACCAACCTTAATCAATCGCCATAGTTACTTGGTATTTTTTGTAAAGGGAGTGTATTATATCCAAAATTAATCTGATGGAATAATACTCTTTTATATTTTAGTCTTTTTTTGTTCGAGTTCAACTTCCTCAAAGTCGTATCACTAGGGTTGACCAATCTGAAAAATGTAATTTTTTTTAATAATGATTCTCTATGTAAACTTTAAAGAATCATAGACTATAATTTGTGTATTTTAGATTTGGAGTTGTAATTTGATTTCCACAAATAGAGGTTAATGGAGTGTTAATGTATCTATGTGCTTCAAGTTCACTATTAAATTTATAAGTTCAAAAAATAATATAAGTCATTGCTTAGGGCACCAAAAAACTTAGAGACGACATTGTCTTCTCTCATGATCCACCAAACTCCTAATAGGAAACGCACTCATGCTCTCTAACAATTTTTTAGTCTGATGAATTTTGAAGAAACCCATAAAAGACGACTTCCTAGTCGTGCGTCAAAGATAATAATGAAAAACAAGAAAAATTGGACGAAGGATATGAAACATGCATGCGGAAGAAAGAAGAATAAACCTTAAATTGCAAGGCTTGCTGCGAAATCACGCAACATAGTTAATTCAAAATATATTGCAAATCTTAACTAATATAAAATTATGAGTTCATTACACAATCTCAATCAATTGCGTTAGGAATTGATCACTCGTAACCCGGAGAGGGCCATTTGTACAAGAGATAAGACCGTGGTAAAACGCCGTTAGCAGATGAGTCGCAAAACTTCTCTAGATTCCTGTTTCCCACATTGCACCAATATGTAGCATTGTTCCATCTTAACATCAACACCCTACAGTCAAGCGGATGAATTGGTTTGATTGCGAGCTAATTGAAATCTAATTTACATATTATGCCATTAGATCCAATACATAAGGCTACCACCCCCTAATCATAATCTCTATCAATTTGTTAGATAAACAATTATCACCACGAATTGATGACTAAAAGAAATGATGGAAGTAGTATAGTTGCGAGGCAAATCTACTTGGCACGGACCTAATTACTTCATAAGTTAACGAAAAGTTCTCTACAAAAAGTTACTTAAAATTAAATTGGAACGAAATACTATTACTTTTCTCATATATGGAATAAAATTGAAAATTGAACATTGAAATTTAATTTTTGTAATTTTATTCTCTACATGAATTCGCAAGTGTGTTTGTAATAAGAAAAATATGACTTCAATGTGTTTCCTAAGTGTATGCATCTACCAAATTTCGAAAAAAAATAAGGTTATACAACCACCCAAAATTATTCATGCCTATACGAGTGAAAAAAATGATGATAAATTAAACTTTTATCTATTCATAAAAAAAAATATAAATCCAAACTATATATAAGAAAAAAATGCTCCGTTCAGATGAATGCTCATGACTAGCATCTTGTTACACTTGGTAAACGATTTTGTAATTTTCCCTAACTAAAGTTGAATATGAACTTAGTGCGGCAAATTCTTGAACGATTGTTTATCGGTTCGTTCTCATTTTAACTCCCTAAAAGAAACATTTTATTTAAATTATGGGTTATGTTTATCTCCAAGCAGATTTTCATTTATCTTGCATTTTCCTACTTGTTTTTAGTCATCTTCCCGCTGAAGCCATATAGATAAATAATGGCTGCTTAATAATTTCCATTATTTGAAGTAATATTCCTACGGTGATAATTATCATCTAACAAATTGGTAGAGATATTTTGATTAGGGGTGATAGCTGTATGTATTAGATCAAATGGTATAATACGTAAATTAAATTTCAAAATATGGTCAAATAAAAAATAAAAAAAATCTAAACATGGGATTAGCATTAAAAGTGGACGTGAGAATCATCTCCCTCACCCTCTCCTATTAATTAGGGTTATGGTATTTTGGTGAGGAAAAATGAGAACACATGGCACAATTTAGAGGAGAGTTTCCAAAGAAGGTGCATAAGGAGAAATGCTAAGGAACTCTCCTTATGAACTCTCTTTGGAAACTCTCCACTAAATTGTGACATGTTTTCTCATTTTCTCACCAAAACAACATATCCCTAATTAATAGGAGAGAGTGAGGGAGATGATTCCCGGGTCCACTTTTAATGCTATTTCCGTATTTAGAGCTTATTTATTTTGTGGGGTGATTTTTTCAAGGCTAATATTGATTCTTACAAAGCCTGTATTTGTTTATTGGCTGAAAGTGACAAAAATAGTCTTATCACTTTATTTCTACTTGTGTTTGTTTTTGACGTTTGTGTCTCCAATCAAACCAACAGACCTTCATCGGCACTTTGACCCATCTCTATTGGCATCCAAAACCCATTAGGTTTCATATTCACAGGCACCAGCTACAACAACTATGGATCTATCGACCTAAATTATCATCATGCCCAAATCTAGTTGCAGCTCGACCAACAACCCAC
This sequence comes from Linanthus parryae, assembly GCA_023055425.1. Classification (NCBI taxonomy): domain Eukaryota; kingdom Viridiplantae; phylum Streptophyta; class Magnoliopsida; order Ericales; family Polemoniaceae; genus Linanthus; species Linanthus parryae. The sequence goes on from JALGPY010000003.1 coordinate 40,054,660, forward strand.
ACAACCTCAGAAGAGAGTATCCGAGAGCCCTAGACCCATGGGACTCTCCCAAAATTTATGGACATAGATTGTGAAAATTGTTTCAAGCCAGCAGCATATCGTCTCATTAAAAACCTAAAAGACTCCATGGCAGCACAATAGAAATCAAATTGATGAAAAATTAGGTCTGATTTAATGTTCTGAATCTGAAGTTAGTGATCAAACTCATAAGCGCCCGTTCAAGCCAGATTCAACAGCCATATTTTGTTTGATAATTTATATTCAACATTGTTTAAATATGAGATTTTATTTGGATGAGTAGAAGAACTCTAGCGATTTAGGAAATGAGGATGAGATAAGCTCTAAAGGAACACCCATTTGGGTTCCAACTTCTTTTCTTGATTTGAGTTAGGGCCAGAAATTAGTGTCGACGCTACTGTTGGGATTGGTTAGGTCCGTAGAAATATTAATACATACATGTGGTGTAGAACGTTTTAAGGTTAGAACATGGTTGATATGCAGTGGTGGTGAAGGTGGTGGTTGGTTACCAGAACAAAGGACACATTGAGGGTAGAGAGAGAAGGGATATAAGAAGTGAGAACTCTGTAAGGAAGGTAGTTTATGGCATCATTATAGGTGAAGGGTTATTTTCATCATATTCAGTACATAAATTATTAGTTGCTTTGTAATAATCAATATCAGCTTGTAAGAATGAACTTCCTAAATTGTTGAAAAAATTTAATATTTTGGAGTGAGAGAGAAGCCTATATGTGAGCATCAGGAGGGGCAAGATGGGCATTCAAACAATTTTTTTGAATCCTTTAGGGCACCACATATCAACTAACTTGTTCATTTAGTAGGTACCGCTCTGCCTTTGCTCTTTATCCCCATCCTGATACATTGACTCGTATCTGGGTCACTTTGACTGGGTGATTTGGACACCAAAACGATGGGATTTTTTAATTATTTTTTCACCGTGTTATATAGCAACTTTTACTCTACAACACCATGAAAAAATTGCATCATTTTGATATCCAAATCACCAGGTCAAAATGATCCGGTGAATAATCTTAAAAGACGGGATGGGGCTAAAGAGCAGAGACGGAGTGTTTGGTGTCAAAGCTTTAAAAAAAGGTAGATGTCAAAGTTGCAATCTTGACAATGTGAGAAAACAAATGGGTATTTGGAGGAAAGGCATCCAACCAATTTTTCCGCTTGTTAGACTTAAAAGATCACGACCACGACTTATTTTATAGAAAAAATTAGAAAACTGGATTAAATGATGTTGTTCCTAACATAATTTGGGTTAGTTTGATTTTGTGCCATCTATTTAAATGGACTTTTTTAAAGTTGGGAACAAAAATTCTAACTGTTGTTAGTTTTAGGCCACTTGTCTTTTTTAGTTAGTTATCTCGGCTTAGTGTTGTGAGTTGTGAAGTAGTGAACAAGGTTAGCCCCTTTGCTACCTCACATTTATGTTTTTCATCTTCACAAATCAATAACTTTTAACGCGTCAGGATTTTAGGGCAATCGAATTGATCTCCCTAATTTGCTTAGGTACTGAAAAAATCTATGAACAAATGGGTAAGCTTGAACAAGGCAACACTAAAGTCATGTATATGTGACTCACCGTAGGCGGGGTTGAATACCATCACTAATAGTTGAAGTCTCAGGGCATTCGCTGACCTTGTACAATTATGTCTAAATTTGTAGTTTCTCCAAGAGCACCACATGAGCATGACACGTGGTGTTCTGGAGCATTTATTGACACATGTTTTATGGTTTACCAATACCTGTCTAGGTTATAGAAAGAATTCATACTATATTTGACTATTTTTCCTCTCCTACTCACATAAACTTTATTTGATATGTCAAAACGTGAATGATATGCAGCACCACAAGTCGTTTGTTCTAAGACCATCTAAGAACCACGACTCATTGGGACATGTACGTCAGTTCATAAAGTGAAGTAATGTTTTGTGCTTATTTGGACACTCATGTGACAGTGGATTGTCAATTTGACACAGTGCTATGTGCAAGAAGTAAACCCAACAATCCCGTGAACTTTTAATGTTGAACGGGCACTATATTATCGATCTCTACTAGGATTGCGAGAAAACTTTGTCCCTGCAGAGATGCAAAAGAACTCGAACTCATTTAATTTAAGTAAGATTGAACTTAGAAAAAGAAAATGATCACATTGGAAATAGCTGATCCGAACAATAATTCCATAAGTTTCAGAAATTGTTTTCGTATTTCCCACGATGTCAGTAGATATTTTTACTTGGCCTCTGTATAAGGCTTTTTATTACGTTGAATGTTGTTAATGCATAAATAGAAAGTACATACAAACTTGAGAAATTATTCATATATTTCAACTTACGACGTATCAACTTAATACAGGATGCATGAATGAAACCACCGAGGCCACATACAATACAAAGAAAAATCATTTTGTTACATAGATAGTAGAAATTTATAATGTTTCCAGTTAGTAATATTTCCTTATGACAACACGAGAACAATAATACACGGTGTACTATCTTTCACCAACTCATCCAGAACAAACACTTCCAAAGCGATCGTGATCATGGTATCTCATAAATTTTATAAGAAAGTTTGTGAAATATCATGAACTTTGATCATTTTGAAAGTTGTTACTCATAGTACTTATCCCTTTGTATCACAATTTTATTCGAGGAACTGAACCGTAGACATTGACATGATTATTGTAGGCAAAACAATCGTATTCAGAGAATTTCATCAAGATATTTAGCAAATGACCTTGTGATGAAATGCCATGAACAACGATCGATTTGTCGACAATTTTGCCCGAAGAAGTAACTTGGGAGCCTTCCACAATGATCAACTGTAAGAATTCATCATTAAGAGCAGTGACCAAGAGACCGTGATCAGAGATAAGTGCAAGTCGAGCAAGAAAACAGGACGATCATAGGTCAAGCTAAAAGCATCAAGTATATGTTCAGTTCCAATATACATTTATACTCGTACTAATCCATTTATATCACACAATTATATATAATTTTATGTGTTCTAATATGCTTTTGTTTGACTCATTACAATGGCATTTCGCTTAGTTGGTTCATTAGAGACTGGGTAGTTATGACACCTGATTTGTTGGCTTGCCTCGTGCACTCTGATGGAATATGTGAAGAACACGACGCTGCAACTACTTAGAGGTTAAATTTCCATAAATGAGTGGCTTCATTCATAAAATTACATTTCCTGTTAAAAATCAACAGTGGAAGCACAAGAGGAGCAAAGAGACGATGAACACGATGAAGAAACAACACAACGAATTAACATGGTTCACTAGTTTTTAGGCTAGCTACCTCCACGGACAAAACGAACCAATTTTATTGATGAGAAGTCAATACAATTTACCACACAATGTTTGTCTCGACCCTAGGTCAATATATAGTCCTAAGATACTGACTTGTTCCCAAAGAAACGAAGAAACATTCCAAAATCGAACAAGGAAACAACGAAACCGCCCAAAACCCAGACTGTTCGCACGAATACCCGAAGTGTTTGCACAAACACTGTTCATATGAACACTTTTGGTGTTCGCACGAACAGAAACAACAACCCAGAAAATTCAGCTTCGTTCTTCTTCCTCGCTTCGCCAATTGCTTCGCCGCTTCGTCCAACTTCTAGCTAGGAGATTGAATCACCAAAACATAACAAATCTCCACCTTGATTCAAGTTCCCTAGCAACCAATCCAATGCTATCATCAATCCAATCAAACGATAGAATATATTCCAAAATTTTGCGGTATTGGAATATACTCACTATGCGCCACAACAAGCACGTCTCTGCGTCTCAATAAATGCAGAGACTTTGTGTGTCTTAACCAATACACCGCCAATGCACCATGACACAATGCATCTCCCCAACGTCATTACAATGACACTTAACGACAAAAGTGCTCATCAATCAAGTCATGCCAATTGCGCCGCCAATACTTACCGCACCAAGACGCCAAACGAGACACGCCCAATAACGTGCCAACAACAATTGCATGCCCAATAACATGAAACCAATCAACCAACCAATCCGCATGTCACAAATCACATGCCCATGCTCCTACGCCTGGAGCCCAAGCTTGCACATGAGACCTAGAGAACAAAGTAGTCCTCGAACTTTGTCCCTCCACCTTGAACTGCAACATACCCCGCATATCCTTTGTTTTTGGGATAATTCCGCTTCCAATAACCCTTCTCACGACAAAACGCACAAACGTCCAATGGTAAGTCGGATCTACCATAGTTCTGATTTCCCTTACCATTTCCTCGCTTGACCATGAATGCGCCACCATCGTGATTTTTAAAATTTGATGTCTTGTGCCTCAATTTCCTTGTGTGCAACGAAGAACGAACTTATTCTAGGGTTATCATATCCTTCCCAACAACAAAAGATTGGACGAAACCCTAAAAAAAAGGAGGTAGAGATACCAACAAGATCAAAGCCGCATCAACATCGCTAACAGTCTCGTCACTATTTCACAATTCAATCAGAATAGTGTCGATATTGTCTAGGTGATCACCAATATGCGTACCTTCAACCATCCGAACACCAAAGAGCCGCTGCTTCAACATCAACTTGTTGGCCCCAGATTTCTTTGCGCAGAGATCCTCCAACTTCTTCCATAAGACAGCCACCGAATATGCAATTCCAGTAATCTCGTCATCCGTGAGGCACAACATGATCGTCGAATACGCATTCTCCTCCATCTTCACAAACTCCAATGTGGTCTTATCAATGCCCGATTTGTTAGCTACTGGAAACCACATATCTTGTTGCTTCAAAAAAGCACACATCTTGATTTGCCACAAGCTAAATCCATTCTTCCCATCAAAACAATCAATCTTCATCATGTTCGGCATCACTCCTCACAGACTCGAGATCCAACAATCTGGCTCTGATACCACTTGTTAGAAATCGATATCCGAAGCACAAGAGAAGCAAAGATACGTTGAACACGATGAAGAAACAACACAACGAATTAACGTGTTCACTAGTTTTTAGGCTAGCTACCTCCACGAACAAAATGAACCAATTTTATTGATGAGAAGCCAATACAATTCACCACACAAAGTTTGTATCGACCCTAGGTCAATATATAGTCCTAAAATCCTGACTTGTGCCCAAAGAATCAAAGAAACATTCCAAAAATGAACAAGGAAACAACGAAACTGTTGGGTTTTGACGTAGGTAATGCAGAGGAATAACAAAAATTTAATTCCTACTCAAAGCCCACCAAGGATCACAGGAAGAGACATTCATAACATGATGAAGGACATAGAAGATGTGTACCTTTTTGGTTCGGGAGAACACATGAAGAATATTTCCCTCGTCTCTACGGTTGATCCACGTCTAGAGGTGAGATCTAGATTCTTCCTTCTCAAGTGCTAGCTTGGACCGGAGGAAGAGGGAAGAAGGAATCAAGCAACGAAGAAGGCAAAGGAGGGTTTCGGCCCTCCTCTTGTGGCCGACGGGTAGGGGACGACTAGGGGGGTTCGGCCTCCTAGCTTGTCTCTTGCTCTCTCTTTTGCTCTCTCTCCCACTCACTTATGTTATGTGCATTAGTTGTGGGAAGGAAGCTAGAGCACCCTTTATATAGTCCAACAACTCCTTGTTAACTACATAAAGGCCCTTCCTCGTTCTACTTGAACTTGGATTAGTCCATTCCTTGCATATTAGTCCTACTAAGTTTGCAGGGTGTTGCAAAGTGATCATTCTCATTAATTAATCATATTAATTAATCTCAAATCTAGTTCAAATATACTTGACGTGTGGCCCCATATGTTTCTATTTAGTTGTTAGTAACTTTTACTAACATGGAGTGGTGTCTAGCAACACATCCATACACCCAACAAATAGGAATAAGTTAGTGATCCCGGCAAACCTTTGTGCCCAATATCATATATTGCACTATCCCTTTGTCTCCATATCTGGATTGGACACGAGACATAAATAGTCACACTCGTATATCTAATCCATAGTTCCTCGATCCTGGGAATATGCTTATGCAAGCAGATAACATCAATATCTCCATATTTATTTATCTGAGTCTGGCCAGACATTCAATAAGCCTCATCCCTCGAGTGGACGTGGATATTTGCTCCCATTATGTGGGAGGGACAAATCCTCTCTACATCACTACGATATCTAAGCTTGCTTCCTATCATGCCCGATAACTACCTTTATGATTACCCAGTTACGGTGTAACGTTTGATAACATCAAAGCACGATATTTCACAACTAGAGTATCTAGTGACTTCAAGTCTAAGGATTGCAATTGTAATAGCACTACGAGAAGCGATTGTGACTTTAACATAATCTAATGTATCCTTCTCGTTGTGGGTCAATCCAGTATGACATTACTCCTAATGCATACCCATGTGTTAAACTCGATATCTCCATACCAATCTACACACATACTAGTCTATATTTGATCGTCCTATTAATCAATATAATGGACTAGGGATATTTAAGATAAACAACACATTGTATCTAAGGACTTCATTATATTAAATATTCGAATAAATAATAAATGAATATTCTAGCCAATAACATTGTTCATACTAAATATATATTTCCTCTAGGGCACCTATTCGAATAGAAACCGCCCCAAACCCAGACTATTCGCACGAACACGAACACCTGAAGTATTCGCACGAACATTGTTTGGTGTTCGCACGAACAGAAATAGCAACCCAGAAAATTCATCTTCGTTCTTCTTCCTCGCTTCGCCAATTTCTTCGCCGCTTCGTCCAACTTCTAGCTAGGAGCTTGAATCACCAAAACATAACAATTCCCATCATCAAGGCGTGCTCAATTTTCAAAAAGGTACATTTTCATATTACAAGAATGAAGTCATGGTTTTTCTTACAAAGAAAAGGAGAATAAAATTAAGACAAGTACAGCAATACAGAGTCCGAAACACAAAGAAAAGGACACAAGCCAAACCAAAACTTCAAGATATATACATTACAAAGCTTGAAGGGCACAACTACATACTAGCAGAGTAAAACCCAAAAACCATAGAAGACAAAACAAGCCATTGTGAGGAGAACGGAGACCAAAAAGCACAAGGCCACAACCAAAAACTAAGTGACGACTAAGTACTAAAACCTAGATTACAACAACATAACTTGTTCTTGAAGCTAAGCAGATCCCTCTTTAGCATGATAACCTGATGTTGCCCATGCTCCTGATTCTACAACATGTGGAAAAGAGCGGCATTGCTGAATAAAACTATGTGCAATGCCTCGTGGCGAAAGCCAGGTAAGAGCATCCACAATGGCAGTCAAGAGCCCTGTAAGAGCGAGCAATCTTGTGCGGACACATGATCGTGATAAAATCTCTCAATTCATACAAATAATCTAGCCGCATGAATTATTTCTCTTAGCTTTCATGTAAAAGGGTTTGACAATGACTTTGGGAACAAGACAGTTATGCACCCAAAGCTTTAAAATATGATCTTCATGCGTCCTAGAAGTTTAAGGTTGAGGAGAAGACAAATCCCTCCAGGCCATGTGCATTGTAGAAGCAAAACCGATAGTTTTTGGGTTTAAGGTAATTTCCAGGGGACGATCACTATTTAAATGCTCATTGTGAAAAGTCCAAGCATTTCTTTGCTTCCAAGATTCCCATATGAATGATCCAGTCCGGGCAATAAGAAGTGCATGATAGTGTGCATGTTTGTGACTTAAAATGTGCAAGAACAGAAGGGGTATGGATTCGAAACAATTATTTGGAAGTTTAACAGGACAGAACTTCCAGGTTTTTTAAGTTAAAGCACAATGCAGAAATAAATGAGAGGGTGTTTCATCATGCTGTAAACAAAGTGAACAAAGAGACTGTGAAGTGATGCCTAACTTCGTAAGAGCAGCATTGAGTAGTAATCTGCTATGAATTGCCTGCCAAATAAAGATTAGAATCTTGTGTGGGAGCTTAAGCTTCCAAAAGTCCCTCCAAAGAAAGTCAGACACATGGGAAGAGAATAATTTGAAATCTCCTTGAGTAAATTTGGAGTAGAGAAAGTTAGAAACAAGGCAGCATAGAAATGCTTGGCAGTTGGCTTAATAGGGCATGAGGGGCTCCAATAAGGAGTGTCAGCTTGACTAGATTTTGGCAAAGGGGTCTTAAGGATTGAAAGCTCAGGTTGTTCAAGGCTTGAAGAGCTTGTCTATTTCAAGGCCTTGAAATAGCTTTCAAAGACTTGAATCAGCTTCAGAGGCTATTTTCAAGGCCTTGAAACTGGATTCAAAGCCTTGAAACTGTTAAACCTGAAAGCATATTCTCAGGGGGAGTTTTTCTATTAACTCTCTGATCTATTTTATCATCTCTATTGCATATGTTTGATTATAAGTTGTTAGATGATAAATGACAAATTGTTAAACATGTTTTGAAGCGTACCATATCAAATGTTTTGACCATGATAATGCAGGAAATATTGTTTCAAAGTTTGCAGGATTGTTTCCTAAACTGGATTGCTGCAGATTTGGAAATACTTGAAGACTTTGATCCTGTGATCAATCAGATGTGTTTGAAAACTTCTCATGATGGTTAAATGAAGGATTACAACAATATCTCAGAATATTACAATCATTCAACCGTTGGAGAAGATCTCAACATAGTCAAAGTAGGAAGGTTGTTGCTGAAAATCTGGAGAGATTTGCAGAGCTGTTTGAAGTATTTAAAGAGCTCAAATTCGAAGCAACAACAACATAACACATCTTTCAACGGGAAAATACAGAGAAAGCATTCTGGATTGAAAAGCATCAAAGAAGTTCTTCATCTCTTCCAATCCATTCACAGAAGTTCACTGCATTTCACTGCAGTTTTCTACTCTTAAGTGATCTTCTGTATAGAGCTATATTGGTTGATCATTTCTGTATTATTTCTACATTCATTCTCAAGGATTGTTCAAGGTGAACAATAGAGAATACTTAGTTAATCAGTTAGCTAGAGCAGGTACTAGACAGGTTCGGGAAAACCACAAGCTGTAACAGAGTAAGTGAACTCTCTGTGCTTGAGCTCTAGGGCTTAGCTTTTGATTAATAAGAATTGAGTTGAAAATCTTGCAAGGATATAATCCCTGAGGTAGAGACGTAGGTCCAAGTGGACTGAACTCTATAAATCACTTGTCTTGTGCATTTTTAGTTCATCTACTTTCAAAGCTTTTGCAGCATACAAAAACTGTTTATTTTTCAAGGGTTTGAACTTGTTTTCAAGGCCTTGAAAAAGGTTTACTTGTTCTAAAAATTTCTGCTACATTTCAAAGGATTGAATCTGTGTTCAAGGCCTTGAAAAAGGTTTACTTGTTCTAAAACTTTCTGCTACATTTCAAAGGCTTGAATATGTGTTCAAGGCCTTGAACTTTATTATCTTCACTAGTTCTTCTACTTGTTAGCTAGTTTTGCAAGAAGTTGGCATACTCTATTCAACCCTGTAGGGTTTTGATTCATGGATGCGCAACGGAAACAATAATAAACCATGCAAAACCCTCCAAGGATCTCAAGTCAAGAGACATAACGATGGTAAAGGAAGAAATCAATAACACACCTTAGGGTTCTCCTTTGATGACTTCAAACGCGAATTGTGTCACGTTCTCTATAGTTGATCCACGCCTAGAGTTGATTTCTAGATCTTTCAATCCTTGGTGCTAGCCCGGAAAGAGGAAGAGGAATAAGAATCACGCAAAACGAGACCGAAACAAGGAGGTTCGGCCTCCTTGTGGCCGACGGGGACGGGCGGCGGCGAGGGAGGGGCGGCGGCTCCTTCCTTGCTTGCTTGCTCTCTCCTTTTGTTCTCTCCCACTCAAGTTATGATCAATAAGGTCATAAGTTTGGGAAGGAAGGAAGGAGTGTCCTTTATATAGTCCAACAAATCCTTGCCAACTACTTAAAGGACTTATTCTAGTCCTACTAGAATTCAATTTAGTCCCTTCCTTGCAAATTAGTCCCTACTAAGTTTGCAAGGTTTTGCAAAGTGATCCTTCTAATTAATTAATCCAATTAATTAATTCCCAAATCTAGTTCAACTCTATATAGCGTGTGACCCCATAGGTTCTATCTAGTTGGTAGCAACAATTTGCTAATATGGAGCGGTTTCTAGCAAAACATCCATTCTAGCCAACTAATAGAATAGTTATCTTGACAACCTTGTACACGTAATTGTCTCATACCTTTGTTCTCTCTATCCGGATTGGACACGAGACATACAAGTCACACTCGTATATCCAATCCACAGTTTCTCGATCCATGAGAATAGCCTTATTCGTGCAAATAGCATCAATATCCCATATTAATTTATTTGAGTCTGGCCAGACATTCTATAAGCACTACCCATCGAGTGGCCTAGGATATTTGCTCCCGTTATGTGGGAGGGACAAATTCTATCTACGTCCACTACGATCTCTAAGCTTGCTTCTTATTGTATCCGGTACACGCCTTTATAACTACCCAGTTATGGTGTAGCGTTTAACGCTACCAAAATCACAATAATCCACAACTAGAATATCTAGCGACTTCAAGTCTAAGGATGACAATACCATTGCACCGCGAGAAGAAATTGTGACTTAACATAACGTGTATGTAGCCTTCTCGGAGATGGTTCAATCCAGTGCGTCATTACCCTCAATGCACACCTATGTGTTGGATCATGATATCTCCATATCAATTCAACCCCGTACTAGTCTATAGATAATTGTACCATTAATCATTATACTGGACTAGGGATATTTAAGATAAAAAAACACAATTGTAAATCTAAGGACTTCATTATATTAAATATCCAATAAATAATAAATGAATTTTCTAGCCACAAATAAATTCATAATAAACTAGATTGCCTCTAGGGAATCTATTCCAACAGTCTCCCACTTTCACTAGAGCCAATCTGGCGCATCTCATATGCCCATACTCCTAGTGTGCCCTTCATGATTCCACTTCGTGAGCGGCTTTGTAAGCGGGTCTGACAGATTCTCATCTGTAGGAATCTTGCATATCCAAACGTCTCCTCTATCGATAATATATCGAATCAGATGAAACTTCCTGAGCACGTGCTTGGATTTCTGGTGTGACCTGGGTTCCTTCGATTGCGCGATCGCCCCAGTGTTGTCACAATACAACTCAACTGGATCCGCAATGCTAGGAACCACACCAAGTTCAGAAACAAACTTTTTGATCCAAACAGCTTCCTTTGCTGCGCCATTTGCAGTAATGTACTCATCCTCTGTTGTAGAATCAGCCACCGTCTCTTGCTTGGAACTCTTCCAGCTCACCGCGGCTCCATTTAGGCAAAACACATATCCCGACAGTGATCTAAAGTCATCTCTGTCAGTTTGGAAGCTTGCATCAGTGTAACCCCTTTCACGCAACTCTTCCTCACCGCCAAATGTCAAGAAGGCATCCTTAGTTCTTCTCAAGTACTTTAGGATGTTCTTGACTGCAATCCAGTGACTCTCACCTGGATTGGATTGGTATCTGCTTGTCATACTCAAGGCATATGACACATCTGGTCTAGTACATAACATGGCGTACATGATAGATCCTATGGCCGAGGCATAGGGAATTCTACTCATGTGTTCCTTCTCAATCTCATTGGAAGGACAACCACTCTTCGAAAGAGTGATTCCATGTGACATGGGCAAGAATCCCTTCTTGGAATATTGCTTGTTGAACCGCTTCAACACCTTGTCAATATATGTACTTTGACTTAGGCCTAGCAGTCTCTTAGATCTATCTCTATAGATCTTTATACCGAGTATATAGGCTGCTTCCCCTAAGTCCTTCATTGAGAAACACTTCCCTAGCCAATCTTTAACAGATTGCAGCATGGGAACGTCGTTTCCAATGAGTAGTATGTCATCCACATACAATACCAGAAAAGCTACAGAGCTCCCACTAACCTTCTTGTAGACACAAGACTCATCTTCGTTCCTGATGAAGCCAAACTCTTTGACTACTTCATCAAAACGTCGATTCCAACTCCTAGAAGCTTGCTTCAATCCATAAATGGATCGTTGCAGCTTACAAACTTTGTTTGCTTGCTTTGGATCTTCAAAACCCTCCGGCTGTATCATATACACGTCTTCGAGGAGATTCCCATAAAGGAATGCTGTTTTGACATCCATCTGCCAAATCTCATAGTCGTGGTATGCTGCAATCGCGAGTAGGATTCAGATGGATTTGGTCATAGCGACTGGTGAAAAGGTTTCATCATAGTCAATACCATGAATCTGTCTGAATCCTTTAGCCACTAATCGGCCCTTATAGGTAATCACATTACCATCCATGTCGATCTTCTTCTTGAAGACCCACTTGCACCCTATGGGTCGCGCCCCTTCGGGTGGTTCCACCAAAGTCCATACTTTGTTGGTATACATGGATTCCATCTCGGATCTCATGGCTTCTAGCCACTTCTGAGAGTCTGGTCCTTTCATGGCCTCTTCATAGGTAGTAGGCTCATCATCTATGAGCATCGTGTCACCGGAATCGGTCACGAGAAGTCCATACCTCTCGGGTTCCTGGCGCACTCTACTAGATCTACGAAGCTCTTGTGTTACTTGAACAGGTTGCTCCAAAACTGTTTGTGGTTCCTGTTCATGTTCCAAAATCGGTTCAGCGATTTGTGGTTCTTGAACCTCTTCAACTTCTACAGTCCTCCCACTTGCTTCTTTAGTGACAAACTCTCTTTCTAGAAACACGCCGGTCCGAGCAACAAACACTTTGTTCTCGGTTGGATCGTAGAAGTAGTAACCCTTAGTTTCCTTAGGGTACCCCAAAAATTTACACTTATACGATTTTGGCCCTAGCTTGTCTTATTGTAAACGTTTTACATAGACATCGCATCCCCAAATCCTCATGAACGACAGTGTGGGAAGCCTCCCACTCCACATCTCATATGGTGTCTTCATGACTGATTTAGATGGAACACGGTTAATGGTGAAAGCTGCACTTAATAGAGTGTGGCCCCAAAATGATAATGGAAGATCGGTTTGACACATCATAGATCGAACCATATCCAAAAGTGTTCGATTCCTCCTCTCAGACACGCCATTCCATTGTGGCGTTCCGGGTGGAGTGAGTTGGAACCCAATCCCACACTCTCTAAGATAGTCGTCAAACTCTTGGCTCAAGTATTCTCCTCCACGATCCGATTGTAGAGCCTTGATAATTTTGCCAAGTTTCTTCTCTACTTCATTCTTGAATTCTTTGAACACTTCAAAGGATTCGGATTTGGCCCTCATAAGGTACACAAATCCATATCTACTATAGTCATCAGTAAATGTAATGAAGTAGACATAACCACCCCTGGCAGGCGTGGTAAATGGCCCACACTCATCAGTATGTATGATTGCCAATTGCTCACTAGTCCTCTCACCTTTCTTATTGAAAGTGGACTTTGTCATTTTTCCCAATAAACAAGCCTCACATGTCTCATATGATTCAAAATCAAATGAGTCTAGTATTCCATCCTTATGGAGTCTAGATACACGTTTTTTGTTTATGTGGCCTAAACGACAGTGCCATAAATAAGCTGGATTTAAATCATTTATCCGCTTGGTATTAATGTTGTTGACAGGATTGCTTAGATCAAGGACATACAGTCCATTAAATAATTTCGCACTAAAATAGTGAATATTATTCAAATAAAAGGAACAAAAATTGTTCTTTATTGAAATAATAAAACCATCCTTGTCCAAACAAGAAATAGAAATAATGTTTCTGCTCATAGCAGGCACAAAATAGCAATTATTTAATTCTAAAACTAATCCTCAAGGCAGAGATAACTCGCACACGCCCACAGCCAACGCATCAACTTTTGCTCCATTCCCAACGCGCAGATCTATCTCCCCTTTAGCCAATCTTCTACTTCTCTTTAGATCCTGCACATTTCGACAAGTGTGAGATCCACATCCAGTATCTAATACCCATGATGTAGAGACAGTTAAATTGACATCTACAACAAAAATACCTGGTGGTGGTGGAATCACTATTCCAAGCCTCTTGTCCCCCAAATATTTTGGGCAAGTCCTTCTCTAGTGTCCAGGCTGACTGCAGTAGTGACATTCACCTTTAGTCACACATTTAGCAATGCCACCAACATGCTTAAGGACAGGTTCCTTGGACTTGGCAACTGACTTGCCTTTGCCCTTGGAGGATGAGGCAAACCTTTTGCCCTTTCCTTTCTGCACCATCATAATGGCCTTGCCCTTACCCTTGTTGATGCTCTATTCAGCTGTCCTCAACATATTGAGTAAATCTGGCAGTGGTTTTACGATCTCGTTCATGTTATAGTTCATGACGAACTGTCCATAACTCTCGGGCAACGATTGCAACACGAGATCGGTTGCCAACTCTTGGCCGACCGGGAACCCTAGCCGGGCGAGATTCTCCAAGTACCCGATCATACGGAGTACATGGGGACCCACCGGGTTCCCTTCTGCCATATGACACTTGAACAGTGCCTTAGAGACCTCATACCTCTCAACCCTTGCCTGCTCTTGGAAGAGCTTCTTCAGATGCTCGATCATATCGACAGCCTTCATGTTTTCGTGTTGCTTCTGAAGCTCAGAAGTCATGGTGCATAGCATAAGGCAGGCCACATCATTAGCGTCATCAACACGCTTTTGATATGCCTTTAGGGCTGCAGGTGTTTGGTTCTCTGGACCTGCTGGAACATGCTCCTCTATTGCATACAGTTTCTTCTCTTGCTTGAGAACGATTCTCAAGTTTCTGTACCAATCAAGGAAGTTGGTTCCAGAGAGCTTGTCCTTCTCAAGGACAGATCGTAGGGAATGTTTTGAACTCGATGAGTTGTTTGCCATTTGGAATTCTACAAAAGGAAGATACGCAAGTTTTTAGTATTTGTGAATTTTTGACTATATTCAATAATGACTAGTTTATCAAATATAGCTCCCACTATTTTTCTACGCATTAATAACCCTCAAGATATTAATGCGGAAAATATCATTATATTTTCTAGTGGGCCAAGATCCATGTTTCATCTCCTTATGAGCTTGCTTTGGCAAGTCACCCACAATTTGACTACTTTAGGTAAGAACAAGTCCAATTGCATCACTTATGCAACTCTTGGTTCAATTGGGAAAATAACTCCTTATTTATCCATCCACATGGATAATCCCAATTGATTTCCTCTAGGTTTCTTAATCATATTAATAGCCTAGTTGTGTTCAACCTCTTATTTAAACAATTGCACATTACTAGCTTGTGCCATCGCATTCCATCATTATGAACCAAGTCGCCATGCTTTGGCACGCACGAACTTGATAAATCATGATGATAATGAGTGTTTAAATAACGAGAAGGCAAGAACACAATATTTGAATTTGGAGGGATTTTGAATTCAATTTTAATTGTTTTGTTTATCAATATCAACTAATCTATCATTTGAGTTTGGGCACAACTCCAAATAATAGATCCGAGTTGTCTAATTATCTTATTATCCTAATTGCATGCATCATCCATACACCAACCACAAAATAATAAGACAATAAAATAAACAACCACAAAGCATAAATAAAACGTGATGTGGATATGGCCTTTTCTAGACTAAGATAATTCCAAGCCAAAGGAATTATCTATGAACCCTAAAAGCAAACACATCTCCATGCGTCTTGATCTATTGGTCCATTCTTCATAGTCATGTGGAATGCTCCATGCTCCATGCTCCATCTTTTGTGGCTCCTTTTGGCTTTGGGCTTCTTTCTTTCAATCTTGGCTAACAATCTACTTTATCTAGCACTAGCTAACTTCTATACTAAATAAAATAAATCTCACAAGTTGAGAAAAAAAATGGCTCGCAGGCCATAAAACCCTAATTAATTATTACAATTAATTGATCAGCTCGCAGGCCGTAAACCAAACCACAAAATTAAACATCCACATCAAACCACATTCTAAGGCCATATCCAATCACCATGCGAATTGCACATAAACAGTTAAAATCCAATTTTAACGCGCTTGGTCAATTTTAATTGATTTTAGGATATTCTAGGGTTAAAACGGTCCATCGGGCCCGACATGCCAGTTGTCAAGGCCCAAAAAGTGAACCGCAAAGGCCTAGGGCCGGCCAGCCCCTAGCCCACGCGGCTAGGCCGCGGTCTAGGGCTGCCCCCGCCCCTAGGCCGAGCCTTGCTTGGGCGGCAAGCAAGGAGGGGCGGTCCTTAGGGGGGGCCGAACCTCCTTTGGTAGTTGCTTCCAAAACAACTCCCTTGTTTGGTGCCCAAGTTTGGTTGTTTCCTTGTATGGAAAGAACTCCTTCTTCCCCAAGGATGCCCAAACCCTAGATCTAAGATCTTAAAATTTCTCAAACTCACTAATTCATGCATCCAATGCAAAAACTAGGTCTTTTTATGATAGATTATTGACAAATTGCATCATATGCTTGATTTGTCTTGTTTTACGCGATAAACAACAATTTTAAGGTGTAAAACTATCAAAACGTAACACATAAACCACGTTTATGCTCTACGACCTGTGGCTCTGATACCACTGTAGGGTTTTGATTCATGGATGCGCAACGGAAACAATAATAAACCATGCAAAACCCTCCAAGGATCACAAGTCAAGAGACATAACGATGGTAAAGGAAGAAATCAATAACACACCTTAGGGTTCTCCTTTGATGACTTCAAACGCGAATTGTGTCACGTTCTCTATAGTTGATCCACGCCTAGAGTTGATTTCTATATCTTCCAATTCTTGGTGCTAGCCCGGAAAGAGGAAGAGGAAGAAGAATCACGCAAAACGAGACTGAAACAAGGAGGTTCGGCCTCCTTGTGGCCGACGGGGAGGGGCGGCGGCGAGGGAGAGGCGGCGACTCCTTCCTAGCTTGCTTGCTCTCTCCTTTTGTTCTCTCCCACTCAATTTATGATCAATAAGGTCATAAGTGTGGGAAGGAAGGAAGGAGTGTCCTTTATATAGTCCAACAAATCCTTGCCAACTACCTAAAGGACTTATTCCAGTCCTACTAGAATTCAATTTAGTCCCTTCCTTGCAAATTAGTCCCTACTAAGTTTGTAAGGTTTTGCCAACTGATCCTTCTAATTAATTAATCCAATTAATTAATTACCAAATCTAGTTCAACTCTATATAGCGTGTGACCCCATAGGTTCTATCTAGTTGGTAGCAACAATTTGCTAATATGGAGCGGTTTCTAGCAAAACATCCATTCTAGCCAACTAATAGAATAGTCTTGACAACCTTGTACACGTAATTGTCTCATACCTTTGTTCTCTCTATCCGGATTGGACACGAGACATACAAGTCACACTCGTATATCCAATCCACAGTTTCTCGATCCATGGGAATAGCCTTATTCGTGCAAATAGCATCAATATCCCATATTGATTTATTTGAGTCTGGCCAGACATTCTATAAGCACTATCCATCGAGTGGCCTAGGATATTTTCTCCCGTTATGTGGGAGGGACAAATTCTATCTACGTCCACTACGATCTCTAAGCTTGCTTCTTATTGTATCCGGTACACGACTTTATAACTACCCAGTTACGGTGTAGCGTTTAACGCTACCAAAATCACAATAATCCACAACTAAAATATCTAGCACTTCAAGTCTAAGGATGACAATATGATAGCTTGAAAATGGGATTAGTTTGGGACATCTTTTTACCATTGGTTCTAACCCTGCGAGAGTTGAGTTTGCCCATTTTCAGCCTATTTTCCACTTGATACGAGGCAGAGACTTATAGGACATGATCGTAAGATTTGAGTAATTTCATGCGCAATTGTGTTTGTTGGATATGATCGCGGGTACATGTTATGATGTGCAGGTAACAGGTGCCGAGAAATGCATGAGATTGATTTGGATTTGGAGGCAGCGTATCAAGAAAGCTGAGCAGAAAAGGTGCAGAAAAATTCAAGTCTGTGCGTTCAGACGCAGGACCTGCGTTCAGACGCACAACATGGCAGCAGAAGGAAGAAAGGCAGAGAAAAGGGGCTAAGTCTGTGCGTTCAGACGCACAGACCTGCGTTCAGACGCAGGACTTGACTCCAAAACCGTGAAGACCAAGGGGTGCGTTCAGACGCAGGGAAGCTGCGTTCAGACGCACAAGTCCGAGAAGCCAGAAGGAGGAAGGAGAGAATTGTTTAAGGCCTGCGTTCAAACGCAGGAGATGTGCGTTCAGACGCACTGCGTTTGAAAGCAGGGGAGCTGCGTTCGAACGCACGATGGGTTTCCAGAAGCTTCCAGGACGGGTTTTTGCAAGGGTAGAACAGGAATTTCGTGCATCAGTTTAGAGACTGTGGCAGTATAAAAGGAAGTGTCCCAGCACAGAATTAGGGTTACACATACACAATCATCATCACAGCAGCCAGTATTAGAGCCGTCAGGATTGGAGCAGAGCAGGAGTGGAGCAGTTTTTCAGTATTCAGCCATAAACTCGTTTGATCTTTTCTTCTTTCTTTTATGAAACAGTGTCTTTCAATAATGCAAGCTAGCTAAACCTTTTTCCTAGGTTCTTGGTGAACCTAGGGTTAATGAATTCAGCAGACTGGTTTGTTTGATTTTCAGATGCATGACTAGTTTGAAGTCTTAATACAGGATGCATTGTTTATTATTGCATTGTTTATTATCTTGTCTTTGATTTTATGTACATACATGAATGGCTTGATCACCCAGGAGTGTTATAGACAGGATCTGGTGCGCGAGAGTGACCAGTGAGAGTTAGGAAGAAAAGACATGATTTAATACCCTATCTTGATGGACCGAGAGGTGAAAAGAACCAGGGTGTTAGCCGGAAGCATTAGACTAACTGCTAGACGTTTAGGGGGAGACCGAGAGGAGAACCTATAACCTTCGCAGACTTAGAACAAACCTACAGATTTAGGTGGACCGAGAGGACCCAAAATCTGTGGGAGAGTGACAGGTACATGAGACCGAGAGGAGATTGTACTAATGGTATGTTGGCATAAACAAGACTGTTGTGTGTTTCTGAAATCAAGTACACCAGGCAAGCTGAAGAGTAACCCTAGGGGATCCTGGGACCTAGATTCTTAGAATCATCAACTTTTACAACTACAACAATCTCCAGAAAATTACTAAAAAAATAAAATATGCTTTTCTAAATATTGCTTTATTTACTGCAAATTAGTTGAGTATAATCACATCCCAACTTTCCTCCTTTTTACAGCTTTGTATTTATTTCTAGTTCTGATAAGTAAAACTTAAACTGTTCTCGAGGGTTCCACAATCAGATTCATATATACATACTCTATATTACTTGATCGTACACTTGCGAAAAAGCAGATAGGTTTACGCTGTCAAGTTTTTGGCGCCGTTGCCGGGGAACGGTTACAGTTTTTCTTAAAAGAAATTAGAATAAGTTTCAAAGCTTTTTCTTTTCTTTTTTCTTTGATTTTCTTTTAACCTATCGCTCTTAAATTCTGATTTTCAGGCTATTCTAGTATATGCCCAGATTGCCTAGCAAACTGGTATCACCACTTGAAGATCCCGAAAAACTTTTCAGAGAGCAAAATCGCAGACACCGATCCGCGATGTCTGAGCACGAAGAAAACGCGCCAACCGAAGCAGGAACACCCACAGGACAGCAGCAACGCACTCCAGCACAGATGGCTCTTTACATTGAGGAGCTGATAGCAGCAGGCTTTGCTGCCAGGAACAATCAGAGGACTTACAACAGGTCTGGGAGGGCGATAGTAGAAAACTTTGAAGTCCCTACCGGAGGACATCAACCAGCTATCGTAGTGCCACCAATTACAGCAGAGCACTTCGATCTAAAATCATCCACCATCCAAACCGCCCAGACTCATTGTCCTTTCAATGGGAAAGCAGATGAAGATCCAAACGACTTCCTTGGAAAGTTCGAAGACTACTGCAACAAGATTAAGTATAGGGGAGTTGAAGCGGATACGCTAAAGCTAATTCTATTCCCATACTGCTTGTTCGGAACAGCAAAAGACTGGCTGGAAGCAAGACCACCGAGGTCTATCACTACCTGAGAGGGGTGTGTTACTGATTTTTTGGCAAAATTCTATCCCGCATCCCGTGTTATCAAGCTGCAGAGTGAGATCTTATCTTTCAAACAGAAGATGGGGGAAACGGTGGTAGACGCATGGGACAGGCTGATGAGACTCGTTAAAAGATGCCCCAATCACAGCTTCGGGGACGCGAAAATTCTGCAAGTATTCTACCATGCTTTTGACAGGGAGAATGCTGACAGGATTGACAGGGAAGCTGGGGGAAATTTTCTGTACCATGTGGACAAAGATGGGGCCTACGAACTATTGAAACAATTAGCCAAGCAGGATACTCGTCTGTTTGATGACCGCAAGCTCACAGCACTAGCAGAGCCAGTGGCTGATGACAGGATTGACAATCTCACGAAAGTGGTACAAGACTTAGTTAAAAAGGTGTATACACAAAAGAAGACGGTGGCATCAGTGGATGAACCTGACCTTGACGCAGCAATTCTGGAGCTTCAGGCCGAAGATGCCAATTATGTTCAGCAGCAGTGGGATCCAAGCCGCTACAGACCTGGCACACGTGACCATCCAGGGTTCCGTTACGGAAACCCCAATGCAGCAGTTTATGCACCAGGGTTTCAGCACAGGCCACATGCACAACAGACAGCACCAGCACAGCAAGCACCAGCAGTACAACCACAGCTAAATTTATCACAACAACATTTTGAGTCCTATATGGAGAAATTCAATAAGCAGTGGGAAGCTAGATTTTCGCAGATGGAGTCATTAACTGCCGATGTAAACCAAATGAAAATTGTTATCCGCAACTTGGAGGTACAGAATGGTCAGCTTGCACAGAACCAAGCAGAACGAGCCCCAGGGAATTTACCATCAAATACAGTGAACAATCCACGCCGGAGAGGTCCCACTAATTTTGGGCAGACCCTTCCTAGCAATTGGTGAAGCCATTATCAACTGTAAAAGTGGAGAGCTGTCCATGCAAATCAATGAAGAAAAAGTGAAATTCAACGTCTTCAAATCTCTCCAACTCCCTGATCATTATGGTCATGAAAATTGTTTTGCAGTGGAAGTAATTGATGATCTGGAAATTGAGGAGATGGAAAATTTATGGGGGGAATTTGAGGATATGTACCCAGAGGAAACAGAGGAGCACCAATCTGAACAGATCATGAGAACAGAAAGCTGGGTCACTCTATATAAGGATGAAGGAGGCGAGCAGAAAATGACATTGATCCCATCACTTCAGGAACCACCAGTTCTGGAATTGAAACAGTTGCCAGACCACCTCAGGTATGCATTTATTGGTGAAAATAATACTATGCCGGTAATTGTTTCATCTCTTCTATCTCAGGAACAGGAACAAAAGCTGCTGGAAGTACTTCGAGAGCATAAAGAAGCTATCGGGTGGACAATTGCCGACCTAAAGGGAATCAGTCCTGATTACTACATGCACAAAATAAGAATTGAAGAAGGAAAGAAACCAATCATCCAACCTCAACGGAGACTAAACCCAATCATGAAGGATGTGGTACGTAAGGAGGTCATGAAGTGGCTAGAAGCAGGGATTATATACCCCATATCAGACAGCACCTGGGTTAGTCCTGTACAGTGTGTGCCAAAGAAGGGGGGTATTACAGTGGTGCAGAACGCTGATCAGGAGCAGATCGCCCAGCGCTCTGTCACTGGCTGGAGAATCTGTATGGATTATAGGAAGCTGAATGACGCAACACTGAAAGATCACTTTCCGCTGCCATTCATGGACCAGATTTTGGACAGATTGGCCCACCATGCTTATTACTGCTTTCATGACGGGTACTCCGGTTATAACCAGATCTATATAAATCCGGAAGATCAAGAAAAGACGACGTTCACCTGCCCATACGGAACATTTGCTTTTAGACGAATGCCATTCGGATTATGCAATGCTCCAGCAATATTCCAAAGATGTATGATGGCCATTTTCTATGACATGATAGAGAAAAATTTGGAAGTTTTCATGGACGATTTTTCGTTTTTTGGGGACAGCTTTGATAATTGCTTATACCATCTGGCCAGAGTTCTGATTCGATGCAGAAAGACTAACCTGGTACTCAACTGGGAGAAATGCCACTTCATGGTTACTGAAGGAATAGTGCTGGGACACAGGATTTCCAGCAAAGGACTGGAAGTAGACAGAGCAAAGATAGAGGTGATCAAGCAGCTACCATATCCGACTATAGTAAAGGCAATAAAGAGTTTTTTGGGCCATGCAGGGTTTTACAGAAGATTTATTAAGGATTTTTCCAAAATTACAAAGCCACTATGTAATTTGTTGGGAAAAGATGTGCCATTCATATTTGACGAAGCATGCAAAGAGGCCTTTGACGTACTCAAAGACAGACTGACAACTGCACCCATTATCATGACACCAGATTGGACCCTCCCATTCGAGATGATGTGTGACGCCAGTGATTACGCAGTGGGCGCAGTGCTGGGACAGCGAAAAGATAAAGTGTGCAGTGTCATTTACTATGCCAGCAGGGTCCTGAATGAGGCACAGATTAATTATGGGACTACAGAAAAGGAGTTGCTGGCAGTCGTTTTTGCTCTGGATAAGTTCAGATCCTACCTGGTAGGTTCA
Organism: Linanthus parryae; assembly: GCA_023055425.1. Taxonomy (NCBI): domain Eukaryota; kingdom Viridiplantae; phylum Streptophyta; class Magnoliopsida; order Ericales; family Polemoniaceae; genus Linanthus; species Linanthus parryae. The sequence goes on from JALGPY010000003.1 coordinate 40,077,283, forward strand.
AAAGTCATCATATTCACAGATCATAGTGCATTGAAATACTTACTGGAGAAAAAGGATGCAAAGCCAAGGCTGCTGCGTTGGATTCTGCTGATGCAGGAATTCGATGTCGAAATCAGGGATAAAAAAGGAGTTGAAAATGTGGTAGCTGATCATCTATCTCGCCTGGAAAACCCTACAGAAGAATTGGTGCCAATTCAAGAAAATTTCCCAGATGAGCATATTATGAAGATCAAGACCAACCGACGACCCTGGTATTATGCAATAGCCAATTATTTGGTCAATGGAGCACTCCCTGAAGACATCACCCCTTGGCAGAAAAAGAAGTTTATTTCAGAATGCAGGCACTATTTCTGGGATTATCCTTATTTATTTAAACAAGGTGCAGATAATATTCTCCGACGTTGCATCCCATGTCACGAGATTTTGGAGGTAATTCAGCACTGCCACTCAGCACAGTGTGGGGGACACTTCAGCGGGCCAAGAACAGCCCACAAAGTGCTGCAGTCAGGATTTTTCTGGCCAACAGTCTTCAAGGATTGTCATGACTATGCACAAAGTTGTGATCGCTGCCAGCGTACAGGAAATATCTCCCAGCGAAATGAGATGCCAATGACACTTTGGCAGGAGGTTGAGCCTTTTGACGTTTGGGGTATTGATTTCATGGGTCCGTTCCCTTCTTCTCTGGGAAATCTCTACATCTTACTGGCAGTAGACTATGTGTCAAAGTGGGTGGAAGCTATGGCCTGTCAGAAGAACGATGCAACAGTGGTGGAACGATTCCTCAAACGCAACATCTTTACCAGATTCGGAACGCCAAGAGCCATGGTCAGTGATGAAGGTTCTCATTTTATCAATAAAGTCTTCGTCAAGGTTCTAAAGCAGTACGGGGTGTCTATCCATAAGGTGTCACTGCCTTATCACCCTCAGGCAAACGGGCAAGCAGAGGTGTCCAACAGGGAGATAAAGAGCATACTGGAAAAAACTGTGAATCCTGGACGTAAGGACTGGTCATTAAAGCTGGATGATGCGCTCTGGGCATACAGAACTGCTTACAAAACCCCGCTGGGAATGTCCCCATACCAGCTGGTGTTTGGAAAAGCATGTCACTTACCAGTAGAATTGGAGCACAGAGCATACTGGGCAATCAAGCAGCTTAATATGGATCACAGCTTATCTGGAAACAAACGGAAGATGGCACTCCTCGAACTAGAGGAATTTCGTAAAACCGCTTATGAGAGTGCCAAAATTTATAAAGAGAAAACGAAGAAGTGGCATGACAATCGCATTCTACCAAAGAAGATAGAAATTGGGCAGAAGGTTCTCCTTTACAACTCAAGGATGAAATTCTATCCAGGGAAGCTGCGCTCAAGATGGTCTGGACCATTCATTGTGAAAGACGTTACATCATGGGGAGTGGTGGAGCTGGAAAACCCAAGGGATAATACAGTTTTCAAGGTGAATGGAAACAGAGTCAAGCGATACAGAGATCCTCAGGAGATCATAGAGGTAGAGGTGATCTACCTTGACCTTCCTTGATCATAAAAGAGGTAACAAAGTCGGGTTGTCGACTGTAAATCACAAGCGCTGGTTGGGAGGCAACCCAACGTAGATTAGTTGTTTTTATATATTTAGTATTTATTATAAAATGTTCATAATTTGAGAGAAAAGTGAGAAAGAGGTGTTTAATATTGAATTCAGTGTTTCAGGAATCATAGGCATGCGTTCAAACGCAGATGATGTGCGTTTAAACGCACGCGTGCATTTAGACGCGAAAGGCGCGTTCAAACGCAGAACCACCACTCTACCGCAGAAACTCAGAAAATGGCTAACACTTATGCGTTTAAACGCAGACGAGGTGCGTTCAAACGCATGCAATAAAATGAAGATTTCCAGCTAACACATGGGCGTTCAGACGCACGAGGTGCGTTCAAACGCAAGAGAAAGACTGGAAAAGCCTAAGGAAGTGCGTTTAAACGCAGAAGGTGCGTCTGAACGCAGAAACCAATTAACAAACGTTTCTAGAGAGAAGGCATGCGTCCAAACGCACATTGAGCGTTCAAACGCAACTCATCCGAAGAATTGAAAAAACAAGCAGTGCGTTTAAACGTAGCTCATGTGCGTTCAAACGCAGTTCATCATACCCAGAAATTCAGAGAACATCAAGTTGTGCGTTCAAACGCTGTTCAAGCAGATAGGTTTACGCTGTCAAGGACAAAAACTGGTTTTCAACTCTCTCTCTAGAAATTCTCTCTGACCTAGTAGCCTCCAGCAGCAGTCATCCGCCAGCAATCTCCGACTACCACCGCAGGGACACCATACTGTCAGAAACAGTGTGGGGGTAGTCACACTCATCCGATCCAAACATCTCCAGATCCGCTTCACCGAGCAGTTTCCAGATCTGTACCCGTAAGATTCACTCCGGGTAGCCAGGTTCTGTTTTTTCTCTCTATTTGAAGATTTCCATTTTTTCTACTTGATTTTTTGAAATGGATGAGGACAGACCATATATGAGGCCTGATAGGGCAATCGCACCCTTGAACATCATAGATTGCAGACTGCTTAGGGTCGACCATTTCTGTGACCATAGGTTTGTCAATATGGTGGCTCATCGTTTCTTTCTGCAAGACAAAAAGATTAGGTATGACATACCCGCTGAGAGAACTTTTCCTCGTGATATTGTGTCTATGGGGGAAGACCTGTTCAACTTTACTGGGCATGATCATTTTGGGGACTTGTTTACCGGCTTTACTAATCTGCAAGTTAGTTCTGTGCTAGCTAAGGAGATTTTCAGTAATCTCCAGCAGTGCATGAACAGTGAAGCCCAGTCAATTGACTGGATTTACTGCAGAAAGACCTGGATTAGGATCACCCCAGAGAGTATTCGAGAGAGTTTGGGTCTGGAATTAGTGTTGGACGATTGTCAGTTTCAGGAACTCCGGCGTCATCCCTCTGAACAGTTTAGCGAACAAATCCTTCACACCCTGGGTGCGGGTGTACCAGGCGCTGCTTGGTATTACCCACACCGGAGTCCTTCCTACCGGAAACTCCCTACTACCTATTTGATTCGAGAGGCGAGATGGTGGACTGAGTGGGTCAACAACCGGATTGTGGGCCTTAAACACATGACCCGTATAGACTATAATGTTGCCCTTTTGGTGTACTGTCTGATGGCCAGAGAGCCTGTGAGCCTCCCGGAGATTATTTGTGAGTTTTTTCGGGAAAGACGAGAGTCCCACAGTAAGAAGGGTTTGGGTCTTCGGGGGATGTTGACTAAAATGGCACAGGATTATAAGGTGCCAATTCCTGGTGAGCTGAGAGATATCCGACCGGTTCAGGTACGCAAGTACCGCAAGATGAGATGTGCTTTGCACGAGGCTCTGCATGGGCTTCCAGAATATGTCCAAGTGGACGATGATGATGGTGCTCCGCCTCATGGTGGGGGTGATGGCATGCCACCACCACCTCCACCCGGTGAGGGGGGTTTTCCAGCCTTACCAGGTCCCCTTCGACTGCCCCGATCTGCTAGTTCCAGTGAACACAGGCAGACCGAGCCCGACCTAGGGCAGTCTAGCAGAGGGGCCAGGCGCAGTTCTTTAGGGCGCCTGGAGAGGACTGAGCATGAGGAATGGGTCAGGAAGAAAATTAAGGCCCAAGAAAAAATGCAGAACTACCTGGTAAGGACGGTCAAGAAAATGGCCAGGGGTCTTGGAAAGTTGTTCAAGACCCAGAAGCATATTTACCATGCTAACACAGCTGCATTGCGAGCTCATGAGGCTGCCCTCGCTGAGATTCAGAGCAATATGCGTGGTAAGAAATTTAACTTCCCGGACCACCATTCTAGTGACAACTGTCCCAGTTGGACAATGGAAGATAATCGGCCCTATGACAGCTTCTCTGGCCATGACCCCACCCCGAGTCCGGAACACGCAGACAGTGTTGGTGACCCCGACAGACCCGGTACCCAGTACCCACCCAGGCAGCATGTAGACCCAGGGGCCAGCAGTGCCCATCCCGGTGCCAGCCACGCTGGTACCGCTGCCGCAGCACGACATGCTGCGAGGAAACGTCCCAGAGGGCGCACCCCTGAACCATCTCCCGAGCCGATCGACCAGTCTACTCCGGAGAACACAGATTCGAGTAACATTCCAGATCAGTAGCGTCGCGAGGACGCGCCGCCTCTAGTGTGGGGGTGGGGAATCGTGTCCTCCTGCATAGCCATGTCAGCATATTTTTGTCAATTTTCTTTTAATTTTGTTTTCATTTTTTGAGTCAGCACGTTTATTCTGTTGAGTCTACCTACCTATTTTTCTGACCTTGCATACATATTAAAAAAAAATAAAAAAAATAAAAAAAAAAAATAAAAAAAAATATAATAAATATTTAAAATCTTTTGAGAAATGGCAACTTAAGACCTAGAAACTGAAGAGAATCCAGTGAAAGAGCTCATGAGAGTAGGAAGCACCGTAGTAGGGATACTTTAATTTTAGTATTTTGTGCGCAAGTCTCACGACAGGATGTCCCGGGTATTCAGGAATGGTGAAAGTAGATAACAGGCATACTTTTGGCTTCTCTAGTGTGCTAGGAGGATTTAGTCTCTAGGTAGTTGAATACTCCGTTTCCCGTGGAAACTTGTGGACTCTTGGAATATGGGGTGGACCTTCGTGTAGAGTCGGTTTTATGTGGTACGAGTCTTCGGCCTAAGCGAAGTCTGGGAGCGTACACCACCATCCCTTAAGGTGGTTCCAAGAGAAAATCCTAAAAAGACCACACTCTTAAGCTCTAATGCACGGTTGTAAAAAACAGAAAAAAAAACAAAAAAAATATTTATATATATTTTTGTGCCACAATGAGAAACAACATAATGTGCTTCCGCTCACGCGGAAAATTTGGATTCAATCCAATCTAGAGCTTAAGAGGGAAACTAAAGTCAAGCCCTATTGCACAGGAGCTGTGTCTCCCAGCAATGGGACAATTTGCATTTCAAAAGCAATAACGGCTAAGAGGGTCTGAAAACCTCAAATGACTTGGCGAAGAAAAACCATCTAGTGACTTGAGATGCCTAGACCCTCAGAGTCAAAAGACGTGCCGTATCTTGGTTTGGTTTGGTGGAAGTTTGGGGACGCCTTAGTGAGTTTGTGCACAGAATAATCATATATCATTTCTTACTACGTGTTGTGAAATTTCAAAATGAGCTTGTGAGGATTTGATGATTTCGGTTCATGATAGAGAGGTTGCCCAATCTCAGAAAAAAAAGAAAAAAAAAAAGAGAAAGAAAAAAAAAATTTGTGTCTTGGGTCAGTTTGTGTATATTCTCTGTCTGAGTCAGTAAGCTGTTGAGTCTTTTGGTCTGTAGCATGAATTTGTGATAAAGGGGAGAAGTATGCAATTGAAGTATGCAAAAGAAGGGTCTGCAAGACAGTATGCAAGGGTCTGCTCGGGACGAGCAGAGTTTAATGTCGGGGTATTTTGATAGCTTGAAAATGTGATTAGTTTGGGACATCTTTTTACCATTGGTTCTAACCCTGCGAGAGTTGAGTTTGCCCATTTTCAGCCTATTTTCCACTTGATACGAGGCAGAGACTTATAGGACATGATCGTAAGATTTGAGTAATTTCATGCGTAATTGTGTTTGTTGGATATGATCGCGGGTACATGTTATGATGTGCAGTTAACAGGTGCCGAGAAATGCATGAGATTGATTTGGATTTGGAGGCAGCGTATCAAGAAAGCTGAGCAGAAAAGGTGCAGAAAAATTCAAGTCTGTGCGTTCAGACGCAGGACCTGCGTTCAGACGCACAACATGGCAACAGAAGGAAGAAAGGCAGAGAAAAGGGGCTAAGTCTGTGATTTCAGACACACAGACCTGCATTCAGACGCAGGACTTGACTCCAGAACCGTGAAGACCAAGGGGTGCGTTCAGACGCAGGGAAGCTGCGTTCAGACGCACAAGTCCGAGAAGCCAGAAGGAGGAAGGAGAGAATTGTTTAAGGCCTGCGTTCAAACGCAGGAGAAGTGCGTTCAGACGCACTGCGTTTGAACGCAGGGGAGCTGCGTTCGAACGCACGATGGGTTTCCAGAAGCTTCCAGGACGGGTTTTTGCAAGGATAGAACAGGAATTTCGTGCATCAGTTTAGAGACTGTGGCAGTATAAAAGGAGGTGTCCCAGCACAGAATTAGGGTTACACATACACAATCATCATCACAGCAGCCAGTATCAGAGCCGTCGGGATTGGAGCAGAGCAGGAGTGGAGCAGTTTTTCAGTATTCAGCCATAAACTCGTTTGATCTTTTCTTCTTTCTTTTATGAAACAGTGTCTTTCAATAATGCAAGCTAGCTAAACCTTTTTCCTAGGTTCTTGGTGAACCTAGGGTTTATGAATTCAGCAGACTGGTTTGTTTGATTTTCAGATGCATGACTAGTTTGAAGTCTTAATACAGGATGCATTGTTTATTATCTTGTCTTTGATTTTATGTACATACATGAATGGCTTGATCACCCAGGAGTGTTATATACAGGATCTGGTGCGCGAGAGTGACCAGTGAGAGTTAGGAAGAAAAGACAGGATTTAATACCCTATCTTGATGGACCGAGAGGTGAAAAGAACCAGGGTGTTAGCCGGAAGCATTAGACTAACTGCTAGACGTTTTGGGGGGAGACCGAGAGGAGAACCTATAACCTTAGCAGACTTAGAACAAACCTGCAGATTTAGGTGGACCGAGAGGACCCAAAATCTGTGGGAGAGTGACAGGTTCATGAGACCGAGAGGAGATTGTACTAATGGTATGTTGGCATAAACAAGACTGCTGTGTGTTTCTGAAATCAAGTACACCAGGCAAGCTGAAGAGTAACCCTAGGGGATCCTGGGACCTAGATTCTTAGAATCATCAACTTTTACAACTACAACAATCTCCAGAAAATTACTAAAAAATAAAATAAGCTTTTCTAAATATTGCTTTATTTACTGCAAATTAGTTGAGTATAATCACATCCCAACTTTCCTCCTTTTTACAGCTTTGTATTTCTTTCTAGTTCTGATAAGTAAAACTTAAACTGTTCTCGAGGGTTCGACAATCAGAGTCATAAATACATACTCTATATTACTTGATCGTACACTTGCGAAAAAGCAGATAGGTTTACGCTGTCACAATACCATTGCACCGCGAGAAGCACTTGTGACTTAACATAACGTGTATGTAGCCTTCTCGGAGATGGGTCAATCCAGTGCGTCATTACCCTTAATGCACACCTATGTGTTGGATCATGATATCTCTATATCAATTCAACCCCATACTAGTCTATAGATGATTATCCCATTAATCATTATACTGAACTAGGGATATTTAAGATAAACAACACAATTGTAAATCTAATGACTTCATTATATTAAATATCCAATAAATAATAAATGAATTTTCTAGCCACAAATAAATTCATACTAAACTAGATTGCCTCTAGGGCATCTATTCCAACAAACACCCCCCCCCCTTCTAGAGTATCTTAGTTGCTTATACATCTGCATACTCACACTTTCAATTGGTATCAGAGCTTGTATCACTGTATAATATTTAACCATATGGTGATCATGAGTAGAGCAGGTGATAGTGGCTTCTCACAAGGAAGAGCTGCTAACAAACCTCCTCTATTCTGTGGAGAAAATTTTGCTCACTGGAAAGCTCTCATAAAAATGTTTATAATTGATCATGATCTAGAGCTTTGGACCATTATTCAAAATGGACCTCATACTTTCTATACAGAGAAAGATGGGATCAGAACTCCTAAAGCATAAGACACACTCTCCTCTTCTGAATTAGAGCAAGTTTCTAAGAATTACAAGGCTATTAGCATTTTTTAGTGTGCTTTTGAGTACAGATGAATTCAACATGATCTCTGGATGCACAACTGCTAAAGAAATTTGGGATAAACTTGTGGTTACCTTTAGAGGAACCAGCCAAGTCAAACAGACCAAGATTAACATTTATCTCAGACAGTATGAGCTATTCAAAATGAATGCAGATGAATCCATCAGAGATATGTTCAAGAGATTCACTAATATTGTCAACAACCTTGACTCACTGGGAAAACACTATTCCAATGAGGAAAAGGTGAGGAAGATACTTAGAAGTCTTCCAAAGGCAAAGCGGGAACCAAAAACCATAGCTATTGAAGAAGCTCAGAATCTCTCAACTTTACAACTTGATGACCTCCAAGGGAAGCTCCTAACACATGAGATATCCATGAATGAAGTTGATGGAGAACTCCCAGAAGGTGTCAAAAATCTAGCCCTCAAAGCCAAAGAGAATGAGAGAACTCAAAGCCTTGAAACTGATGATGGTGATGATGAAGATCCAATTGCCTTGATTTTCAAAGCCTTGACAAGGATCCTCAAAATGAAGAGAAACTCTGGAAACAAAGAGTTCAACAGAGAAAGGCACAGACCATCCAGCAGCAAGGACTACAAAGGTAAGCCCTCTTCATAAAGCAAGTCAAAAGTTATGAACTGCTTTGAGTGTGGTGATGCAGGAAACTTGATAAGAGACTGTACATACAAAAAGAGCAAGAACTTTCAGAAGAAAGATCATGACAGAAGAATGAAAGCTATGATAGCCTCATGGAGTGATTCAGACATCTCAAGTGAATCTGAATCTAAAGAAGAACATGCCAATCTTTGCTTCATGGCCAAGAATGATGATAGTTCTGAAAAGAACATTGAGGTAATGGTTAACTGTTTAATTTCAAAGACGAAATATCTCAAAACTATGCTTTTAAATGAGGAAGATTATCTAAAAGAGAGCAGGATTTTGAAAGAGAAAGTTCATGAGCAAGCAAAAGAAAATTTACAACTTTTTTGACTAAATCAGAATCTTGAAATCTCTTAGGAGAAAACTAACAGTGATTTCAAGGCCTTGAAAACCGTTTCAAAGCCTTGAAAACACAAGTCGAGGAAGTAGTCACTGAAAACACTTCTATGAATGACAGCCTTGTTAATCTAAGAAATCATGTTGATGACTTATAAAGACAAAAGAATACTCTTACTGAGAAACTTCAAGAATCTGAACTAGTCAAAATCAAGCTTGCTGGATTAGAACAGAAGTTGAACTTGATTCTTGGAGGAAGTTCACAGTCTGTTCACAAAGCTGGTATTGGATTCAATCCAAACTTTCCAAGAAGAAACAATACCAGATTTGTGAAAGCTGGAAACAAAACCTCTCCTACTTGTCATTACTGCTGTAAAACTGGTCAGGTTAAAATGACTTGTCCTTTTAGAAGAAGAGACCCTCACATAATGAGGAACACTTTTCCTTTCCAACTTAAAGGACAAGTCAAGCAGATTTGGGTTCCTAAAGGGGTTAGACTACCTAACATGGTTGATCCTGAATATGAATCCAAATTCCACACTTGGTCTAACAGCTGGGTAAGACAGTTATTGGTGCTTGCAGGTTGTCACCAAGGAACAGAAGTGGTTCATGGACAGTGGTTGCTCAAGACATATGAGTGTAAAGAGATCTCTATTCTCAGAATTAAAAGAGCAATCAGAAGGTTCAATAACACTTGGTGATAAAGGACAGTGCAATATTCTTGGTATTGGAAAAGTTGGTACAAATTCTGAAAACTCTATTTCTCATGTTTTTCTAGTTGAGTTTTTGAAGTTTAATTTACTTAATGTATCTCAGCTTTGTGATAATGGTAACAAAGTTATCTTTGATAAAGAGAAGTGTGTGGTGCAAAATGAGAAATCAGGAGATTGCATTTTCACAGCCTCTAGATCAAAAAATGTTTATACTTTTCAGACTAACAAAGTTGCAAGTGAAAGTTTGAAGTGTCTCAAGGCCTTGAAAGAAGATTCAAAGATTTGACATAGCAAACTTGGTGATATCAGTTTGCATACTCTGAACAAATTGATTTCCAAAGACTTGGTAAGAGGATTGCCATTCTCCAATTTCAAATAAGATGAGTTATGCAAAGCCTGTGCACAAGGAAAGCAGACCAGAAGCTCCTTCAAGCCAAAGAAGTTTGTAAGTACGACTAGACCTATTGAGTTACTTCATATGGATCTCTGTGGTCCTATGAGGGCTCCTACTCCAAAAGGTAAAAGGTATATGCTAGTTGTTGTAGATGATTTCTCTAGATACACTTGGGTTATGTTTCTCAAAGAAAAATCTGAAGCTCTCTCTGAATTTTCAAAGCTTTGCAGAGAACTTCAAAACTTGAAAAACCTACCTATAGCTTCAATCAGAAGTGATCATGGTAGAAAATTTGATCATTTAGAGTTTAATCTATTCTGTGATAAGCATGGTATTTCTCATAACTTTTCTGCTCCAAGAACTCCTCAACAGAATGGTGTTGTTGAAAGAAAGAACAAGACTCTGGAAGATATGTCAAGGACAATGCTTCTTGAGAACAAGTTGCCAAAACACTACTGGGCAGAAGCTGTGAATACAGCAAACTATATTTTGAACAGGTGCTTGATCAGACCCATTCTAAAGAAGAACCCCAATGAATTATTCAAAGGGAGGAAGCCAAACATCTCTTACTTCAGACCCTTTGGATGCACTTCTTTTATCCATAACAATGGAAAATACAATCTTGATAAGTTTGATGCAAGAAGTGATGAAGGTATATTTCTTGGTTACTCTCTGAATAGCAAAGCTTATAGAGTGTAAAATAAAAGAACCAAACTGGTTGAGGAGAGCATTCACTTTATTTTTTATGAAAGCTATGATGGTTCTTTGAGTGAAAGTTTTGCAGATTTGAATTTGATCAAGCATGAATCAGAGGAAGAGACTGAGAATCCACTTGGATTCAAGAAAGGATCAGAAGAAAATTGAATACATTTCCAAGACCTTGAAAATAGTTCTCAAGGCCTTGAAAATACAGCTCAAAGCCTTGAAAAAGATGACCAAAAGGATTCAAGTGACAAAGCTACTACTTCAAGACCAGAGAAGATCTATGGTGATCCTGAACCATGGTTTCCAATGAAGAGATTTAAATATCTCTCATCTCATCCAGCTGAGTATTTCATATCAGATCCAACCACTGGTACACATACTAGATCACAGTTGAAGAACTTATGTGCTTTTAATGCTTTTATTGCTCTTGTAGAACCAAAAACTTTGAAGGAAGCTTTGCAAGAAGCAGACTGAATTATTGCTATGCAAAGTGAGCTCAATGAGTTTGAGAGGAATAAGGTTTGGAACCTGGTTCCTAAACCAACAAACCTATCTGTCATTGGTACCAGATGGGTATTCAGAAACAAGGTCGATGAAAGTGGCAATGTAATCAGAAACAAAGCAAGGTTAGTTGCTCAAGGTTACAATCAAGAAGAAGGTATAGATTATGAAGAAACCTTTGCTTCAGTTTCCAGGTTAGAAGAAATTTGAATTTTACTTGCATTTTCATCCTACAAGAACATGGAGCTCTTTCAAATGGATGTAAAATGTGCTTTCTTGAATGGTTATTTACAAGAAGAAGTTTATTTTGCACAACCTCCTGGTTTTGAAAATGACAAATTTCCAGATCATGTTTACAAACTTGACAAAGCTCTTTATGGTTTGAAACAAGCTCCAAGGGCTTGGTATGAAAGACTGTCAAAGTTTCAACTTGAAAATGATTTCAAAAGAGGATTAGTAGACAAGACTCTTTTCATCAAGACTCATGAGAAAGATTTACTTGTAGTCCAAATATATGTTGATGATATACTTTTTGGAGCTACTAATGATCAATTGTGCAGAGAATTCTCAAGTCTTATGAGCAGGGAGTTTGAAATGAGCATGATGGGATAATTAACCTTCTTCCTAGGACTTCAAATACATCAAATGAAGAAGGGTATTTTTCTGAATCAAAGCAAGTATACAAGAGACTTGTTGAATAAATACAGCATGGCTCAATGCAAGGAAGCTAAGACCCCAATGATCTACACTCTATGCTTAGACAAGGATGAATATGATAAGAGTGTCAATGTCAAAGAGTATAGAGGCATGATTTGATCATTACTCTATCTAACAGCAAGCAGACCAGATATCATGTTTTGTGTATGCATGTGTGCTAGGTTTCAAGCTGATCCAAGAGAATCACACTTAACTGCTGTGAAGAGAATATTCATATATCTCAATGGTACCAAAGACTTAGGGCTTTGGTATCCAAGACATTCTAACTTTTCTTTAAGTGGTTTTTCAGATGCTGACTTTGCAGGCTACAAAGTTGATAGAAAAAGCACTTCAAGAACCTGTCAATTCATTGGATCATCTTTGATTAGCAGTCATTCCAAGAAGCAGAATTCAGTTGCTCTATCAACAGCTGAAGCTGAATATATAGCTGCAGGAGCATGTTGCTCACAAGTACTATGGATTGCTCAACAGCTAAGAGACCTTGGATTTGACTTCAGAGGCATACCTATTAAGTGTGACAACACTAGTGCAATTTCAACTACAAAGAGTCCAGTACAACACTCAAGAACCAAGCACATTGATGTCAGACACCACTTCGTCATAGACCATGCTAAGAAAGGTGATATTGTTCTTGATTTTGTTGCTACTAATATGCAAATTGCATATATCTTCACCAAACCATTAGCAGATGAGAGATTCTCAGCTCTAAGATTGGAATTGGGAATGCTAAATAAGACTGCATTGGTTTAGGGGGAGCCTAAGGTAAGAAAGAGGTAAGTTATTTGTGTTTACAAAGGTTTGAACGGAATTTCAAAGCCTTGAAAATCATTTCAAAGCTTTGATCTTTTATCTGTTGCAGTGTTACAGTATTTTAAGGCCTTGAAAGCCTTTTCAAAGCCTTGAAAATGAATCTGTTACACTAATAGTCAATAAAATTGGATCATTCTATACTGGGTGATATCTCTGTAGATATTTGCTTAAAATACCCCCTACCTTTTTCATAAATTTTTTTTAGCCAAAAATAGTATTAGTATATTCTTTTCCAACGGAATAATAGTTTGACATTTTTCTGATCTTTGCAAATCTTTTTAGAATCAGAGAAATACTAGTTTCCTTTTGAAACTCAAACTCTTTCAGTATTTATCCTCTTCTCTTATCCTTCATTCCGTATCATTCAATCTCTCTCTTTTCTTATCCCTAACCCTAATGAGCATAAGAAGAGCCTCAGATCGAATCAAGATGGCTGGTGGTTCAAAATCTGTCTCAGAGAAGAAGAGAAAAGCAGCAGTGGAAGAGGTTCAAGAAGTCAGTGGAGACTCTAGCTCAAGAATTCCTAGTGCAGAAGCAGTTCCAGATCCTCCTACACCAAAGAAGAAGATCAAGAAGGCTACAACCTCCTCTTCAGAAAAGCAGAAGAAGCAGAAGGCCATTACAGAAAAGCAACCAGAAAAAGAGCCTACTAGTTCAAAGAAGGTGAAGAAGAAGGCAACTCAGGCAGAAAAAGGGAAAGGGAAGGTGACTGAAGCACAACCAGAAGGTCAATTGGAGAAGGCTTTGCAGATATATTCTCAAGTCTCAACAAATAACACAGCTCCAGATGAGACATGGTTTGTCTCAAACATCTCTTAAGGTAAGTGGTTAGATGGTTTTGCTTCAAGGTCTATTGGTTTCTGCAGTTTGGTTAATAAGTATGTGTTGGAACACATGAAACTCAAGTGCATCTCTATGTTAAAGGAGAGCTATTTGTGGTGTATACTAAATCCTAGGGATATTGCCTACCCCAGACTCACCAGACTCTTCTATCTGAACCTCACCCAAGTAAAGAGATCTGCACACTTAGAGATCACATCCAAAGTTGCTGGGATAACAATTGAACTTGATCACTCTGAGTTTGCCAATGTGTTAAGTTGTACAAAGAGGTATGACACTAGCAACCATCCTCCAAAGTCAGAAACTTTGAAGCTAGCCAAAGAAGAATTCCTTCTTCCAAATGTCTCAACCTCAGCCAAACAATTAACACACTCTGTGTTAAATGTTGAAGCCAAAGTTCTTCATACTATTCTGGTGAGATGTGTCTTTCCTAGAGAGCACTCAAGAGAGTTGGTGACTGAGAGAATGTTGCACATCATGTACCTGATTATGCATGGCTATGAGATTGATCTCCCAAAATTAGTCATTGAACACATGCTCTTCAGCTTAACCAGTACGAGAGTTCACCCTCTGCCATATGCAAACCTCCTTACCATGTTCTTTGAGCACTTTGAGATCCCTTTTACTGGAGAAGAATCAGTCACAACTGGTTTTAGGTAACTCAACGAGAAAGACTTTGAGAAAATTGGAGTGGTGAAAACCAAGGAGGAAGTTTGGAAACTTTACTCAGAACTTACTAAAGCAGAACTAGGTGCAAAGAAGTTTTCTAAGCACAAGACCTTGACTCCCACTTCAAGCCAAACCTCTCAGCCTACAGACAATCAAAGACTTGATGGTTTGGAACTGGATATGGAGGATGTCAAAGCTACTATTTTTGGATGGAAAGTGATATGGGACAAGTCAAGTATATGGTGGAAAGTATCTTCAGAAGCATGACCTTTCTTGATGTTCCTGAGGAGCCTGAAGGAACAAAGAAAGGAGAATCAGACAAGGTTTTTGGACTGGAAAGTGATATGGGACAAGTCAAGTATATGGTGGAAAGTATCTTCAGAAGCATGACCTTTCTTGATGTTCCTGAGGAGCCTGAAGGAACAAATAAAGGAGAATCAGACAAGGAATTGCCCAGTGAGCATTCAAAACAGGAAGAAGCTACTCCAGTTTCAGATAAGGGCAAGCAGGAAGCAGAATAAGCAGAAGATGAAGCTGATAGTCCTGATTCAGATGAGCTGCTGATACCCTTGAAGAAAAAGAAGAAATCTCCACAGGCAGCTGAAAAGGACAAGACTGGTGAGACAGCTACTGCAGAAGAAGTTGCAGAGGAACATGAGGAGCAAGACAAGACTGATGAAGAAGACAATGAGAAAGAGTAAGGAGATCAGGAGGAAGATGAAGATCAGAACCCTTAATCTTGCGTATTCTTTCTTCCATATTCTCTCTTCTTTATTTCTTTAGTTTTCAAAATTTTCCAGACACTTGATCCAACATGTTCTATCTTTTTGATGAAAGTCAAAAAGGGGGAGAAAAATTCTAGGTTTAAGTTTAGGATCTTAGGGTTTATTTGATGTTGTCTGCTGAACTTTTTAGGTGTTTTTTGTTGGTATTTAAATAAGTTGGATCTCTTTGGAATAACTGTGTCTTTAAGTTGCAGACTAATCAGTTTATTTTGCAGAGACTAAGGATCAAACAGAATTTGGTTTTGTCTTTTATCAAGGGGGAGATTGAAAGCTCAGGTTGTTCAAGGCTTGAAAGAGCTTGTCTATTTCAAGGCCTTGAAACAGCTTTCAAAGCCTTGAATCAGCTTCAGAGGCTTGAAAATAGTGTTAGCTATTTTCAAGGCCTTGAAACTGGATTCAAAGCCTTGAAACTGTTAAACCTGAAAGCATATTCTCAGGGGGAGTTTTTCTATTAACTATCTGATCTATTTTATCATCTCTCTTGCATATGTTTGATTATCTGTTGTTAGATGATGAACGACAAATTGTTAAACATGTTTTGAATCGTACTATATCAACTGTTATGACCATGATAATGCAGGAAATATTGTTTAAGTTCGCAGGATTGTTTCCTAAACTGGATTGCTGCAAATTTGGAAATACTTGAAGACTTTGATCCTGTGATCAATCAGATGTGTTTTACTGCTTCTCATGATGTTTAAATGAAGGATTACAACAATATCTCAGAATATTACAATCATTCAACCGTTGGAGAAGATCTCAACATATTCAAACTCTGTAGGAAGGTTGTTGCTGAAAATCTAGAGAGATTTGCAGAGCTGTTTGAAGTATTTAAAGAGCTCAAATTCGAAGCAACAACAACACAGCACAATTCTCAACAAGCAAATACAGAGAAAGCATTCTGGATTGTAAAGCATCAAATAAGTTCTTCATCTCTTCCAATCCATTCACAGAAGTTCACTACATTTCACTGCAGTTTTCTACTCTTAAGTGATCTTCTGTATAGAGCTATACTGGTAGATCATTTCTGTATTATTTTTACATTCATTCTCAAGGATTGTTCAAGGTGAACAATAGAGAATTCTTAGTTAATCAGTTAGCTAGAGCAGGTACTAGAAAGGTTAGGGAAAACCACAAGCTGTAACAGAGTAAGGGAACTCTCTGTGCTTGAGCTCTAGGGCATAGCTTTTGATTAATAAGAATTGAGTTGAAAATCCTGCAGGGATCTAATCCCTGAGGTAGAGACGTAGGTCCAAGTGGACTGACACTTTCAAAAAGTTGGCATACTCTATTCAACCTCCCCCCCCCCCTTCTAGAGTATCTTAGTTGCTTATACATCTGCATTATCACACTTTCAAGGATGGTGGATACTAGCCATTTTGGGAAGAGAAACTCCAGTTTAGCAGTGTCCCAATAAGCTCCATTTTTTTCAAGGGATGACTCACATGAGTGATTCGGGAGTCTGTTAGGTGGGAAGTGAGAGAATAATAAGGAACATCAGGAAGCCAATTGTCCTTTTGGAGGCTCATAGAGGAGCCATTACCAACATTCCAACCAAGATTGGTTTTAACAAACTGTCTATTCTCACAGAATCCTTTCCAAACCCAAGAAGCAGAAGGGAAAGATTTCCTTCGCATGAAACTTTTCTTCTTGCAATATCGAGACAAGAAATAGGAAGAGAAGAATGAGTTAGGAGAGGAGATGAGTTTCCATGTTTTCTTGGTTAACAAAGCTTAGTTAAGGAGATAGGGTTCTTTATACCCAAACCCCCTTTGTGATAAGGGAGACATA
Organism: Linanthus parryae; assembly: GCA_023055425.1. Lineage (NCBI taxonomy): Eukaryota > Viridiplantae > Streptophyta > Magnoliopsida > Ericales > Polemoniaceae > Linanthus > Linanthus parryae. The sequence goes on from JALGPY010000003.1 coordinate 40,094,064, forward strand.
AGTAATCCCTAGACATCCAGTGGATGGTTCTTTTTTTGGTATCACCTTTCCAAAAGAACTTTGTGAAGCGTAATAAAATGTCTCGACATGTTTTCTGCGGAAAGCGGTAGAGTGAAAAGGGCTAAATCAGACAACTGGATAAAGTTGCTTTGATGAGAATAAGACGACCGGCTTTATTCAAATATTTGCCTTTCCAACCTACACAGTTTTGGTCTACGAGATCCACTGTTTTTGAAACAATTTAGAATTCTTTCTATCAACTTGCAAGGGAAGCCTAAGTATGTGTCAAAACCCTCCTTACAAGGTATTTGCAACTGGGAGCTTATGATGGCCTTAGCATGAAAACTCCAGTTAGGGCTAGCTACCAAAGAAGACTTCTCAATGTTAATGACTTGTCCAAATTGGGTGTAGTACTGATCAAGGAGAGACCTAATCACGTTACCTATGTTTTCATGCACCCTGAAAAAGAGGATTGTGTCATCCGCGAATCACATATGAGAAACTATAGGGCCAGTTTGACAGTGCCGAACGCCTTGCAAAGTGTTCCTTCGTATGGCCTGCTTTATGGAAGCTGAAAGAGCCTCAACACAAAGCAAGAACAGGAAGGGTGACATGGGGCCCCCTTGCCTCAAACCACAACTAGGCTGGAAGGTTTCTAAATGAGAACCATTAACCAGCACTGAGTAGGACACTGTAGTGACACAAGACATAATGAGCTTTGTGAAATGTGCTGGGAACCTAAAGTGAAGCAAGACTGCATGAATGTAATCCTAGCGAACTATGTCAAAAGATTTTGACATACCTAGCTTAAGAAGGCCAAACACATCTGAAGAGGGTGGTTTGTGAGAGTTAAGGAAATGCACTAAATCATGGGCAATACAACTACGTTATGAAATGCATCTTCCTGTAACGAAGTCAGCTTGGGCATCATCAATTAGCTTTGGCAGGACATATCTGATTCTATTAGCTAAGATTTTGGCTATAATTCAGGAAAGCACATTTGTAAGACTAATAGGACGAAAATCAGTGACTAATTGAGGGCACTTCTTCTTATGTATAAGGAATATGATTGTTCTATTAGTTTCCCTAAGCATGAAACCTGACCTAAGAAGGAGAAGATAGTTGTGGAGACCTGGTTTTTAATGAGTGTCCAACAGTTCTGAAAGAAAACAGGCGGAATGCCGTAAAACCCTGGAGCTTTATGAGGTTCCATACTAAAAACAGCATGCTCAATCTCTTGGATGGTGAAAGGTCTATCCGAGAAGGATTGATCATGCTCAGTAAGGTGGCTATTAATGGAGGTCGTGATTGGAAAAGAAGATGACAATGCAAAGGCTGGAGCCTCAAAAATACACTTACAGTGACTGACAAAGGCCTGTCTAATATCATTCTCAGAGCTTAGAATCCCCCTGATTGGGTCATTAATCTCCCAAATGTGATTTCTGTGCCTTCTAACTCTTGTGGAAGCATGAAAGAAACACATGTTTGCATCACCAAATCTAATCCATTTAACATGCGCACGTTGATGGCAATAAACTTTTGACAATGCAATAAACGACCTAGACCTTGTTCCAGATGATGAAACTGCCTGGCAGTAGGGGCATTAGGCAGGTCCTTCTGAACAAGAGACAACTGGATTTTGCACTCAACAATAAGATTTCTAAGTGATTTATTATGCTTGTTCCAAAAACTCAAGGTTTTAACAGTGATCTTAAGCCACTGTTGAACCTTCAAGAGAGGGGATCCTGGGAGATTGAGGGACCAAACGAACTTAGTAAGATGAAAAACAGTCAGAGGAATGCAGCCACCACGATTCAAACTTAAAAGGTTTCATACATCGAACCTGTGGTGGAAAACATTGGACCAGAACAGGAGCATGATCAGACACATTGATCCCAAGATAGTGCTGGAAAGAATGATCAAACAACTGCAACCACTCAGGGGAAGCCCAGGCACGGTCTAGGCGCTCAAAGATAGGTTGGTAGCTAAAACGATTACCACTCCGTTCCTTCTCTTCCCCCCCCTTTCTATTTCGGTACGTTCCCTTTCTTTACCCCCTTTCCTTATTTGGCATATTTAAGGTTGTAAGATACCTATTTTACCCTCAGCAAAATACCCCACAATTATATTTTAGAATATTGGGCCACCACTAAAACAGCAACCCAACCCACTCTCAGCCGATCAAACCCAATCCAACTGCCCTACTTTCATCTTTAACATCATCACATCCTCTCTGTCTATCTTCTTTTCATTAGGAAATATTCTCAACTCTTCTGATCCGAACCCATTGATCGGATCTTCTCCCTCGCCAAACACCAGCAACAGATCACCCCCATCACCTTCTCCATCTTCATATCACCGAACCCACTGACCACCGACACCACGACCTCCGTAATTACAGAGAGAGAGATGCCGACAGAGCAAGGATGCCAAGAGGATATGAAGAAGTCGGCAAAGAGAGATGGACGCGGTGTGAGGAAGCGTGGCAAGGCGCAGCGGTGGAGACCGAATCTTTCCTCGCAGAAGACTCAACAGACGCGCATGTCCTCTCCGGTGAGTGAACATCCGGATATGTGATATGCTTCTTTCCCTTATTCTTTTCCTCTTATCTTCTTCTTCTTCTTCTTCTTCTTCTTCTTCTTCTTCTTCTTCTTCTTCTTCTTCTTCCTCTGTCAGTTTTATTTTTTTGTTTTTTTGCATCTGACCTCTCCGGCGACCAATGGTTGTTCTTCTTATTCCTTTCGTCTTCTCTTCTTCGTCATCAGTGAATTTTCTTCTTGGGTTTGTAATTTTTTTCTTCGATATGTGAATAAAATGCTTGGATATGCAATTTTATTGTTTTGATTTGTAATTTTATGTTATTGGTGGTGGTGATGGACTGGTGGTGGTGGACGACTGGTGGTTTCGGGGGTTGTGTTTGTGGTAGTTAAGGTAGAGAGAGAAAGAGAAAAAAAGAGGCAATTAAGAAGAAGAGAAGGGGTAAAATAGTAAAAGTTGCATTCTTTTTAATTTCCATGCCCCCCATCACCTTCTCCATCTTCATCACCGAACCCACTGACCACCGACACCACGACCTCCGTCATTTCAGAGAGAGAGAGAGAGGTGGACAGAGCAGGGATGCCGAGAGGAAATAAAGAGGCCGGCAAATGAGATGGACGCGGTGCGAGGAAGCGTGGCAAGGCGCAGCAGTGGCGACCGGATCTTTCCCCTCCGGTGAATCAACTACCAGATATGTCCTCTCCGGCGATTCAACAGTTGGGCCTGCCCTCTCCGGCGAGTCAACATCAGGATATGTGTTATTCTTCTTTCCCTTCTTCTTTTCCTCTTATCTTCTTCTTCTTCTTCTTCTTCTTCCTCTGTCTTTTTTTTTTGTATTTGACCTCTCCGGCGACCATAGGCTCTTCTTCTTATTCTTTTCCTCTTCTCTTCTTCGTCATCTGTGCTTTTTCTTCTTGGATTTGTAATTTTTTTCTTCGGTATGTGAATAAAATGCTTGGATCTACAATTTTATTTTTTTGATTTGTAATTTTATGTTGTTGGTGGTAGTGATGGACTGGTGGTGGTGGAGGACTGGTGGTTTCGGTGGTTGTGTTTGTGGTAGTTAAGGTAGAGAGAGAAAGAGAACAAGAGAGGCAATTAATAAGAAGAAAAGGGGTAAAATAGTAAAAGTCGCATTCTTTTTAATTTACATGCCCCCCATCACCGTCTCCATCTTCATAACCTAACCCAATAACCACCGACACCACCACCTCCGTCATTTCAAAGAGATAGAGAGACGCCGACAGACCAGGGATGCCAAGTGGAGATGAAGAGGCCGGCAAAGAGAGATGGACGCGGTGCGAGGAACCGTGGCAAGGCGAAGCGGTGGCGACCAGATCTTTCCTCTTCGGCGACTCAACTGCCAGATCTGTCCTCTCCGGCTATTCAACAACTGGGCCTGTCCTCTCCGGCGAGTCAACATCCGGATATGTGCTATGCTTCTTTACCTTCTTCTTTTCCTCTCATCTTCTGCTTCTTCTTCCTCTGTCATTTTTTTTTTTTGCATATGACCTCTTCGGCGACCAGTGGGTCTTCTTGTAATTTTTTTCTTCGAAATGTTAATAAAAATTTTGGATATGCAATTTTATTTTTTTGATTTGTAAATTTATGTTATTGGTGGTGGTGATGGACTGGTGGTGGTGGACGACTGGTGGTATCGGTGGTTGTGTTTGTGGTAGTTAAGGTAGAGAGAGAAAGAGAACAAGAGAGGCAATTAAGAAGAAGAGAAGGGGTAAAATAGTAAAAGTCGCATTCTTTTTTAATTTCCATGCCCTCATCACCTTCTCCATCTTCATCACCTAACCCACTGACCACCGACACCACGACCTCTGTCATTTCAGAGAGAGAGAGACGCCGACAGACCAGGGATGTCGATGGGAGATGAAGAGGCCGGCAAAGAGAGATGGACGCGGTGTGAGGAAGCGTGGCAAGGCACAGCGGTGGTGACTAGATCTTTCCTCTCCGGCGACTAAACTACAAGATCTGTCCTCTCCAGCGATTCAACAGCCGGGCCTGTCCTCTCCGGCGAGTCAACATCCGGATATGTGCTATGCTTCTTTCCCTTCTTCTTTTCCTCTTCTCTTCTTCTTCTTCTTCATCTGTCACGTTTTATTTTGCATCTGACCTCTCCGGCGACCAATGGCTCTTCTTCTTATTCTTTTCCTCTTCTCTTCTTCGTCATATGTGATTTTTCTTCTTGGATTTGTAATTTTTTTCTTCGGTATGTGAATAAAATGCTTGGCTATGCAATTTTATTATTTTGATTTGTAATTTTATGTTGTTGGTCGTGGTGATGGACTGGTGGTGGTGGAGGACTGGTGGTTTCGGTTGTTGTGTTTGTGGTAGTTAAGGTAGAGAGAGAAAGAGAACAAGAGAGGCAATTAATAAGAAGCGAAGGGGTAAAATAGTAAAAGTCGCATTCTTTTCAATTTCCAAGCCCCCATCACCTTATCCATCTTCATCACCGTACCCACTGGCCACCGACACCACGACCTCCGTCATTTCAGAGAGAGAGAGAGAGAGACGCCGACAGACCAGGAATGCTGAGAGGAGATGAAGAGACCGGCAAAGAGAGATGGACGCGGTGCGAGAAAGCGTGGCAAGGCGCAGCGGCGGCGACCAGATCTTTCCTCTCCGGTGACTCAACTACCAGATCTGTCCTCTCCGGCGATTCAACAGCCGAGCCTGTCCCTCCGGCGAGTCAACATCCGGATATGTGCTATGCTTCTTTCCCTTCTTCTTTTCCTCTTATCTTATTCTTCTTCTTCTTCCTTTGTCATTTTTTTTGCATCTGACCTCTCCGACGACCAGTGGCTCTTCTTCTTATTCTTTTCCTCTTCTCTTCTTCGTCATCCGTGATTTTTCTTCTTGGATTTGTATTTTTTTTCTTCGATATGTGAATAAAATGCTTGAATCTGCATTTTTATTGTTTTGATTTGTAATTTTATGTTGTTGGTGGTGGTGGAGGACAGGTGGTTACGGTGGTTGTGTTAATGGTAGTTAAGGTAGAGAGAGAAAGTGAACAAGAGAGGCAATTAAGAAGAAGATAAGGGGCAAAATAGTAAAAGTCGCATTCTTTTTAATTTCCATGCCCCCCATCACCTTCTCCATATTCATCACCTAACCCACTGACCAACGACACCACGACCTCCGTCATTTCAGAGAGAGAGAGAGAGAGAGAGAGATGCCGACAGACCAGGGATGTCGAGAGGAGATGAAGAGGCCGGCAAAGAGAGATGGACGCGGTGCGAGGAAGCGTGGCAAGGCGCAGCAGTTGCGACCGGATCTTTCGTCTCCGGCAACTCAACTACCAGATCTGTCCTCTCCGGCGATTCAACAGCCGAGCCTGTCCTCTCTGGCGATTCAACTTGCTGGATATGTGCTATGCTTCTTTCTCTTCTTCTATTCCTCTTATCTTCTTCTTCTTCTTCTTCCTCCTCTGTCATTTTTTTTTGCATCTGACCTCTCCAGCGACCAGTGGCTCTTCTTCTTATTCTCTTCCTCACCCCTTCTTCGTCATCTGTGATTTTCTTCTTGGATTTGTAATTTTTTTCTTCGATATGTGAATAAAATGCTTGGATCTGCAATTTTATTGTTTTGATTTTTAATTTTATGTTATTGGTGGTGGTGATGGACTGGTTGTGGTGGAGGACTTGTGGTTTTGGAGGTTGTGTTTGTGGTAGTTAAGGTAGAGAGAGAAAGAGAACAAGAGAGGCAATTAAGAAGGAGAGAATGGGTAAAATAGTAAAAGTCGCATTCTTTTTAATTTTCGTGCCCCCCATCACCTTCTCCATCTTCATCACCGAACCCACTGAACACCGACACCACGACCTCCGTCATTTCAGAGAGAGACAGAGACGCCGACATAGCAGGGATGCCGAGAGGAGATGAAGATGCCGGCAAAGAGAGATGGACGCGGTGCGAGGAAGCGTGGCAATGCGAAGCGGTGGCGGACAGATCTTTCTTCTCCGGCGACTAAACTACCAGATCTGTCCTCTCAAGCGATTCAACAGCCGTGCCTGTCCTCTCCGGCGAGTCAACATCCGGATATGTGTTATGCTTCTTTCCCTTCTTTTTTTCCTCTTCTCTTCTTCTTCTTCTTCATCTGTCATTTTTTTTTTGCATCAGATCTCTCCAGCGACCATGGGCTCTTCTTCTTATTCTTTTCCTCTTCTCTTCTTTGTCATCTGTGATTTTTCTTCTTGGATTTTTAATTTTTTCTTCGGTATGTAAATAAAATGCATGGCTCTGCAATTTTATTTTTTTGATTTGTAATTTTATGTTGTTGGTGGTGGTGATGGACTGGTGGTGGTGGAGGACTGGTGGTTTCGGTTGTTGTGTTTGTGGTAGTTAAGGTAGAGAGAGAAAGAGAACAAGAGAGGCAATTAATAAGAAGAGAAGGGGTAAAATAGTAAAAGTCGCATTCTTTTTAATTTACATGCCCCCCATCAGCGTCTCCATCTTCATCACCTAACCCACTAACCACCGACTCCACCACCTCCGAAATTTCAGAGAGAGAGAGAGAGAGAGAGAGAGAGACGCCGACAGACCAGGGATGCCGAGAGGAGATGAAGAGGCCGACAAAGAGAGATGGACGCGGTGCGATGAAGCGTGGCAAGGCGCAGCGGTGGCGTCCGGATCTTTCCTCTCCGGCGACTCAACTACTAGATATGTCCTCCTTGCCGATTCAACAGCCGAGCCTGTCCTCTCCGCGAGTCCACATCCGGGTATGTGCTATGCTTCTTTCCCTTCTTCTTTTCCTCTTATCTTCTTCTTCTTCTTCCTCTGTCACGTTTTATTTTGCATCTGACCTCTCCGGCGACCAATGGCTCTTCTTCTTATTCTTTTCCTCTTCTATTCTTCGTCATCTGTTATTTTTCTTCTTGGATTTGTAATTTTTTCTTCGATCTGTGAATAAAATGCTTGGATATGCAATTTTATTGTTTTGATTTGTAATTTTATGTTGTTGGTCGTGGTGATGGACTGGTGGTCGTGGAGGACTGGTGGTTTCAGAGGTTGTGTTTGTGGTAGTTAAGTTAGAGAGAGAAAGAGAACAAGAGAGGAAATTAAAAAGAAGAGAAGGGGTAAAATAGTAAAAGTCGCATTCTTTTCAATTTCCAAGCCCCCATAACCTTATCCATCTTCATCACCGTACCCACTGACCACCGACACCACGACCTCCGTCATTTCAGAGAGAGAGAGAGAGAGACGCCGACAGACCAGGAATGCTGAGAGGAGATGAAGAGACCGGCAAAGAGAGATGGACGCTGTGCGAGAAAGCGTGGCAAGGCGCAGCGGTGGCGACCAGATCTTTCCTCTCCAGTGACTCAATGATCTGTCCTCTCCGGAGAATCAACAGCCGAGCCTGTCCTCTCCGGCGAGTCAACATCCGGATATGTCCTATGCTTCTTTCCCTTCTTCTTTTCCTCTTATCTTATTCTTCTTCTTTCTCCTTTGTCATTTTTTTTGCATCTGACCTCTCCGGCGTCCAGTGGCTCTTCTTCTTATTCTTTTCCTCTTCTCTTCTTCGTCATCTTTGATTTTTCTTCTTGGATTTGTATTTTTTTTCTTCGATATGTGAATAAAATGCTTGAATCTGCATTTTTATTGTTTTGATTTGTAATTTTATGTTGTTGGTGGTGGTGGAGGACAGGTGGTTTCGGTGGTTGTGTTAATGGTAGTTAAGGTAGAGAGAGAAAGTGAACAAGAGAGGCAATTAAGAAGAAGATAAGGGGCAAAATAGTAAAAGTCGCATTCTTTTTAATTTCCATGCCCCCCATCACCTTCTCCATATTCATCACCTAACCCACTGACCACCGACACCACGACCTCCGTCATTTCAGAGAGAGAGAGAGAGAGAGACGCCGACAGACAAGGGATGTCGAGAGGAGATGAAGAGGCCGGCAAAGAGAGATGGACGCGGTGCGAGGAAGCGTGGCAAGGCGCAGCAGTTGCGACCGGATCTTTCGTCTCCGGCAACTCAACTACCAGATCTGTCCTCTCCGGCGATTCAACAGCCGAGCCTGTCCTCTCTGGCGATTCAACTTGCTGGATATGTGCTATGCTTCTTTCTCTTCTTCTATTCCTCTTATCTTCTTCTTCTTCTTCTCCCTCCTCTGTCATTTTTTTTTTGCATCTGACCTCTCCAGCGACCAGTGGCTCTTCTTCTTATTCTCTTCCTCACCCCTTCTTCGTCATCTGTGATTTTCTTCTTGGATTTGTAATTTTTTTTCTTCGATATGTGAATAAAATGCTTGGATCTGCAATTTTATTGTTTTGATTTGTAATTTTATGTTATTGGTGGTGGTGATGGACTGGTTGTGGTGGAGGACTTGTGGTTTTGGAGGTTGTGTTTGTGGTAGTTAAGGTAGAGAGAGAAAGAGAACAAGAGAGGCAATTAAGAAGGAGAGAATGGGTAAAATAGTAAAAGTCGCATTCTTTTTAATTTTCGTGCCCCCCATCACCTTCTCCATCTTCATCACCGAACCCACTGACCACCGACACCACGACCTCCATCATTTCAGAGAGAGACAGAGACGCCGACATAGCAGGGATGCCGAGAGGAGATGAAGATGCCGGCAAAGAGAGATGGACGCGGTGCGAGGAAGCGTGGCAAGGCGAAGCGGTGGCGGACAGATTTTTCCTCTTCGGCGACTCAACTACCAGATCTGTCCTCTCCGGCTATTCAACAACCGGGTATGTCCTCTCCGACGTGTCAACATCCGGATATATGCTATGCTTCTTTACCTTCTTCTTTTCCTCTTATCTTCTTCTTCTTCTTCCTCTGTCATTTTTTATGCATATGACCTCGCCGGCGACCAGTGGGTCTTCTTGTAATTTTTTTCTTCGAAATGTTAATAAAATATTTGGATCTGCAATTTTATTGTTTTGATTTGTAAATTTATGTTATTGGTGGTGGTGATGGACTGGTGGTGGTGGACGACTGGTCGTTTTGGTGGTTGTATTTGTGGAAGTTAAGGTAGAGAGAGAAAGAGAACAAGAGAGGCAATTAAGAAGAAGAGAAGGGGTAAAATAGTAAAAGTCGCATTCTTTTTAATTTCCATGCCCCCATCACCTTCTCCATCTTCATCACCTAACCCACTGACCACCGACACCACGACCTATGTCATTTCAGAGAGAGAGGCACCGACAGACCAGGGATGTCGAGGGGAGATGAAGAGGCCGGCAAAGAGAGATGGACGCGGTGTGAGGAAGCGTGGCAAGGCACAGCGGTGGTGACCAGTTCTTTCCTCTCCGGCGACTAAACTACCAGATCTGTCCTCTCAAGCGATTCAACAGCCAGACCTGTCCTCTCCGGCGAGTCAACATCCGGATATGTGTTATGCTTCTTTCCCTTCTTTTTTTCCTCTTCTCTTCTTCTTCTTCTTCTTCCTCCTCTGTCATTTTTTTTTTTTTTTGCATCTGACCTCTCCAGCGACCAGTGGCTCTTCTTCTTATTCTCTTCCTCTTCTCTTCTTCGTCATCTGTGATTTTCTTCTTGAATTTGTAATTTTTTTCTTCGATATGTGAATATTATGCTTGGCTCTGCAATTTTATTTTTTTGATTTGTAATTTTATGTTGTTGGTGGTGGTGATGGACTGGTGGTAGTGGAGGACTGGTGGCTTCGGTTGTTGTGTTTGTGGTAGTGAAGGTAGAGAGAGAAAGAGAACAAGAGAGGCAATTAATAAGAAGAGAAGGGGTAAAATAGTAAAAGTCGCATTCTTTTTTATTTACATGCCCCCCATCACCGTCTCCATCTTCATCACCTAACCCACTAACCACCGACACCACCACCTCCGTCATTTCAGAGAGAGATAGAGAGAGACGCCGACAGACCAGGGATGCCGAGAGGAGATGAAGAGGCCGACAAAGAGAGATGGACGCGGTGCGAGGAAGCGTGGCAAGGCGCAGCGGTGGCGTCCGGATCTTTCCTCTCCGGCGACTCAACTACTAGATATGTCCTCTCCGCCGATTCAACAGTCGAGCCTGTCCTCTCCGGCGAGTCAACATCCGGATATGTGCTATGCTTCTTTCCCTTCTTCTTTTCCTCTTATCTTCTTCTTCTTCTTCTTCTTCTTCCTATGTCACTTTTTTTTTGCATCTGACCTCTCCGGCGACTAGTGGCTCTTCTTCTTATTCTTTTCCTCTTCTCTTCTTCGTCATCTGTGATTTTTCTTCTAGGACTTGTAATTTTTTTCTTCGGTATGTGAATAAAATGCTTGGATCTGCAATTTTATTTTTTTGATTTGTAATTTTATGTTGTTGGTGGTGGTGGAGGACTGGTGGTTTCGGTGGTTGTGTTTGTGGTAGTTAAGGTAGAGAGAGAAAGAGAACAATAGAGGCAATTAATAAGAAGAGAAGGGGTAAAATAGTAAAAGTCGCATTCTTTTTAATTTACATGCCCCCCATCACCGTCTCCATCTTCGTAACCTAACCCACTAACCACCGGCACCACCACCTCCGTCATTTCAGAGAGAAAGAGAGACGCCGACAGACCAGGGAAGCCGAGAGGAGATGAAGAGGTTGGCAAAGAGAGATGGACGCGGTGCGAGGAACCGTGGCAAGGCGCAGCGGTGGCGTCCGGATCTTTCCTCTCCGGCGACTCAACTACTAGATATGTCCTCTCCGCCGATTCAACAGCCGAGCATGTCCTCTCCGGCGAGTCAACATCCGGATATGTGCTATGCTTCTTTCCCTTCTTCGTTTCCTCTTATCTTCTTCTTCTTCTTCTTCTTCTTCCTCTGTCACTTTTTTTTTGCATCTGACCTCTCCGGCAACCAGTGGCTCTTCTTCTTATTCTTCTCCTCTTCTCTTCTTCTTCATCTGTGATTTTTCTTCTTGGATTTCTAATTTTATGTTGTTGGTTGTGGTGATGGACTGGTGGTCGTGGAGGACTGGTGGTTTCAGTGGTTGTGTTTGTGGTAGTTAAGGTAGAGAGAGAAAGAGAACAAGAGAGGCAATTAAGAAGAAGAGAAGGGTTAAAATAGTAAAAAATGCATTTTTTTAATTTCCAAGCCCCCGTCACCTTCTCCATCTTCATCACCGTACCCACTGACCACCGACACCACGACCTCCGTCATTTCAGAGAGAGAGAGAGAGACGCCGACAGACCAGGAATGCCGAGAGGAGATGAAGAGACCAGCAAAGAGAGATGGACGCGGTGCGAGAAAGTGTGGCAAGGCGCAGAGGTGGCGACCAGATCTTTCCTTTCTGGTGACTCAACTACCAGATCTGTCCTCCCCGGCGATTCAACAGCCGAGCCTGTCCTCTCCGGCGAGTCAACATCCGAGTATGTGCTATGCTTCTTTCCCTTCTTCTTTTACTCTTATCTTCTTCTTCTTCTTCTTCCTTTGTCATTTTTTTTTTGCATCTGACCTCTCCGGCGACCAGTGGCTCTTCTTCTTATTCTTTTCCTCTTCTCTTCTTCGTCATCCGTGATTTTTCTTCTTGGATTTGTATTTTTTTTCTTCGATATGTGAATAAAATGCTTGAATCTGCATTTTTATTGTTTTGATTTGTAATTTTATGTTGTTTGTGGTGGTGATGGACTGGTGGTGGTGGAGGACTGGTGGTTTCGGTGGTTGTGTTAATGGTAGTTAAGGTAGAGAGAGAAAGTGAACAAGAGAGGAAATTAAGAAGAAGATAAGGGGTAAAATAGTAAAAGTCGCATTCTTTTTATTTTCCATGCCCCCATCACCTTCTCCATATTCATCACCTAACCCACTGACCACCGACACCACGACCTCCGTCATTTCAGAGAGAGAGAGAGAGACGCCGACAGACCAGGGATGTCGAGAGGAGATGAAGAGGCCGGCAAAGAGAGATGGACGCGGTGCGAGGAAGCGTGGCAAGGCGCAGCATTTGCGACCGGATCTTTCGTCTCCGGCAACTCAACTACCAGATCTGTCCTCTCCGGCGAGTCAACTTGCTGGATATGTGCTATGCTTCTTTCCCTTCTTCTATTCCTCTTTTCTTCTTCTTCTTCTTCTTCTTCCTCCTCCTCTGTCATTTTTTTTTGCATCTGACCTCTCCAGCGACCAGTGGCTCTTCTTCTTATTCTCTTCCTCACCTCTTCTTCGTCATCTGTGATTTTCTTCTTGGATTTGTAATTTTTTTTCTTCGATATGTGAATAAAATGCTTGGATCTGCAATTTTATTGTTTTGATTTGTAATTTTATGTTATTTGTGGTGGTGATGGACTGGTGGTGGTGGAGGACTGGTGGTTTTGGAGGTTGTGTTTGTGGTAGTTAAGGTAGAGAGAGAAAGAGAACAAGAGAGGCAATTAAGAAGAAGAGAATGGGTAAAATAGTAAAAGTCGCATTCTTTATAATTTCCGTGCCCCCCATCACCTTCTCCATCTTCATCACCGAACCCACTGACCACCGCCACCACGACCTCTGTCATTTCAGAGAGAGAGAGAGACGTCGACATAGCAGGGATGCCGAGAGGAGATGAAGAGGCCGGCAAAGTGAGATGGACGCGGTGCGAGGAAGCGTGGCAAGGCGAAGCGGTGGCGACCAGATCTTTCCTCTTCGGCGACTCAACTACCAGATCTGTCCTCTCCGGCTATTCAACAACCGGATCTGTCCTCTCCGGCGAGTCAACATCCGGATATGTGCTATGCTTCTTTACCTTCTTCTTTTCCTCTTATCTTCTTCTTCTTCTTCCTCTGTCATTTTTTTTTTTTGCATATGACCTCTCCGGCTACCAGTGGGTCTTCTTCTAATTTTTTTCTTCGAAATGATAATAAAATTTTTGGATATGCAATTTTATTTTTTTGATTTGTAAATTTATGTTATTGGTGGTGGTGATGGACTGGTGGTGGTGGACGACTGGTGGTTTCGGTAGTTGTGTTTGTGGTAGTTAAGGTAGGGAGAGAAAGAGAACAAGAGAGGCAATTAAGAAGAAGAGAAGGGGTAAAATAGTAAAAGTCGCATTCTTTTTAATTTCCATGCCCCCATCACCTTCTCCACCTTCATCACCTAACCCACTGACCACCGACACCACGACCTCTGTCATTTCAGAGAGAGAGAGACGCCGACAGACCAGGGATGTCGAGGGGAGATGAAGAGGCCGGCAAAGAGAGATGGACGCGGTGTGAGGAAGCGTGGCAAGGCACAGCGGTGGTGACCAGATCTTTCCTCTCCGGCGACTCAACTACCAGATCTGTCCTCTCCAGCGATTCAACAGCCGGCCTGTCCTCTCCGGCAAGTCAACATCCTTATATGTGTTATGCTTCTTTCCCTTCTTCTTTTCCACTTCTCTTCTTCTTCTTCTTCATCTGTCATTTTTTTTTTGCATCAGATCTCTCCGGCGACCATGGGCTTTTCTTCTTATTCTTTTCCTCTTCTCTTCTTTGTCATCTGTGTTTTTTCTTCTTGGATTTGTAATTTTTTCTTCGGTATGTGAATAAAATGCTTGGCTCTGCAATTTTATATTTTTGATTTGTAATTTTATGTTGTTAGTGGTGGTGATGGACTGGTGGTGGTGGAGGACTGGTGGTTTCGGTTGTTGTGTTTGTGGTAGTTAAGGTAGAGAGAGAAAGAGAACAAGAGAGGCAATTAATAAGAAGAGAAGGGGTAAAATAGTAAAAGTCGCATTCTTTTTTATTTACATGCCCCCCATCACCGTCTCCATCTTCATCACCTAACCCACTAACAAACGACACCACCACCTCCGTCATTTCAGAGAGAGAGAGAGAGAGAGACGCCGACAGACCAGGGATGCCGAGAGGAGATGAAGAGGCCGGCAAAGAGAGATGGACGCGGTGCGAGGAAGCGTGGCAAGGCGCAACGGTGGCGTCCGGATCTTTCCTCTCCGGCGACTCAACTACTAGATATGTCCTCTCCGCCGATTCAACAGTCGAGCCTGTCCTCTCCGGCGAGTCAACATCCGGATATGTGCTATGCTTCTTTCCCTTCTTCTTTTCCTCTTATCTTCTTATTCTTCTTCCTCTGTCACTTTTTTTTTTGCATCTGACCTCTCCGGCGACCAATGGCTCTTCTTCTTATTCTTTTCCTCTTCTATTCTTCGTCATCTGTGATTTTTCTTCTTGGATTTGTAATTTTTTCTTCGATCTGTGAATAAAATGCTTGGATATGTAATTTTATTGTTTTGATTTGTAATTTTATGTTGTTCGTCGTGGTGATGGACTGGTGGTCGTGGAGGACTGGTGGTTTCAGAGGTTGTGTTTGTGGTAGTTAAGGAAGAGAGAGAAAGAGAACAAGAGAGGCAATTTAGAAGAAGAGAAGGGGTAAAATAGTAAAAGTCGTATTCTTTTTAATTTCCAAGCCCCCATCACCTTATCCATCTTCATCACCGTACCCACTGACCACCGACATTACGACCTCTGTCATTTCAGAGAGAGAGAGAGAGACGCCGACAGACCAGGAATGCTGAGAGGAGATGAAGAGACCGGCAAAGAGAGATGGATGCGGTGCGAGAAAGCAGGGCAAGGCGCAGCGGTGGCGACCAGATCTTTCCTCTCCGGTGACTTAACTACTAGATCTGTCCTCTCCGGCGATTCAACAGCCGAGCCTGTCCTCTCCGGCGAGTCAACATCCGGATATGTGCTATGCTTCTTTCCCTTCTTCTTTTACTCTTATCTTCTTCTTCTTCTTCTTCTTCTTCTTCTTCTTCTTCTTCTTCTTCTTCTTCTTCTTCTTCTTCTTCTTCTTCTTCTTCCTTTGTCATTTTTTTTTTGCATCTGACCTCTCCGGCGACCAGTGGCTCTTCTTCTTATTCTTTTCCTCTTCTCTTCTTCGTCATCCGTGATTTTTCTTCTTGGATTTGTATTTTTTTTCTTCGATATGTGAATAAAATGATTGAATCTGCATTTTTATTGTTTTGATTTGAATTTTATGTTGGTGGTGGTGGTGATGGACTGGTGGTGGTGGAGGACTGGTGGTTTCGGTGGTTGTGTTAATGGTAGTTAAGGTAGAGAGAGAAAGTGAACAAGAGAGGCAATTAAGAAGAAGATAAGGGGCAAAATAGTAAAATTCGTATTCTTTTTAATATCCATGCCCCCCATCACCTTCTCCATATTCATCACCTAACCCACTGACCACCGACACTACGACCTCCGTCATTTCAGAGAGAGAGAGAGAGAGACGCCGACAGACCAGGGATGTCGAGAGGAGATGAAGAGGCCGGCAAAGAGAGATGGACGCGGTGTGAGGAAGCGTGGCAAGGCGCAGCAGTGGCGACCGGATCTTTCCCCTCCGGCGACTCAACTACCAGATCTGTCCTCTCCGGCGATTCAACAGCCAGGCCTGTCCTCTCCGGCGAGTCAACATCCGGATATGTGCTATGCTTCTTTACCTTCTTCTTTTCCTCTTCTTCTTCTTCTTCTTCTTCTTCTTCTTCTTCTTCTTCTTCTTCTTCTTCTTCTTCTTCTTCTTCTTCTTCTTCTTCTTCTTCTTCTTCTTCTTCTTCTTCTTCTTCTTCTTCTTCTTCTTCTTCTTCTTCTTCTTCTTCTTCTTCTTCTTCCTCTGTCATTTTTTTTTTGCATATGACCTCTCCGGCGACCAGTGGGTCTTCTTGTAATTTTTTTCTTCGATATGTGAATAAAATGTTTGGATATGCAATTTTATTGTTTTGATTTGTAAATTTATGTTATTGGTGGTGGTGATGGACTGGTGGTGGTGGACGACTGGTGGTTTCGGTGGTTGTGTTTGTGGTAGTTAAGGTAGAGAGAGAAAGAGAACAAGAGAGGCAATTAAGAAGAAGAGAAGGGATAAAATAGTAAAAGTCGCATTCCTTTTAATTTCCATGCCCCCATCACCTTCTCCATCTTTATCACCTAACCCACTGACCACCGACACCACGACCTCCGTCATTTCAGAGAGAGAGAGACGCCGTTAGACAAGGGATGTCGAGGGGAGATGAAGAGGCCAGCAAAGAGAGATGGAGGCGGTGTGAGGAAGCGTGGCAAGGCACAGCGGTGGTGACCAGATCTTTCCTCTCCGGCGATTCAACTACCAGATCTGTCCTCTCCAGCGATTCAACAGCCGGGCCTGTCCTCTCCGGCGAGTCAACATCTGGATATGTGTTATGCTTCTTTCCCTTCTTCTTTTCCTCTTCTCTTCTTCTTCTTCTTCTTCATCTGTCATTTTTTTTTTTTTTGCATCAGACCTCTCCGGCGACCATGGGCTTTTCTTCTTATTCTTTTCCTCTTCTCTTCTTTGTCATCTGTGATTTTTCTTCTTGGATTTGTAATTTTTTCTTCGGTATGTGAATAAAATGCTTGGCTCTGCAATTTTATTTTTTTGATTTGTAATTTTATGTTGTTGGTGGTGGTGATGGACTGGTGGTGGTGGAGGACTGGTGGTTTCGGTTGTTGTGTTTGTGGTAGTTAAGGTAGAGAGAGAAAGAGAACAAGAGAGGCAATTAATAAGAAGAGAAGGGGTAAAATAGTAAAAGTCGCATTCTTTTTTATTTACATGCCCCCCATCACCGTCTCCATCTCCATCACCTAACCCACTAACCATCGACACCACCACCTCCGTCATTTCAGAGAGAGAGAGAGAGAGAGAGACGCCGACAGACCAGGGATGCCGAGAGGATATGAAGAGGCCGGCAAAGAGAGATGGACGCGGTGCGAGGAAGCCTGGCAAGGCGCAACGGTGGCGTCCGGATCTTTCCTCTCCGGCGACTCAACTACTAGATATGTCCTCTCCGCCGATTCAACAGCCGAGCCTGTCCTCTCCGGCGAGTCAACATCCGGATATGTGCTATGCTTCTTTACCTTCTTCTTTTCCTCTTATCTTCTTCTTCTTCTTCCTCTGTCACTTGTTTTTTTGCATCTGACCTCTCCGGCGACCAATGGCTCTTCTTCTTATTCTTTTCCTCTTCTATTCTTCGTCATCTGTGATTTTTCTTCTTGGATTTGTAATTTTTTCTTCGATCTGTGAATAAAATGCTTAGATATGTAATTTTATTGCTTTGATTTGTAATTTTATGTTGTTGGTCGTGGTGATGGACTGGTGGTCGTGGAGGACTGGTGGTTTCAGAGGTTGTGTTTGTGGTAGTTAAGGTAGAGAGAGAAAGAGAACAAGAGAGGCAATTAAGAAGAAGAGAAGGGGTAAAATAGTAAAAGTCGCATTCTTTTTAATTTCCAAGCCCCCATCACCTTATCCATCTTCATCACCGTACCCACTGACCACCGACACCACGACCTCCGTCATTTCAGAGAGAGAGAGAGAGAGAGACGCCGACAGACCAGGAATGCTGAGAGGAGATGAAGAGACCGGCAAAGAGAGATGGACGCGGTGCGAGAAAGCGTGGCAAGGCGCAGCGGTGGCGACTAGATCTTTCCTCTCCGGTGACTCAACTACCAGATCTGTCCTCTCCGGCGATTCAACAGCCGAGCCTGTCCTCTCCGGCGAGTCAACATCCGGATATGCGCTATGCTTCTTTCCATTCTTCTTTTACTCTTATCTTCTTCTTCTTCTTCTTCTTCTTCTTCTTCTTCTTCTTATTCTTATTCCTTTGTCATTTTTTTTTGCATCTGACCTCTCCGGCGACCAGTGGCTCTTCTTCTTATTCTTTTCCTCTTCTCTTCTTCGTCATCCGTGATTTTTCTTTTTGGATTTGTATTTTTTTTCTTCGATATGGGAATAAAATGCTTGAATCTGCATTTTTATTGTTTTGATTTGAATTTTATGTTGGTGGTGGTGGTGGTGGTGATGGACTGGTGGTGGTGGAGGACTCGTGGTTTCGGTGGTTGTGTTAATGGTAGTTAAGGTGGAGAGAGAAAGTGAACAAGAGAGGCAATTAAGAAGAAGATAAGGGGCAAAATAGTAAAATTCGCATTCTTTTTAATTTCCATGCCCCCCATCACCTTCTCCATATTCATCACCTAACCCACTGACCACCGACACCACGACCTCCGTCATTTCAGAGAGAGAGAGAGAGAGAGACGCCGACAGACCAGGGATGTCGAGAGGAGATGAAGAGGCCGGCAAAGAGAGATGGACGCGGTGCGAGGAAGCGTGGCAAGGCGCAGCAGTCGCGACCAGATTTTTCCTCTCCGGCAACTCAACTACCAGATCTGTCCTCTCCGCCGATTCAACAGCCGAGCCTGTCCTCTCTGGAGAGACAACTTGCTGGATATGTGCTATGCTTCTTTCCCTTCTTCTATTCCTCTTATCTTCTTCTTCTTTTTCTTCCTCCTCTGTCATTTTTTTTGCATCTGACCTCTCCAGCGACCAGTGGCTCTTCTTCTTATTCTCTTCCTCTTCTCTTCTTCGTCATCTGTGATTTTCTTCTTGGATTTGTAATTTTTTTCTTCGATATGTGAATATTATGCTTGGATATGCAATTTTATTGTTTTGATTTGTAATTTTATGTTATTGGTGTTGGTGATGGACTGGTGGTGGTGGAGGACTGGTGGTTTTGGAGGTTGTGTTTGTGGTAGTTAAGGTAGAGAGAGAAAGAGAACAAGAGAGGCAATTAAGAAGAAGAGAATGGGTAAAATAGTAAAAGTCGCATTCTTTTTAATTTTCGTGCCCCCCATCACCTTCTCCATCTTCATCACCGAACCCACTGACCACCGACACCACGACCTCAGTCATTTCAGAGAGAGAGAGAGACGCCGACATAGCATGGATGCCGAGAGGAGATGAAGAGGCTGGCAAAGAGAGATGGACGCGGTGCGAGGAAGCGTGGCAAGGCGAAGCGGTGGCGACCAGATCTTACCTCTTCGGCGACTCAACTACCTGATCTGTCCTCTCCGGCGATTCAACAGCCGGGCATGTCCTCTCCGGCGAGTCAACATCCGGATATGTGCTATGCTTCTTTACCTTCTTCTTTTCCTCTTATCTTCTTCTTCTTCTTCTTCTTCTTCTTCTTCTTCTTCTTCCTCTGTCATTTTTTTTTCTATATGACCTCTCCGGCGACCAGTGGGTCTTCTTGTAATTTTTTTCTTCGATATGTGAACAAAATGTTTGGATCTGCAATTTTATTGTTTTGATTTGTAAATTTATGTTATTGGTGGTGGTGATGGACTGGTGGTGGTGGACGACTGGTGGTTTCGGTGGTTGTGTTTGTGGTAGTTAAGGTAGAGAGAGAAAGAGAACAAGAGAGGTAATTAAGAAGAAGAGAAGGGATAAAATAGTAAAAGTCGCATTCTTTTTAATTTCCATGCCCCCATCACCTTCTCCATCTTCATCACCCAACCCACTGACCACCGACACCACGACCTCCGTCATTTCAGAGAGAGAGAGACGCCGACAGACCAGGGATGTCGAGGGGAGATGAAGAGGCCGGCAAAGAGAGATGGACGCGGTGTGAGGAAGCGTGGCAAGGCACATCGGTGGTGACCGGATCTTTCCTCTCCGACGACTCAACTACCAGATCTGTCATCTCCGGCGATTCAACAGTCGGGCCTATCCTCTTCGGCGAGTCAACATCCGGATATGTGCTATGCTTCTTTCCCTTCTTCTTTTCCTCTTATCTTCTTCTTTTTCTTCCTTTGTCGTTTTTTTTGGCATCTGACCTCTCTGGCAACCAGTGGCTCTTCTTCTTATTCTTTTCCTCTTCTCTTCTTCGTCATCTGTGATTTTTCTTCTTGGATTTATAATTTTTTTCTTTGATATGTGAATAAAATGCTTGGATCTACAATTTTATTGTTTTAATTTGTAACTTTATGTTGTTGTTGGTGGTGATGGACTAGTGGTGGTGGAGGAGGACTGGTGGTTTCGGTGGTTGTGTTTGTGGTAGTTAACGTAGAAAGAACAAGAAAGGCAATTAAGAAGAAGAGAAGAGGTGAAATAATAAAAGTCGCATTCTTTTTAATTTCCGTGCCCCCCCCCCCCCCCCCCCCCCCACACACACACACACACCAACCATAAAGGGGAGAAAATGACGGAACATAGCGATATTAGTATTACACCAAGAGAACCAAGGACCCCGGTTTTTAACTCAACAAGACCTTGTTAAGGTAAGAAAGGAGGACATAGGAACTTTTATCAATACCATGGATGAACTTACTTTTGTCATGTGGAAAAATAGTCTCGTTACAATCCCCTAACAACATACTACCTCCGTTTTTTTCTCTATCACACCGGTTTGACTTTTGTCACTATTCACTGGGTCACTTTGACCCGGTAATTTGAGTAGCAAAACGATGAAGTTTTTTGATAATTTTGTCATGGCCTTGTAGAGTAAAAATTGCTCTATAACACGGTGAAAAAAAATTGAAAACTCGCATCGTTTTTATATCCAATTCACCCGTCAAAGTGACCCAGATACGAGTCAAAAAGTCAAACCGGTGTGATAGAGAAATAACGGAGGTAGTACAAGGCAAATTGTCTCGACTCCTCCCATGAGCCGCCGTTGTTCTTCTCCGTTCTGCTTCACGAGCTATCGGAATCACACCACTGGCTACTACACTGTAAGTAACATTTATTATCGCCTCTGTCTTCTCCTCTTTTCTGATTTCAGAAACAATGTATCATCGTCTTCGTCTTCTTGGTAAATGTGTTTCAGTAGAAACCCTAGTCCAGATGCCCAAACCCTCCTCAAAACCCTATCACATCCTCCAAATCCGTTCGTTTCTGAGACCAATCGCTGAAAGAAATCACCATCCCTCTTCCACCATTCGCGAGCAACAAGACGACCTAATTGATTCTTCAGTTGTCAAGTTGTTTCAAGATTGTGGGTTTTCAAAAACCCAAATCGAAGCTGTAGTTTCAAGACATCCCAGTTACCTCCGTAGTGATCCTGAGACTATTCTCAAGCCCAAGATTGTTTTCTTCCAATCCATTGGCTTGACACCCTCCGAAATCGCCAAATTGCTAGCCTCTTCTCAGCGCTTACTCCATCGAAGATTAGAGAATCACCTGGTACCCTCATTTGATTTGCTTAAACATCTCTTGGGTGGCAGTCATTATGCACTCGAAGCAATCAAACACAACTCTGCCCTTCTCTGTCAAGATATACAAGGTAAATTGGAGCCTAATGTGGCGATACTGAGGAAGGCTGGAGCCTCGGAACCTCAGATTTCGAAAATGACGAGAGCACCGATGTGTGCCAAAGGAATACTATCCACAAACCCTGACAGGTTTAGACAAGTTGTACAATCTCTTGTGCAAATGGGTTTTGTAATTTCGGCCCCGTCGTTCGTACATGCCATTTCTGCAATGACGTTTCACAATGCATCGGCATGGGAGGAGAAACTCAAGTACTATGAATCCTTGGGTTTCTCCAAGAGTCAAGTACTGGCTATGTTCAGGAAGCAATCGTGTATAATGATGATGTCTAACGGGAGAATGCAAAAATTTGTGGAGTTCTACAAAACGAGGTTCAAATGGAGCCCGAAATACATAGCCCTTCGGCCAAATCTTACGTTTTATAGCTTGGAGAAGAGGATCATACCGAGGTGTTCGGTTCTGCAACTTTTGTGGTCTAGAAAGAGGATTACCAGAGTCAGGGTAACTAGTGTTTTGGTTATGACTGACAAGGCCTTCTTGGATACATACGTGAATAAGCAAGCTGGTGAAATTCCCCAACTTTTGGATGCATACCAAGGTAAGTTGCAATTTGAGGAATACAACTTCAACCGCTGAGAAGGAAGAGGCCTTCACTGTTGCTTGGAGGAGGTACCATTCTTTACAAGTTACAGTGTTGGCAAACATGACCCGGAAACAATCTCAAGTTGCTACATGTGTGTCAAACTATGCTGGTGAAGTTCCTCAAGTCATATATTCCAGGTAAGTTGTACTTTGATCAGTACAATCCTGGGATTAATTATGTAGCATTCGAGTTCTAGAAGTTTATACTTTGTACTGTCTGTCAGTTGAAGACTCTTGTCACACCTTGCTGATTGTGCATGTTGCATTCTAATCTAACCTGATTTGAAGTACCAAATGGAACATTAAGATATGCCTTGATTTATTACTATCCAAGATCTTATTTTGTGATGACCTAATATGTCATTTTTTTCTCACAATCCTGATTCTTTAACTCTGGGTTTGAGTTGCAAGTAATGTGAACTTATGGAGTACTAATTCTGAACAACAGAAAAGCAGACTTATAGGTTCTAGGAGGTGAAAATATATCTGAAATTTTTGGTCTGGAATTCTTTCCGTTAAGTTCGAAATCTCATGAAAAATAACCAAGTAGGTGCAACGTAACGCATTTTAGTTACTAAAACCCAATCAACCTTGAATTAACAGCTGCATCACAATCTACCAAATGCTACTATAACATTACCAAAGTGGTCAAGGCAAGGAGCAGTACACTGACACTTCTATCATCCCATCTTAAGTGCAACATCCTAAAATGCTTACACAAATAGCTATTAGCTTACTAGATCTGGCACCACATACGGTACCAAATCTACTCCAAACGTACTCACACAGTTAGGTGACCCAAATTAAATGGAGGTGTGATTTATTCATAGAATGTATCTTGCTCACCACTCGACAATTTACGTAGACATGTTTTTATCAGAACCAAGCTTGTCATACATGAAAAACAAAGAAAACAAACATTTGTTTCGGAGAGCTCAGCCGTTTAAAGTGTTGAAGGAGACGAGTATGTAAATAGCATGTCTTTTTATGGGTAAATTACAGATAACTGATTGATTTATTTAGTAAATGGTATTGATATGATTTCAGACATTGAAGTGTATGTTAACCAATAAAGCAAAACTAAGGATAATCTGTTTTTCATTTGTGGCTGGTCAATCGTTGAAATACTGTGGAAGTTACTTTGCATGTATTTGGCTGTGTTAATTTGGGTGGCCTTATTAGGTCGATACAGGGATTAAAGGTTCTCATTACTATTTCACTTGGTCCAAAAAAACGTATGAGCAGTCTTCTTGTTCATCTTTGAATCATTGGAGTGTAAGAAGTAGGCCTTGGCTATGTCGTAGGCTCACGCTATTCTAGTAGCCATGTGAAGTTTTCTCAAGGCTGTCTTTGATGGGTGCAATGATAGTGCAGTCATGATGCGTGTTGCAAAGATTTTGAACTGTTGCTGAAGATGAACTAGTCGTCTAGCTCAGTGGTTAAGGGCCTGAGGCAGTTTATTGGGGTCTGGAGTTTAGCCTGCGCACGTAATGTATGTTAGAATATGATTTATATGATATTCTACGTACTTGGCAAAAATTAAATCCCAACATTTAAATCTTCCTCTCCTTAAGATTGTGTCAAGATACCCCAGTTTATTTGTAGACCATATAACACAGTTTACTGTCTATCACTTCATGGACTAAGCCGCAAAAACTTGGTAGTATTTACAACTTCTCCAGCGTTTCTTAACCAGTCAGACCACAGAGCAAACCCAAAATAATCTCTTCCTATAATCTGACCGACATGACAAGCTGGTTTGACGATCCAAAAAGTCTTAAATCATTCTTAGTTTGACCAGGTTCTCAGAGAAACCGCGGTTCCGAAACTCAATTGTACTTAGAAGGTATCAGACATCTTCAAACCCAAACCCCTGCTCTTTATTTGGATTTTCTTCTCAAATTGTTTACCAGTGAGACTACAAACATGGATAGAAGGAAAATTCATATTGAAATCACACTTTGCTGTAGATGCCCTTCAAGGCCCCCAAAACAGTCAAGCTTACATTGCTTTTAATTTGGTTGGAGGCTAAGCATTCGTTTTCATGATGATCGGTGGTTGCTTCTTTATTCATCTTTTGTGCATGTTTGGCAATTGTGTTTTACAACTTGTTTGATTAAAACAACAGTATTTCAATTCAAAGCAAGTTTGATATGATGTTTTTCTTCCTGTTTATAACAGAAAACTTACTGTGGTGGTGTGGTGTGGTGGTTTTTGGAGCTGTTTGTCTTGTTTAGACAACCATTTGGTTGACAAATAGAACTCAATACAGTATGCTAATACAAATGCAACAAGCGACTGATGATAGCATTATGGGACATGGCAACAACATGGGTACTGGGTTATAAAGCCAAAATATATATGTACACTGATAAACAGCTATAGCTTCTTCAAAAGTAGCTGTGCCCTTCAAGCAGAAGCAAGAGCAGGCGCACATGCTTTGCGATGGATCTTATTGCATGGTTATTCAAAGATTGAGCTTTAAATAAAGCATGATCGACATGACAACATTCGCACAGTTGTACTTAGAAGGTATCAGACATGTTACTCAATTGTTTGAACATCGGTACATTCTTCTTCTACCTTATAGTAATATGACGAGAGTTTCACATTGCAGGCTCCACAAGTACAAGCTAGCGATTTTTGAATGGATTCAATCCCACAATTGTGAATGTAACAGGCAGAGAGACTAAAGCCTGTGCTCGAGTTTGTCTGCTTTTACTTCCGGATTAACCGTTGCTATGGCGTTACGGCCTGACCCTTTGTAGTCTGAAGGGCATCCGTGCAACTCCGGGTACCTGTGGGTCCCGCAAAATAGCGATCCAGAACGGCACTTGAACCCAGGTAGTCCAACCTTTTTTCGAGAAGTCCTGCATCGGTTGTTAGGCACTCTCTCAATTCATGGCTTCGCCACTGCCACCACGGTCTCCTCCACTAGCGGTCCACTCAGCGACACAGAAAAATTAAATCCCTCGTTTGTTGTTGTTGTTTGGTTCTTCTCCTTTGCGAGTCTGTTGGATGCGTTTTTATCGGTGATAGCTTGTTCTTCCTTGACACGGGAGTTGCGGTAGCACTTGGAAGTTGGAGCATAGGTTCATGTTTGCCGCCGTACCAAAGAAGCCCGCATCCATTGGCGCAGAGTTTTTCGCTCCGATGGATGGAATGTGGTGGTGTCTGTTGAAGTAGGATGTCAAGGGTAGTTCTTGTACTTATGAAAACTCTAGGGGTACTGATTGTAATTAGCTTGATCTTCATCTGTTTTCCCTCTTTGTGGTTGTTTTAAGTATGTAACAATATTCTGTTACATCTAATGAGAAATGATTCTTCATCTTCTCTCTAACTCTCTCTCTCTATCTATCTGTTTCTGTGAATTCTCTGTAATTCAACATGATATCAGAGCCACTGAGGCTTGTTGCCGGTGGTTGTTCTTCCGATTTACTTCCGTAATCGCATCTTCATCAACTCGTCTACTGCGGTTCTTAGTTTTCGGCGTTTTGCGGTGGTGTTCTTCCCCAAATTTTGGCTTATGTGCCCTAATTTGCTATGGCGGACTCGTCTTCTGATTGTATTCCGGCGAATCTCAAATTCTTCATCTCTAATCTCAATTCTCTGGTTCAGATTCGTCTGGATAATTCCAATTATCTTCTATGGAAAGCTTAATTGACTGCGATTCTACAAGCAAATGGCCTCTTCTCTTCCGTCTCGCCGACGACTATTCCGGTGAAATTTCTGACTCCGTCCGATGAAGTGCAATCTCTGGTAAATCCTTCCTATACCTCTTGGTTATTTGTTGATCAACACATCAAGAGTGCTCTAATTGCTACCATTACTGCTCCAATTTTACCTGTTATACTACATCTTCCACATGCCTATTTGATCTGGTCAGCTCTTGAAGCTCGGTTTTCTTCCTTATCACGCTCACATGTTCATCAGTTAAAGATGAATCTATGCACCATCACAAAAAGATCTCTCTCTATTACTGCTTATCTTGATCAGATTAAGATGCTCACGGATCAATTAGCTCTTGTGAATGAGGTTATATCTGATGATGATCTTGTCCTGTATATTCTCAAAGGATTGCCGTCTGAATTTGATCATTTCAAATCCAACATCAGAATCAGATCTACTCCAGTTACCGCCTCTGAATTGAGCAATTTACTTCTCTCTGAAGAATTATTTGTGACTTCTTCTAAACCTCATGTCAGTACTGCAACTCTAATGGAACCTATGACTGCTCTCCTATCTCACAGAACTAAACCCGGGGTACATAAACCTCATTATAACAACAACTACTCTGGAGTCTCTTCTGGCGATTCTTCTGGTTCTACTGAAATAGTTACTTGTCAGATTTGTGGAAAAACTAGACACAGTGCTAGAGACTGCTGGTTTAGAACTGATTTTCAGAAATTTGCTAGTTCTAAACCAATTTCAACTCCAAGAAGGTTTGGCAAGAAAGCTTATTATGCTGCACCAACTCCTCATTCTAATGGTTTTTCTATGGCTTCAGCTTATGGAGACCAGTACTCTGCTCCAGTGGATCACTCCAGCTTCATTTTGGGACCACCACCAACTCCTCCTACTGCCTCATCAGACAAACCCTGGCTTCTTGATACAGGTGCCAGCCATCACATTACAAATCAACTAGCATCTCTACAACAGTCTATGCCTTATCATGGTCCTGAATCAGCTACCATTGGTGATGGTACCGAGGTTCCTTTCTCTCATTTTGATACAGCAACTCTTCTTACACCTTCTTCCAAGTTTCAACGGAATCATGTCCTTTTTAGCACTCATTTTTCTGCAAAATTGTTATCTGTTTATCAATTTGCTCTTGATAATAACTGTACTATTTCCTTTGATGCTTCTGGTTTTGTCATTCAGGGCAACACCACTCATCAAGTGTTACACAAAGGCCCATGTATTAATGGCCTCTACTCTCTCTCCTCAACTGCTACAAGTTCTACTCCCAGGGTTTACACTAGTCATGTCTCCTATTCTTTGTGGCATCACAGGCTTGGTCATCCTTCATCTTCTATTCTCCAGTCTCTCAAACTGTTCTCCCCTGTGCTGCTGCCTCTACTAGTTTGTGTGTGGCTTGTCAAGTGGCCAAGGGTCATCAACAACCATTTCCTACAAGTCGCACAACTACTAGTACTCCTTTCCAATTGGTGCACTCAGATGTTTGGGGACCTTCAACCCACTCTTCTTTTCAAAATTACAAATACTACATTGTGTTCTTAGATGATTTTACTAAGTTTTCTTGGTTGTATCCTTTGAAACACAAGTCTCAGGCTTATTATGCATATGTGCATTTTACCAAACTTGTTCTCACACAGTTTGATGCTACTGTAAAGTCTTTTAGAACTGATAATGGAAGTGAGTTTCTCAATTCTGAGTTTGCTTTTTTTTTTCTGCAAAATAAAGGCACCATTCATCAAGTTACCTGTCCCTATACCTCTCAACAAAATGGTAAATTAGAGAGGAAGCATAGGCATTTGGTTGAAACTGCCATAGCTCTGCTCCAACATGCTTCTCTTCCTCCAAAATTCTGGTTGGATGCTCTTGCTACAGCAAATTACTTAATTAACAGAATGCCTAAAGTTTCACTAAAACTTCAGTCTCCTTACTTCATGCTTTATCATAAGCAGCCGGACTATCACAACTTTAAAGTTTTTGGGTGTAGCTGTTTTCCTTGGCTTAGGCCTTATAATGAAAATAAATTGGAGCCTCGATCTACACAATGTGTATTTCTTGGGTATTGTGCTACTGCAAAGGGATATAGGTGCCTTGATATCAAAACTAATGTTGTCTATACTTCTAGACATGTAGTTTTTGATGAAGATGTCTTTCCTTTTTCTCATGTCTCTTCCTTCAAAACACCAAACTACACCGCACAATGGAGATTCTTGGCACCCATGTTCATGTTTTTTCCTACACCTTCTTCATCTTCTACTATCACACCTTCCATCACCCCTACATCTTCTGCTCCTACTTTGTCAGAAAATGACATCATTCAACAACCCTCTCCCATTTCAAACTCTTCTTCAACCAATTCAGAACCTACATCATCTGTTCCTACTGTACACCCTATGGTCACCAGAAGAAGGGCTGGGATCTCTAAACCTAACCCTAAATATTGTCATGTGGCCATCTCAGATCTGTTTCTTGACACAGAACCTAGCACTTATAAAGAAGCTTCTACTTCTCCTCCTTGGATGCAAGCCATGGCAGAAGAAATGAATGCCCTGTCTCAACAAAACACTTGGTCCTTAGTCTCTCTCCTTCCTAATAGGAAAGCTATTGGATGTAAATGGGTTTTCAAACTCAAAAGAAACCCAGATGGTACTGTCAACACATACAAGGCCAGGCTTGTAGCAAAATGTTTTCTTCAACAACAAGGACTGGATTATGAAGATACTTTTAGTCATGTGATTAAACATCAGACTATCAGATTGGTTTTGGCTCTTGCTCTCACTTTCAAGTGGCACATTAGACAACTTGATGTCTCTAATGCATTTCATCATGGTGTGTTACAAGAAGAAGTGTTCATGCATCAACCTGAGGGGTTTGTTAGTTCAGTGTCACCTCAGAGTGTCTGCAAATTGCATAAGTCCTTGTATGGACTCAAACAACCACCTAGAGCGTGGTTTCTAAAATTCACCACTTGTCTCTTACATATGGGGTTCAAAGCAAGCTATTCTGATGCTTCTTTGTTTGTTTATAGATTTGCAGCAGTAATTGTGGTAATTCTTGTCTATGTGGATGATATAATCATCACAGGAAATGCTGGTTCTGTGTTAGACACCTTTCTTGCTCATTTGAAAGATTAGTTTGCTATTAAGGATCTGGGAACTCTTTCTTACTTTTTGGGTATTGAAGTTCAACACCATGAAGGATCTCTGCATCTGAGTCAAGAAATATATACAAAAGATCTTATCAAGAAAGCTGGTCTTCTTGACAGCAAGCCCTGTGCTACCCCAGTGGTGACTAAAATTGTGAAAGAAGACAGTACTCTCTTCTCTAATCCTACCTGGTTCAGAAGCTTGGTAGGGCTCTTCAATACCTGACCATCACAAGACCAGAGATCACCTTTGTTGTTAATTCTATTTTTCAGAAAATGCACTCCCCTAGCAATCAAGACTTTGTTGCACTCAAGAGAATTCTGAGATACATAAAAGGCTCTCTTTCTACTGGTATAATTCTTCATCCTATGTCACATTTCAAGTTAGTGGCATATTCAGATGCTGATTGGGCTGGCTCAGCATTAGATGAAGATCCACCTCTGGTTACTGCATTTTGTTTGGTGAAAATCTATTGTCTTGGAGCTCTAAGAAACAACTCACGGTAGCTAGAAGCAGTACTGAAGCAGAATACAGGAGTATGGCTAGTACTTCTACTGAGTTGAAATGGATTACTTACTTAATTGGAGATTTGCATTTTCAGCTGCAAACATGTCCTGCTCTGCTGTGTGATAATCTCTCAGCTCTAGCCTTAGTCAAAAACCCAGTTTTTCATGCTAGGACTAAACATATAGATATTGAATACTATTTCACAAGAGAACAAGTTGCAGCTCAACATTTGAAAGTGTTTCATGTTCCTAGCAAAGAGCATGTGGCTGATATTTTGACCAAGGGGTTGCCTACACAAGTTTTTCTGTATTTACAGCACAAACTAAACGTTTCTCCAAAGTTAGTTTGAGGGAGGATGTTGAAGTATGATGTCAAGGGTAGTTCTTGTACTTATGAAAACTCTAGGGGTACTGATTGTAATTAGCTTGATCTTCATCTGTTTTCCCTCTTTGTGGTTGTTAAAGTATGTAACAATATTCTGTTACATCTAATGAGAAATGATTCTTCGTCTTCTCTCTAACTCTCTCTCTCTCTCTCTCTCTCTCTATCTGTTTATGTGAATTCTCTGTAATTCAACAGTGTCGTCAGTCATCTTCTATGACTGAAAATTCAACCCTTTGTCTTTGGATGTATTAGTAGTAAGTCGTAAGCTGTGGTGCAGAAAGAGGGTTATCCATTGATGACAAGTAACTTACCATAGTATATGCAACGATTATTCATAGTCCAAGAGAGAAAAAGGAATTGATAATGGGAGTGTCGTCAAAGTCAGCCTTGAACATTCCATAAGGTTCTGTGTATCAATGCATATTTTTATTTGGCCTGTACTTTTTGACTTCTAAATTTGGTCATGTCAA
This sequence comes from Linanthus parryae, assembly GCA_023055425.1. Classification (NCBI taxonomy): domain Eukaryota; kingdom Viridiplantae; phylum Streptophyta; class Magnoliopsida; order Ericales; family Polemoniaceae; genus Linanthus; species Linanthus parryae. The sequence continues at coordinate 40,124,380 of JALGPY010000003.1, forward strand.
CCAATAGAAAAATGTAACTACACGTATTTTATTTTATTTTTTGAGCATCTCCAATAGGTCATCTATGTAGCGGTTATATTTAAAATATGAATAGGATGAGAAAAATTATCCCGCTCATTATATTTGAAGAGCTGGATCACTAATTTAATACTTTCTCTAACCATGTTCTTAGCGGTTATGTACTAAGTTCCTTAAAATTCTCTTGCAGGAAATATTGAGAATGTGTCACGTGTTATTTAGCTAAGCATTTAACTAACACTATTGGAGCACTTACTAAAAAATTTAAATATCTAAAATAAAAATGTTTGATTTTCATCGAATTATAAATAATTTTTAGCTACTACTACTGGAGATGCTCCAATAGTATCAGGCAAAAATTATGTAATATAATTTATGCTTAAAAACACTCATTTGTATTTTATGTAGTATGTTTTTTGGTCGTGGACTCCAAATCACTAACCTTCATTTACGGATAATATAGCTTCTAAATGAAGCTTCATTTGAACCACATGATTTATAGTTGAATAAAACACCGATAAATTGGAATCTCAGGGATAACATAGTATGCAATGAGTGAAAAATGAGTGAAAAAATGAAAATACTTGGAGAAATGTTACGATCAACATAGATCTATGATTTTTTTTAACTTTTATATGAAGGCTCCAAAACATTTTTAAATTACAAACTGAACCCCGTCTGAAGTACCCCCATACATCCGAATTGGCTGAAACACACTGATACGCACCGAATTTCAGCTTGGTATGTGCCGTTACCGGCTATACTTTGTTTTAAGACTGCTACGGAATGAATCGACCAAAACAGGCGGAAACAGTATGCTATGCTTGTCTGGAACCAGACAAGTGTTCATTACCTCCTCGTCCTTTCAGAGTGTTCACTCATCCAGTTACAAGTCTGTTTCGAGTGACCAAGCCTACTAGACAGAGCCAAACCGGACTTGTGAACTTGATTTCCAAATCTGCGAGGGTGATTCATCTTTCCTTTGATATGATTAATCCGAATTCAATTTTTATTGGATGAGATTCGAACCCGATTCATTCGTTTTTTTTTTTTTTTTTTTTAGGGGAAAAAATTGACTTTCATTAAAAGTCATGAAGGACCCTTACATCTTTCTCAATTACATGCATTGCCCATTGAGGGATACGTGTGTTCAAGCATAATTGTGAGACTTGTAGGGACCTATTTGCAAAAGTGTATGCCGACTCATTGAGAGATCTTGACACATGTTGGACCTTGAGATCTTCAAGCTCATCACCGAGGGACACGCCTTGCTGCAATATCGAGATGACTTCTTCGTCTTCTACGCCAGCTCTTCGGTTTCTCTCCATTCGTTGAACAACTCCACACCGACTAGACAATCGGATTCCAGAATCAACTTCTTGCACCGAGCAGATCTCGCCATCTCCAAACCCTTCACCATCCCTTGTAATTCCAAGTTCATCAGCGATGTATTGTATCTCAATCGTTCACATCTTGCTGCCACAAAAGCTCCTTCCGCGTCTTTGAGGACATAACCCAATCCAGCAATTTGTTGGACGGGTCGACAAGCAATATCAGTGTTCATCTTTAACCAACCTTCGGGTGGCTTCTTTCATTGTTTCGGTTCATCGGCGATATCATCCACTCTCCGATCTAGGCCTTTCAACATCTTCAACTCAGATAAGTGAAAACCTGCTTTCTTTATAATTTCCTCAGTTGAAAATTTGCCATCTCTGAACTTTGATTCATTTCTCTTTATCCACATACTCCATGCAATAATTGACTACTTTGATCTGGTTTCAATTGATCCGCAGGTGAAGATCTCCTCAATCCATTCACGGACTGAGCTTTTCCTGGTTTTTTCGTAGTCTTCTCCAAGGCCCCTTGTCCAAATTTTGATTGCAAGTGGGCAGCTGCAGAAGAAATGGTCCATCGTTTCAATACCCATTTGGCAACCGCCACATTCAACTGATAGTTTCAAGCCTCTTTCTCTGAGTTTTGTTGAGAAAGGTAAAGACTCGTTCCACATTCGCCAGACACGGAAGAGAATTTTCCTTGGGATTTTTAGTTTCCAGAGATTCACTAGAAATTTTTTACTACCACCTGCAGACGTCCCCGTTTCTGACCTTGTGTCCTTTCTCTGTAGCTTGTAGCCCGACGCCGTTGTGTAACAGCTCTTGGGTTCAGGGCTCCATTTGAAACTGTCTCTCGAAACTGGTTGGATCTGGGTTTGCATCACATCATGGATGTCAATCTCCCACAGGTACGTTCTAAGCCGTTGCTCATACCAAGTTCCGTCTCTAATACAATGTGCTACCTTTAAGTTTGCGTAATCTGCACTCGGAGTGATTACTCTTGCGATATCATCTCTGCGCACCCATATATCTTTGTAGAGGTTGATTTCCTTCCCATCTCCTAGTTGCCAAACCATGTCCTTTTTCAGTAGTTCTCTGCCTGCCAATACACTTCTAAAGGCGAAAGAAACTTGCTGTTTTGGTTCAAAGTGTAGAAAATCGCCTTGTTTAAAGTACTTCTCCTTAAAAATTCTGCTCAGCAGATGTTGGAATAGATGCCCTAGAGGCAATCGTAGATTTAGTATGAACAATGTTTTGGCTAGAATATTCATTTATTATTTATGGCGATATTTAATATAATGAAGTCCTTAGATAAAATGTGTTATTTATCTTAAATATCCCTAGTCCATTATATTGATTAATAGGACAATCAAATATAGACTAGTATGTGGGTATATTGATATTGGGATATTAAGTCTAGCACATGGGTATGCATTAGGAGTAATGGCATACTGGATTGACCCACGACAAAAAGGATACATTAGATTATGTGAAGTCACAATCGCTTTTCGTAGTGCTAATATTATTGCAATCCTTGGACTTGAAGTCACTAGATACTCTAGTTGTGAAATATTGCGCTTTGATGTTATCAAACGTTACACCGTAACTGGGTAATCATAAAGGTGGCTATCGGGCGTGATAGGAAGCAAGCTCAGAGATCGTAGTGATGTAGATAGGATTTGTCCCTCCCACATAATGGGGGTAAATATCCACGGTCACTCGAGGGATGAGGCTTATTGAATGTCTGGCCAGACTCAGATAAATTAATATAGAGATATTAATGTTATCTGCAAGCATAAGCATATTCCCAGGATCGAGGAACTATGGATTGGATATACGAGTGTGACTATTTATGTCTCGTGTCCAATCCGGATATGGAGACAAATGGATAATGCAATATGACATATTGGGCACAAAGGTTTGTCGGGATCACTGACTATTTCTATGGGTTTGGTGGCATGGATGTGTTGCTAGACACCGTTCCATGTTAGTAATAGTTACTACCAACTATATAGAAACCTATGGGGTCACACGTCAAATAGAGTAGAGCTAGATTTGGGATTAATTAATATAGATTAATTAATAGAAGGATCATTGTGAAACACCTTGCAAACTTAGTAGGACTAATTTGCGAGGAAGGGAATAGTTCTAGTCCTACTAGAACAAGAAAACTCTAATATGGAAACAACAAGGAGTTGTTGGAGTATATATATAAGAGGCTCTAGCTTCCTTCCCACAAGAGTTATTATTAGACATAACACAAAGAGTGGGAGAGAGCAAAAGAGAGAGCATGACAAACTAGAGGGCCGAAACCCCCTAGCCGTCCGCCCCTCTACCCGACGGCAAAGAGGAGGCCGCCCCTCCCTTGTGCCTTTGTTGCTTTGATCTTCTTCCCTCTTCCTCCGGGTTCAAGCTAGCACTTGTTTGAAGGAAGAATCTAGATCTCACCTCTAGACGTGGATCAACCGTAGAGACGAGGACATCATTCTTCGTGTGATCTCACAAATCAAAAGGTACACATCTTCTATGACCCTAATCATGTTATGATATCTCTTCCTGTGATCCTTGGTGGGTTTTGAGTAGGATTAAAATTTTGTTATTCCGCTGCGTTACCTACGTCAAAACCCAACAGTGGTATCAGAGCCACAAGTCGTAGAACATAACATGATATTATGTGTTTACGATTTCAGTTCATACACCGTATTATTGTTTATTACGCGAAAACTGAAAAATTGGCATAGTAGATGCAAGATTTAATTTGATTCAATTAAACAAGACCCAATTTAACATTGGATGTTAGAATTGGTGAGTTTAATCACATAGGATGTGAATAATTGGGTTCTTGAAAAATTAGGGTTCATGGGCACATGATTGAAAAGGGGTTTTCAATTATGGAAACAAAGTTATGGAATAAATCCATAAGGAAACAACCTTGCTTGGGCAACAAGGAAGAGGGAAGGAGACTAGGGCCGAAACCCTAGCCGCCCGCCCCCTCCCTTGCGCGCCAAGCAAGGCCGCGGGCCTCTAGGCGTGCGGCGGTCCTAGGGTTCGGGCCACTTGTTGGCTTGGGCCCTTTGGACCGTTGTAAAACCCTAGTTACCCAATTTTATTAAAATTAAACAAGCGCGTCAAAAATTGGTTTTAACTGTATTATGTGCTTTATTGCATGGTGGATGGATATGGCCTAGGATTGTGGATGTTTATTGTTTTGTGGTTTGGTTTACGGCCTGCGAGCTGATCAAATTAATGTAATAATTAATTAAGTTTTACGGCCTGCGAGTCGTTCTTTTTCTCCTCGACATGTGAGGCTTTTGTTATTTATTTATTCTAGATGTTAGGCTAGAATTATAAATATTTAGATGATAGCCAAGAACATGGAGAAGAAGACCGGAGAACCAAAGGAGCCAAAAAGACATCCCTAGGCGCGCGGCTATGGTGGAGCACATGGAGATGAGCTCGGCACTTTAGGGCAATTAGATATTATCATTGGCTTGATAATATCATTAGTCTAGAGGCCATATCCATACCACGTTTTTTAGTTTTGTGGATGTTTATTATTCACGCCTTGTTATTTATTTTGTGTGTGTATGGCGCTACAAGCAAAACAATAACAAGATAATAATAAACAAGATTGGTCTTTTATTGTGGATGGCCCAATCCAAATAAGTAGACCATGTTGATAAGATCAACCAAACAAATTAAAAGAAATCCCTCAAATAAATATTGCGTTTTGCCTTCTCTTGCCAAAACACCCTTCATGATCATGGCCTATTAAAATTCGGGCTTGCCAAAGCAAGGCGATTTTAATTTTTCATGATGTGTTGCGGACGACGCAAGCTAGTAATACGTGTATGTTGAAAGCAAGAGGTTGGACGCAACTAGGCATGAGTCAATTAAGATTGATGAGCTTAGAGGCATGACAATTAGGAGTTATACATAGGATAAAGAATAAAAGGAATTTATTCACCTAATTGGACCAAGAGTTGCATGGGATGCAATTGGAATGGCTCCTACCTAAATAACCAATTCTTGAGTGACTTGCCAAAGCAAGCTGAAGAAGAAGTGAAAAAGGGATATTGGACCCACTAGAAAGTATAAAGATATTTTCCGCTTTAATAGTGAGGGCTATTAATCCGAAGAAAAATAGTGGGAGCTATATTTAATGATGTAGCCATTGTTAAATATAGTCAAATTGTTCAAAATACTAAATTGCATATTTCTCGTTTTGTAGAATTCCAAATGGCAAACAACAACGCATCGAGTTCATCCCTACGATCTGTCCTTGAGAAGGATAAATTGTCTGGAACAAATTTCCTTGACTGGTACAGAAACTTGAGGATTGTCCTCAAGCAAGAAAAGAAGTTGTACGTCTTGGACACTCCAATTCCAGACCCACCACAAGATGAGTCTCTACTAGCGGAAGTAAGGGCACGTCAGAAACATATTGATGATTCTAATGACGTGACTTGCCTCATGATTTGTACCATGACTGGTGAGCTTCAGAAGCAACACGAGAACATGGAAGCCTATGATATGATCAGACACTTGAAACAATTGTTTCAGGAACAGGCAAGGCATGAGCGCTATGAAGTGTCTAAAGCATTGTTCAAAAGTAGTCTTGCAGAGGGGAATCCAGTAGGCCCTCATGTACTCCGAATGATCGGGTACATAGAGAACCTTGAGAGACTGGGGTTCCCACTCGGCCAGGACTTGGCGACTGATCTCGTCTTGCAATCGTTGTCTGACAGTTATAATCAGTTCATTATGAACTATAATATGAATGAGATCAACAAGTCTTTGCCAGACCTATTGAACATGCTAAAGACAGCTGAGCAAAGCATCAATAAAGGCAAGGGCAAGCCATAATGATGGTACACAAGAAGAAGAGCAAGTCAGTTGCATCTACTTCAAAATGAAAACGCAAGAAAGTTGTGAAATCCAAGGAAGCCCTAAAGCCTAATGGAGGCGTGGCTAAAGGTGAATGTCACTACTGCAGCCAGCCGGGTCACTGGAGGAGGAATTGCCATAAATATCTGGAGGATAAGAAGCTTGGAATAGTGATTCCACCACCACCAGGTATTTATGTTATAGACGTCAATCTCTCTATTTCATCATCCTGGGTATTGGATACCGGATGTGGTTCTCACATTTGTCGTAATGTGCAGGATTTGAAAAGAAGTAGAAGATTGCGAAAAGGGGAGATAGACTTGCGCGTCGGGAATGGAGCAAAGATTGATGCATTAGCTAAAGGCGTTTATGAGCTATCTTTGCCTTCTGGACTTATTTTAGAATTAGACAATTGCTTTTATGTGCCTGCTATGAGCAGAAACATTATTTCCGTTTCTTGTTTGGACGAGAAAGGTTTTTCTATTTCAATAAAGGACAAGTGTTGCTCCATTTATTTTGATACTATGCACTATTGTAGTGCGCATTTGTCTAATGGATTGTATATCCTTGATCTAAATAATCCAATCTATAACATAAATACTAAAAGGATTAAAACTAATGATTTAAATCCTACATATCTATGGCACTGTCGTTTAGGCCATATAAATGAGAAACGCATATCTAGACTCCATAAGGATGGACTTCTAGACTCATTTGATTTGGAATCATATGAGACATGTGAATCTTGTTTATTAGGAAAAATGACATAGTCCCCTTTCAATAAGAAAGGAGAACGGACTAGTGAGTTATTGGCACTCATACATACTAATGTATGCGGACCATTCCCCGCGCCTGCCAGAGGTGGTTATACCTACTTCATCACATTTACTGATGATTTCAGTAGATATGGATTTGTATACCTTATGAAGGCCAAATCTGAATCCTTTGAATTGTTCAAGGAATTCAAGAATGAAGTAGAGAAGCAACTTGGCAAGAGTATTAAAGCCCTACGATCGGATCGTGGAGGAGAATACTTAAGCCAAGAGTTTGATGAGTATCTTAGAGAGTGTGGGATAGTATCCCAGCTCACTCCACCCGGAACGCCACAATGGAATGGTGTATCTGAGAGGAGGAATCGCACTCTATTAGATATGGTGCGATCTATGATGTCTCAAACAGATCTTCCGATATCCTTTTGGGGACATGCTCTAATGACGGCAGCTTTTACCATTAACCGTGTTCCATCCAAATCAGTCATGAAGACGCCATATGAGATATGGACTGGGAAGCGTCCCATAGTGTCGTTTATGAAGATTTGGGGCTGCGACGTCTATGTAAAGCGTTTACAAACAGACAAGCTCGGGCCTAAAGCGGATAAGTGTATGTTTGTGGGATATCCTAAAGAGACTAAAGGATATTACTTCTATAACCCTACCGAGAACAAAGTGTTCGTTGCTCGGACCGGCGTGTTAGAAAGAGAATTAGTCTCTAAAGAAGCAAGTGGGAGGGTTGTAGAACTTGAAGAAATTCATGAACCACAAACCACTGAACCGATAATGGAACATGAACAGGAACCACAAGAAGTTGTGGAAGAACCTGTTCAGGTAACACAGGAACTCCATAGATCAGGAAGAGTACGTCATGAGCCAGAGAGGTATGGACTTCTCGTGACTGAGCCCGATGACGTACCACTCATGGAAGATGAGCCTGCAACCTATGAAGAAGCCATGAGTGGCCCAGACTCTAAGAAGTGGCTAGAAGCCATGAGATCCGAAATGGATTCCATGTACACCAACAAAGTATGGACTTTGGTGGAACCACCCGAAGGGGCTCGACCCATAGGGTGCAAGTGGGTCTTCAAGAAGAAGACCGACATGGATGGCAAAGTAGTTGCCTATAAGGGGCGATTGGTGGCCAAAGGTTATAGACAAATTCATGGTATTGACTATGATGATACCTTTTCACCAGTCGCCATGACTAAATCCATTCGAATCTTACTTGCTATTGCAGCATACTACGACTATGAAATTTGGCAAATGGATGTCAAAACAGCATTCCTTTATGGGAACCTCCTTGAGGATGTGTACATGACACAACCAGAGGGTTTTGAGGATCCAGAGAATGCCAATAAAGTCTGTAAGCTGCAAAGGTCCATTTATGGATTAAAGCAAGCTTCTAGGAGCTGGAATCGACGTTTTGATGACGCAGTCAAAGAGTTTGGCTTCATCAAGAACGAAGATGAGCCTTGTGTTTACAAGAAGGTTAGTGGGAGCTCTATAGTATTTCTGGTCTTGTATGTAGATGACATACTAATTATTGGCAATGATATTCCTACTTTGCAATCTGTTAAAGATTGGCTAGGAAAGTGCTTTGCGATGAAAGACTTAGGAGACGCGGCCTATATACTGGGTATAAAGATCTATAGAGATAGATCTAAAAGGTTGCTTGGCCTAAGTCAAAGTACATATATTGACAAGGTGTTGAAGAGGTTCAACATGCAAGACTCCAAGAAGGGATTCTTGCCCATGTCACATGGAGTCACTCTTTCCAAGAATGACTGTCCCTCCAATGAGATGGAGAAGGACCGCATGAGCAGGATACCCTATGCTTCGGCCATAGGATCCATCATGTACGCCATGTTATGTACTAGACCAGACGTATCATACGCGTTGACTATGGTGAGCAGATATCAGTCCAATCCGGGTGAGAGTCACTGGATTGCTGTCAAGAACATCCTAAAGTACTTGAGAAGAACTAAGGATGTATTCTTGATATTTGGAGGTATGGAAGAGCTAAGTGTAAAGGGTTACACTGACGCAAGCTTCCAAACCGACAAGGATGATTACAGATCGCAGTCTGGATACGTGTTTTGCCTGAATGGAGGAGCTGTGAGCTGGAAGAGTTCCAAGCAAGGCACAGTTGCTGATTCTACAACTGAAGCTGAGTACATTGCTGCTGCGGAAGCGGCTAAAGAGGCAGTATGGATAAAGAAGTTTATCGCTGAGCTCGGTGTGGTCCCTAGCATAGTGGATCCCATAGAGTTGTACTGTGACAACTCTGGGGCAATCGCACAGGCGAAGGAACCAAGATCGCACCAAAAGTCAAAGCATGTACTTAGGAGATTCCATCTTATTCGTGATATGATCGATCGAGGAGATGTGAAGCTGTGCAAGATTCCGACGGATGACAACGTGTCAGATCCGCTCACGAAACCTCTTGCGCAGCGAAAGCATGAAGGGCACGCCAGATCTATAGGCATACGAGATGCGCCAGATTGGCTCTAGTGCAAGTGGGAGACTGTTGGAATAGATGCCCTAGAGGCAATCGTAGATTTAGTATGAACAATGTTTTGGCTAGAATATTCATTTATTATTTATGGCGATATTTAATATAATGAAGTCCTTAGATAAAATGTGTTATTTATCTTAAATATCCCTAGTCCATTATATTGATTAATAGGACAATCAAATATAGATTAGTATGTGGGTAGATTGATATGGGGATATCAAGTCTAGCACATGGGTATGCATTAGGAGTAATGGCATACTGGATTGACCCACGACAAAAAGGATACATTAGATTATGTGAAGCCACAATCGCTTTTCGTAGTGCTAATATTATTGCAATCCTTGGACTTGAAGTCACTAGATAATCTAGTTGTGAAATATTGCGCTTTGATGTTATCAAACGTTACACCGTAACTGGGTAATCATAAAGGTGGCTATTGGGCGTGATAGGAAGCAAGCTTAGAGATCGTAGTGATGTAGATAGGATTTGTCCCTCCCACATAATGGGGGTAAATATCCACGGCCACTCGAGGGATGAGGCTTATTGAATGTCTGGCCAGACTCAGATAAATTAATATAGAGATATTAATGTTATCTGCAAGCATAAGCATATTCCCAGGATCGAGGAACTATGGATTGGATATACGAGTGTGACTATTTATGTCTCGTGTCCAATCCGGATATGGAGACAAAGGGATAATGCAATATGACATATTGGGCACAAAGGTTTGTCGGGATCACTGACTATTTCTATGGGTTGGGTGGCATGGATGTGTTGCTAGACACCGCTCCATGTTAGTAATAGTTACTACCAACTATATAGAAACCTATGGGGTCACACGTCAAATAGAGTAGAGCTAGATTTGGGATTAATTAATATAGATTAATTAATAGAAGATCATTGTGCAACACCTTGCAAACTTAGTAGGACTAATTTGCGAGGAAGGGAATAGTTCTAGTCCTACTAGAACAAGAAAACTCTAATATGGAAACAACAAGGAGTTGTTGGAGTATATATATAAGAGGCTGTAGCTTCCTTCCCACAAGAGTTATTATTAGACATAACACAAAGAGTGGGAGAGAGCAAAAGAGAGAGCAAGACAAACTAGAGGGCCGAAACCCCCTAGCCGTCCGCCCCTCTACCCGACGGCAAAGAGGAGGCCGCCCCTCCCTTGTGCCTTTGTTGCTTTGATCTTCTTCCCTCTTCCTCCGGGTTCAAGCTAGCACTTGTTTGAAGGAAGAATCTAGATCTCACCTCTAGACGTGGATCAACCGTAGAGACGAGGACATCATTCTTCGTGTGATCTCACAAATCAAAAGGTACACATCTTCTATGACCCTAATCATGTTATGATATCTCTTCCTGTGATCCTTGGTGGGCTTTGAGTAGGATTAAAATTTTGTTATTCCGCTGTGTTACCTACGTCAAAACCCAACAGCAGATTGTTTGGCTTTTTCAGAATCCTCCATGCCTGCTTTGCCAATAATGCCAGGTTGAAACTTTGAATGTCTTTAAAACCAATTCCACCGTCCCCGTTTTCTTGCTTCAGTCTATCCCAACTCAGCCAATGAATTTTCCTGCTGTCATCCGAATCGCCCCACCAAAATTGCCTGATTACCTTCTCAATATCCTTACGTATGCCAACTGGTAATTGATAACAACTCATAGCATAGTTTGGGATCGCTTGGGCAATGGCTTTTATCAAAATTTCTTTTCCTGCAACCGAAAGCTTTTTTTCCTTCCATCCTTTAAGTTTTGTGACAATACTTTCAATTATCCGCTGAAAAATGATCTTCTTGTTTTTACCGAATGTTGTAGGTAAACCAAGATAATTCTCATGGCTTTCAGCTATCGGAATCCCACACAGCATGCTCAGCTTATTGCTTCGGGCCTCATCAACGTTAGGCAATAGAACAATAGATGACTTTTGTGCATTCATTTTTTGACCCGACGCAGCTTCATAAAACTGTAAAAGATGTAATAATTTTGTTAGTTCCTCCGAATTAGCTTAGTGAAGATTAGGCTATCATGGGCGAAAAAGCTTCATAAACCTGTAAAAGATGTAATAATTTTGTTAGTTCCTCCGAATTAGCTTTAGTGAAGATTAGGCTATCATCGGCGAAAAACAAGTGTGACACAGCCGGGCCGTTCCTCGATGCACGTGCTCCCGAGAGCTCCCCGATTTCCACAAGTTTTGACAAATTTCGAGAAAGAACCTCGCTGATCAGTAGGAAGAGGTACGACAAAAGAGGGCACCCTTGTCGCAGGCCCCTTTGAGGTATGATCTCTCCTTCTACACTACCGTTGATTATTACACTGTAAGTAACCGAAGTAACACAATTCATTACTAATGCAATCCAACGCAACCCAAACCCCATGCGTTCCATTACTGTCCTTAAGAAATCCCATTCCACGCGGTCATAAGCTTTACTCATGTCTAGCTTGATGGCCGCTGTGCCCTCCTTTGCCTTCTTTAATTTCATGGAATGTAACAATTCAGACGCCGCCAAAATATTATCTAAATTAGTCTACCAGGAACAAAAGCACTTTGGTTTTCCGAAATAAGATCATTTAAAATCAGCTTCAAACCGTTAGCCAATGCCTTCGCAACAATTTTTATAAATTGTAGAACAAAGCGATATAGGCCTTAAATCAGATACCTTGCGAACTTGTTTCACCCGTGGAATTAGGGCGATCAAAGTATGATTATAGGAGCCGAGGCTGCCCCCCTCATTCAAGATATGCAAACATACCTTCGTGACTTCTTTTCCAACTTTTGGCCACATTTTTTGATAAAATAGCGCGGGAAAGCCATCTGGCCCCGGCGCCTTTTGTGCTGGCATCTCCTTCAAAGCTTCTTCGATATCTTTTGCGGAAAAAAATTGGTTCATCAAGCGACGATTATCCAAACTGACTAACTCCTCTATTGGCTCCATCAGTGGCTCCATCGTAGCCCTCTGTGGATCAATTGAGGAAAAAATATCAGAAAAATAGCTTTCAATGATACCTTTTACTTCCGCTGGGTCTTCGTGCCAGAGCCCGCTATCATCCTCTAGGCCTGTAATCATGTTCCTTTCCCGTCTAATCGAAGACTTCCGATGGAAATAATTTGTGTTTTGATCCCCACACTTCAACCACATTTCCCTAGAGCGTTGTCGCCACATAACTTCCTCTTGTCAAAGGAGCATCGCAATCTTCTCCTTGACTTCTTTGCCCGTAGCCACATTGGACGCAGTTTGGGGCTGAGCCCCTAAAGTCTCTAGCTGCAGGCGAAGTTATTTGAGCTGGTTGCGAACGCTTCCGAAAGTCTCTTTATTCCACTTTTGCAAGTCTTCTGACAGACTTCCAAGTTTGGCGGCGAGAGACCCATCGTCCGAGTTCCATTTTTCTTCGATAAACTTTTTACAATCCTGATGGTCTAGCCACATGGCTTCAAAGTGGAACCTGCTGGCCCTCTTCTGTCTCCACACCATGCCGTTTCCCACCAGAACCTCAACTGGACAGTGGTCCGATCTGTCCGACACTAGGTGGTTAACCCTAGCTCTGCCGAACTGTGAAATCCAACTATCTGTGACCAAACATCTATCAATCCTCTCCCTAATGGCTCTACCATCAGGTTGATTGTTAGACCATGTAAACTGATTACCAAAAAAACCCAGGTCCCTAAGCTGAAGTCGTTGGATGACTCTACGGAAATCTTCGATGTTTCTGAGGGTGACTGCTCTTCCACCCTCCTTCTCGACATTCGAACAAATCGCATTAAAATCTCCCACAACAAGCCATGGTAGGTCCGTCAGTTTGAGGCGTTTAAGCAGCCTCCATGAATGTCTGCGCTCTTTGCGGACCGGGTCTCCATAGAAACCTGTAAACACCCATCTACTGCCCGTAGTACCATCTTCAACAATACCCTTAATGAAGTGTTTGGAATAGTGAATGAAGTGAAATCAACATCTCTATCCCAAAGCAAGGCTAGGCCACCTCTTCGCTTATCACAATCAACAAAAATCCCACTTTCATACCCACACATGTTTTTTACCAACTCCATCTCCTTCGTAAAAAGTCTGGTTTCCATCAAGAAAACCATGTTGGGCTTCTGTCTCCTCACGAGATCGTGAAGAGATAGAACGTTTCGGGGGTTCCCAAGCCCCCCGAACGTTCCAGCTTAGTAGATTCATTGTGCTTGGCAGTGCTGCTGAGCAGTCACTGCCAATTTCGCATTAGGGTCTACTATGGCGCCCTTCTCCGGGTTCGGAATCCCAAGACGGGAAACCTGGTGTTTCACTCCGCTCCCTGCTCCTTGTCCCTTCTCTGTGTTGGCTGTCTTCCTCCTGTCTTTCGGTCTCGGTGCACTGTCCCTTTGCTTTATTTTCTCCGACGGCTTTCTAGGAGTAGCCTTTGAGTCAGCTTGTTTCTTGGTCTGCTTCTTCGGTTGACAAGCCGGATTGATTTTCTCTTTCCCCTTCTCTGAGTTCCGTCGGTGATAGCAGAATCAGTCCCGAGAGGATTGTCATGAAAAACGATCCCCTGGTCCTTCTTCTCCTTTGTTCCTCCACTCAAATCTAAATCCATCTCCGACTCTTCTTGACTTCCCCTCGTACTACTATAATCCGTTGAAAAGAGCGTCCCCTCCATGCTCTTCGCTTCATCCATCAAACCTTCCCCTGGCGTTGTCTGATTGACGAAAATCTTTTTCCTCGGTGGTGGTTTGAAAGTTAGCCAGGGACCATACCCCGGCTCTTGGTCCATCTTCTCCTCGTTTGATTTGTGCCTGCAATCTTCCGTGTAGTGGCTTATTCTCCCGCACCACCCGCAGACGTTTGAGATCCGCTCGTATTTGAAATCCAACCAGACTTTTTTATCCAATATCTTGATGTATCTCCCCCTCCTTAATGGTTTTCCGACATCAAATCTCAATCGGACCCTCATATAATCGCCCCCTTCTCCGGACATGACCCGCTTATCTGATTCTATGATCTCTCCAAGGGAACTGACAAAGTCCCTAGCATCTTCTTCGATTTGGAGATATAGGGGAAGATTTAATACCTGCACCCAGATTTCTATGACATCAAAGCTGGTGCCCTCAGTGTTCTCGTGCAAAGACCATGGCTTTAGAAGGAAGATGTTTCCATCAAAAAGCCACGGGCCTCCCCCCAATACTCTGTCCATGGACTCCTTCGAAGGGAAACTGATTATAAAGAAGTTTGGCCTCGCCTCATTGATCGTAATTCTTTCGCCATCCTGCCATATCTTCTTGAACGTCAGTTTCATAGCCCAAACGTTCATCTTGTCTGGGAGGAGAAAAGAACCTGCAAGACAGTGGGTGTGGATTCTCGTTGCCTCCAAACACCGTCCTCTGTCGACTTCGAAAAAATCCTCTTCCTCCTCTAGGGTTAGGTACTCAAAACTTCTTCTCGTCGTTTCCACTGCATCAGCTTGGTGCCGATCTCCAGGAGTACTTGAGTTTGCGTTAGCTCCCATCGCCGCTCCTTCAATCGCCGCCCTGTCGCCCTTTTTCGTCTCCGACTTAATCGGAGCTAGGTCAAACTCTCAAAACTTTGATTTTCGATTCATTTGTTTTGGATCGCTCGAATTCATCCCTATCCACCATCCGGCTCAACACCCAATTTTTCAGCTATCGTGCCAACTTTTTTATTTTATTTTTTATCTCCTCCCTCGTGAGCCGGGGGCCGTTGTTCTTCTCCGTTGTGCTTCACGAGCTAGCGGAATCACAGCAATGGCTACACTGTAAGTAACATTCACAATCGATTCTCTCTCTCGTACTCTTTTACGTTCTGGGTTAGTTGATTTCAGAAACAATGCATCATCGCCTTCTTCTCCTTGGTAAATGTGTTTCAGTAGAAACCCTAGTACAGAAGCCCAAACCCTCCTCAAAACCCTATTATATACTCCAAATCCGTTCGTTTCTGAAACCAATAAGGAATCACCATCCCTGTTCCACCATTCGCGAACAAGAAGACGACCTAATTGAATCTTCCGGGTTCTCGGAGAAACACACTTCTTCTTCAGTTGTCAAGTTGTTTCACGATTGCGGCTTTTCAAAAACCCAAACCGAAGCTGTAGTTAAAAGACATCACTGTTACCTCCGTAGTGATCCTGAGACTATTATCAAGCCCAAGATTGTTTTCTTCCAATCCATTGGCTTGACTCCCTCCGAAATCACCAAATTGCTAGTCTCTTCCAAGCTACTCCTTCATCGAAGCCTAGAGAATCAGCTTCTACCCTCATTTTCTTTGCTTAAGCACGTGTTGGGTGGCAGTCGAAGCAATCAAACGCAACTCTGCCCTTCTCTCTTATGATTTCCAGGGTAAATTGGAGCCTAATGTAACAATACTGAGGAATGCTGGAGCATCCGAACCTCAGATTTCGAAAATGATGACAACGCATATGTGTGCCATGGGAATACTATCCACAAAGCCCGACAGGTTCAGACAAGTTGTAGAATCTCTTGTGCACATGGGTTTTGTTATTTCGTCATCATCCTTCATATATGCCATTTCTGCAATGACGTTTCAGAGCGCATCAACATGGGAGGAGAAAATCAAATACTATGAATCCTTGGGTTTCTCCAAGAGTCAAGTACTCGCTATGTTCAGGAAGCAATTGAATGTAATGATGATGTCCAACGGCAGAATGCAAAAATATGTCGAGTTCTACAAAACGAAGTTCCACTGGAGCCCATCAGACTTGGCCGTTCGGCCAAATCTTACGAAATATAGCTTAGAAAAGAGGATCATCCCGAGGTGCTCAGTGCTGCAACTTTTATGGTCTAGAAATAGGATTACAAGAGTTAAGCTACTTACTGTTTTGGTTATGACAGACAAGGCCTTCTTGGATACATACGTGAATAAGCAAGCTGGTGAAATTCCCCAAGTTTTG
This sequence comes from Linanthus parryae, assembly GCA_023055425.1. Lineage (NCBI taxonomy): Eukaryota > Viridiplantae > Streptophyta > Magnoliopsida > Ericales > Polemoniaceae > Linanthus > Linanthus parryae. The sequence continues at coordinate 40,140,804 of JALGPY010000003.1, forward strand.
GATGCTTACCAAGGGAAGTTGCAATTTGAGGAATACAACTTCCACCACTGAGAAGAAAAGGCCTTCACTGATGCTTTGGTGGAGGTATCCTGCTTTACAAGTTACAGTTTTGGGAAACATGACCCAAAACAAGTTCAAGTTACAATCATGATTACACATATATGTCAAAATATGCTGGTGATGTTCCTGAAGTCATGCATTCCTTCCAAGGTAAGTTGCACCTTGATCAGTACAATCCGGGGATTTATTATGTGGCATTTAGAATCTGATCTTGCTTCTAGAAGTTTATAATTTTGTCACACCTCACTGATTGTGCATGTTGCATTCTAATCTAATATGATTTGAAGAACGAAATGGAAGGTTAATATATGCCTTCTTGACATTTATTGATATTGAATATCTTTTTTTAATGATGACCTAGTATCTCCTTTTTTCTCACAATCCTGGTTCCCAGACTATGGGTTTGAATTGCAAGTAATGTGGAGTACTAATATTGAACAACAGAAAAGTAGCAACGAAACTAATGGAGGTGTGATTTATCATAGAAACTATTTTGCTCATCACTCGATCATAACCAATGTTGTCATACATACACTTGGTTTGGAGTGCTCAGCTGTGTACAACGTTGGAGGGGAGGAGGAAAAAGAAAAAAATTACTCTGGGGAACGAATATTGCACCGGGCAATGAAAAAAGAATACTAAGAACTAGTTCTTTCAGCTTCTACTAGATTTTGCACTCACCTGCCGTGCGAATCCTGATGTAGAGGAAATTATTGAATTAGTGGTTGAGATGATGGAAAATGGTCTCTCTCCTCATCTCAACCATACATTGAATAATCTATCCAATAATCTATCTTTGGCAAACTATGCCAGTAATCAGCTAAAGCAAAACTCATCCCTGCTAAGGCTGCCTCGGGAATTCATGACCCATTTACTTGACGCCATTTTGTTAGCAATATTCTCAGCCACCCGGCATAAACTCGCTTGTCAGGTCAATGGAAACATCCGTACAAACGACAAGCTCCACTATTAGCAAACAATTCTATTTGATTAATACATGCATTGGTTTATTTGATCGCAATTCATTTGTGGCTGGTCACCTGTTGAAATGCTGTGGAAGATACTTTACATGTTTTTGACTTCGTTCGACTTGGTCCAAAATGTAAAGCGTATAAGCAATCTTTGTCTTCGTCATCTTTGAGTCAGGCTTTGGAGTGTTGGAAGTAGGCCTTCGCTATGTCGTCGGCTAATGATATTCTAGTAGCTAGCCATGTGTAGTTGACCAAGGCTGTCTTTGATGTGTGCAATGAATAGTGTAGTCATGATGCGTGTTGCAAAAGTTTTGAACTGTGATCTTGCTGTCTTCGACTGTGAGTAATCCAGCTTCTGCTCTTACATATCATAACTGCACTTTTCGTCGCACACCTCAAAGACAGCTTTGAGCAACTACACATGGCTACTATTGAAACTTGAAAGAGATGGAATAGCATTAATTAACACATGACATAGAGAAATCCTGCTTCAACACCCCAATGCCTGACACAACGAAGAAGAATGATCATACTTTTTTTTTTTGGCGTAGTTGCCTAGCTGGGAATATATGTGTGAACCTCTTGCAGAAGGAGGTATCGGCTTCAGGGGCCTCCCGTCCTGAAATTAAGCCTTCTAGCAAAGTCAGCCTACAGAACACCCCCACTTCCTAGTTAACTCGAGTTATACTAGGAAATTTTGGTCGTCATTCACCATCCCTGAGCTCTTGATGTTGGGTATCATGTGTGAGCAGTTTGTCCCACATCGGGATGGTGGACATGAGGTTCATGATTAATATAGTATGATTTGGGCCGTAACTCATAAGGTTGACCTTTTGGGTAAGTGGGTGTCTCAAATCATACTATGGTGCTCCTCTCTCGCGGTGCTTAATCTCCCTACAAGTGGTATCAGAGTCAGGTTTGTGCGCGCTGCCGTGGTGAATGAAGGGTGAGATGTGCGGTGTTCTCATGGATGGGTCTTCCATAAATGGTGGACCAGGTGTTCCTGCAGACGGTCAAATTCCTATGTTGCTCTAGATGGTGGTCCGGTGCACTCTCACAAAGGCGATTCCAAGAAATTCGACGAATGCTTCCGGGCTAGGGGGAGCATGTTGAAGGGCTCACACATGAAGGGGGAGATTGTTGGGTATCATGTGTGAGCAGTTTGTCCCACATCGGGATGGTGGACATGAGGTTCATGGTTAATATAGTATGATTTGAGCCCTAATTCATAAGGTTGACCTTTTGGGTAGGTGGGTGTCCCAAATCATATTATGGTGCTCCTCTCTCGCGGTGCTTAATCTCCCTACACTAGAGCCTCCTCAGCTACCTCTTGGGGATGGAGAAGCTTAGTTTGGGGAAAGAAACTCCTAACTTGGGGGGTGGGGGGGGGGGGGGGTGCTTAATTTGGTCTCTAGAGAAATTTCAGTGAATAAACCCACTATGAAGATCTATGTTGCACAAGTTCTGCTAAAAGGTCGCGCAACCGCACCGGATGCTTGGGTGCTTGATGGGAGCTTTGCTTGTGCTTCGGGAATATTGTAGGGTCATTTTGAAAATTTAAGTTGAGACTTGTTAATTAGGTCCTCTAAATACAACTACAATTTTACCCCAAAAAACGTTCATCTGTGTGCACACTTCTAATCATTAAATTACTCTCTATTCAAAGCTAAGAACAACGAAGACAACAAGAAGAGATTATATTGTTGATATAGTACATATGTTTCCTTTAATCAATGTACAAATTTTGCGTGATTATGATTTGGATTACTATTATTGTTTTTTATGTTAATATAAGGTATCACAAATAATATAAAATAAAAATATATTTAAAAAAACAAAAGTCGCCGCACCCGCACCCTTGAATTTTAGAAATTTGTCACACCCGCGCCAAGTTCCCGCACCCGCACTTGTGCAACATAGATCAAGATGAACTAGTCGTCATTTAGCCTAGGGGTTAGGGCTCTGAGGCAGTTCATTGAGGTCTTGAGTTCAGCCTGCCGTGAAGCAGTAGTGCAGGTTGAAATATAATGTATATGATATTCTACATACTTGGCAAAAAATATCCCGAAATTTAAAGCTTCCTTTCCTTAAGATTGTGTCAACTGTCAAGATACCCCAGTTTAGTTGTTATGTAGACCAGATAATGCAGTTTACAGTCTATCACCTCATGGACTAAGCCACTAAGACTTGGTATTTACAGCTTCTCTAGGGTTTCTTAACCAATCAGACCACCAGAGCAAATCCAAAAATAATGTATCTATAATCTCACCAACATGACAAGCTGGTTTGAGGATCCTAATGAAATCACACTTTGCTGTAGATGCCATCAAGGCCCCTCCTTAAAACAATTATACGTAGATTGCTTTTAATTTGGTTGGTGGCTAAGCATTTCTTTTCAAGATGATGATCGGTTGATTGGTTTTTAATCTTTAGTGCATATTTTGGCAATTCTGTTTTACAACTTATTTGATTTAAAGCAGTAGTGTTTCAATTCAAAACAAGTTTGATTAAAAGAAAGCTGACTGTAATGGTTTTTTGGAGCTGTTTTTCATGTTTAGGCGGCCATTTGGTTGACAAACAGAACTCAATACAGTTTGCGAAGACAAGTGCAACAAGTGATTAGGAACAAGAAAAACACTGCCTGTCTGCTTTGTGACTGATGGCGTCATGGGACGCGGCAACAGCATGGGTACTGGTTTATAAAGGCAATATGTACACACACACACTGATAAACTGCTATAGATTCTTCAAAAGTAGCAGTGCCCTTCGAGCAGGTGCACATGCTTTGATGGATCTTAACGCAAGCACGGTCGACATGACAACATTCACAGAGTTGTACTTGGAAGGTATCATACATGTTACTCAATTGTTTGAACATTTTGACATTCTTCATATACCTTAATGAAATTGAAATATGACAAGAGTTTCACATTGCAGGCACCACATGTACAAGCTAGCAAGCAATTGAGTCAAATGGATTCAATCGGACACTTTGAATGTAACAGACAGCAACGAAAGCCTGTGATCGAGTTTATAAATCTAAAAACAAACTTCTACTAGTACGTTGAGGCTCAACATTAAAGCCTGTGCTCGAGTTTATCAGCTTTTACTTCTGGATTAGCCATCGCTATGGCGTCACGGCCGGACGCCTTGTAGTCCGAAGGACATCCGTGCAACTCCGGGTACCTGTGGGTCCCACAGAATTGCGACCCGCACCGGCATTTGAACCCGATCAGTCCAACCTTCTTTCGGCAAGTCATGCAACGATTGTTAGGCACTACTGTCTCAATTCCTGGTTTCGGCAATGTCACGGTCTCCACAGGTAGCCCAGGCCGCAGCGCATCAAAATTGAATCCCTCGTCTTTTGTGTCCGCTGTTTGTTTAGTCTTCTTGGAGAGCTTATCGGCCGCGTTTTTATCGGAGATGGCTTGCTCTTCCTTGACACGAGAATCGCGGTAGCACTTGGAGCATAAGTTCATGGTTGCCGCCGTCCCAAAGAAGCCGCATCCGTTGGCGCATAGTTTTGGCTCTGATGGATGGAATGTTGTGGTGTCGTCAGTCATCTTCTACAACAAAATCCAACTCTTTGTCTCAACACTTGTCTTTGATGGGTAGTCGTAACTTGTTTGCTGTGAAGAAAAGGAAGCACAGTTGCAAGCAATGAACTAGATAGACGAAGAGATCTATTTTATAGGGTTTGATATGAACTCATAATCCTACAGAGAAAAGGATTTAATGAAGAGCGTCATGGATTCGTCATTCTAGAACATTCTAGAATGCTGTTTTCTTTCGGTAAGCTGTGTTCCTTCTGCCTTACAAATTTTGGTAATGTTACGAGATTATTACTTTTCTGGTAAGGAAATATATATACATATTACTTTAACCGAAAGGTAAAAGACGTCCCTCAAAAAAAAAAAAACATAATGGCAATTCTTTTGAGCCAAGCATAATAACACTTGACACCCTTGTGTTTGGATAATTACACTTTTCCCCTGTGTTCGGACACTTTAAGACCAAATAAAACGCGCTCCGTGGCGTGTTGTTGTAACCTCGTGAGATGTAGTAGACGCCCAAAAGATAGAATAAAGTACGGTAATTTACACTTTTCACCCCCAAATAATAGTAAATAGGCAGTTCCTACCCTTATTGTTTATAAATTGACAGTGAACACCTTTATTTTTGCCAAAGTATTTACGCCACACACTCCTCCGTCCACTGCCGTTACAGTTAGGTGAGCTGGTTGTGGGGCTCACTTGTTGGAGTGAATTTCCATCCCATTTCGCCCTCCGAACCACCTGATTGCCTATTATACCCCTATATTGCTTATTTTCTACGACAAATGTCACTCTCCTAATAGATTATAATATCCCCTGCATGTGTATATAAATTCCCACAACACTAACCCTACACTCAATTTCCCTCCAGTTCCATTGCACGAGGTAGCATTTTTCCTCCCTTTTTCCATCTCTACTTGTAGTACCCCTTTTTCCTTTTCTTGTTGTAGTAAATTTGTTTATTTATTTTTTCATACAAATTTTGATTATCATTTTTTGTGAATCCACAGTGGAATGTCTTCTAGCAGGACTCAGATGTCCGGTGGTAGCCAAACTTTGGGATATGACGGTCCGAGGTACACGTTGCGTCGCTGCGATTGTAAAAAACTCGTCACAATCCTTGTTACGAAATCAAATGCAAACGGTAACAAGGGACGTTTGTTCCTAACATGCCATGTCCGACATTGTGAGTTCTTTGATTGGTTTGAACCGGATGGCTATGAACCGGTCGTCCAAAAAGTCGCTTCGTCGTCACCGTCACCAGTTGGGGAAAATGAGTTCATGAAGTAGGAGAAGCGATTGTTATGTTTGGAAGCTAAACTGTTGAACCACATAGTCGTTTTGATGTTCATGGCCGCTATGGAACTTCTTGTCAGCGTTGTTGTTTTTTTGTCTAAAAGAAACATTTCGTCGATGACGAACATGTCGTGTGTACCTGTAACTTCTACTGCATTGTAACGTTGTTTTTTCGCTGAATGAATGTTTTCCGCTTGGGCGCAAACCTATTTTACAATAAAATCTAACTAACTTCATTTGATTAAACTGCAAAGAACAGAACACACAACTCACACATTCTGAACAAACTTCATTCAGCAAAAACTGTGCAATTTCAGCATCAGTACTGCACATAATTACGTAAGGCGTAAGGTTGGCATTCAGCCTCTGGACATTACAAGTACACAAAAACAGAAGTGTTGTCTACATATGACACACTTGTTCTACTTCTAGTCATACTACATCAGTAACTTGTTAATACACATTTAGTGGTATGGGCTTCATAAAACACAGACCAAATAGTGTGTACAAAAGTGGGCATTAAGCCAAATGTCCAGAAAACATAAGTTCTAAGTCATAGTACATAATTTAGTTAGAAAAAGTCAAAAAGAGGCATGAAGCATGTGTTACTCCCATCATATTCCCATCATCAAAAGAGACTCCACACAGAATTGTCTCCACGATTCCCAGTTCTTGTTGGTTGTGAGTTTGATCCACCAGCTCTATTGTTAGCCTACCAAATTCATGTCAAAAATTCCATGTTAAACACTTAACAAAAAGACCTCAAACTAAATGTAGGAGGTTATGCACTCGGCTATAAGAGTGAACAATACAAAGACGAGGCATAAAAAAAAATATGTTCTCGTACTATGATAGTTTTGACACAGGGTGGTAACATGATGCGATACAGATAATTCAGAAAACCAACTGAGAACATTGAATAACAGTAGCTTGAAGAAAACGTATGTGAGCAATACCAAATCAATTGAATCATATTTCTTGTTCCTACCAATGAAATCAGTTCTCTTTCTCTGATAAATCCATCTTCAACAAACCACCAAAGTACCAATCAGTCATCTTGCTCTGATAAGTTCATCGTCAACAAACAAACACATAACCAATTCAAACCCAAATTTGTCCGCTTTTCATAAGTTCTTTCATTACTCTAGCCTGTTTCACATATACTCTAGTCTGGACTTGAAGTTAATGATAACGAAAAGATATCAACATCTACACTGCCAGTTTCTCATATACTCTAGTCTGGACTTACTTGAAGTTAATGACTAATTAAAACAAAACATGAAAGCAATTCTGGACTTACTTGCTCCAGATTTGAATTGTAAGGTATCATTTATTTTCTATTTTTTTGTAACATCCTACAGTGTATGCACTGGTCCTATAAACAAGAAATTACATGCACTTGTCCTACAATGTATGCACTTGTCCTATAAAGCAAAGCTCCTATTTGAGCTATCAACCGGAAATGATATCTTTGTCCTATGGTAATGCCATGGCCCAATATCGGAAAAACTAATACTGATCAAATGTGATAATATCAGCGTCATTCATCCCCGTAAACTGCTTAACCATGAAAAGTTTAATTCTTCCATTACTTGTTGTCACTTCTAAATTCCATGAGTTTGCATTTTTTTTGGTAATATAGTTTGCATATTTTAAGATTCCTACGAAACCCACATACCATTCAAAATTGAAGGATGTTAACAGTCACTTACTGAGGATCATTCTAATAAACTAAACAGCACAATTACTTAATTAAACAACACAGTCGAGATTTAATAAACTCACCATATCAGCATGTCTAGTATTTGCAGGCTGTGAGTGTGTAACCCCTCTAAATCTATTCAATATGTTAGCACTGTCACCACTTACACCACCATTACCCTATTATCAATCGAATAACTTATATCAGAAACTTAATTAAGTAACTGAATTAACTTAAGTAAATAACCAGTGTACTCACCATAATGCCTGGACCACCATTGAAATCCTGTGATGCACCCCTTCCACCATTGTTAACCTGTCATTATTCAAATGGCATAAATTTTATAAAATTCCCAGAAACCAAGTTAAACTTAGTGGCTTCTTTACCAGAAAATTGAAGTCACTTACTGACTGATATTGCTGTGCTTGTGAAGCTTGTGTTCCTGATGCATTACTAGGATTTATTGTCCGCATTAATACAAGAAACACGGGAAATTAATTTATATTTAGTTTCATCAAATCCAATCATCCAAAAAAAAATGAACGATTAACTTACCATATGTGCCCTTTTTCAGACGCAGTCACCTCTCTCATTCTTTTCCTACCACAAGTTCTAGCATTGTGCCCCTGCTTATTTCATTTCTTGCAAGAGACCAGGTGAGACCTGCTTGCTATTGCAGGTGACTGCAAGCTCAAGTTTCTTCTCCTAACATCTTGAGGTCTGCCAGGGGGTCTTCTTGTGGTTGGCGGCAAAGGCTTTGGTCTTGTACTATGTATCCAATGTCTTTGATCATCCTCAGGGTGGATAATAGAACCACCATTGGCCTCTCTGAAAGGGCTAATGTTGTAGCATGTATCAACAAAATCCTCAAAGTCAAGTCTAGCAAAAACCACTTCCGCCCACACGTGCTTGCAAGGGATACCTGACAATTGTCATTTTCTACATGTGCACCTTCTCTGCCCAAGATAAACTTTGAACACTTCGCCATTCTCAGTGTCCTCAAACTCCCCTTCTCCAGCACTAAATATCTGACAAACCCTACCTTCCTCATCCAACATATTTAGTTTTTTCTTGATGTTCCTACTAATCTTACCCTCCCACTTCAAATATTTATGGTATCTCATTTGAGTCCTCAACATCATATTCTTCCTAACTCCATCCACTGTCCCAATTATTTTTTTCTCCCTCAAGTCACCAAACACCCATTGAAACTCTCTGTGTGGTTATTAGTCACCTGATCGCACTTCAACCCCAGAGGAAAAGCATGCCTAGCCCAATGCTTCACATCAAGCTTCATCAACCAGTTGTAAGCTTCATTGTCAATCGCCTTAATTCTCCCCATGGAAATTTCAAATTTTGCAACTGTGTAATCCCTAACCGCTTTCCAAAAATACCTAGCTAGCATCACACCAGGGAATTTTCCTCTGAAATTTTTAAATAGATGCCATGCACACCTCCGGTGGTCAGCCCCCGGAAAGATGTCCTGCATATCAAGACCCTGAAAAACAATACAATTAAACTTTTGAGTCAATGTGTGAACAAAAAAAGCATATAAGTATCAAACAAATTAAATTAAATACTCTACCTTCTATCCATCCGTCACAAATGTCCAGTGAGTATTGACATGCTCAGCTTCCAATATAAGTGCCAATTCCTTTGAGAAAAATTCTCAGCCTTTTGAATTCTCACTCTCAACAATCCTGATTGCAATGGAAAACACACCATTTTTGGCATCCAATGCAACTGTGCCAATTCCTTCAAGAAAAATTCCCAACCTTTTGAATTCTCACTCTCGACAATCCCGATTGCAATGGGATACACACCATTGTTGGCATCCAACCCAAGTGCACTAAAAAAAACTCCTTTATAGGGTCCTTTAAGATGAAAACCATCTAATCCAATTAAAGGCCTACACCCCCTTCTAAATCCATTCCTCAATCCAGCCAAACACACAAACAATCCTTCAAATTGTCCACTACTTTGATCACATTGTAAGATGAAATGTGTGCCATGATTGGTTTCAAAGAGATGTTCACCATATGTGGGGAGAAGTTCATATGACTTACTGTGCGATCCTTCAAGCATTTCAATCGCCTTCATCTTGGCCCTGTAGAGCTATTGCTGGCAGTTCATCTCTAGACCATACTTCTTCTGAAACTTATACTGGAGTGTGCTCAGTTTCATTGTGGGATTCTTCGTGAAACTTTCGAGTAATCTCTTTGCAATCCAAGTAGAGTTAGCCTCTCTACTGAAATGACCCCAGGACAGTTGTGAGAAGGATTGTATGTCTTCACTTTGAATGTCTTTTCATCACCTAAAATAGACACATGAATCCTTCAAGGACAGCCATCATGTTTACATCCAAGTGTACACCTTACATTCTCATTCTTAATCCTTTTAATAGTGAATCCATTCTCAATGGCATAATTTCTCACAACAATCCTGAAGTTTTGGACACTCTCAAACACCATATACCTCTCCAATACTACCTTACCTCTTATATCTGTCCCAAGTGGGATACCATTCACCACCTTGTGCATGTTGGTGCATCCATCTGATAGTTCACCATCACTCACAGGGTAAACCTTCATCTCCACTCACATAGTCAGAAAACTCATCACCTTCACTGCCTTCATCACTCGCTTCCTCATCTACCAATTCATTCTCATAATCAGATATGCTGTCAGAAGTTGCTTCTTCAGCATACATGACACCATCCTCATCCCTTTAATCTGCATCTTCATCTGAAATCCCAAAGACATCCTCATCAGCATTAAGACACTCATATTCCTCATCAAATCTCTTGCATCTAGTTGACGCATCTCTTGTGTTCCAGGTATCTCATTGTCACTGTCACCATCAGAAGAAGAAATAGAATGTAAATGTATTTGAGGGGCATCTCTGCAAGGACTTGGTTTATCAGGTTGTGGAAGTTTTTGTTTGGAGGAGCATGCATACTTATCAGAAGCAAGAGATTCAGCAAGTGACACAGCCATGTCACAACCCCTCAGTAGGTCAGGGTACTTAATCCCAATTAACATGTTAACACTAGTGGCATGTTCTGTAATGCCAAATCACTTGATTTAATAGCAGACCGTAATTGAACTTATCATCACTCACATTTCGTATCGCATCCACTTTCCTCCCACACAAATTGATTTTGAGGTCCCACAATTGTTCAGGCATAACTAAAACAGTTAATAGAATATCAATCTAATCAATGTATAACAATGTCTCAAAAGTAATAGAAGACAACTTAAACATGTAATAGAAGATGCAACTATTATCATAGCAAGTTCTTACAAACAATTAGATTCTTCACAAAGAAAAAAAACAACTTTGTAACTTAAAAGGATGAATAACAGACACTTTTTGCCTAAAATTGGGTATTTTGAGGCATGCTCACAACCTGTAGAGAGACAAGGGAACAAAATAACTTTTTTCATTTAGTTAACTTGAAGAACAATTGATACTTAATCAAATGAGGTTCTGGTCCAGGTTTTGAGATAGACAAGTTCTTTATCAAGAGCAAACATTAGAGGTTATGAGAAGCTAAACTTTGATGATTTCGAATTTTCTTTCAATGATTAATAATTTTAGGAGAAAAACACTGTTTAGCAAATAAGGTTATTGGAGGTAAGAAGAAAGCAAATAACATGTAATGGTTCCCATTATTTCCAACTACATCTGTACTCAGTATTAATGTTACCCTACCTACACTACACATTACACCCAACAACATTTGTACTCAGTTGTTAAATGCACACACTTGGGTAGTTGGTTTCCTACATATAAAATGTCAGTGCAATCACATTTAGTCCACAACCAACACATACAACAATGGTAGGAACTAGGAGCAATGGTAGGAACTAGGTTTCAACATACACAAGAGAGCATAACTTCACAACCACAATCAAGGTTTCAACATATACAAAAGAGCATAACTTCACAACCACCAACAAGAGTTGTACAAGAGAGCATAACTTCACAGCCACAATCAGTACTTCAACCAAGATGAAAAAAACTTCAGAAGACAGGCACAAAAGCCAGCATAACGCAAAATTTTAGAAGACATGTACATAAACCCTAGTACACATAAGACATGTACAAAGCAAAACACAAAATTGACATGAAATAACTAGATCTACATCAACCCAGATGAAAAAAACACGTTCTTCATACTCACAAACAGTCCAGAAAGAGGCGAGTTAGCCTCCGTAGGTCGATTTCTACAAATCGCAGGTCACCTAACTCGCCGTCGTGAATCGCCGAAATCGGAGCAGTTCGCCGTTGTTCTTTCCGAACTCGTTGGTCACAAGAATACCCACGGTCGGATTTCAAATCCTTCTCGCCGGTGTTCTCTCTAAGGCCGAAACCCTCTCTCTCTGTCTCTGCGAATGTGTTCGGTGGCTTCTCATCTGCCACCACCTACCGTATTAAATGGTTTGCACAATAACCAAAACGGGGGTATTTTGGTCATTAATTAATGTGTCCAAAATATCTGTCTAATATATTATAATATTGTTTCTAGTATGAAGGGTAGAGTTGTACTTCACACTACCGTCCATGTCCATTCTCTTCCGTAAAAAATAAGGTTGTTCACTGTCATTTTATGAACAGTAATGCTTATTTACTATCTTCCAAGGGTGGATACCCAAAAAATTATGACTTCTTTCCATGTGAGAACCCCTATACGGAAAAAGACCCTCCTACCCTCGTCCTATTATGAAAATTACCGACCAATCCTAAACCCTTCCCTGCTCTTCATTTCTCAGACGGCGAGAAAGTGAAGAGAGAGTGGAAGCGATCTGCGGAGGCCCAGAAGCATCGCCCTCCTGATTCTTGACATCACCGATCTCTCGAGCTCAGGTTACGGGACGTTCTGTTCATACTCTCCTTATATTAGAGTACAGAGTATCCATATTAATCGCCACTTAGATCCGATTTGCCGTCAACACAAACGAAATGGCTCAATGAGACACAGTTTTGCTCCTCTTATGTAGCGATTTTGCATTCAATGTCCTGATTCGTTCTCTGGTCGGTCGTTTTGAACTTTGACTATTGAAAAGAATTTTACCTTTTTTTTTATTTGAACACTTGGAGGTGTACCCATTTCATTATTGTGCTTGGATGCCTTTTTGGATGACTCTAAATCATATGAGTATCACATAATTGAAGCTCTTTGTGAGTTGACCTTGTTCCAGACTTATGAAAGACTTTGAAAATGGGCTAGGATTGGGGACTTAGAAAGTGCAAAGGCGTAATGGTGTAAGGTTGTTGAGTCTGCTTTCTCTTCACTTGCTTGATGTCTTGGCGAATTCGCATTTACAGGGAGTAGAATGAAGATATGTTGTAAATATAACATAATTCCTCTTTCACTACTTCCTTGGTTTGTAAAGTAGAAGAGACAAAGTTTCACGCAATTGATGAAAATATGATGACTGAATTAGACTGACGGAAATATCTATTTTATAAAGTTTTCTATGAGCTCATAATCTCTTACAAAAAATGAATTACTTACTCCAGTAGAAAACATGATGAGTCAGAATGTGTTCAATCTAGATCCCGCACTGTTTATAAGTTTGTCAGTTCAGGAACAAATAACTCAGATTATGTAATGTATTGTATATGATTTATATAAATGAACTTAGTCTCTTTATTTAGATACTCTATGATTCTAACCTATGTTCATGCAGGCAATTCAGGATACTTGAACATAATTTTTTAAGAATAATATATCATATGCATCTTGATCTTTGGGTTTAGGGTATTCTTCTAGAAGTTTCTGTATCATTCTTTTCCTGTAGCATCTATCCAAGTGTGTAAGGATTAAACTAACAACACAACACAAGAGAAAAGGACCAAAGAGCATCGGAAAGCTCTCTGGCACGCCTAAGGCTTTGCAAGAAACCCTAGGAGGTCGTACAAGCCTAAAGCAGTCCAGATTGAGCTCTGGAGCCTCTTTGACTTTTTCTGTAACTGTTTTGGCATTTTTATATACAGTCAATTATTCTTCTGTAGAGATCCTCTGTCATTTATTCCTTGTCTTCCAAGAAAGAGAGTTTAAAATATATCTTTATAAAAATAATATATTTAGTGATAATTATCACAATAAGTTATATTTTCATGTCAAAACTCTTTTGTGTATTTCAATTAGTTTTCTAATTAAAGTTAACTCAAAGAGTTTCAGTATAATTCAAATTGAATACATAATAGTATTATTCTTATATATTTCGATAATTATTATATTCGATGTATTAATTTTTTTAATTATGTATGCATGGGAATTTATAATTTCGTCCATATTGTGTGTGTGTGTGTGTCTATATATGTATGTATGATTTGATTTATATTGAATACTTAATCTGAGAATATATTTTCCTACTTATTAAATAATTATATTTGGCAGCTAAATTTCTAGTCTAAGTAAACTGAGACTTTTTTTTAAATAATATTTTTATGTTAATTACTTTATTCAAAATTGGAAATCAAGATTGAATCTTTCTTTTATGAAATTTTCTCCATGAGTAAAATATTTTATTAATAATTATTTATTCTATAAATAAGAGTTTGGCTCTAACATAATTTCTAAAAGTATAGATTCATAATTGATTCTCTCTAGAACCTTCTTGCTTGGAAAACAAGTAATCTCACTCTATAAATAGAGCTTAGGGTTTAATGATAAAATAAGTTGAAAGTATCACTCAATTCCCCTTTAGAATTCGTGAGAGAGAGAGAGAGAGGAACTAGGGTTTCGGCCAGCAGAAGGAGAGAAGCCTAGTACGAGGGTTTGACTTCCAAGGCTTCACGTCCAACAGTCCGACTTCAAGGATCTCCAGCAGTGACGGTCAGCTTCCCTAAGGGACTGTTCAACTTCCAGCTTCAGTTCCAGGTTATTGACGTTGTATCCATTCTATAACTAATCCTGGTTAGCCTGATCTTTTTTGGCAGCAGTCAGTTATTCTTCTATAGAGATTGTAATACCCCGTCTGATTAGCGAGGGTAAAATAGTAATTTTCGAAGTTAAATAAGGAATTAGTTGAGAAAAATAAAGTTTGGGTAGATTATTTCAAATTTTATTTCTAAGAAATTATGGTGAGATTTTATAAAACACGATATTAGTAATAGCGAATTGATTTTAGAAGGCTAAAAAGAAATTTTGATTGCGAAATAATATTCGGGAAGTTTTTCAAGTTATATTTGTGTAAAATTTTAGGAAAACTATTAAGATATTATTCGAGAATAAATATGTAACGTTTCGTAAGTTTTAGGTTATTTCGATTAATAACGGGTGTCCGACCACCGCGAAAATCGATAGGCTAACCACACCCAAACAAATCACAATTAGCACTATCCAATAAAGACAAAACAATTTCTTTGTTTTCTAGCAAAATGGTATGACAAGAACACATTAGAATTTCTCATTTCTTCATCTTCTCCAAGCATGTGTTTTTCTTCGGGAAGATTGTTCACCGCCTTCACATTCCTTTGCCTTCACGGCAAAGGAGTTGGTGCCGCCTCCACATCACCGCCCCAGCCTCTCTATTAAACCCAGCTTCTCACACCCCGCAAGAGGAGCCACCCCCACCATCATCACCACAACCACCGTCAACATCATCACCACCACCACCGCTAAGCCCACGACAACAAAGAAGCAAACCCAGCTGCAATTCCCTCTCTCCCCCTCTCTGCATCTCTCTGTCCTCATGATCACAGCAGAAGAAGGTGGCAACAGCAACCACCCACCACCGCAGCCACCAAGGCCGCCTATGCCGCCGACGGGCAACCACCGAGAAGGAAGCCCAGCACTCCCTCCACTCTCTACACCACCCTCTCTCTCACACTCTCTGTTATTCGAAGACAGCAACAGCAGCTGAAACAGAGTGGCAGCAGCCACCCCTCCGCCGCTGCCACCATTGTTTCCGGCGGCAAGAAACCGAGCAAACACTCTCTCATGCCCGTTGCCTTATATGACCTCTCTGGTCGATCTTGGCACACCCCTGACCTTAATCAGAGCCCCAGGAAGCAGCCTCAGCGGCAGCAGAAGCTTAGCCGCCGCCGTTCACCATTAAAACCGGCCAAAACTCCGGCAAGCTCCACCAAGGTGATGCAGCGCCACCCACGACCTCTGTCAGCTTCCAGTAGGGTCCTAGAGGACCGACTAAGTCAGTAGAAGGTTCAGACATGGCTGAGGAAGCCATTAAAGGTAGCCACGAAAGTCACCTCCGGCGGCTCCGACGTGAGACTCCGACCCGCCTCATTTCTTGACCGATTCCGGCCGTTTTTGGCCTAGGTACGTTCTATACCCTCTGTTTAGTCGTTATACATAATTAAAATCAAAGCTTGGTAGCTGAATTCATGATTAGAAGAGCTAAATTGAATTGGTTGTTGAAAAGGGGTTAAAGTGTAGTTTACACAAACTTTATAACATGACATAGGGGGGGTTGTTTTGTATTTTCAGAAACTAGAAGGTGGACTAGTGTCTTTTAATATAACTGTTTTAATATAATTTAGAGTATTTGTTGATTTCTATTACAAATTAGATTTTATATAATTAAATTACACCTTTAGCTAATAATAATAATACTAATAATAATAATAATAATTTTGGGTTTAAAGATAATATCTAAAAATAGAAGCTTTTGTCTCGGAAAAATTTATTCGGTTAAAGAAATAGTACACAAGTTGTTTGAAACTAAAATAGACACGTTTTTGTAAAAGTTTTTATTGAATATTGTTTAATTTCAAAGTCTATAACAATAGTTATTAAACTTGTAAAATTAGACTTTTCTAAATATTATAGTATCGTGTATAGTTTTCTTAAAAATATAATAGTCGAGAAACACTTTGTCATTATAATTTAAATTAATTCTTAAGTATAATTTCTATAGCTCATAATTTTATTAATCTAATTAATCACTTTTTAATAATAATAGTTGTTTAAAAATAGATGAGTCGTTTTACTTCTAAGAAATTATAAGAGGATAATAAAATAATAGAAATATAAATAGTGGGGTTTAAGTTGATATAAATACTCTTTTAGGACTTATAGCATTTTACTTGGATATTTGTTGACGTAGAAGACACGATTTGTAGGTGACGTTTTGATAGGCCCGAGCCACTGCTAGGACGTGCTTTTGCTACGGAAAGTAAGGTAAGTGAACATGCCAAGTCTTGCGAGCCTAGTTCCTTTCGTGTCTCGTTTTAACTTTTATATTCGTCTCAAAATATTTATTGTTTATTTTCATGTTAAATTGTGACGTTCTTATATTTTCAGAAGTTGCTCTGTTTATTTCTGTCACACGAATAATATTAATGCATAATTAATTAAAGTGGAAAGAGTTGTGCGGGGATCGTTGTGATTTCATTTATCTAGATTGGTCGTGTTGGCTTCGTCCTCTCGACCCGCTTATTTTAACCCGGTCGCAACCTGCCGGGTCGCTCCATGTACTCACCTCTCTGGCCGCGAGGAGTCTTAGGGGGGTGCCGGCACTTAAGGTCATGGCTGCTAGTGATAGTATAGTAGATCTTCCCCGTATCAACACAGAATAATAATACAGCATTTTCCTGAGTTTTGGATGTTATAGAAGAAAGAAGTTTAGTAAAGAAGAGAAGTTTCAGTTGAGCTTTTGTTTCAGAGAAGTTATTTTATTCCTGTTATTCAGTTCCTGTTCTGAGTTATTGCAAAAGAAAATATATTCATTCTTCATCTGTTTTACATGCTTGGGTGTCGCTTACTCAGTCTTTTGTACTGACTTTGAAAACTGCGGTTCCTGTTTTCCTTCCCACCGCAGGTTTAGAAGCTGGAGACTAAGGGGTAGCCGGGTACGAGACTCACCTAGAAGGATGAAGTCACAAGTAGAATCTAGTATAGTTTGCAAAGATCTTGTAGTAGTTCTGGACACTCTTGTATAATATCTAGAGACTTATGTAAAGTTAAATATTATGCAATAAATAAAGAAGTTGGGATGTTATGCTTTTGATTTCCGCCGTTACTTTTAGCATCGCCCTCCCGGTCTTGTCCGAGCCGGATAAGGGGGTTGTTGCAGGTGGTATCAGAGCAGGCAATCCATAAAAGGGAACTAAAAAACCTGTAGGGCAACTTAAAATGGACATAGGACAAGATAATTAAACTTGAAAAGCCGTTCGGGGTATGGGTAGCTAAGTTTAGGACTTAGTATCTCCCGCCCACCCGCAACCTGTCTCAAGAAGTGTTGTGCTGTTATAGCCCTATGTGAATCCGGTTGATTTAAAATACGGTTCATTGGTTGTGAATAAATTTTCATTTCCATGATAGAAGAAGAATGAGGACAGTATTTGATCCGTACATGGATGTACCATTTTATTTGCAGATACATGTTGCGAGTTTTACTGCAAAAATTGCTATGTGATACATGCTAAGATACTCTATGGTAAGTGTATGGTATATAGCGATGATTGTGCATTTAAAAGACGATATACCCCAATCCTTGTGACAGTGATAGCATAACCAAGGACATGATTAACAGACCATTATAATAGCGAGATCCGATGAGAATGGACTGTCTAAAACAATAACCATGTGGGGAAAACCTTCGTTCGATAGTAACATTGAAAAGGGTATGTGACTTCAAGAACAATCTGAGGGGGGAATATGTGGTAAGAATGTTAATATACTTGGCTGAAGAATTTTAGTTTCGATTACAATGTTTGTACATAAATTTGATGACGTACTCTGGATACTGATTGGGATGGTAATTTGGAATTTGAGGTCAAGAAAGAATTAATCTTGGGAGTCTTTCAGTAAATCAAACAGTGTATTTTCAAGGTAGACAAGGGAAATCCCACCCTCCCTCACCTGAGAATCAATGAGGTCAACCCGCAATTTTCAACCTGCTTCAATTGTAATTTTACGGCCTTAGTTATTAGAGGGTCTCCAGGTGTTAATGGTTGATTGGAGTTTACTTCTTCATAATTTGTGATCAGTAGTCTATGCTAGATTGTTTATCGTAAATAATTTGTGTGGTCTAATAATATTTAAGTAATTGAGTTGTTACTTGGAGTCTTATCATCCTAGTGATGCTTGAAGATTGGGATCTCTGTTCATTTGTATATTACTTTTGGAGTTGTGGAACTAACTTGAGAGGGTTGATGCTTAAATTGTGAAGCACCAATGTTCGCCTACAAGACTTAGATGTATCAAATCACATGTTTCGTCAGGTTTGCTCTAAATCTTGCATAAGATGTACCTCAAATTTTCTGGTCTGGTGACTCTCTTGGAGTGATAACCCAAAACTTTGGAAGTATTGTTTGGGGTCTGCTAAGTCAACAATTGGAGTGGATTCTTTCATGACTTTATCTGGGAATCATTATACTGCTATCGAAAATATTAAAAGATTATCACTTCCGCTCCTGGGAAAATATCTGGAGTATTGTTACAGAGTATCTGTTTACATTTGGAATATATGTTCAATTACGAATTTGTTCCTAGATGTGTTCGCGCATGCCATTGGGAGTCTTGACGTCTAGCTTACGTTTTGCGATACGAGGTTTATTGAAATAATACGAGATAAGAGGTTAAGATGAATTTGGAGTTTGTATTGGAACCTGGAGGTGTATTCTAACTTAAAAATATGGGGACTAGTTTAAACCTGAGGTCAAGGAGCATTCCAATTTATTTGATTGAACTCTGGAGTATCAAATTTGGGACTACGAGGAGTGATGGACTTAAAAAGTTGTTCTGGGTCAGATTATAATACAAAAAGGGAAACGTATGAATGTTGTCACTTGGGTGAGACGAAGAGACGTTAATTATTGCTGTGTGCAACAAACGGTTATTGAAGTACTACCCTAAGTTTGCCTATACTGTACTTCTAGAATAACCTACCGTAAGAAATTCAACTCCAGATACGAACAAGAGAAGTAGCTAAAAACCTCAAGGAATAGTTAGCTCAGTAATGGATCTGCATAAATCACCAACCATAAAATTTAAGACTTATATGAGCTTGACTATTTGACTTCTCATGGTATAGTAGCAGTATGTGATGTGGAATGCTTTATATGGTGGCATGGAAATATGTCCTTTGTGGTATGTTAACACAACATTGAGATCATAATATTGTGATAACCTATCAGGTTTTATGAAGATACGCAATAAAGCCGTCATAGAATCAAGATCGCCCGATTGGGCCCAAGTTAGTTCTCAAAAGAGAGGAAAGATGCATAGCAGAACACCATATGTGGAAATTTCATAGTTGATTATAGTCTAATAATGATTGTGATTATGAACTATGTGTTATGTTGCACACCTATGTGCACATTGCAATTATGTATTCCCTTTTACTTATACTAAACCATAGAAGAAGCACCGATATATCTCCAAATAGTGAAATTGATAAATCACACCATCGCAATATCAGTAAATCACTCAATCGATCATAGCCGTGAGAAATATAAATTGGACAAGAATAACAAATGTACTTCGAAATGGTCCTTCTGTGAAGTAAGAAGCAAGAGCTAAAGACTTAATCTCTCCACATAACATATCTCGAGCAATAGATCTAAGGATAAGGTTTTAGACCGAATTAAGGTATTGCGACAGTTTGGAATTTCCATTTGGAGTTATATTGTCATTAGAACAACTACCCCAAGGATTTAGTTAATGATATTGTCGGGAGTTCTCTTTTTGGGAATCATTTAATATGATAATATGCCTCGGTGATATAATATTCATTTCCTGCTGGTGCATATTGTTCACATAAATTATATTTGGGGTCTCGTTGTTAACGTCTTATTGCAGCATACACTCTTCAATTAAGTCCTATTACAAGTCCTTCTTGCAATTGAGGTTTTCTCACTAAAACTTAGTTCGTGTTGGGTTCTCAAAATTGAAGGTAAATAAATTGTTTGGGAGTCTGGTCATCACAAATTATTACAAATCTCGGGAATTTCGGAAGCGACAACTTAGTTATTGGACAGATGGTTACAAATCCATAGAATCGTGAGGTTTTGTTATCTATTTTCGTGGATCCTCCGTTGTGGTGAATCGAGCGCTCTGTGTGGCTAAAAAGTTCATAGATGTCTGGGGCATTATTACTTGGATTTTTGTTACTTACTAGAGGAACATAAACGTTAGCATGGATATATCTTTGGAGTCAGGGAGCCCATAGAACTAGATGTGATGTAACAATGAAGTATGTTATAGTTCCTCTGTTGATTTATGTCTGGGATTACTATTAATATAAAATCAGAAATAAAGGTGGCTTTTGTTGTCTATCAAGTCTTTGGAAGATTTTACAGCGACAGTTTTATCATTTGGAGCTTTGAGGCTTCGTCTATAGGGTTATGGTACAAGATGGGGTCTCACATAGATGATATTATATGTCGGTGCTGGGTAGCAAATCGCAGTCATTTGTTAAATAAATTTTTGAGTCTCGGGATGTTGGTTTTCTTATCAATTGATTCTAGGGGCTGTACAATTTTAGGGCTACCCTACATTTTAATTAGTTGGTACCGTAGGATTTTCATGTTCTTCGACATGTTCTATGGATTATGAAGTAAGAGACTAATAGAAGCCATATCTTACATTGTATTCAAGTCAACTTCCGACCGGATGATCAGAGTAAAGTTAGACGATAAATTCAAAAGGAGTTCCGAGGACGTCACTCTCTAAGGGGGAGAGGACGCAACCCTCCGTTTAAATATCATTACGTCTTAGTTTGCTATTTTCACGTCTTAAGTACCTTTGAGATATGTTTGAATACCTTTGAGACACGTTTGACCTTGAGACTTAGAACCTGAATGAGACTAAGACCACTTAATTAGATAGATGTGACCACGACCTAATTTGGTGTTACGTGTTGCACTAAGTATATCTTAAAATGGCTACTTGCTACTTGCTATTATTTGTTACGTGAAATTACTTGCCAGCCATGTGATATTAATCCTGTTAGGATACTTGCTGGTTGGGTTATCTGAGAATTATGATTAGTTGTGTGATTTTAGCTTCGAGGACGAAGCTCCGTTTAAGGGGGGAAGGATGTAATACCCCGTCTGATTAGCGAGGGTAAAATAGTAATTTTCGAAGTTAAATAAGGAATTAGTTGAGAAAAATAAAGTTTGGGTAGATTATTTCAAATTTTATTTCTAAGAAATTATGGTGAGATTTTATAAAACACGATATTAGTAATAGCGAATTGATTTTAGAAGGCTAAAAAGAAATTTTGATTGCGAAATAATATTCGGGAAGTTTTTCAAGTTATATTTGTGTAAAATTTTAGGAAAACTATTAAGATATTATTCGAGAATAAATATGTAACGTTTCGTAAGTTTTAGGTTATTTCGATTAATAACGGGTGTCCGACCACCGCGAAAATCGATAGGCTAACCACACCCAAACAAATCACAATTAGCACTATCCAATAAAGACAAAACAATTTCTTTGTTTTCTAGCAAAATGGTATGACAAGAACACATTAGAATTTCTCATTTCTTCATCTTCTCCAAGCATGTGTTTTTCTTCGGGAAGATTGTTCACCGCCTTCACATTCCTTTGCCTTCACGGCAAAGGAGTTGGTGCCGCCTCCACATCACCGCCCCAGCCTCTCTATTAAACCCAGCTTCTCACACCCCGCAAGAGGAGCCACCCCCACCATCATCACCACAACCACCGTCAACATCATCACCACCACCACCGCTAAGCCCACGACAACAAAGAAGCAAACCCAGCTGCAATTCCCTCTCTCCCCCTCTCTGCATCTCTCTGTCCTCATGATCACAGCAGAAGAAGGTGGCAACAGCAACCACCCACCACCGCAGCCACCAAGGCCGCCTATGCCGCCGACGGGCAACCACCGAGAAGGAAGCCCAGCACTCCCTCCACTCTCTACACCACCCTCTCTCTCACACTCTCTGTTATTCGAAGACAGCAACAGCAGCTGAAACAGAGTGGCAGCAGCCACCCCTCCGCCGCTGCCACCATTGTTTCCGGCGGCAAGAAACCGAGCAAACACTCTCTCATGCCCGTTGCCTTATATGACCTCTCTGGTCGATCTTGGCACACCCCTGACCTTAATCAGAGCCCCAGGAAGCAGCCTCAGCGGCAGCAGAAGCTTAGCCGCCGCCGTTCACCATTAAAACCGGCCAAAACTCCGGCAAGCTCCACCAAGGTGATGCAGCGCCACCCACGACCTCTGTCAGCTTCCAGTAGGGTCCTAGAGGACCGACTAAGTCAGTAGAAGGTTCAGACATGGCTGAGGAAGCCATTAAAGGTAGCCACGAAAGTCACCTCCGGCGGCTCCGACGTGAGACTCCGACCCGCCTCATTTCTTGACCGATTCCGGCCGTTTTTGGCCTAGGTACGTTCTATACCCTCTGTTTAGTCGTTATACATAATTAAAATCAAAGCTTGGTAGCTGAATTCATGATTAGAAGAGCTAAATTGAATTGGTTGTTGAAAAGGGGTTAAAGTGTAGTTTACACAAACTTTATAACATGACATAGGGGGGGTTGTTTTGTATTTTCAGAAACTAGAAGGTGGACTAGTGTCTTTTAATATAACTGTTTTAATATAATTTAGAGTATTTGTTGATTTCTATTACAAATTAGATTTTATATAATTAAATTACACCTTTAGCTAATAATAATAATACTAATAATAATAATAATAATTTTGGGTTTAAAGATAATATCTAAAAATAGAAGCTTTTGTCTCGGAAAAATTTATTCGGTTAAAGAAATAGTACACAAGTTGTTTGAAACTAAAATAGACACGTTTTTGTAAAAGTTTTTATTGAATATTGTTTAATTTCAAAGTCTATAACAATAGTTATTAAACTTGTAAAATTAGACTTTTCTAAATATTATAGTATCGTGTATAGTTTTCTTAAAAATATAATAGTCGAGAAACACTTTGTCATTATAATTTAAATTAATTCTTAAGTATAATTTCTATAGCTCATAATTTTATTAATCTAATTAATCACTTTTTAATAATAATAGTTGTTTAAAAATAGATGAGTCGTTTTACTTCTAAGAAATTATAAGAGGATAATAAAATAATAGAAATATAAATAGTGGGGTTTAAGTTGATATAAATACTCTTTTAGGACTTATAGCATTTTACTTGGATATTTGTTGACGTAGAAGACACGATTTGTAGGTGACGTTTTGATAGGCCCGAGCCACTGCTAGGACGTGCTTTTGCTACGGAAAGTAAGGTAAGTGAACATGCCAAGTCTTGCGAGCCTAGTTCCTTTCGTGTCTCGTTTTAACTTTTATATTCGTCTCAAAATATTTATTGTTTATTTTCATGTTAAATTGTGACGTTCTTATATTTTCAGAAGTTGCTCTGTTTATTTCTGTCACACGAATAATATTAATGCATAATTAATTAAAGTGGAAAGAGTTGTGCGGGGATCGTTGTGATTTCATTTATCTAGATTGGTCGTGTTGGCTTCGTCCTCTCGACCCGCTTATTTTAACCCGGTCGCAACCTGCCGGGTCGCTCCATGTACTCACCTCTCTGGCCGCGAGGAGTCTTAGGGGGGTGCCGGCACTTAAGGTCATGGCTGCTAGTGATAGTATAGTAGATCTTCCCCGTATCAACACAGAATAATAATACAGCATTTTCCTGAGTTTTGGATGTTATAGAAGAAAGAAGTTTAGTAAAGAAGAGAAGTTTCAGTTGAGCTTTTGTTTCAGAGAAGTTATTTTATTCCTGTTATTCAGTTCCTGTTCTGAGTTATTGCAAAAGAAAATATATTCATTCTTCATCTGTTTTACATGCTTGGGTGTCGCTTACTCAGTCTTTTGTACTGACTTTGAAAACTGCGGTTCCTGTTTTCCTTCCCACCGCAGGTTTAGAAGCTGGAGACTAAGGGGTAGCCGGGTACGAGACTCACCTAGAAGGATGAAGTCACAAGTAGAATCTAGTATAGTTTGCAAAGATCTTGTAGTAGTTCTGGACACTCTTGTATAATATCTAGAGACTTATGTAAAGTTAAATATTATGCAATAAATAAAGAAGTTGGGATGTTATGCTTTTGATTTCCGCCGTTACTTTTAGCATCGCCCTCCCGGTCTTGTCCGAGCCGGATAAGGGGGTTGTTGCAGAGATTCTCTAGGATGTACGTCCAACAGTCCGACTTCAAGGATCTCCAACAGTGTCGGTCAGCTTCCCTAAGGGACTGTTCAACTTCCATCTTGTCTTCAAAGTAAAGAGAGACTAATTATGAATAAATCACATCTTTTATGATATATTTAGTGATAATGATCACAATAAAATATATTTTCCTATTAATAATCTATTACGAACTTAGTTAGTTTTCTAATTAAAGATAAGTGGAAGAGTTTCAGTAGAAATCAAATTGAATGTAGTAATTACCTCATCATGATACTTTTTAATATTACTCTGTTACTTTTACTGTATATTTAGGCTGTAATAATATATTTATTCTATACTATTTTGAAATATTATATTGAATATTTTTTTTTATTGATTAAGATTTTCTTTTAATTATTAAAGAAAAATATTTGGCAGCTTAATTTCTATTGTAAATAAATTGAAATTGATTTTTTAAAAGATTATTTCTTTTATATTAATTATTTTATTTAGAATGAGAAATTAAGAATGAATCTTTCTTTTGTTGAAATTTTTCTCAATAAGTAAAACTGTTTTATTATTAGTTATTTATTCTATTATAGAGTTTGACAGTGTTTTAATTTCTAAAAGTCCAAATTCATGATGGATTTTCTCTAGAACTCTCTGCTTGGAAAACAAGTGTGCTCACTCATTAAATAAAGGGTCAGGGTTCATAGAAAATGAAGCAGAATCAGAAGCATATGTTAGCCTCCTAGAATCTGAAGGGTTGTAAGGTGGGATGCTTTGGATTCCCACAATGGCACATGTGGAAGTTCCAAGTCCACGGGTGACTGAGGAATCGGATAGATGCCTTCTGATTGGGGGTACGTAGGCCTTGGGAATTTATAGGGGTGTTGTAGACAGGCGCGCCTACTCCCGATGCGGAGGCGGGGTGGGGGAGCGTCGCCTGGGGTCGACAGTCCCATTGCGGCCTGTATAGTGGAGATTTTACGAGCGAGCTGGTCGCAGTTATGAGAGTTTATAATCATTGCTTCATCCATGGATTGTTTTAATTGGTTAATTTGGTTCTGCATATTGGTGTTCAGAGTCTGAAGAGCTGCCAGAATGGCATTTGAGGGTTTTGATCCACTACTTGTAGAGAGCCGGAGAGGATATGCGAAGGAGTAGCTTCTGTGCTCCCATCATCCACGGTCGTGAGATCAGATCTGGGTTTACTTGCTGTTTAATTGGTTAGATCTCTTTCACGTCGGGTTCACCGAAATGCAAGTAAGAAATATAAAGTACAGTTGGAGCTTAATCGGCGGTGCTCAGATTACAGGTAATCAAGAGTCAATCTTAACAAGTACAATGAATCTGAACCTCTAAAAAGAGCTGAAAAGAGGATGACCTCTCGGTATATACAAGTCTGGTAAAGACTGTCATAGGGAGCTACACGACTATTTGGAGCTGCATGATTCCCCACTAGGCAGTGGTGGAAGATGTCAAAGCGAGATCGTGGATGCAGCCACGTTAGATAATCGTCCACGCATGTATATTCGGAGAGATTCACAAGTATTCTATATGACATACATGGGTCGGAGATGGAGAATGATCCACCAGCAACATACCTTATTCCAGCCTCCAAGCCACTTAGTTCCCTGATTCTCGTCCGAGCTGATGTATGCAAAGGGACCATGTCTCATGGTCCTAATGAGGTGACATGACATTTTCCGGTTCGCATGGAGCATTGTTGAATGTCCATGTGTCTTATGTTGATGGGTCCACGTAGATGCGGACGAACTGTGCATTTTGGACTATCTGCAATCATGATCTCGTTGACACAATCTTTAAACCTGAACCGTTCCGATACAAATTGCGCATGAAAAATTACAAAATTTAGATAGATACACCGTCCACCAGTTACTCATCCTTTTCTTGCAAACTACGTTAAGTTTTCAATTCTAAAATTTATGCTTACACGTCTTTTATTTTTTTAACCAAATCTATAGTTTTCCAAATAATTTTTTTAAATCTAAGAAGCAAATCAACACGGTCCGAAACAGGCTGTGTCGATAAGTTATGTTTAATTTGGATTTAAAAAACAATTGGGTTAGTTTGAGTTGAACATTGTGCAACCCATATCTATTGGGCCGGGCCAAAACTTTTGGCAAAATCTGCCAAAATCGGTCCGCGCTCACCCCTGCTTCTGAACCACCGCTCTTCTGAACCACCTAAGTGTTCGACCAAAAAAGAACCACCAAGTGGAAGGGTAAAGGACACTTTTACCTCTTAAAGATTGATAAAAATGCACTTTCACCCCTTTCAATTTAGGAAAGACACTTTCACCCTTTTCGGTTAGTGTGTCATACTTCAGAGCACTCGCATCCCCTGATTATAATGTCGTTAGTGTGACGTGAGGGTCTGCCACTAACGGTAATATTTTGAACAAATCAGCCCTTTAAAAATATGGACTGGTCATTGAAACCTCAAATGAATGCATAAATTTCCATAAACTCTTATAAATGTCACAATAACAAGTAGATTAATGTCATAAAGCCAGTGAATAGACTAGGCCGAGTTGCAATTTATACACCTAATGAGACTTCAATGGTCATTAGTACTGCAAGAGACTAAATGTGTCCCAACACTATTATTAGTGGCGTACTCCACCCCTAGTCTAATAGCGTTAGGGATGGCAACGGATCGGATTTAGATCGGATCCACTCATATCCATATTCGAATCCGACCAAAATAAGTGGATCCATATTCGATCCAAATTCAACTGGATCCGAAACGGATTTGGATTGAATACGGATCAGATTTAATTTACAATATCCGTATTCGATCCGACAATCCGAATAACCAGAGACGGATCTGATTCGGATCCAGATTCGGATCCTGAGCAATTTTTTTTTTTACTTCTCATAAAAAATACGCAATAAATTCAGAAAAATACATAAAAAGCCACCACAAAAAATAAAAATATGCCTAAAAAAGAAATATTATGCTAAAAATATTTTAGCAATCTGACAAACATAAATCTACCTAGAAATATAAGAAAATCATTCAAAGGTTCAAGGCACCAATAATGTCTACATTTTTTACAAATTCAATCAAAACAACCACTAAAATTGTCCGTAACCATAGGGAAATATTTTCTTTAGGCCTGAAAACACAATGTGTAGTGAATTGTGTAATGTATTTATATATATGTAGGTAAGAACATATATTTTTATAACTCTAAGGGTATTTTCGTTTAAGGATGTGTGCTCAGATCCTTTCGGATCGGATATCCTAATATATTCGGATCGAATCCGAATACGGATCGGATATTGATTTTTGACATCCATATCCGATCCATTTTAAAATGGATCGGATTCGGACTTGATCCATTCGGATCGAATCACTCGGATTTCGGATCGGATCGAACTGCATTGCCATCCCTAAATAGAGTCACAACCAGTGAGTGAAGTTTCGTGAAGTTTGGCACACTAAAGGGGGGTGAAAGTGTTCTTTCTCAAATTAAAAAGGTAAAAGTGTCTGTGTAAAACTTGAGGAACTTGAGGGACGACAACAAACTGTAATTGTATTATTTGAGAGTAGAGAGGTTGAACTGCAATAACCAAAATCTCATAAAACTCTTGGGTTTTAGTCAAAAGTCAAACCCTTGCTCTGTTTTCAGCTTCTCTGAACTGCGAACCTTTGAAACCCCAGCAATGGCCAAATCATCTCCACCTCGTCGTCCTCCTCAACATATAGATGTAAGCTTTTCTACTCTCTGCTAGTCTCCGATGCAATCTCTCTCCATAGCTTGCTTTATCACCTATTGATTTCAGAAAATGCATCATTTGTTTTGGAGACCTGTCTCTAAAACCCTAGCCCAGAGGGTTAAAGATTCAAAACCCACCATTCAAATCTGTTTACACTATCTTCCAAGCATGCAATTTCAATTCCTGAACTCAATTTCATCAAAAGACCCAATTGGGTCTTCCTCTGAGTCCTCTGAAAACCCTAATAATTCCATTGCTGTCAAGTTTTTTAAAGATTGGGGCTTTTCTAAAACCCAGATTGAAACTATGGGTTCCAAACACCCCCGTTGCGTCTTCTATGGTGAACCTGATAAAACCATCATGCCCAAAATCAGTTTTCTTCAATCCATTGGCTTAACCAAACCAGATGTGATTAATCTGGTCACTGTATGCCCACAAATACTTGAAAGGAGATTAGATAATCACATTATACCCTCTTATAATCTGCTCAAAGAACTTATGGGTGATGATGAAGCTAGTGTAGTCATTGTAGTCAAGCGCTTCCCCTTCATATTCCTTAAGGACTTGTCGACGAACCTGGTACCCAATTCGTCGACACTTAGTAGTCTTGGTGTCACGAAGTCTCAATTTGCCAAGATGATGACTAGATTGGTATTTACCAAGGCAGTGGTATTGACGAAACCAGACAGGTTCAGTGAAGTTGTAGCATATGTGAAGGGAATGGGATTCGATCTCTGTCCCTCATCATTTGGAACTGCTGTTGCTGCTGTGGCGTCCTGCACTCCGTCGACATGGGACGATAAACTGAAGCTGTACGAAGACTTGGGTTTCAGCGAGAAACAGATGGTTTGTATGTTCAGGAAGCAACCGAATGTGATGATGATGTCAAATGACAGGATACAGAAGTTTGTGGAGTTCTATCAGAAAAGTTTCCGTATGAGTCTGTCCTATTTGGTGGATGAGCCAAATGTTATGGTATACAGCTTGGAGAAGAGAATCATCCCAAGGTGTTCGGTTTTGCAAGTTTTAGCGTCGAGGAACAAGATCGAGAAGTATCTCAAGCTGCTATCTGTTTTGGTTGTGGCTGAGAAGGATTTCGAGAGTGTGTATGTGACGAAGTATGCAGATGAAGTTCCAGATGTTTTGGCTGCCTACCAAGGTAAGTTGCACTTTGATGAATACGACTTTGGTCTACCACCGGAAGACCTAGACTCATTGGCTTCCAGAAATAATTATAGCTGGCCCCATATCAATTTTCTCAAATCCATTGGTTTAACTGAAACTG